>OX439417.1:1799851-2432351 GCA_949319885.1 Mecyna flavalis | reverse complement strand
AAAAACTCATGAATTCAGAATACAGTGCTTCAAAACATCATCCTCCTAGTAAAAATCATTTTAACATACCACGATAAAGGGACATTTTAATAGCGACTATAATTTTTTATTAGTCAGCGCCATCTTTTAACAAATAACAGAATTTAATTGGCCCGGCTAAATAACGTATAGTATGCTAGTACCGCAAAAAGCATCGCTTTTTGTTTCTCTTATTAATTCAGCCGTGGTTGGGCACGCGTACTATTATAATAATTATAATATAATATTCTGTGCCTTAGTTCTAGCACAGAATAGTACTAACGTATGAGAGGCACAGTTAGAAAAAACAAGAGAATATTCTAATAGTATAGATAGCTACTAGTACTAATCCGTGGGCACAGTCATGTAAAAGAGATGTATTCAATATGTTGTAGATGTTAGGTACGTTACAACCACATTACAACCTCCTCCTCCAAATATAGTCAATGATAGTAATTTATGCTGTCATCAAGGGTAAATATATTTTAAATCAGATCTTTGCTGAGCTGAGCCTAACGCCCGGTTCACACATGCTCCGTTTTACTGTTCCGGTTTATCGTGTACGTCTTTTTTCGTCGATGGCGTATGTATTAATGTATACAGAATACTGTGCCATGTGTGAAGTCGCTCAAACAACTACATACGCCATCGATCAAAAAAAACGTATACGATAAAACGGAACAGTAAAACGGAGCATGGGTGAACCGGGCGTAAAATTACATACATTGACATGTTTTGACCACAAAGTTGTGATTTTGATGGATTTTGACTGATGTGCGAGAAAGATACCTACATTACCTACAATCAAGTTCCTAGTCTTCACAAATAAATACGTCAAGTAATTGAAAAAGATGCGTATAATTTTAATTAATTAACTTCAGTATTCACACAATGACGTTGCATAAGTCACTTATTGGTATCTTTTCAATAGTTTGAACAGGCACAATGATAACATAAATATCTTTTAGACCTACATCTATTGTATGCATTGCTTGCATGTTTCTAACCAATGGAACTTTCATGCAAAGCACAGCATAAGTACTTTTGAGTTTATTATATTCGAATAAAATGTAAAAACCACGTGGCTTATTAACATTGCTGAAAATAATTTGCAGGCATACTAAAGACTGTGCTAAAGATATAATTATAAATTCGATACTAGTCACTTAAACTTATGTCCCTACTTTTAACTGTGGTGTGGTGTGTTTAGTTTATTTGCTAAGAGTCGTCGAAACCCTTTCGTGACCATTGAGTTACAGTATACGCTAGTAATTATTGTAGTTCAATGTCCGTGACACGATGAATAACATTGGCGACTTAGCGAATTGGCGACGAGAAAACTCTTCGGAAACGCAAATCCTAATTGCATTATTTAAAATTGAAACCGTCTAAGATAGAAGAAGAAAAGTGATAAATACGTAAATAAATTTTTTATAGAAAACTAGCGGTGGCCTCCGTCTCCGCGGTTTCACCCGCGCGTAATTTCTTTTGTCAATTATTTCCCCCTTCCCCCCACTTTTCCGGGATCAAAAGTACTCTATGTCATTCGGGGATGGTGTAGCTTTCCAACAGTGAAAGAATTTTCCAAATCGGTTCAGTAGTTTCGAAGCCTATTCAATACAAACAAACAAACAAAATCTTTCATTATTTTTTTAGTATTGATTATACCTAGTCATAGAATAAGGTAAATTATAATATTAATATTGTGGTCCCAACGTCTTGAAACAAAACGATAATTTTGCCTTGAGTAGCATTGGGGATATAGCTCAGTGGTAGAGCATTCGACTGCAGATCGAGAGGTCCCCGGTTCAAACCCGGGTGTCCCCTAGACGCTTAGTCTACTTTTTACTAAATTCTATTGCTTTTTTTTAAAACGTTAACTCTTTAGGGATTTCTCGTGGATTTCTAGTTTTAGTGTTTTTTATATTCCCCGTTTCTCCGTGCTTCGGAAGGCACGTTAAACTGCCCGGCTGATATTTACAATAATGTAAATATTAGTCGTCAAGCCTAGTCAGAGGCCATTTGGCGGCTTGATAACATCTGACATTAAGTTGGTCACTTGCCTTTCGCACCCCTCGTCCCCTAACTCGCACTAGGCCAGCGTAGTGGAGTATGGCGCACACTATCTCACAATTGAGACAAGGCCTGTGTCCCAGCACAGTGGGAACGTATACTGCGTGTTATTTTAGTCGTTGTTTTCCCGCAGCAGAACGCTTCACCTTCAGTAGTACTATCGATTTATGCAAGTAATTTTTTTTTGAAATTTTTTTTTTTTATTTTATTTAAAACTTTTTTTGAAATTTTTTTTTAAGTTTGATGGGAAAATGGAAACCAGATATGAGTAAATAGTAAATAATAATTTTTTTGATAAACGCGAAGAGCAATGACCCCGGCCAGTGACCGTCCGTGATGCAGCTAGTACTATTGGTTCGAGTTTCGTCTATCATAATCGTGAAACTTTTGATTTGACTAAAAAAAGAACTTTATTAGTTTATTTTACTACTAAGATAGAATCATTTTACTGCGGGAAAACAACGACTAAAATTCCACGCTGTATAGGCTGATGATGATGATGATATTCCCCGTTTAAGAGTTAAAACCATTATAATATTTTAACCATTATTTATTAATTATATTAAATTAAAACTTTATAGTTTTGTGGCAATATGTTCATATTTAATGCTTATGAGGATTACAATGTCACTTTCATTCATAGCTCCCATTAATTTTGTTTACATTATTTTTATCTCTATGTAAAAATAATATTTTATACGGGTATAATATTTTATCCAAAAAGATGACAAAAATAAATTAGAACCACGAGTAGGCACAAAAGTATTCGCAGCCGGTAGGATTCGAACCTACGCTCCCAGAGGGAATCTGATTTCGAGTCAGACGCCTTAACCACTCGGCCACGACTGCTTGATGATGGCGTGTCGAATTTAACATTTATGTGTTATAGACCTATTCCTAGTTCAATTTGACAAGAGGACCACAAACTCCAGAGGCTAATATTTTATTTTCTAGATTTCCTATTATCTATTCTTCTCTTCTTTACTATCTTCCATTCCATCTCGTAATTCATATCATAACAATGTTGTTGTACTAAACGTATAAAGAGAAAATTAAACGGAAAGGGTCAATAAAAACTACATCTTTAATATTATAGAAAAAAAGGTTCAAAATTAGAGGACCTTATTTATGAAACACAGTATAAAAACAGTATGGTGAAGCAATCGACTTACAGAACTTTGTTTATGTTGCACTTAGAAAATAAAAAAATATAACCAACTGGAAGTCTGGAAGTGATCTTTTACACACAATCTTTCACATAAATAAATTAATTTTAAATTGTTCAATGATAACTAAATTTCGCACGAAATAATGTTTCGAAAAAATAATATTATTAATAATAACAAATCGATGAGGTAATTAAGCGTGTTTGAGCTTGGATTAAACAATTTTATGCAAAGCAGTTACAAATTATTCTTTATTAAAAATAATGCCGTAAAGTTGAATAAAAAAAAGTTATTCCATCTTTGCGTCAAGCAACAACGCCATCTATGTAACACCCATCAAACTAAAATGCATTTTATGCCTCGGCCGACTATTCGCGTTTGGTTTAATGCTTTAGTATTTCCGTTTTCAATTTACTTAAATATTATCGTTGTAAAAATTAGTGGCAAAAATAAACATAGTGAATTTAACGCTCTGTTATGTACCTATCTAACGGCACTGTTTTTTGCATATCAAATTTGTTACACTGCGGCTCAATAGATGGCGCTAATAAATCTAGCGATGTAAACATTGCTCGTCTGCGGTGATGAGATTTTTTTCCGTAGAATGACCCTCCCGGCCCGACTCAGTGAATTCATACTTACCTGGCGTAGGGGACACCGTGATCAAGAAGGCGGTTCCCCCAGGGCGAGGCCCCTTCATTGCACTGCGATGGGGTTGACCCTTGCGATTATCCCTAATGTGGATAACTCGGACGCGTAATTTTTGGTAGTGGGGACTGCGTACGCGCTGTCCCCCCGGAATTCCCTTTGGTTTTATCAATTTACAAATTCAGGTGTTCGTTACTTCGTTACCTACTTTCAATCAAACACTCTTGACTCTTGTCCCGTTGTTTTGCATGTTCAGTAAGTAAAGCTGATGATTACTAAGTGGTATCTGAGTATGCTTAATATACTGCCCCCCTACTGATTTTACAGACCAGTATTCTTCAATAATGTTCGGAAGTCGATTATTTAGCAATAATTGAGAATCATAAACAATAATTAAAACTTGAATCTTATTTAAAACAGTCGTGCATGGACCACAACACACAGTTGTGCAAAACAAGTGTAAGAAAACTTGATTCTAATTTTTAATTCCTCATCACAATTTTGTTAACTTAATGAAAAAAAACCTTTGTAGGAAAAAAACGCAAAAAATTAAGCCTATAGTAAATAATTATGTATTATACTTAACTGTAATTAAGTATAATATATGTATTAAATGTATGTATGTTTTAAGAGTTAAACATAAAATAAGTTAGTGTGTTTTAAAATAAGTAAAAATTATTAAGTCTTATAAGTAGAATCCCAGATTTATTTAACAAATTACAAAAAGAAACTTTTTTAAATTCAACCTAAATCGCACATTTTAGCTTCAGCGCCAACCACGTAATATGATTTGGGAACCATTAAACTTAGCAGAAGTATGTCCTGCACACACCCAAGTCTCCGCTTGTAGTAACTTCGGACTTCTATACTTGAATCTCGTGGTCAGCCTCTATGGAGATTCTCAAGACCGAAGGATACAGAAGGATCTAGGCTGGGAAGACCATGACGAGAGAGTGGTGGAAGGCCTGTGGAACTACCCTCATGAGAAAGCAGAGGAATATGACTTTATAGTGGTTGGAGCCGGTTCGGCGGGCTGTGTGGTCGCTAATAGGCTGTCGGCTGTTAAGGATTGGAAGGTAATCTAAGAGTGTTTTTATACAACTTAAGTTTGTGGACAGTTAGCAGCCATAGTGAACGCCTCTGGAACAGGGGTTAAAACCTGGAGATCATAGGTTCGATTCTCGACTGTGGTCAGCTCAGCTCAGGTCTGATAAACAAGTTACTATCGATGCACACAGGCTGGGTAAACGAGTGTGGGAGTCAGTACACTTGACATAACTTTTAAGCGTTCTCTGACCCTAAGGTGTTTTTTTGTTTTAAGTGTTTGACAATTACATTAATATACCTGGAAAAAATTATGAAAAGTTTCCCGGAAAACAGCTAAATGCATAATTTATTAATATGTTTTGCATTTTTTTTTTACTTTCTTACAAAATATGCAAATCAGGCCATAAAACGGCTTTCTTTCTCTCACAAAAAACGCGATGAATATGCGAATATATTTTCTACATACCAATGGAACCTGCAGGTGCTCCTCTTAGAAGCGGGTCCGGAACAGCCTGACGTGACGCTGCCCCCTGGGTTCTTCTCCACGGTGATCGGGTCCAACATCGATTACCAGTACCAAACCCAGCCCGACGGGAAGAGCTGCCTGGCTAGACCGAACCAACAATGCGCGTGGCCCCGGTAAGCACCTCGCTTAGGGGTCAACTGGTCCCAACACCAGAATCAAGATGGGACCAGTTGACCACTATCAAATTAGAAAAGGTGCAACTGGTCCCCGGGCCCAGTTTCGAACTGGGACGAGTTGCCCCCTAACCCTCTCTTTCTCCGAACATTTTGACCGCCTCCGTGGAACAGTAACTAAGCCGCTCGGGTATAAAAACACGGTTCGTGGGTTCGATTCCCGCCTGGGGTCTGGTTTGTGGTAGGGCTTTTTCAGAGTCCTAATTCTACCGCCCAGTGGTCTTAACCTGCTCGGGAAATGCGGTTAGTGATAGGTCAGCAGCACACCTAACCGCCTCCGTGGAACAGTAGCTAAGCCGCTCGGGTATAAAAACACGGAGGTCGTGGGTTCGATTCCCGCCTGGGGTCTGGTTTGTGGTAGGGCTTTTTCAGAGTCCGACTGGCTAGCTACCACCCCCACAGTTAAAATTTGCCGCCATAACAGCTCTGGCTGTGTTCCGGCAGTATTGTGGGAGCCAGTACACTTGAAATCAAAGGCTTTAAGATCAGATGAGCCTACAGTCTGGCAGCACATTGAGCGACGCTTCCTGGTGAAGTGTCCCTCAATGAAATAGGTCGCAGCAACCGCTTACCATCAGGTGGGCTGCGTGCCTGTGTGCCAACTGAACTGGTATAAAAAAAATAGTCAGGGTACGCTTCCACGATCCACGATTTGGGAAGTCCAGTTATTAAGTAGGAGCGACTGTCAGTGCCAGCTGACCACCTTAACTCTTAATAAGGGAACCAGACTAATTAGCCCCGGTAAAGCCCTAAAATTACTATATTACAATCATTCCAATAATTAATCTTTCACTGGAAAGCGTTTATCGACGGGCCCGATGGCGCATTTGGTAGTGACCCTGCCCTATGCGCCAGGGGTCGTGGGTTCGAATCCCACCCAGGACAAACACTTATGTGATGAACATTTGTGTTTGTTCTGTGTCTGGATGTTTATTTGTATTTAAGTATATATTTGTGGTACCACAAATATATACTTAAATACAAATAAACATCCAGACACAGAAGGTACCTTCGTTGTTTCTGACACCCATTACACAAGTGCTTACGCTACTTACTTTGGTTGGGGTCAGATCAATGTATGTGATGTTGTCCAATATTTATTTATTATTATTATTTATTTCAAGGTTGGGCAAGTTTAGATTAAACACACTTTAAATAGGTACAAACCCTTATTTGTTTACCTGGGGAAACACAGTACGTACCTGTACTGTACGTATGTTACTCTTAGTTGGGGGGAAGGTTGGCGTGTATAACTCCCCCACTCGAGAAAGGGCGGAGTTTACCCAGTGAACCCCCGGGTACTTCTCCTTTCCTAATAGAAATTTAGCAGATTAGAAAGGCAGATACCGTCTGTGTAATGGTGATACAAGGCCGAATTGGAAGCCATGCAATGAGTGAACTACATTTTACTTCTATTGATATTCTAGAGGCAAGGTCATGGGCGGCTCAAGCTCCATTAACTCCATGACCTACATCGTCGGGAACAAGGCTGACTACGACCATTGGGCCGCTATGGGGAATGTCGGCTGGAGCTACAAAGATGCAAGTTATAATGTTGAAGGCACAACACCAATGTTCATGAGGCTATGGTTGAACTCTCTATGCACTTACAAACTTAAGAAGCTATTGAAACGCACCAATAAGTCACGGCTGGATCTACGAAGATGCAATAGAAATTGATGAAAGCAACACCATTTTCCAAAATTGAATGTTCATTCTGGATGGATGGATGGTTGCACTATTTAAGCACTTAGCTGCCTTAGAAACCTTTAGACACGCAGAAGCACACATCACAGACCACACCTTTATTTTCTTTCACGACGTTGGGAATAAGTGTGATGGCGGGGTAGGGCCAAAGGTGTAGGTATGTCTGATCCATTGAGCTACTATTAGTACGTCAGTAGGGTAAACTATACTAATGTTGGCCCCCCTCCAGTTGTTGGCACTCTGGGTTTTAAACTTAAATATTAAGCTTTTCGCGGCAAAAATCCATAAACTAAAGATTTAGAATAAAAGTTCAATTATTCATTTACAGCACTAAATAGTAGCTTTTAAATAATTACAACTGACAACACTAGAAAAAATTCTTTTCGGTCATGGTCCCGAGAGAAACCAGTTTGTGCGTGATTCCTTAAGAAAATTTGTGAATGCAGGGTAAGTTTAACCACATAATACTTGTTATTTTGTAGATAATTTCTGGTCAGTGAATGTTTTTTAGTTAAATAAGATGTTAAATAGTGGGTTTTGCAGCAAATACAATCGTAAATCTTGTTGGAAAAAAACTTTTAGGGGGTGTCAATAATTGTAATTTTGTTTGTATGGAGAACTAGTTCGTTGACACCCCCTGCCAATTATTGAAATACGGTTTTGCAAAATCGCTGTTAATGTTATGATTGTGTTTTAACCAGTCTCGAAAGTTCTATTCATAAAATGCCTACTTGTCTTCTTATCTATTGTGGTTTCAAATTTTAGCAGTGCCAATAATTGTACTTTTTTTACGATTGGCACTGCCAATTATTGTACCTCGAAGGGTGCCAATGATTGTATCAGCTTTTATGAAATTCTAATAGTGATGTGCCACTGTTTTGTAAAATTTATTTAATAAATTATAAGTCCTACTAATAGGTAGATTTTTACACGGCGATTTAAAACGACTGTATATTTACTCAGCTAATAAAAAGTAAGCTACTTAACTACATATATCATGGGAAACCCTTGGTACCTTCGGCGCTCCCGCTAAATTCCCCCTCCCAGTCGCGTTTGGGCCCTTTGGGTACCCTCAGATGAGGGTCCCGCGACGGCCTTAGGTTTCGGAGGGGGCCTTTGGAGGCTCCCGAGGGTTTCAACGCTCTCCTCTTCGATTCCTTTACGCTGCTGGTGGTGGGCGGTAGATTCGCCACTTTTGGGGGTTCCGTCTCCTGGCCTCCTTTGATTTTGAAGACAACTGTTCTCACACCAAATTTGGCCTCTCCACGGTTGTTTTTGAGGGCTTCCACAGACTGGTCATCGAGAGAGAAGGTCACAATAGATCCTGTCGCTTCCTCCTTCGTGTGGAGAACCCTCCAAACTTTTGGGTTGAGATCTTCATTCTGCACCCATAGCATAAATTGCTCCGTGGCAGAATGTGGTCCCAACTTTTGGCTTGGGCAGTTCGCTCTCTGGTATAATAGAGAGCTTTGCACCGGGCCATGGTTCCGTTTCTCGGATTAAGCCCTCAAGCCAGTCCTTGGTTCCTTGGTTTGTGCAGTCGCCAATATCCAGCCTGTCTTGTAACTCTTTATTAAACTCTTTATTAAAAATAAAACACTTGTAGGCTTACAGATAGGATCCAACACGCATACAAGTTATTACATAGTCAGAGATTACAAAATCAGTCAGATTAATTATTACCAATGAATGTCAATACACTTATAAAATAACCACTGAGTCAATATCTATTTACAATGTCAGATAAAGTAAAAATGTCAAAATATGTCATGATTTAAGAATTTAAAGAATTGATTAAATATATGTCCTATTTGGTCAGCGAAGATGTCAATATCATTGTGCTGAGCGAGCAAGTCCCCTATGCGACGCAATATAGGCAAAACCCAAGAGTTTCGGTACCCCCCTGAGGCTAGCATCTACCACCTTGTTGAAGCCTTGATAGCCTCCGGTATCAGCCGCATTTGCTCCTCGGTCATCGGCTTCAAGTGGCTAATACCGACTATATAAGAGCCAGCAATGTCGCTGTACTTGGGGTGTTGAGTTTGTCCACCTACGTCCATTCGGGATGTTTTCCTCGGTTGGACTTGAGTACCACGGCCGCCTACGGAGATACCAAATTGGATATATTTATGATCCGAAAAGGTCTCCGCGTTGGCCACCCGCCACTGGGTGACGCGGCCCGCCAAATGTGAGGTGGCCAGAGTGATGTCGACGACCTCACACAGGTCGGCGTGCTCCCCCTGTTGAGGATCACTAGTCCCAAGCTGAGTGCCCAGGGCATTAGGTCCTCGCCGAACGGATTGTTCGAGGGGGAGCCCCACGTGGTGTGCTTGGCGTTCCAATTACCGCCAAGCAAGACCTACGTCTAATTCCTCTATTTTCTCACATTTTTAAATATTTTCTGGACTTTCACGAACATTTCAAAACCAAAATTAGCCAAATCGGTTCAGCCGTTCTCTAGTTTTAACGCCTATAACGAACGGCAAATTATTTGTATAGGTACTCGTAAGTATATAGATTTCACTTTTCCCATCACTATCAGGCGATCCGATTAGTTATTGGCACGGTCACGTGTACAATTATTAGCACTGCCAACAATTGTACATTTTTCTATGCCAATATTTGTACTTTAGGGTGCCAACAATAGTGACTTTCGGTGTTTTTTCATATTTTGCGGAAATTTTCGTATTTCTAACACATTTCTTAACTATCAACCCATTTAAATCTATTCTCAAATAAATAAAGAATCATACGAAATCAAATTTAAGTCGATATTTCAATTGGCTGATTTTCTACAGGCCTTTAAAGTTGCGAAATTCCTTAAAGTGCCAATAATTGTACCTCTTACCCTACATAATATTTCTATGGTCTGATCACCGATTACCTCATCATCATCATTTCAGCCAAACGACGTCCACTGCTGGACATAGGCCTCCCGCAATGATCTCCAAACCGATCGGTCCTGCGCCACACGCATCCAGTGGATTCCGGCGATCTTTATGAGATCATCGGTCCATCTTGTGGGAGGCCTACCACGGCTGCGTTTACCGGTACGTGGCCACCACTCGAGGACCTTTCCGCCCCAACGGCCGTCAGTCCTCCTTGCAATGTGTCCTGCCCACTGCCACTTAAGGCTCGCAATTCTTCGGGCAATATCGGTGACCTTAGTCCTTCTGCGGATCTCATCATTTCTGATGCGATCACGCAGGGAGACTCCAAGCATAGCCCTCTCCATTGCCCTTTGCGCGATTTTGAGCCTTTTTATGCGGCACATTGTAAGTGGCCACGTTTCCGTTCCGTAAGTCATCACTGGCAACACACACGTATCAAAGACTTTCGTCTTGAGGCACTGCGGTAGTCGGCACCGATTACCTAAATGACATTAAAGAAAGCGGTTAAATTGTCATTCATGAATTATTATCAATTGAAATTTTAAATCCATGTAAACTACGAATACTCAAACTGAAACCGGATAAGGTGTCCAAATTAAAGAAATTGGTTAAAATTTGGCTACTTTCTTGTCTATTCATGCTTCAGCTTTGCATATAACCTGTTGCGATGCAGGTCTTTGCCACTTAATTTAAGTATTGCACATGTCTGTCATTGCAATCAGTTCTTCAAAATGTATTATTTTACCCCTTTTAAAACCTGTCTCACAAAATAAATCTGAACTCCACAGGTATTGCCTTTCTTCAAGAAACTTGAACATAACTTCAATGTGGAGGCTCTTGACAGAAAATACCATGGAATCGACGGAGAACTTTACGTCTCCCGGTTTCCTTACTTAGACGATCCCGCCATCATGATGACTGAAGCTTACAATCAGGCTGGACTTCCTCTAAGGGACTTCAACGGCGCCAACCAAGTAGGCACCATGCAAGCTCAAGCTACACAGAAAGACGGGGTGAGATGCTCTGCCAACAGAGCATTCATCCAACCAATCAGATACAAAAGGAAAAATCTCACTGTAAGACCAAAATCCGATGTACTTAAAGTCTTGGTTGATACTAACAAACGTGCTTTCGGTGTGACTTACATTAGAAACGGCAAGATAAGAACAGCTATAGCAAAGAAAGAGGTCATTCTTAGTGCCGGAGTTATAAGATCGCCGCAACTGCTGATGTTATCTGGAATAGGCCCGAAAGCACACTTGGAGGATCTTCACATTGACGTGGTAAAAGATTTACCTGTAGGTGAGAATCTACACGACCATGTAACATTTAACGGGTATGTCATCGCACTGCCAAACAAGACAAGTACTTTGGTAGACCAGCAAGAAATTCTGGACACTGTTCGCAGACACAAAGAACCTAAAATTAAAGACGATCCGTTGTCAGGTAATGGCCCGATAAATACAGTAGCGTTCATCAAAACTGAACCTTATTTACAAGCTCCGGATGTGCAGTTGCAAATGAGCGTATGCAATTGGCAGGAATTTGTTAGAGAACCAATAGTGTCAGACTCTGTTGCTATTTTCCCAACAGCATTCTACAATGGGCTCGTTCCAAGGGTTGAAAATATAACACCAAAAAGCAGGGGTAAGTTGCTTCTTAACGCGAGCGACCCATATGGACCACCTTTGTTATATCCAAAGTACTTTGATGACCCAGAGGACTTTATACCTTTAGTAAAAGCATCCAGGTTTATTCTTTCTTTGGAGAATTCACAAGCGTTCAAAGCTAGGGGAGCACATTACGTCAAAACTCGTCTTGATGCCTGTAAAGATTATGAATGGGGCAGTGATGAATACACTATATGTCTGGCGAAATCTTACACGTCTTCTCCTTATCACCCCGTTGGAACATGCAAGATGGGATCGAGATCTGATAAAGGAGCGGTAGTGGATCCGAGATTAAGAGTATATGGTATACAAGGGCTTAGAGTAATCGACTCTTCTATAATGCCTGTAGTGACACGAGGAAATACGAATGCCCCAAGTATTATGATAGGAGAGAGGGGTGTCACTTTTGTTTTGGAAGATTGGCTAAGAAAACATTGATATCCTGACGATGTAACAGATTCATGTTTTCTTATAAATCTCCTGAGAAACCACCATTGTACGCATTATTTCATCGGTCTGCATCTCAAATTTCTACACTCATTCCAATTTCTCAGTTTACGATTCATATTAAACTTGGTTTCTTTCTAAATTCTCAATACTTTCTGGTTCTTTTAGTCCTCTATGGTTTAAATCATCTTACGTTGTCTTTAAGTTTTTTGTCATTGGACAAAGTTTACTTCTGGAAATTACCTGGGTCTGGATGTTTGTGCGGTGCTTGTGTAATTAAATAAAGAATTTGACTTGTATATATGTCATCTTTATTTTATTTTATTTATAGGTAATTGGATTCCGACTTTTAATATTTTCTCTAACTGCAATTTTTTTATAAATTGTGTCTTTGTTCTCTCAGGCCCTCTGTGCTACCATCGCAATGTAAATACCTATGAATTTGGAGCTTAAAATAATGTATCCTTTACCACTTTACCAGTTTCGTCGCAAGTATAAATAAAGCATACAATCATCCGGATAATAACTTAACTAATTATTCTAAGCCATCATTTTATTAACTAGCTGACCCGGTGAACTTCGTATCTTTACTTTAGTATTTTCCTCGCAATTTTTTTATATTTTCTCTTCGTTTAAACCTTGCCTGGAATTCCACGAATATTTCAAGACTAAAATTTGTCAAATTGATTTAGCCGTTGTCGAGTTTTAGCGAGACTAAAGAACGAATAATAATAATATTTGATTTGATTGCATTATGTAACATTAACGAGCTACAAAATGTAGCAGCCTTGCACTAATTAGTGCTACAACT
Organism: Mecyna flavalis; assembly: GCA_949319885.1. Taxonomy (NCBI): domain Eukaryota; kingdom Metazoa; phylum Arthropoda; class Insecta; order Lepidoptera; family Crambidae; genus Mecyna; species Mecyna flavalis. Next base: position 2,419,174 of record OX439417.1, on the reverse strand, counting down.
GTTTCACCTATGAAATGCAAGTTCAACGGATGAGTTACCTACAAACTCAAGGCGAACTAAAGGCGGCATGCAAGAAATGAAATCTATTGGTAGCCTAAATCAGTGATCGAGAGTGTTTTGTTTTATCCAATAATTAACAAATTGTTTTATTGACTTTTAAAACTAAGGAACCTATAATCAATGATTTAAATCTTTGCCTATAATTAATTTATTTGCCTGTAATATGACATAAAAAGTGATGACACGATGAGACAAGAAAGTGGAAGACAGGTTGCTAGAGATAAGAAGAAAGTTTTATTTACGTACGGGTTTAAATCAGGATTGTAATTCACAGAAATTCATAGGGAAAATAAGAAAAATTAAACGATTTGGACTAGAAATATACATTTGTCCTAGTTCAGAAGAAAACTAGAACAGCGCCGTCTGCCGAATATTTGGCAAACGATTTGAATCAACGTGAAAAACACACCGTTAAAAGCACGGAACCGAGAAACTCTGTTCCGTGGTTAAAAGCAATAAACGTTCCTTTTAACGGACATTACAGTAACTAATAACATTACAATACTGCCAGTAGATGACGCTACAAGTTCAATTCATTGAATACATACTTGACCTAATTTAAATCGCCTGATGTCTGGGAAAACATGTTGATACCATTGAGCCACTCATTTGATACCTAGGATTATTTCGAACCTACGAGAACACGGGACTTTACATGTTATTTTCTATTCCTTAATTTTTGTCTCTTTTTAAGGATTTTTCAGGATTTATTCGCCAGCTCCCAAAAATTTATACTTCGTGGTATACTTGGATTTATTCCATAATCAACAATGCGTTGCTATGGCAACCTGTCACAGACACGTCTATGTGAAAAACTTACTACATACCTGTGGTCCTATTATGTTGGCCATACACCATCAAGCCTATCGTCAAGTCGGCATGATGCGATCGATTGGATCAAGTAGACTTGACCGTGTGTGGGCGTGGATTGGCATGACAACTAGTTGTCATGCCAAGCTTGTCTAGACTTGATGGTGTATGGCCAGCATTACCCGTTTCCCGTAGGAATGAAGCATTTGACCTCATTAAAAAATAGCCTATGTTCATCATGGATAATGTCCGCTTCTACTGGTAAAAGAATTATTCAAGTCGGTCCCGTACTTTTGGAGTCTATTCAATACAAACAAACAATCAAAATCTTTCCTCTTTATAATATTAGTGTAGATAACCATGGATATCTTGTTGCATAATAGTCATTAGATGATATTACAAAGTTGCTATAATATGACGCAACAGATAAAACGTTATCTAGTTGGCTATTAATTCAATCAATCGCGTTATAATATTATGCTTTGATGAACTCGGCTATGGCCTGGGTGTAACGTAAAGTTACAAGTTCCCGGTTTAGACAAGTCTTTACTGGTCGCTGTTAATCTGACCAGGTAAAAAGGTTTCTCTTTGTACTCGGTCATAATAAAACCGGTTTTTCGTGGGGTAGATAAGTCAAAAAGCTTCTTTTATCAGCAGCCCCCCTAGACAAGCGTCATTTATGACGTTCGTTATAGCTCAATTTGCGATAGCGAATGTCAAATCCCATACTTTCAACACGTGACTTTTCTATGGCATCTGTCAAATCCATACAAATTGGACTTAGCGAAATTCGACTTAGCGAAAGCACCGTAGGCTAGCGAGATTTGCGCATTATAAATGCTCTGTTTATTACTCTTAGCATTATCCCATCTTTTGCAGCGAAACGTTATTACACGCCAGCCCAGAAGACACGTATGAACTTGTTTCTTGCCACGAGCTCTTCAGTTCGTGTGATATTAGTGCGAAACGCTTCATTCGTATAGGTGGTTTTATATGTAAAGTGTATGGTGTATGCCTTATTCTTCTAAGGTGTGGTTCATTTTTGTTGTCTTCACCCACCACTCACCAGGCGGTTAGTCTTGTTATGCTTTTTGATATCCTCACATTACTGAAAATGAGCCTTTTATCTTTAGTTGAAAGATTCGTTCAGTTTTAGAAGTAATGTAACGAGAGAGCCAGCTTCGTGGTAATTTTCTTAGAGAGTTATTGTATGTATCGCGTTAGTTTTTCGTTAATCCGGTATGGACCACACTATCTCACAATTGAGATAAGGCCTGTGTCCCAGCAGTGGGAACGTAAATATAGGCTGATGATGATAATGAGGTTTGACTGTACAATTATCTTGTGCATTCTTTTTAGAATAATTTGTGATTCACTTAACAAGGTTTGATCAGCATCGTCTTGTCCATTCTTTCTAAATGATAACTGATCACAAAGCTAATCTTCATACATTTAATTTTATTAATTTCCGTAAATATTGATAACAGTAAACTTAAGTGGGACAAAATTAAATGGACTTTGCTTTGTGCCTAAGTTCTCTGAAGTCCTATCAACTATTTCCGAACACAAAACTAACTACTGCCAATATCTAAATACCTACTTCAAGTAATGCAATCGATTTCATATTATTTACCTAAAGTGGGTACTAAATATCTAAAAATAACCATTTTATTGAAATTGGCAAGTCTGAGTTATGTAGAATATTCACTCTATTATACTATGAAATTGTCTTTAACCACTTTGATTTCTTTTTATAATAAATGTCGATAGATTTTAATGAGCTTTCATCATTAAGGTTGCGTTATATTATCTACGGGATTGGGATTCTGTTGTAGAGAAAGAAAAGAAAATATAACATGCACAACTTTTATTCTTTTTTTGTTTCCAGTAACAATACGATAATTTTTAACTTTATAAAAATATAAAACATGTTATATGTTTCTGTTATATGTCTCATTGATACTATTATTACCTATCATAAGTACATTTTTTTTCTGTTTACTAGGAAGAATTTATATGAACATTAGCTAAATCGATTTTAGAAATCACAATTCTTAATTACAAAAGTTTTTGTCACAATACGAAAGCCAAAATGGCGAACTGAGCAATTTACTAAGAAGTCAACATTTTGAAATAGATGCAATAGAAATGACGGAATTCATAATTTGGCAGAACTGCCTCCAAATATAAAAAATTCCTACAAATTCTCCAGAAAATTCACTAAAAAATACAAATGGAATAGATGAAAAACATAATTTTTCACAATTTTTCCACATCTCCCAACAAAATCAAACACTGGTATTCAACAAGCCTTACGGCAAAATGAACGTAGAACTTAGTTCACACATCGAATACTAGATGGCGTTAGACGCCGAAGCCGAAAATGGCCGAAATGGGCATAGGACTCGACAGATTGAGTCCGTATTTTTTTTTCTCGGTAAGTATTTCTTGTTTACATTCACTTCTCTGGCAGCTTGATGACTGGCATTTGCGCGCATCCCCAGTTTGTCTCGCAATGTTCGATTAGGTCTCTCTCCGAATCCGTGAGGACTGATAGGTCCATCTCCTGGCTGTCGCTAAAGGGGTCTGTGTATGGATAGTGGACCAATACACAGCTGAAGTCTACTCCAGTTGAGCAGCATCCCAACAACTTCTTTAATTTCACTTGGGAGTCAATCTGTGGACAAGGACATTAAATCTATTAATAACAAATTCAAACGAACAAGTTTTGGTACACTTAACAAGGTTGAAGAAGTCTATAAATTTACTAATGACCTCTTTGAAGCAATTCATTAATTTGATAGTGATTCTATTATCATACTTGGAGTTTCCGTCAATTATTAAAACTTCGTATTTCTAATTTTAATTTACAGAGTTTTTAATTATAATAATGATAATTACCTTAATGACATGAATGTCATTCTCGACGCAGAAGGCTTGAAGAAGCACCTCTTGCATGTGCGTTGCGCTGTCACCAGGTGGGGCTTCTGCTGTTAGGCAGAATAGAGCCCCATTACTGTTTTGGGACAGGTACTGGATGGCGGGAAGTAGGCCTACAGTCAGCCTCTTCTCCATACAGGCCCTTTGCAGGACTGTTTTGATGCATTGTCCGGTTGAGCTGTGAATAAAGGAAAACAAAATTTAGTCAAAATACTTCAAAGTGTCTCAAATGATGATCAATTTCCCGCTCTACTAGAGAATGTACTAACTAGACATGCTCCTGAGAATGACGAGCAGTTGTTTTGAAGGTTAATGAACTTTGAATCACTAGTAACTTCTGTTTACTTTGCACATTAGAACCCCGTTAGCTTTAATGATCCAATTGCTTGTTCTTTCAGACATCTTCTTAAAATTGCTGGTCTAATTTATAGTTAAGTAGGTAGTACTCAAACAGTGCAGAAATCGAAGGAAACTTGAAAATTGGCTAGGCAAGGAGCTAAATTTGAAGGTTTCCTAATCAAATTAAAAATTGAAGACTATTCTACAAATTTTGTAATATTTTACGTATGATTATGAATTGAGGTCGAATTTACAGGAATGTTAAAGGATATCAACTGTTACACAAGATTAAATAATCACCTTTTAGCTGCAACTCCGCTGAATGTCTCCGGTTTCACTGGCACTACAGAATCTTTGTACATCTTGGTTAGATTTATACTTTTAATCTCGTATTCACAAATTTTTCCGTACACTTTCCACTGGTTGGTTGGAATTTTCACAAATTCACTTGCACTTGACACTTTGCAATCCAAGCTTCGCTGTTAGGGTTATCCGAGGTCGGCGTAACTTATGTCACAACAATTTCACAACTTCACGGTGCGTTGAGACGTGAGTTCGCTCCGAGCGTTGGCTGAAGAATGGCTGGTGTATGACGCATCGGGCCATTTATACTGGTTTCACGGACGGTGAGCTTGTCAGTGTGTGAGTGGCGGCCGCGAGCGAACGACGGGCGATTCCTCGGAAATCCGCAGCGTTTCTATGTGTGAGTGTTCGTGAAAACCAGTCTTTGGTTGTGTTCGTGCATTTCTCCGCAAGTACAGGTCGCAACTTGAACCATTTGCCGATTATCAGTGGAATACCGCCCCCCGGCCCTGTTAGCTCGAGCCACTCAGGTCAGCCTTGTATTTACCTGATTGATAACTTACGCTAGTGTGCGTATCTGTTGCAATGCTGTGTGGTATTATCCGTTTGCACGCGGGAATCCCAACGGCTGGGGTTTTTAGTTTGAGGAAACAAGCAGTAGTCGGATTTTTACGCTGTTTCGATTGAAGGTTTTTTAATCTTGCAATAAGGGATCTTGGATTTAGTCACAGGTATGGTAATTGGAGCTTTGATAGAAAAACCTATGTAAATGTTGAATGTTGTTGATAGAAGAAGGTTAACGGGAGCTTATATTGTTTGGATAAAGGAAAGTGTGGACTATTCTCTTATCGATGGCAATTAGAATGTTAACGATACAATGTCCTTATTAATAAAGAAGATAATATTCGCATTATTATCTTAAAGGTCTTACGGTTATTGTACGCAAACGATATTGAGTTCAATATCATTAAATTATGGTTTGACTTGTAGAAGTCAAAATTAGGTTATCTCCAGAAGTAATCAACTAACAAACGTCTTCCATTATTTTATAAATTCGGATGTTTTGCGTGATTAATAAAAATCATGCATCAATTTTCATATACAATTATTATGTATTATTAACTAGATTACTGAAAGCAATTGACTAATTTGTCTACTAAGCTTTGTCCTTGGGAGTATTATTTCTTTCGAGAACATCACCAACTTTTACCGGCATCATTTAAGAACCAAGATGGTATGTTAATTTGTTTAGCAAATAAAGAAATTGGTGACCAGCCCCCCTAGGGCCCCTAAACAAGCGGCATTTATGACGTTCGTTATAGCCCAATTTGCGATAGCGAATGTCAAATCCCATACTTTCAGCACGTGACTTTTCTATGGCATCTGTCAAATCCATACAATTTAAAGCTAGCGAATTTCGCTATCGCTGTCAAAATGTTACTTTGTCTATAATCTGCAGTGGTTTGTTAGGTAAAACTTAATCAAATGGCAAATATCAAATCGTCGAGTCATTCTGATATAATTGTTTTATCTCTATTACACCACAGATCAAGATTATATTTTTTGGAAATTAGAATATCACTCTTTCTATATCAATAGTTTCAACAATATGGAGATAGAGATAAATTTAAGTTACAGGAATTTGTTAACAGTAGTGTAGCACGTTAAATAAAAAATACCTTTAAGCGAAATGGTTCAAAGTCTGCAATTATGTAAAATGGTATTTTGAAAATAATAGTCACTGAAATATCCCAAACATGGCAATTTTCAGAAAATGTCGAGGTATTTAGAATTCACTCATCTTTGACATTCAACCTTGTAATTATCGATGTTTTTGCTGAAATAGGTACTGTAGTTGGGTTTTCACAAGCATTTGCTAACTATTTGTATGGAATATACTAAAAACCCAAACATTATTTGTTATGAATGAACAGTTGTTTAGTAACTTCGTTATTACCATTTCGTTACTCGTATCTATGTATGACCTCACGTGATGTAAATAGACGTTTTCATAATGTATGTTTCGACTTCAGTGGAATTCGAACGTACGATATCTGGTGCTTAAACCTAGGCACTCCCAAATGTTCCATGAAGCAAATCTTGGAAACGATAAAAGAAATTACTTTCCTTTTAAAATCCGTGATAATCCTACATATAAATATTGATTATAAATTATAATATATCCTCTCGTCAAAGATTAGTGAAACGTGGCGTAAGAGTTTTACGCTTCAATTCATCCACCTCTTAACGAGGTATGGGTAGTTAATTAGTAAAGTTGTTTGCCATTTACAAAATGGATTCCGTCGCCAAGGAACAGTGGTGCAATCACCTGGAATCAACCCGAAGGCTGTGGTCCATAAATCCTTGGGTCTAATTGGTGTTTTGTATACAACTTTCGCTGGCCATACACATGTCCTTCCTGATAATAATTAACTACCAACACTGTAAAGGGATATAGATATTTCACATGAAGAAAAACGAGTAACTCAATAATGTTATTAGTGATTTGATAAATCACGAACATACGTAGAGTACTAGACATATTTAGGATCATAGTCGAAGCTGACCCTGAGCTCCACACTCGATGCAACCGGGAATACGCTGAGATGATGATGAGACACTTTCTTAGACTTCGAGTGTTTCGCTATAATCTGTTCAAGTAAAACTTACCGCCAATATAACTTAATAATATTAGGTACAAATGAAACTAAGTTCAAAGGGGCTTTTATTATAGCAGTAGGTACATGAAGAAATTCCTGGGAAAGTGTCTTTTAATTGAATAGAACATACCACAGCCTACAATCAGGTGTTTAGCAAATATAATCCACTAGCCTTCCGCCCGCGGTTTCGCCCGCGCGTAATCTCTTTTTTCAAATATCCCCCCTTCCCCCCACATTTCCAGCATCAAAAGTACCCTATGTTCACCGGGGATAGTGTAGCATTCCAACAGTGAAAGAATTATTCAAATCGGTTCAGTAGTTTCAAAATTGTTATTCCCGCGGGAATGAGACGTTTCCCGTAGGAATTTTATAGCCTATGTCCTATTCCGGATAAACTATACGTGTGCCAAATTTCATCTAAATCCGTTCAGCCGTTTAGACGTGATTGAGTAACAAACATCCAAACATCCAGACTTTCGCATTTATAATATTAGTAGGATAACTTAAATTGTATGTTGTGTGTAAAACTTTCGTCTACTGACATTCGAATATCTGTAACAATTGACAAAAGTAAATATTGATTCGCCGAAGATAAAAAAGTCCTGACTCGATATGATTGTTGACCTTATGCAGAATTCCTCACGTTATTACGATATGGACTCACGTTTTATCTCGATGATAGTACGTTTTATCGTCGAGATAAAACGTCTAATAGTGGTGATAGGAATTGCTCTGAGATAACTTATAATCATATTGCTATCGTGTCACTTAGTTTGAGCAAATAGTAACAACATACCTTAATTGTTGTTGAAATTGTGTTCTGATTTATGAACCATCATTATATCCCCTAGTCTATTGGATAGGTAATATCTATATAGTCGCTAATGTTTGCGATAAACTAACTACACATAAAATACATATAATGCTATTTTCTATGTGTTGCCAATTGCCATAGTATAGGTAGGCCCTTCTGATCTAGTTTTAACCAGTCAAATATCTATCCTATCAGAGATTCATAGTATTGCATATCTATGACGTTTGATACTAGCTATCTTTATCATCATTATCATCTAATCGATAGATAAAAGGAACAATTGCTGCGTGATACTCCATAACATTAATTTAGTTATTTCTCTAGGTATCGATCTCGTATCTTTCACCTTTTATAAAATTAGGAGAAATGATAGTAACATCAACGGTAAAATCAGTTGCTTTAATTTCTAACGACTGACTGGATACGTATGAACTCTTTTCCCTTTGAAGTAATAGAACGCAATTCATATTTCATTTGAATAATGAAAGCCGAACATAATTAATTAACTATCCTTTGAGGTATCGGATTTATGTAAACATTGACTTTGTAAACAAACTCGACGCGTGGTAAATAGAATAAACATTCTGTGACAAAGTGTCAACAGACCGACATTAATTCTGACCGTAATCTGATTGAACTGTCTTCGATATGATCTGTGGTATTGGTTATTCACCTTTAACACAAGCAAATGAGGCGACATAATAGTCTTGAATGTATTTGTCGTATTATGATTGTCTTTTAAATCAATGCCATCCACTACATACTGAATATATCATTGATAGTGTATCTATCAATGGAATATATGGCACATTTGGTGATTCTAGCCCCAAAGATGTAGCCTACAAACACTACGGGAGTATTCATTTCACAACCTTGAGATTGGTTTGAAAGCCACCCTTGTGGTTTAAAAAAATATCTTACGACGCGGTTTTTAAAGAAGGTGTTGGTGTTCTCAACATAATATCACTAACTAATTCTTTATTCCGAAGAGTGCCTTTGAACCGTCAACAAAAGAATTTCGTCTTTTGAAGTAAAGGAAAATGATTTGATTTTCTTAGAATTCAAACGCCTTAAACGCCTTAGTAACAATTATTATTATAGGAAATGACTTAAGTCTTCTTAAAGATGAAAAATAATAAAAATGTATGCGATAAACAAGAAATAATTTACATTAGCGTATCGGTACAATTTTCGCATACAAATGAAGTAAACGTTTTAGCTAGAACCGTTGTAATTTTCCTTGTCCTTTGATTTTCCACGTGGAAACTATTACAAGCTAAGCTAATTAAGAAGTCGTATCTCTGAGTTTCGCCAAACATTTCTTGATTTCGGTGTTGCTTCTACAATAGTAAAATATGAAATCGTTATATGTAGATTTCTGTGTTACGAACTTTGTCAACAAAACATTGAAAGTACCACAAACTTATGAAAAACGTCACTGAATAAGGATGCCGAATTAAAATATAAAATTTTAAATCAGTTGTGTAGAATTATAATATAACAATTTTCGGAGGACGTCGGTAGCTGGTAGAGTCATTCTGTAGCATCGATAAATTAACGATTCATAAGTGCTTCTCTGAAGCTTACATGAACAAAGAATACCAGGGTTTAGTGGGTGAACTCCATTCTCAAACGAGGCTTTCTTCCTTCTTAGGAAGGAAACCTCGTTCGAGTATGGAGTTAAAGACAAGAGTCTGGTGGTGATAACGATGGGAGATCGTACGAGGCTTAACACCACCAGCAAGGACTTTGAAGAAAACTTAAAGCGGTAAGCGGTCGGTAAGGTTGACTGGCAGAGAATGCTTTTAGACCTAACTAGTGTGGTCAATAAAGTTTTTATAAATCTATACTAATATTATAAAGAGGAAAGATTTGATTTTGTTTGTTTGTATTGAATAGGCTCCGAAACTACCAAACTGATTTAAATAATTCTTTCACTGTTGAAAAGGTACACTATCCCCGGTGAACAGAGGGTACTTTTGACCCCGGAAATGTGGGAGGAAGGGGGGTATATTTGCAAAAAGAAATTACGCGCGGGTGAATCCGCAGGTGGAAGGCTAGTAAGTAAATAAATAATCCGATCTCCTAAAGATTTGCTGTAAAAATGTAGACGTAACAAGTATGCCTACCGTATTACGGTCATAATCTTTTCTCGAACTTCCTAGGCTGTTGGAGAGTGTTTACATTGTATTTGTACAGGTTTCCATTTCTAAGAAAATATGAGTCAATGGAGACCGATCGATAGTGATCCAATTATACTCCTAAACGAAACGCAATACTCGTGTGGTATTGGGTTTTTTAAGCTGTGGGAGTTAGTTTATCTGATAAGGGAATGATGAGAGTTACGCCTAGTTTTACCACTAACATCTGTCAGGTAACAGGTGGGTAACAGCTTTGTTTTATCTAGATCTGTCAATTCGGTATCAACTTTACTTATAGTATCATTCACACATTACTGGGTATAAGAGACCTAATAACTGTCGTCTCGATGTAGCGTGCGCAGTACAATGCCAGACAGTAAATGCTTAGTTACTGTTTGGCACTGAACTTTCTAAGGGCAGACGTTGAGCTTACGTAGTTGAGGTGTACGATCTACTCGTCTTGTTAGACATTGCAATAAAAAAAAAACCTTTAAAAAACAAAATTTTTATCTTATCATTAAAATTTATTATGACTCCTACATAGTTCTTGTTACCAATCAAGTCCTCGTAATTACTCAACCGTATCGCATCGATTAAAACAATACAAGATGGACTTAAGACGGAACAACTGTTCGCATCCTGTGATGATTTAATGATGTAAACAATATTGATAAAGCTATCATCTGGTATTTGAGTGTCTGTTGTTGTTTCAATGTTTTCCCGACCTCAAAAAGTGCGCATTACTGAAAACACAACGATCAGATTGTAGTGTTTTGCATGTGATTCTTCGAAAACAATTTTGATATGTTTTTTCCGTTGCACAGAAATTAGTATTGTTAATACATAATTTGTATTTATAAATGTTTTCGTTGTTAGTGTAAATCCGATGCGTCGTTAGTCACATAATATGTCATTACACATGTTTTTCGATTGCTTTAAGTAATATAATTTGCTAATTACCAATTGATAATTAACAAATTACATTACTAAAACTAATGAGTTTTTAGGGAAGAAATGACTGAACCATCAAAATAAGGTAGATGTGCCATTTATTATTGATCAAAAACGTAATTAACTTAAAATTATAATTTGATAAAATTAAACATGTTTTTCAACTTATTTGCTTCTTTTAATTTTAGTAATTTATTTTGTAAATAATTTATTTATTTATAATATGGTACACCAACAGTATTATAAACTAAAAACACATAACAATTTTTAGTTAGTATAATTAATTATTAGCCTATTAGCAAATTACTGAACCATGAAAAATAAGTTAACGATTATGAATATCTGCCATTTAATAATTTATCTTAATGATAATTTGTAGAAATGAAATTAAATAATTTAATAAAATGAAATAATTTATTCTGCAAATAGATTTTAGAAAAATACTTTTGTACGTTTTTTTTTTTGTAGAGCCTAACACTAGTAAGTCAGACATTTCGAAGAACTTAAAGATCAGGCCAGAAGTACGTTAAACCTTCAATAATGCACAGATGAGACGAAGACATAAATTACACAGCATTTAAAAAAGAACTTATTCTAAGTAGAAGTTTTACTATTAAGTAAAGAGGGACCAAAACTGGACATGATCTTACACTTTACCAAGGAACCAAAAATATCGAATTGATGATACTACATAATTTAATACTAGTATAAGATCTGTGCTATAACCAATGACGTTCAATTAAAAAACTAGACTCACAATCACGCTCAAATATTGTCCGAAGCAAAAGTCTGCCCACCCGACTATTGGGCACAGTTTTCGTTTAGTTGTATACAATTGACATTAAACACTAAATGCCACGAGATAAGGTGTTAATTTGAATGAATGTGTTAATGTCATCAGTGTCAAAGCCACTCGGACGTTTTTTGAGGAATTTTTCTTAGAGATTGGGTGTCTAGTTGTATATTGAACGTCATTGGCTATAACGCAATTTTTCCTTTAGATTGCTAAACCAGACGTATTTACCTTATTATGACAAAAGTTATGAACAAGGGAAATGGAAATTCTATAAGAGGAAAATTTCTGTTATGGCAACAGAAAGTAAACAGTGCAAAGTTATACTTTCTGTTATGACCGGACAGATCTAACCCTTCTAGACTGCCCGTGGACATTTGATGTTATATGATTTGATTCGACTTTAGACCGGATTTAGAATTGTCGAACGGAAATACGGAAGAGAGTGCGACATAACAATTTGTTCGTAAACAATTCTTTTAGGATTTTGTGATGATTATTCGAAACTTTGATGTCATTAGATTTTCACACTCTTTTTTTTAAATTTTACTGTTTTAGTTTGTAACACGCCATAATTTCTTTCTGTTTGAACCCCCTAGTTTCCATAAATACTTACTCATATTTGAACCAAAGGGGGTCATTGATTTTTATTTACTTGAGCTCAAGAGTGTTTATGTGTGTGAATGAATTGCCATCTGACGATGAGGTGCTAGAAGAAAAAAAAAATGACTAAAGAATACATGATTTTATCTCAAAATAATTAAATCAGAAAACAGAATCATTTATTTGCTAATGTAGTTAATGTAGAAAAAAATAAAACAATAAACTTACATTTTATAACTTAGGTTTTAGGTAACAAACTATTCCCACTCTAAAAATTCATTTACGGCGTAAAAGCAGTATGACAATGAACATAAGCTTAAAAACACTGTAATAAATACATAATATAGTAAAATAAAATATAAAAAAATTTATAGGAGTCTTAAAATCTTTGCTTACTAAAACAAGTCAACACAATCACTCGTACCAAATTTGGGAAACGGGAGCAAGGCTGAGTCACAGGATCGGGGTAGGCATATTTTATCTCCCTGCAGTGGGGGGTAGAAAGGGGAGGAGGCCGATCCGCATAGCGAGGAAAACGATGACTCAACTTGAACATACACACAAATGTTATAGAGATATTCTAGCGCCAATATGTGTCAACTTGTGTCTTTGATACACGTAAGACTTGATATTTTAGATTATTATCAACCTTTTTTTGTTTGTTTTCTTGCGGAGGAGAATGACGAGCCATTTGGTGTATTGGTCGAGAAGTCGGCTATTACACCAGAGGTCGCGGGTTCGATCCCCGCACGGTACAAACATTTGTGTGCATGAACATGTCTGTTTGTATCGGTCTGGGTGTTTGTATGTATAATATGTATGTATTTACAAAAAAAAGTATATAAGTAATGTTTATCCGTTGTCTGGCACCCATAGCACAAGCTAATGCTTAGTTTGGGGCTAGATGGCGCTGTGTGAATAATGTCCAGAAATATTTATTTATTTATAATGGCAGGCTAATTAAACCTACAGCTTGTGTGGGACTCGGGTCATTCGGGCGGGACTATTTTACTCTCCCTTCCCCTTTCTCGATTGGGACGAGGTGGTACCAGCCTTGTGGCTATATTAACTAGCCAGATTATTATAAACCTGCTGACAGGTTTGCTTATCTTTTATTTCTTTATTTAGGGCCCCTACATTTTTAAAATTGAGAATTCTGTTGCTGTCTGAAAAACAAATTCCTACTCTTTTCCAAGACTAAAATATCTTAGTAAGTAACAGTAGAGAAAGGTATTTAAAGTTAACTGGCCGTCTTTTATTATTATTTTTATTTTATCACCAAAACGGGAAAACACTTAGTTTTACCTCAAAATTTGTTTTCATAAATTGTTTAGTTGCTATCACCACTGTTTATTACATTCCTGAAATTCAAGCAATAATTGCTTATCATTTACTCGTAAATATAGTTTTATCCTGACGTATTGACGTATGTGATGTATTTTGGAAACTACCGGGAAGTCTATTTTATTTAAATTCAATACCACCATATTAATTATAATTAAAGGAAATAACACTCAATATATAATTCAATAATTATTGATTGGGAAGGTACTGATTTTGGTCGAATTCCAACAAAGTATGAAGTACTATTAGCACCACATGCCTGGCGATTCACTGAACTAGGTTGTCCACTGATTTACTGTTGCGGAGCTAAAACTCCCGCTAATAATTCTCTTTGTACACGTGTAGGTAAAAAAATCTTGATTTTTATTCTTGATTAGGTATATAAATAAACACATAGACTAATTAAAATGTATTTTGTGAAAACTAGGCGGGCGAAGCCAGAATATGCTGAAGCTAGTGTGGTCAAAACTATCCCAGTGCCTTCCCCGAAACCTATGTACACAACCGCGTATTGTAGTGAATCTTATAGATTTAAATTAATACAATTATACAACGCCAGGATACGCACGTCAATCTATAAATATTTTCTACCATAATGAAAAACCCTACCTAAATCATAACAAGTCTTCATTATGTAGAAATGAACCGAATGAATATAAAAATAGATTAATATTGTTATGACTAAAGGTTGTTAACAGCTGAAATTACTTAACTTTGTTTCCATCTAAATGAAATCGGAATAATTCTTACAAAAGTATAAGAAATCTGAGCAAGGTAACAACAACAACAGTTAGTATCGTCACGAACCAAATTTCTTACGAAACGGTTGTTGTGGGACTCGCAAAATGTCGTCTTTGGATAACTGGTTAAATGTTTGAAGAGTCCCATCCTCCCACTTACAGCTATTATATCAGTGATAATAAAAAGGAATTATGGAGATTAAGTAATACTTTCTTCCTATTTAAAGCCCAGTCTCGTCACGAACTGAGCTTTTGGCCGAGATCGAACACTTTTATGGGCAGCTTTACGCGACGACACGAACGCCTGTCATTGAGGCCACAGATCGTAGAGCCAAATTGACCCGACACTACACGGAAGATATTCCGGACATCAGCCTTTACGAGATTAGGGTAGCTCTGAAACAGCTTAAAAACAACAAGGCGCCGGGGGAGGACGGAGTTACAGCGGAGCTTCTAAAGGCAGGAGGCCGACCGGTCCTGAAAGCTCTCCAGAGGTTGTTCAACTCCGTTATTCTCGAGGGTAAAACGCCAACAGCATGGCACAGGGGCGTGGTGAAGCTGTTCTTCAAAAAGGGCGATAGGACGCAGCTGAAGAACTACAGACCCATCACGCTACTGAGTCATGTTTATAAGCTGTTTTCTAGAGTTATAACGAATCGTCTCGTACGTATGTTTGATGACTTCCAGCAGTCGCTGTACGAAAACGCCATCATGTCAGTCCGCCTCCAGGACCAGAAAACAAAACCCATTCGGCTCCAGCGGGGTGTGAGACAGGGCGATATTATATCGCCGAAACTGTTCACTACTCTGTTGGAGGACGTGTTTAAGCTTCTGGACTGGAGAGAACTTGGCATCAACATAAACGGCGAGTACATGACGCACCTTCGCTTCGCGGATGATATCGTAGTCATGGCTGAGTCATTGGAAGACCTAGGCACAATGCTCAACGATCTCAGTAGAGTGTCTCAACAAGTGGGTCTTAAAATGAACATGGAAAAGACGAAAATCATGTCGAACTCCCATGTCGTACCCACTCCTTTAAAAGTTGGGAACTCAACACTGGAAGTTGTGGACGAGTACATTTACCTGGGACAAAAAGTCCAACTTGGTAGGTCCAACTTCCAGAAAGAGGTCGATCGACGAATCCAACTCGGCTGGGCAGCGTTCGGGAAGCTTCGCAGCGTTTTCTCGGCCCGACTACCGCAGTGCCTCAAGACGAAAGTCTTTGATACGTGTGTGTTGCCAGTGATGACTTATGGAACGGAAACGTGGCCGCTTACAATGTGCCGCATAAAAAGGCTCAAAATCGCGCAAAGGGCAATGGAGAGGGCGATGCTTGGAGTCTCCCTGCGTGATCGCATCAGAAATGATGAGATCCGCAGAAGGACCAAGGTCACCGACATTGCCCGAAGAATTGCGAGCCTTAAGTGGCAGTGGGCAGGACACATTGCAAGGAGGACTGACGGCCGTTGGGGCGGAAAGGTCCTCGAGTGGTGGCCACGTACCGGGAAACGCAGCCGTGGTAGGCCTCCCACAAGGTGGACCGATGATCTCATAAAGATCGCCGGAATCCATTGGATGCGGGTGGCGCAGGACCGATCGGTTTGGAGATCCTTGGGGGAGGCCTATGTCCAGCAGTGGACGTCATTTGGCTGAAATGATGATGATGATGATGATTTAAAGCCCGCCGTTGAAACTGTTGTTTCCCTTCAAGGATGGTTGCATCACATTTGTTTGCGTTCGAGTTCATAATTTTGTTAGCAAACTTTTTCAACTTCTGGACCGGTAACTATGCTGGATTGCAGAGAAAGAAAAGAAGTGTGTGAAAAAGGAAAAGAATTCACAAAAAATTAGTACACACACAACTTGCACACAACACAAAAGAGCGTAAAGAGATTAATTTTGATCTTTTTAGATTTAATTCACCAAATTGTATGACTTCAGGGATAGTATTTAAATGAAGTTTGTATCGATAAATTTTATCAACATTTTGGTGACTGCAAAGAATACCAAACTATCGAGTTTATTTCCGTTTCTCGATAGGTTACAACATTCCAAAGCTGGTGGTAGAGTCGCCTCCGTCCACATGGATCCCATGCTTCACTTTTTAGACATTGTTAAATAATTGACGATTTATAAGTGCAACTTTGAAGTCTACTGTCATGTTAGTTTTTTTTAATTTACCCATGAAATGGTTTATTCCGCATTGTTAACCGCAATGAAATCAAGGAGGTGATTAAATCGTATTATGTTTACAATTGTTGTTATTATGGAATTTTTCGATACTAACAAAAGAAAAATACAATCAACTTATTAGATGAAAATATTATAGGCAAATTATGGACCAAATTGCTCAATTAATTTCAAGATCAACATATTATCATCCAACAGCCATCTTTAGGTCACCACAATCTACAATGATATCAAGTATCAACATTCGTCGACCACTGCCCACGGGCGTGGCAAGCGTGGCAGATAACTCGGTCATTACCACGACTACTATTTAATTGTTGAGTTTACGCTATTGCCTTGATAACGGTACTCCGCAAAACATGCTTGTGATAATGTTATCACTAAGCTACGAAAGAAGAAATCGATATTTATTATAATTACCTACATAATTATGTATGATAATTACCTACTTACTCGTGACATTAAATTGATAAAACCACTTGAAACCATAGAGAATTAGTCTGTGCTTGAACATCTTGAAACAGATAAAAAATCGCATAAAATTTTAACAAAAACCTGATGTAATTCCGAAGGTACGATTTATCATTTTAAAGTTTTTTGTTTATCAGTATTAAAATGTCGGAAACCATTAGTGACCTTAATAATATTATATTTTATACGAATATGATACCTTCGACTTTTCACTGATTGCTATTTATCCTCGAACTTCAGTGGACGAAAATAGGCTGTTGATTAATTAAAACGGTACCTAATTCTAAACTATCTACATATAATATAAAACTCAAATGTGACTGACTGACTGACTGACATAGATATCTATCAACACACAGCCCAAACCACTGGACGGATCGGGCTGAAATTTGGCATGCAGGTAGATGTTATGACGTAGGCATCCGCTAAGAAAGGATTTTGATCAATTCCCACAGGAACAGAAACCACGCGGGTGAAACCGCGGGCGGCCGCTAGTTCGGGAATACAGATGAAACAAAACTCAAAATAAAATATAATACTTTTGATATACGATTTAAAACTAACTATTGTATTAGTGTCTATGATTACACTTTTTCACTAAAATCAGTGAAGAAGCGTCATTAAAAATGTCCAAGTCATGCCACACACGTGTCTTGAGGAAGTCAACAACGCGGCCACGGCTAACACACGTGTCGCTTCCAACATCATCAAGCACGATACCTACGATCTGTTATGCAACAATAATAATGTACATGTAATGTCCTTCCAGACAAGTTTCGGCTCGCATAACTAATCGACTGCACAGAAATATTGTAGTGCACAAGTGAGTGCGCGAGCACGATTGCACTCCCAATTTCCATAGTCACGAACCACGGAATTAATGTGATAGTTTAGTTAAAGTTAACATGGCTGAAGAGACCATCCGTTAAACTTTTTTTGTTCTTGGTGTCAACAACACACTTGGAAAATTGCAAATTTTTAATACGATTCTATTCAAATAAGCTTCAAAGATGCTCTGATAGATCGCAAAGTATAAATTTTACAGAGTGACTCTACCGCCGGAATCGGAATATTGCCATCTATTGAGAAGACCTGACAGAAAAACTCGATAGTTACTCTCTTCAATCGCCATAATTTTTACAACGTTTATCGAAACATCTCCATTTTAAGTCTAAAACCAAAGAATACACTAACTTAAAGTCTTTTAGTCTTAAATTTTAAGCCAGAAAAAAATTTATTTTAATAATAAGTACATTGATTTCTAGCAACAGGAAGTCAAGTCAACAAAGCGCTATCTCCAACATCAGCCAACATCATCAACAACCATTTAACATTACATAATACTTTGATAACATTGCATCGGTACACACTAGTAAAACAAACTATCAAATGAATCACAAATGTTTTAATTGTACTATTATTATGAAATAAGATCGTCTACACCTACAGGGTTCGTTTTCTAGTTTGTTTAAGAGGCCTATTACAAATTTCCACTCTGCGAGAATAGGCATTTGACATGTTTTGACAACTCATTGGTCACGTGACCACAATACTGTGTTGAAATAACGACCAAACCATTATGATACTTTTCCCAAGTTTTGTTGTTTTGTTTCTATGGAATAATCGTTATCGCTATACCCGCACATTTGTGCCATGGATCTAGTAGGTGAAGAAACAGATTATAATATGAAGATGATATCATAAATGAGACAGATAATATTTGTTAAAAATTAAATTTATTTTATTACCTTGTCATTTATCTAGCAAAGGACGTATTTCGTTTTAGATAAAAGTTATAGCTTAGATTAGAATAAAACTTATGACAATTTACATGGTTAGTATAAAACACCATAAAGTAACTAGGTATTTTGGTGTGAAAAAGCATTAAAAAGACAGTGTTTTTATTACAGAGTCAAACGAGGCCAAACATTTGTTTAGATTAGAATACTATATGCCTAAATGGCATCGATTTTCGAGAGTTGACTATTTCTGGGAGCAGACACTCGTAGTAAAAGCGTGTCAATTTGGATAACATCTCGATGTTACAAAAGTTATCGTTCCGTGGAACTCTAACTACTTTCATTAATAGTCCGGACCAGTCCAAACTGCAAAAAGGCAGAACTACGTAATCAGTCACCTGAAACAATTATATTTATTAATAAAATATGAAAATAGAATAACAGCTTCAAAATTCTTAGGTTCATTCATACTTACATTCTCAGATTCTGTTTCTATCGTCCTAGCATTTATCTCCTCAAGTTCTGCTATTGGCGGTTCGTCTATATTAATTGAATTTTTTTTGTGTTTTGTGTTTTTCGACCCATGCTGAAAATAACGAAATGAATATTAAGAATAATTTAACAACATAAAAAGCTTTGTAAACTCAAATAATTTTGACAAAACAACCGACCTCAAATTGCACATCTGGCACAAAAAAAACTTTTGGACTTCCACTACAATAATAATATTAACTGGTAAATGCTTGATTAGTTATTAAAATTACCGAAAGCGGTATTTGTTTTTCCAAATCAGTCATCAAATAATATCTGCCTATATTGCCGAATATGTTCGGATGGCCATCTGCGGTCTTCTTATTTAGTTCTACCACACCAAATGATACTTTCTGAATGCAAATGCTTGATTTGTAGCTAAAAATATTAAAATCTTTGTAGGTATGTGCCCCTATAATGTTTGAGAAGTTCCCTTAGTTCCTCGGGGATCCCGTCATCATAACTGGATTGTAATGACAACGGGACCAATATGGACTTAAATGTTTCTAAATGAAAAAAAAAAGAAAACGGTTTATAATTACAGAGTTCTGAGGTAACAACAGACGCGAACAGACGCGACGACGCGACGTGACGATTTGAAGAGTAGCTGTCCAATTATTATTATTTTCAGAGATCAACTCTTTCTTATTATTATTTCAAAAAAGAGCAATCCATTTAATACAATGTGTGAAAATTTCGGAAAACAAATGAATGTCGGGAAAACATTGTTTATTGATCTGAAGTAAGAAAAAACAGGTGCAAGCGATTTTCGACCTTATCGTCATTTACCAAAATAACGGATTTTAATGAACCAGCAAAGATAGTCAACAAGCGGTTGCGAAAAAGCAACAAAATTTTAAATGTCTATAAGGTTGAAAATCGCTTGCACCTGTTTTTTTTACTTCAAATAAATAGACAAACAAGAAAAACAGATGCAAGCGATTTTCAACCTTATTGACATTTAAAATTTTGTTGCTTTTTCGCAACCGCTTGTTGACTACCTTTGCTGGTTCATTAAAATCCATTATTTTGGTAAATGTCGATAAGGTCGAAAATCGCTTGCACCTGTTTTTCTTACTTCAGATCAATAAACAATGTTTTTCCGACATTCATTTGTTTTCCCGACATGCATTTGTTTTCCGAAATTTTTGAAATAATAATGATAATATAATTGGACAGCTACTCTTCAAATCGTCGCGTCGTCGCGTCGTCGCGTCTTGTCGCGCAAAAAAATACTCTCAAAAACAAGTCCGCATTCGTACGGTACATAATATAGGGATCTACTGGGGTAGCCCTTCCTACCTATCTAAATAACCAGTAGGGGCAGTCGAAACTTTGCCCCTACTAGGGGCAGACGGAACTAAAAAGTTTCGACTGCCCCTACTGGTGGCAGACTTAGTAGAGGCAGTCCGGAATAATCCCTACTAAGTGATAGTGGGTACTTTATTTTGTCAGTGATCAACTTACGAGTTGTTTATAAATCAACATTTGAGAAAAACTTTATGGAGGCCCTTATTTTGTTTTGAGTAGGAGATTCAATATAAAACAAACACTAAAAATAATTATACTTACGTGATGAAAACTTGGTCGTCGCACTATACACTGACGCTCGCTCGATCGTACTGGCGCGAAAAAATTCGACATAGGTCCAACGCCGAGAGCGCTCCGCGCAGTACTGAGTTCGGACGGCCAGCGCATCGCATTTTGTAGTAATTTTGCAGTTATATTAATGTTATTATCAAAATAGGATAATAAATGAATGGTTTAAAATTATAAAATCTTCATTCCTCATAATGTAACAATTATTTTGGTATATATTTTGCCTAATTGTGTTGTCGTAGAAAGGAGAAATTCACAGTTAACTTAGCGATTTTCGAAGATTTTTGCTTTAGGACTAGATGTTTTTTTATATATAAAACCAAAGATATTTAAAAATCCCAGGCCGCTAAGAACTATACGACTATATAAGAGATAACATTCTATTTTTTTTATTTAATTTGCTTAGAACAGTAGTTCAATCCAGGAGCTTAAAAATGTGCCTTCGCGCATTTTATGAAAATCTTTCTCTGCAATTTTGGGTTCAATTAAAAAGTTAAGCAAAATTTCGAAAAAGCAAGGCCGCTACAAACTATTCCAATAGATACTCTACACTATTTAATAAGTCATTATTGTTAATGTATTTTTGTTTCTGAGATCGATAACGCCAAAGTTGGCCATTTTATGCAAAAATCACAGTCGAGATGTGATAGGTCTCTTAAGTGATTAGTGATTACTTATTTATTCAATCTCGCGGTTTTATGGCATCTATGTAGATTTATAAAAAGCTGACAATATGAACATGGTTTAAAATTTTAAGGTTTGCATCAAAATCAAATCATCACTACATAGTATAAAACAAAGTCGCTTTCTCTGTCCCTATGTCCCTTTGTATGCTTAAATCTTTGAAACTACGCAACGGATTTTGATGCGGTTTTTTTTATTAGATAGACTGATTCAAGAGGAAGGTTTATATGTATAATACATGCATAATATAGTAGAGAAACACTGATAATTTTATAGGTTTTTAATTTAAGGTCGTAAATAAACACGTTTTTTTGCGCTTACATTGCAAACGCTGGCTGAACCCTACGAGATAGATCAAA
The DNA here is from genome assembly GCA_949319885.1 of Mecyna flavalis. Lineage (NCBI taxonomy): Eukaryota > Metazoa > Arthropoda > Insecta > Lepidoptera > Crambidae > Mecyna > Mecyna flavalis. The sequence goes on along the minus strand of OX439417.1, from coordinate 2,397,100 downwards.
ATAATGTACTACGGTATTGTTCACCTTAAAAAGGTTTACAAAAAAGTCCGCGATGGTATATGTCTATCTATTAGGGATAACCCACAATAACCATTTTTATCCTTTACTAATGAGAAAATAAGGGCATATTTACGAAAAAGCGATTTTGAGCAATACAGTATTAATCCTTATCCAATTAAGTACCTTAAATAAATTGTGCATGTAATCTAGATCAATATGGCCCTTTACAGTATGCAATTTAAATGAATATTTTTGAAGATATTACAGATTTAAAATGCAGGGACATAGCGGTTGCGGCGGTACCGACCGGCCGGAGGGCGCATGGATGATGGATGAACGTTTGTTACTTTTGCACGTAAAAACTACTGAATTGATTTTAATGAAACTTTACAATAATATAGCTTATACATCAGAATAACTCATAGGCTACAATTTACAAGATATTCCCGCGGGATAACGTCCTATAGTTCACGCGGGCGAAGCCGCGGGCGGAAGGCTAGTTATGAGTAAAATAAACTTAAGGGACATACTCTTCATTAAAGAAATTAGTAGGTATACAGCTAGGCTAATAGATTTGGTTACGCATAGAACAAGAACAAAAATAGCACTAGCTGAGCGAACGGCTTTGTTTTGCAAACGTGACATTCAGCTTAACACAGACAGCTACTGGGAACTTAAGATCCTTGTTTTATTGTAGTAAAGTACGTCTAAACCTCGAGTTTAGCCTTGATAGATTTTAATTGAAAATGTCTTCGATATAAAAAATACATATTTTCAATCAGATTTCACAGATTGTAACGGCTAAGTCCTCATTCGCGCAACTCCGCAGTTCCCTGGAGGGTTTTAACCCCTATCGATCGGTTGTCAAGGCCGTGACCTTTCCCCTGACCCAGTGGTGGGCAGATTCCACGAAGCCATCTGTTCCACTTATCCGCTTACACTGAACTGAGGTTCGAGGAACGTAGTTTGTAGCAATTTGATGGCTTTTCGACAACTTCGACAGATTTCTAATCGTGATTGTTAGTTGGAAAACTATAATTTATGTGACTCAATGTTGGTTTGCTCGTTAATTTATTATTGTTCGTAATAAAAATGTTTTACTGCTTTTTTCTATACTCTTTTTTTCGATTTAGGTCCTTTTATTTCTCGATTTATAATCAGTTATAATCAATGTTATAATACGTTTATTTATTGTGTGTGTCATATTGTTTAATACATATAGGGTTCTGCCAGAAAACCAGCGCTGTTGTGCCGTTAATTAAACGTCACAGCAGCTTATGCTGAGGTATCAACCCTATTGGCCATACCATCCGTTGTGTTTTTATCTGTTTATTTTCTTTTTTGTTAAACTTCTTTTTTTTAATGATTTATATTTTATTTAATTGTATTTTTTGTGTATTTTAATTTTTGTATTTTTCGTTTTGTTTTTTTTTTTGTTTGGTTATGGTCAATAAATGTTTTTCTTTCTTTCTTAAGCACTATGATCCAGAATTTGGCAGTCCGGTTATTTGTAGCCATTGCCTTCGGATCTTTGTACTTACTTCTTGACAGGGGAATTAGACCAATTGGATCATGGTTACACAGCCTTTCGACTGTGCAGGTTTTCTCGCGATTTTTCCGTCACCGTCGAGCAACTGTAGTAGTTATATGCACATAAAAATATCTTAGATGAGCGCTGAGAATACAGTCTGTTCACCATAAGTTGTCCTTTAGCCGCTATATTCGCAGCATTGCCTACGCTTTGTAAATCTGTCAAAAACAGATTGAAAGTATTGAAAAACAGTAGTACCAATAAAGCGGCTAGAGGACTTCTTATCGTGAACGATCTGTAGCTTCGTTCGCCGGTTGACCTCACACCATGTGAAGCGATCCACCAGATGTTTTTTTATTGTCTATGGTTAGTTATGTGTCTCTGGTTTTGAAATGTATGCGTTGTATCTTCATATATTTGTATTTACCGTACAACTTCCCCAAACCCGCACAGGGGAGGGGAAGGAAAAATCGCGAGGTAGGTAACTTACACGTTATTTTACTGACGGTTTGCCATCACATTTGATGATAGAAGATCTAGTTCCTTTGTCAAAGGTAAAAAAAATCTGCCAGTAGAAAGTTAGTCGGTGTAATGATTAAAATTTTGTAACACCTGAGTAAAGCGGACAGAATCCACGGAAATAATAATAACTTTAAAAAAACTAGAGTCCGACCGAAGGTTCGGTTTCGGTTTCGGTTTCGGCCGAGTTTCGGCCAAAAATCAAGTTTCGGCTGCAGTTTCGGTTTCGGCCAAAAATGGCCGAAACTTTTGCCGAAACCAAAACTGATTTCGGAAGTTGTCGTGCACGCTCGCCTAACTTCGTTTCTCGCGGCAACGCTTTGGCGGACGCTCGCAAACCTATTTGGGAATTGTTTTACGCCGTTCGGATATCTCTTTAGCAATACAACATAGTCAGTGTGTTAAACAGTAACAATTAGTGATTCGATTATTGATAACTGATAAACATTTTGCTATTAGAACTTAATTTGAAAAAAATAAATAAAAACATTATTAATATTTTTTTATATTATATACAAAAGAGGGAATGGACTGACTGACTGACTGACAGTCAACGCCCAGCCTAAACTACAAGACCCAGGAACTTGAAAATTTGTACAAGGATTCTTTATAATGCGTAAGTTCCCACTAATAAGGGGTTTTTGGCAATTCACTCCCAAGGGGGTAAAAAGAGGGTTGGAAGTTTGTATGAAACTTTGTCATTTTAAAAGTTACAGTCTTGAAATTTGGGAATTATATTTTTAGTTTCGTGTCAGTTTCAAATAAAAAGGTTTATTTACGAGGGGTGATCCAAAAGTAATGATAATCAATATGAAATAAGGGTGCTACATCTAAAAAAAAATATTATATCTCAACATAGTCTCTTAGTAAGTCAATACATTTAGTCCATCTTTTTTCTAAACCTAGAATTCCTTTAAAAAAAAATTATTTGTCCTGACCCTCAGAAAACGCCTCTACAGCAGTCATCACCTCGCTATTGTCGTCAATTTTATTCCAACGGAGGTGTTCTTTGAGTCGAGGAAAGAGGAAGAACTCACTGGAAGCCAGGTTTGGGGAATAGGGTGGGTGTTCGTGCAATTCGAATCCCGTTTCTTCAATGGCAGCCATCGCGACGGCAGCTTTGTGAGACGGGACGTTGTCTTGGTGAAACAACACTCCAGCACGGCGTTTGCCTCGTCGTTTTTCTATAATTGCCTCCCGCAATCTTCATAATTGGTCTGCGTAGTAAGAGCCCGAAATAGTGGCTCCCTTTTCCAGGCATTCCACCATAATAAATTCTTCAGCATCCCAAAAAACGGACGCCATAACCTTTGCAGCTGAACTTCACCTTAAATTTCTTAGGCGTCGGGGAAGAGGCTCGTTTCCACGCCATGGATTGCTGTTTGGTTTCCGGATCATAATGATGAATCCAGGTCTTATCCATGGTTACGAAACGAGATAAAAAAGAATCTTGATCCATCTGGAACTTTTCGAGATTCGCCCTCAAAATGTCGACTCGTTTTTTCTTTTGCTCGTCGGTTAACATTCTCGTTACCCAACGCGCAGAGACCTTTTTCATGTGGAGTTCGTTCGCAAAGATTTTTTTAATACTGCCATATAAGATCCCTGTGACCTCAGCTACATGCCTTATGGTCACTTTTCGATCTGCCAATACGACATCTTCGAATTTTTTACGTTTTCTGCAGTGAGGGGCGTGGATGGGCGTCCCTCGCAGTGTTCGTCTTCTGTGGATGTTATTCCCATCGTGAACTCCTTGGCCTAGCTTGCAACTGTGGAATATGGAGGAGTAGAGTCCCCCAATGTTTCCACTAGGTCGCTGTATATGTCTTTGGTAGACATTTTTTCAAACAGAGGCACTTGATGACTGCTCTGATTTTATTTTTCTCCATTTTGATGTTTACACTCCAACTGTTTGTATTCAAATGAATGTTACTTCCGGTAACCATGACCTATTCATATGATTTTTTTATGGTGAACTAGTGGGTATATGAAGCAGCAAAAAATATTTTTTTCAGATTTTTATGTGGTCTACAAATATCCGATTATCATTACTTTTGGATCACCCCTCGTATATTATAGGGAGGGGGGCAAACGAGCAAGTGGGTCACCTGATGGTAAGTGATCACCGCCGCCCATAAGCACCCGAAACCTCCGTGGGGTCGCAGGCGCGTTGCCCGCCTTTAAGGGTGGAATTGCTCGCTTCTTCATTTCGCATTGGTTTTGAAAACACTGCGGGAAGCTGGTTCCATAGAACAGTCTTTCGCGGCAGAAAATGTCTGCGGAAACGTATGGTAGTTGATCGCCACTCGTCGTGGTTTGGATGAAACTGCTTTTATGGCGGGTAGTACGGTGGTAAAATTTAGCAACAGGAATCAAATCAAATAATTCCTTGGAACACTCACCAAGATATAGGCGGTAAAAGACGCACAGGGACGCAATGTCACTACGCAATGCCAGAGAATCTAAGCAACCGGCAAGATTTTCGGCACTGACAATTCGGGTTGCTCGACGTTGGATACGATCAAAAGGAAGAAGTTGGTACTGTGGTGCTCCGGCCCAGAGATGGCAGCAGTACTCCATGTGAGGCCGAACTTGGGCTTCATAGAGTTGGAGGCGATGAGTCGGAGTAAAATACCACATTGCTTTACCTAGGACACCTAGTTTTTTTGAGGCAAGCTTAGCTTTTTCTTCCAGATAACCACGAAATTGAACGTCGCTCGAGATATCGACGCCAAGAATCCCAATGCTCGGTTGTATAACAAGACGAGTGCTCTCAAAATCGAGGGAAACGACAAATTCGGTTTTTTTTTTGTGGTAATCGCACAGACTTGTGTCTTTTTCGGGTTAAATTGGACCAGGTTAAGACGCCCCCAAGAGGAGACCTCTTTTAAGAAAGTCACCATCTGAGACACGAGTCCGTTCCGACATTCTGTCACATGTGCGTTAGAAATATTTGCATGATCGGTGAAAGAAGTATCACTCGTACTGTCATCCGCGAAGGTGTTTTTATTTGAACCCCATGGGGGTTAAAAAGGTGTTAGAAATTTTGTTTACAGGAGTTCATTAAAATGTTTAAGTTCCCACTAAAAAGGGTTTTGGATATTACACTCCTCAAGGGGTAAATTTTTTACTTTAAATTTTCTAAAAGCGAGCTTCATAATGTGTAAGTTTCCACTAAGAAAGGGTTCATAGTGGTTTATAGAATGTAGTCTACGCGAGCGAAGCCACGGGCGGAAGTATAGTATTAAATTAATGATTGCAACAAAATTAATATACTGTGATTCCATTTCATGTCCCAATTAATGCAGGATAATGGGTAAAAAGCACCAAATTTCAGTATTTTAAGGAATTTTATACCTGACCACGTGAGTTTCGGTTTCGGTTTCGGTTTCGGCCGAAACTGAAGCCACGGCCGAACATTCGGTTACGGTTTCGGTTTCGGCCAGAAAACCAGTTTCGGTCGGACTCTATTTAAAACCAACAAATATGAAATAACATAAGTAATCATTGTGCAACTGTCGATCTTCGTGTAAAAATAAAGCCATAAAAAGGTAACGTGTAATACTTTATGCACTTTCATCATCTTCTATTATTAAAAGTATAAATACCGCTACAACTGTAGTTGTGAGTTCTTTACAAATAGTAGAACCTAACTTTCTCTGTAGTAAACATACGATCAAAATTGACGAAGATTTTGATTTACAATCGAATTACGTTTGTGCTTCGGCAAGTATTCAAGTTGCAAGTATCAACTTTCTCTGAAGTTATACACGGTGAAAATTGACGAAAATTTTGATTAAGTTTAACAATCGAATTACGTTTAAGCTTTAGCAAGTATTCAAGTTGCTCATGTACACCATATTTCGTAGCTAACTGGCATTCGCATGAGTCTCCTATTCCAAATGAAATGTTATTGATCAAATAAATTACGAAAGAAATTCTACTTGCAAAGTTACACGTTGGATGCAAATTGCTGCACAATATTTTATTTATACCATAAGGGTCGCGCCCAAGCATATAGCCCTCGCATCGCCGTCGTCTATGGACACTTGCAACATCAGAGAGGCATCGTCGCGCTTTGCCGACCCTGTAATTAGAAGGGAGAACATAGCGTTTTAGCAGTTAAAAAAAGTTCTGGATACCAAAAACATCTCCTGCTCTATTGAGCCTTGGAGACACACCTATAGAAACATAGCATAGCATATTCATCCTATTTCTGCTGCGAAGTCCTTCTCCGTAACATCGTCTTCGCGTCTATAGCCTTTCTTCTGAGAAATGTTTAAGTGGTACCTATCGATTAATTGGAATGAAGACTGTTTTATTTTCCAGAACGCTTCCGAAGAACTCAGATTCTAATGTAAACTTCAAAAGCATTTACAGGAACCGATTTTTCGATGATTTAAAAAAAATGGTTTCCCTGGAACTGTTTCAGTTAAGATTTCTTTGAACGTGTTACTATTTGCTTTTCCTTTTCTATCAATAGAATTGGCAAAACGTTTTACGAATATTTTTTAATCAAGCCCAATGAATTTAAACGGAAACGCAATAAAATCTTGCATTTTTAAAATGAATATAGCAGATTTAAAAACATGACATGTTTGTAGATTTGTCACCATTAAGTAATAGGTATATTTTACATAGCCTACCGCCCGCGGTTTCACCCGCGCGTAATGTCTTTTTTCAAATATCCCCCCGTTCCCCCCACATTTCCGATATCAAAAGTACCCAATGTCACCCGGGATAGTGTAGCTTTCCAACAGTGAAAGAATTATTTAAATCGGTTTAGTACTTTCGGAGCCTATTCAATACAAACAAACAAACAATCAAATCTTTATAATATTAGTTAGTAGTTTAGAGATACCTAAAGCACAGTTTATTTTGTAATACTGTGCCTAAAGTAATGAAGTTATCATTCCAGAGTTCCAGGAGAAGTCATGCTTGTAACTATCGATCGAGTTTCTTGACGGTTCTTCTCAAAACTGTGTCAAAACATAACAACACTTCAAAGCTAGTGGTAGAGTCACTCTGTACCATTGACGATTCATAGGTGAATCTTCAAAGTCTACATGAAAAATATATATTTAGATTTATGTTTTAAAATCAATGAAATAGTGTCGCATGAAAATATTTTTCGTAAAACCTGAACTTTCCAACGATATCTAGTTTTTGAAATCTATTTTTAGACATATCAAATACTAAGAATTATTGTGAATCAGCATACGATATTGGAATGCTAATAATTCGCTTATCGCACTATCAAAATTATTATCTGTAAAACAGTCTGACTGCGGTGATAATGAGGATACTTTTGATAAGAGAAAATATTTTATAGGTATCTTATTATAAAATAAAAAAGGTCGGTTTTTGATTGGTCCGTGATCTGCGCATGAGTTTATTGATGTGTTTTGCGTGTCTTTGCAACACTTTTCTTGTCAAATTTGTCACGTGATCGCTGAACTAACGAATGATTTCTTGATTACACCGTAACACTTGTTGATTAGCGTTACATGAATACCGCCAAAAACATTTTCATGTAAAATGTTGCCAGGACGAGACCATATGACACGCAATGTCAAAAAGTTATCAAATCTCATGTAGAGCCAAGCTTCCTGTACACGCACTAACTCTAAATGGCCTTACTACTTCACAAACTCTACATCTTAGTCTAAATATGTAGTGGAGCTATGCAATTAAAATTGTATATATTTAATAAGTCTGCTATTGGCAACATATCCATAAAATTTTGTTGTTCTGGCAGACTCCAAACCCAAGTTATAAGGGTTCAAAAATGGTGTCCGTTCATATGACAAAAAACGAATGACAAATTTTCATTTGAAAAACAACGTTTGACAAAATTATACTAATTGATATTATTTTACAAACTTTTGTTTGATAAACTACGCATTAGACAATATATTTAAAAGAAAAAAACTTATTATGCAAAAACATTAATTTACAAATTGATTATTTTTTAAACATGTTACTTAGAAAACCAACGTAAGGCATAAAAACATTTGACAAAATGCAGTGCTATATAAAAATAACGTATTTAAGTACACGTTATGTCGAATATTTTACTTTAAGCACGGAATCATATCTGAAAAAATGACTGGTTAGGTTAGGTTAGAACTGCGACCACAACGCACGAGCCGAGCGAGCGAAGCGAGCGTGCCGCGGCAGCGGCCGGCGAGTGCCAGAACCGAATTCTACTTATTTTCCTTAATTCGGCAGTGTGTATTTTTTTAAAGACTTAAGTTTCTATGGAATTAGTATTAGTCGTAATACAAAATTATTACTTGCCTATAAATAATGTCCAAGATGAAAATTGCAACCATGCAATTTAGTATTTTCAAAATTTGATCGCAGGTAATATAAGTATTGGTTAAAAAATAGTAATTTTTAAAAAATAATAATTAATCTTCTTGCTTTTTGTACAATCATCAATTTGGCAAACGAATTATTTAGTCATGTGATAATTTTTTATATAAAATTTTAACATTTGAATAATTTTCTAAGTAAAACATTTGCGAAACCTGTACTTTGTCAAATGATTGTTTTTAAAGTCATATGTTTGCGAAATGAAAGTTTGTCAAATGATTAGTTTTTCAAACGTTGTTTGTCAAATGATCGTTTGTCATACGTTTTTTGTCAAACAATAGTAAACCTTCAAAAATACGACGAAGCGCTTCGAGAAAAGGTAGGTAGTGCCCTTGCGCTCCGCTTGGCTCGTCTTGGCGATCATCAGATCTGGTGTCAGTAAACAAATGGTGTAAACTAAACGTCTCAATTGTAGATGTCTATGCTTTGAAAATCGGTTGTGAGAAGTTGACAGTTGAAGGTGGGTTGATGGAAAAACGGGTGACGTTGCATAACGCATTCTCCGGGGGAAAATATATCTATTTGAAAGCAGTCTCTTATGTAATTTGCTTGATAGTCACCGGTAAACTTTGAAGGAGAACTCACACCAAAATAAAAATATTCTTTATTCATAAAGGCTTCAATGATGCCTTATATCCTTAAAAAATAATGTTACAGAATGAATCTACTACCGGATTCAAGAGTTGCTATCGATCGAGAAGAGCGGGCTAAAAATTCGATAGCTATTTTGTCAGTAACATACAGTACCTAGCTTTATTTTAGAATAGAACTTTTATTTATTTATTTATTAATTGACAGGCAGGCAGTTAAAACACTGATGATAGCCTGTATCTTATTAGCTCCACATAATGGGCTAACTTTTGCATCTAAATAAGATTCTTTCTTTTTTAGGCATACAAATTCCACTTTTTGAAATGGTAATCCGGTCGAGAATAGTCTATCCGACTAATTTGTCTAAATGTGGCCCCTAGGTCCTAATAATAGACTTTAAGTAGCAACTGCACATAAATTTAACGCAATTAGGGATTTAAAAATAGAGTTAACAGAAGCGTTTAAAAAACTAAAACGTAAGATAAGAAAACCATTTATTTTTTTACTCCAACTAATTTTAGGTTTGTTTTGTGTAAGCCAAAGAAGAAAGAAATCAAAAACACTGATACTGAAGCCCAGTTAATAATTGTATTAACGTAAATAATTTGTCAGAAACAACGGTCAGAAATCAATGATGCTGTCCCTTTTGTCAGAGATAAAGCTTCCATCCATCCATTCAGCCCGTGTCCACCCACTGTTGGGTATAGGCCTCCTCTCTGTCACGCCAGCTGTTTCGGTCCTGTGCAATATTTATCCAGTTGACCCCGGCCCATCCTTACGATTTCATCGGACCATCGGGCTGGTGGTCTGCCTCGCGATCGTACAGCACCCCAGAGATAAAGCTTAATTAGCATTAATTAAGTTCTGTTTGTTTGACTCTCTTGTTTCTTTTCATTTAAATTGTTTTTTCTCCATTTTCTATTCTGACTCGGTGTCGTTAGTGAGGTCTGAACAAAGGTCCAAATCACAACAGCAAATGCATACCATTTGAACACATTCACTCTTTTCATAAGTACCTATAGGTATTCCTTTTTTCTGTATGTTTTTGTCCTCTGTTATTTGTTTTTAATTGTAAACTAATTATTTATTAGTTATTGTTTAATTTGTGTTGTCCATTAATGTTGTTCTTTATTTCACTTGGTGAAAAGTTAATGGTCTCTTTTGTGTAAGGTAGGATCATGAATTCAGGACGTAGTGGCACTAGTGACCACTTATCTGCTAACTGCAACATAAAAAAAAAACAAAAGAACATTATAAGAATCATGTGCATCCGACATGTTATAGGGGCCGTCATGTGTCTTGCTGATAATAGTGCCTACGCTCGGTCTTAAAGATAAGACTTTTCTATTTTATTAAGCAGATTTCATTTAAGTATATTCCCATAATCTAATCAAATAGTGCATTTACAGCCGTCTGCTAAGTAACGACTATGACGCGAAATTGCTATTAGTCAATCAATCTTCTTACCCTCATTATTTTGCACTGCAAATAACCTTTATTATGTAAGTAAAATAAAATGCAATATTTTCGTTTCTAAGTTTTTATCACGTACGTACCTATTTTAGACTCCGATTTATTATTAATTGTATTCACCGTAATAGGCCTTTTTGTAGACCTACGTAACGTTGTTTGTATTTTTCGACTTATAATAACACTTATTAATTACTGGTATCAGAAAACTTAAATTGACCTCTGGAGATTTGTTTAAGATGGAGCTGTTGTAGATCTCGCGTTCCACCCCCTCATTTTGCGTCATTATTCCGTAAGTCTGTGCGAGCTTTTGCAACTACTACGGTATCTATTTTATGTAAATACGTTCGTAGTTCGCACGGAACTCCACGACCCCTAAGCATCTTTCTAACGTGTCGCACGTACTAACACCAGGAACATTTATAGTCGAGGTAGCAACAGTGCAATATGTCCGTTCTGCGAACAGAAGCTATCGTTATGACGCCAATGATCAGAGCAGTTTATTTTACGTTTTTTTATACAAAGCTCATACAGTCACTACATCTGTTATGGATTAAATGTGTATACATATCCTCATATCCTGTGGCTTACTGCGGTTAAATCCCGATAACAGGACATAAGCGCTATGACATTTATATGTATAGACTGGATATTTTCCTTGTGTACTTGGCAAGTGTACCTAGTTAGAAAGTTGGTAGTGATGGGTAGCATGAACGTTACTTGGGACTTACAGAAAGATGATCTTCATCGGGAAGTAAAAATATGAATTCCCGTTCGTCCCACTGGTCGAACTTGGTGGGACGAACGGGAATGAACCCTGATGTTTGGGTTTAGAGAACAAGGGAATTGGGATTCATTAAAAGTTAATTATTAAGTGTCCCACTCACAGAAATCTAAATAATTATTTAGATTTCTGTGGTCCCACTACAGGGCAAAGGCCTTTATCATTCAAATATAGGTAGTCATTGCTACAATGATAGGTACTTCTTTTTCACACTTTGGTTATTTGTCGTCAGTTTTTAAAATTACGGCAACATTGTATGACAGAAGTTAAGTACTCCTTTCCTCTTCTGACGTGTAGCCACAGAAGTATAAGACTTTAAGCGATGCGACAAAGATAAAAGTAACAACTCCTCGTTACCACAAAACCAACAGGTGTGCAACATGTTTAGTGGCATGTGCCCGGGCGTACGTCCATCATCTGTCAACAAACTCAACGACGAACTGTCAGGATCAGCTTGCACTTTTTATAACAAGTCTGTTAAGTCCTAAAGTAATTTAATACTGAATGCGGCTGCTTCGCTAGTAATTTGATGCTAAGTACAGCTTCGTACGTTTTCTTACTAAAGGTAAAGGTGGTGTCAATATTGCAACTTAAGCTAATGTTTTTTGGAAGTTTGTTTTTCCAAAGTTTACAGGGCCCAGCTTGCAACTTTTATACCAAATGGTGGACAGCCGATTGTCTAGTAACAATTTTTTAGAGAAAATGACATCAAAGTGATAGTAAAAATAAAGCATATTTTTGATTATTGTGATGACGTGACCATTTTGTAACTTACTGAACAATAATATTTCTATGTTACTGAACCGGTTAGTTTTCTGTCAATATTTTTATAACTTTGTATGTGTTTCAATGCTGTTGTTGGTACGTAAGGTAATCTAATGTACCACCCATTCTTAAATTAAACCAAAATATTTAATCTAAGCACCCATTTAAAATCATGTTTTCATAATATCTGTGTATGAAATAACATAGATTCTTTTATGCGCAATATTATGCAGATTCAAATATTGTTTAGTGTTTTAGTACGATGGCCTTTACGGCTAAGCCTGCAATATCAAATATCGGTCGTTCATCAGCCTATTTGTCATTGGACAATCATAATATTTGCACAAGGCGAAAGTAACTAGTTCATGGATGATTTGAAGATAAGATAACTCCGTATTGTCGGAAATGGAGCTATAACATTATTAGCAGAGGACAAAGGCATTAAGTGTATACTGTGTATAACATAAATGTTGTGCAAGACGAATAAATCGCATAGGTAGTATAGTACTTATAGTAGTGAAATTACTGGGTATTTTAAGTTCGCTGAGTTACTGTCTGGCAGTGCCCTGCGCCCGCTACACCCAAGACGACAGTTATTAGGTCGCATCAGTAACTGCTTAGTTTCTGTGGCACTGAACTGTCTAAGAGCAGACATGGCGCTTACCATCAGGTGTATCACATTGCAATTAAAAAAAATGGTATCAAGGATTTTGGGTATGCTTTGTCAATCCTAGTTTTGTAGGATAAGAAAGGCTTTAATCCTAACACCACGCATACCAAACTAACACAACATTTACCCTACGTGTCAAAACAAGTCTTGTGAACACCTGCGGCTGTGAGTAGACCTCGGAAGTCGGAACTAAACCAACTATCGAGTTTCTCGCCGGTTCTTGGATAACAACCGATTTCGGTGGTAGCACAGCTGGAATCGGAGTCACTCTATAAGATTGCCGATTCATAAATGCATCTTTGCAGCTTATGAATAAATATTTTGATCTTGAAGACGTTCATCTTTGCTACCCACTTAACTTCCCCGGGTTTTTCTTTACGAGCAAGGGTCAACAGTGCCCGCCTTTAGGCGATTCATCATCATCATGATCAGCCTGTAATAGTCCACTGCTGGACTGAGACCTCTCCAAATGCTCACCACGCTGATCGTTACTTGTGGTTGATTGATCGTACGAATTTAAAATCAGCCACAAAGCATACTTAACATCATTATCTATTTCGCAGATTTCGCTTTATAAAACAACAATCAGTCATCATTATCACCTACTATTCGGGAAATACGGATTATGATAACTAATTTCATTGAATTTTATTTTTTGTTTAGATTTTATTATGTTCCACAATGTACTGATAATAATCTCATATCTATACAAAATACACATGCATAAAATCGAAGTGAGTTTGTTTGTAGAGTAAAATTAGAGATATTTAATGAATGCATTTGTTTATTATAGTTAATCACAATTATTACAATTTTGTTTATCCTACATACAATATCCTACATCCGTTTATCCTACATACAATACCAAATGGATGGACCAATTTTGACAGGCATTTCCTTGTCTATAAAATATTTTGAATCTTGGGTGCAATTCCCTAATCGAGCAGAAACAAAATATTCTTTATTAATGTAGACTTCACAGATACACTTATGAATCGTCAATTATAGTGACTCTACCACCGGCGTCGGAAAGTCCTTTGAGAAGAACCGATAAGAATTTCGTTATAAATATTTATTTATGAGATACTTCATACTTTTTAAAAGGACTCGGCACTACTTATACCTAAAGTATAATTTGAAGTGTCATCGCTAATTGGAAATAACGTTAATTACCACGGTTATCTCGTTCACAAGCTATCCCTACGTGATAACAGTTATCTTATCACATAACTAATAACACAGCAACTGGACTTTCCACCCAGATTATATGCAATTATAGCAATGCAATTACAATGCAGTATGTAATTACAATAATAATGCAGTGCATAGTAACTCATTATCGTGGGGCATTTGATGGGCAGTGACCATGACCCGAACGTAGGGGACGTGGGTTCGAGTGCCAATAACAATAAAGTTTATTTTTTATCGTCTTATGACTTTCTGTGTTTATTCGACTATGCAGACGCATAGATATACCTATTAAAACCAGTGGCCGTCTCCGAGCGTAACTTCTTTTTAAAATATTACCCCACATTTCCAAGATAAAAAGTACCTACCCTATGTCACTCGGGGATAGTGGAGGATTCAGGCGACTGGGACCAAATAAAACTGGGACCGCGGTCCCAGTTACCTGATAAACTTTTTGAATCGGTCAACTGGGACCATATACCTAATTTCCTTTAATGTACAGTTAACAGAAAAATCAAGTTATAACTCAGGATTTTATTTTATTTAGTATTACGATCAAGTATTTTTGAAGTGAAAACTTCTGACTACACTTTTTTTATGGGGAAAAAATGTTAAACTCGCGACAGATTAGTAAGATTGATTCGCCATGCTCGTCGAAGTTATAGGCGCCCAGAAACACCAAAGAGAAGTCACACGGAATATCTAATGGCGGAGTAGAATTTCATGGAAATAAAAGCGAGTGATGCAAAACTTCTATTTGAAGTACCAGGCGCCCATAAGTACCGAAGAGTAATCACACGGAATATTTCATCCTAAAATGGCAGCGTGGTGAATAAAATTCATGTAAAATAAAAGCGAAGTGATGCAAAACTTCTATTTGAAGTACCAGGCGCCCATAAACACCAAAGAGTAGATCGAAAATTCGTAAGACGGATGGAGAGTAGACAGGCGGTGCGGCGTTGTGTCAGTATGGATTTGTCATAAAAGTGACATTCGGTTGCTAAGTAACATTGTTATGAGGAGATGATTGTCATTGCAAATAAATATTACACCACGATATGTGCATCTTCTGACTTTATTATAAATATTAATAGGAGTAATGAGTACTTACTTTATGGTGTATAAAGTTAAGAGACATTAAGACTGATTTTTATATTATTGTTTTGAGGAGATTTCTGTTGAATGTTTACTTAGAATTACTAGTTAAGTAGGCATATAAGCCAACGTGATTTTTAAAACATAATTAAGACTGTTATACTGTTTAAGTAGGTAATACAAAAACTAACTTACCTTTGCAAAAATTAACTTTGTTTTATTTGTGACACCTTTTCTGCTAACTGTACTAAATCTTGTATTTCAACAATGGATTTGTGGTTAAAATTACGTGTGGTCCCACTCGCCTGACGAAATAAACAAATAAAAACTAATCAGGCAACTGGGACCGCGGTCCCAGTTATGTAGTGGTCCCAGTCGCCTGAATCCTCGGATAGTGTAGCTTTCCAACAGTGAAAGAATTTTTCAAATTGGTTCAGTAGTTTCCGAACCTACCTATTCAATGCAAACAAACAATCAAATTCTTCTAATCAAATTATTCTTTAAAATTTTAGTATAGATATACCACTATTTATACTGATCTGAGTAACCTTTGTAACTACTCATCTTATCAGAAAATGCAATGTTTGACTGGTCGGAGAGAAAGACTATTCGTGGTTAATTGTTACGCTACTGGGCTATATTTTTTAATAATAATAATAAATATCCCTGGACATTATTCACACATATACTCGTCCCGTAAAACGAGAGTAAAGTCTTTAACTTAGTCTTTAATAAAAACGAATTGTTTAATGGACTAAAACACAGACGTAGTTCCCCAAACACTAACCTCAGTTCATTATCGAACAAAACCCAATGATAAAACAATGACTTACACTTAAAAATCTCACAATGGCATGCTTGTTGTAACAATATTAAACAGTAACAATTCTCATGGCGCTAACTAACACATTGCGTGTCTAGCCGTAGACTAAGCCTTACTGTCCACGGCGGCGTAGCTTCATAGACGCGTATTCGTCATTATACGCTTGGTGTACGCCTGCTTGCAGCTTACATACAAAACTATGTAACTCTGTCGACGGAGCGTCAACGTCACACTCGCGTCGCTGCATGCTGGCTTTGTCGCTCCGTCGACAGAGTTACATAGTTTTGTATGTAAACTGCAAGCAGGCGTACACCAAGCGTATAATGACGAATACGCGTCTATGAAGCTACGCCGCCGTGGACAGTAGGCCTTAGTTCATTCCCTCTATTTAGTAATAGTCTAGCTGGAATATTTTTTGCTACTAGTAGTCTGTAACTCTTCACATAATGTACTAGTATACCTAGTAACTATGAGCCTCTGGCCTAGACTTGTTTTTTTCGTAGGGATTATGCTTTCTCGCACCACACCATAGCCGTGCGCTAGCGAGACCCGCGGCGCCGTTTTTGGAACTCAAGGGGCCTAGGAAATTCGCTAACTTCAAATTGTATGGATTTGACTGGTGCCTTAGAATAGTCACGTGGTCAATCGATATTGAAAGTACGGGTAATATATCAATCATTAAATTCGGGTCAAATGTAAAGTGATAAAATATTGGCATTATTCCGTTTATACAGCTTGCAATTTTAGTCGTTGTTTTATGAGCAGTAAAATGATTCTATCTTAGTAGTAAAATAGAATAATAAAGTTATTTCTTTAGTGAAATCAAAAGTTTTACGATTATGATAGACGAAACTCGATCCAATAGTACAGCTGCGTCGCGGACGGTCACCGGAGGGGGTCATTGCCCTTCGCGTTTATCAAAAAAATTATTATTTACTATTTACTACCATTTGGTTTCCATTTCCCCATCAAACTTTAAAAAAAAAAACAAAAATAGTTAAAAAAATATTTCAAAAAAATAAATTAAAAAAGAAATTACATGCATAAATCGATAGTACTACTGAAGGTGAAGCATTCTGCTGCGGGAAAACAACGACTAAAATAACACGCAGTATAATAGTGCTAAAAGCTAGCACCTGAATCTGTAGAAGAAACCTAGAATCTTTACATAATTATACTGAATATAGCACCCCTATGTCCCCTATTTTGTTAATCTGCGGATTCTAAGAAATTTGGTAAAATTAGTTCTTTTTTTTTAAACGCCAGTTTTTAAAAATAACTAGTAGGCATTCTGTCCTTTATTTAACCTTAAATTTAGCACCAAATGGTAAAACAGTAAAAACATTATATTGTATCCTTGAATCATTCAATAATACCTATCACTGTAGCTGTAAAGTGGTAATGTAAGCGAGTACCAGGTGGTAGGTTCCTGTACTGGGCCGTCTAGGTACCACCGCAGTGTCAGATATTTTCCCGTGAAATAGAAGTGTGTCAAGCACTTCTGTGTTTCGGGGAATGATGAAAAGTATGAAATTGCCAGGCAGTTTATTTTAGTTCGTTAATTGAATCGCAATAATAGTTCATGGTAGGCCTGCAGGACATGACAATCTGAACCCAAAGTATTAACTAAACACCTTGTTCTACGAGAACTTTAATTGTATTTTTTTTTATGAACCCAAACAACAAATGAACGAAAAGCATTCTTCCTATTTTTATTTGGTTCTAAACATACGGGTTAGTCTCCTACGTTTGTTTTTTTTTCATGTCAGAGGCGGCAAACGAGCCAGCGGGCCGCCTGATGGTAAGCAACCACCGCCGCCCATGGACATCTGCAACACCAGAGGGATCGCTGATGCGTTGCCGGCCTATGGGGTTATGGGGGATGTTGGCCTCCGGCACGCTCACAAACCAGACGAAACACTATAGTGTCATCAAAATAGGCTCAGTGGTTAAGGCGCAAAAGTTTCTCTCGAATTCGTATTACATATTAGTACGAATTAAGTATTTAACAATTGTGATTCATTCAAGGGACTTAATGAATAATTTATTTGGGGAGTCCCACATCTGTCAAAGCACACCATCCATGAAACATTCAATTTTGTACTTAAAAATTATGAAAATAGCAGTTAAATTAAAATAGATCCTTATACTAGCTTAGCCTACAGTTAACCAATCTGATTCTGATAAAGCATTCCATTTTCAACTTTATGACTATAATAATAGTAGTCAAAATGATAGCCTCGATGTCAAAGACTGCATTGGTATGCAATGCTCGTAGGGACCAAGGACTTTGTCCTGTCGGTAAAGTACCGCGAGTACTTCTGCCATTTGGGAGATTTTATGAGCAAATGCTTCGGGAAATGTGCGATAAGTGGTTTCCCCAGCTAACTAGGTATGATCGGTAGTTCAGCAGTTGCAAAATTTATTTATATGTAAATTATTCGGTAATTTGTTACTTGTTGGTCTAGTAGTTTGAGAACCTGACCGTAATCTTGAGGCAGGATCCCCGTTCAATTCCCGGTTCGAGCAAAACTTATGTCGGTTTGTCCGGACACAGCTCGAGTTTTGGTCACCAATCCGCACTTGACAAGTGTGGTGATTAAAATCAGTACCTCTCTCTCTAACGATGACTTGGTATAAAATGGTTGGATAAAAGAGTTAAATAGAGGCCTTTGCACTGCTGTGGAACATTATTAAAAAACTAAAATAATGTATGTATATGTCGCAGTATCATAGTTAGAGCCGAATTATAGTTATATGCCAAGGGTTATAATTATATAACGTAAGATGGTTATAAGGAAGCGATTTATAACTATCGTACGGCCACAATCTAGTAATATGGTTATCTGACTAAACTAATCTAGTTACATAGCTATAAATCTACTAAATAATTAAATAAAACGATTTAATGGTCTTTATTTTTGTTATAATCAACTTTTTGTAACCTACAATTAGTTACATTACAATACTTTTTATTAATAAAACGTGTCAGTCCGAATACGTAATTTTAAAAACCATTTCTTTCATTAATTTAGGGAATAGGTGTTAAAAAAAAAATAACCACGAAAGGCTAAGGCGGGAGCTCCGCTACGCTCCGCTCCCGCCTTAGCCTTCTAACCTATGTCCATCCGAGTCGATTTCCGCCTCCGGCAGTTTATACAATGTTTATTACCTCACTAATAATATTAGTCGCCAAGTTATATTTATTACACCTCATCTATAATTCCATACTATAAAATATTTAGACGCCCGTTAATTTCTTAGTCGCCCCAGTCGATTTATAACTATAGAACTAGATTAGTTTAGTCAGATAACCATATTACTAGATTGTGACCGTACGATAGTTATAAATCGCTCCTTATAACTATCGTACGTTACATAGTTATAACCCTGGCATATAACTATATTACAGCTTTATCTATCTTACTGCGACATATACACATCAACAAAGTTATAACAATTTTTAGTTTTAAACTATGCAAAAATTGTATTATCAGAACATGCAGAAAACTTATTGGTATGTATACCTAATTGAGAAGCTTCTCTTATTTTTTTTATATTTGGACTAAGCTAGCACTTGACCACAAAGTTGCCTGATGTTAAACAACTTAGGAAAAGCCCGTTTATTCTGGCCTTGAAGAGCTCCAAGTTGTATTGTGTAGGAAAGACAGATCTCGGCAGAGAATTCCACTCCCGCGCAGTCCGTATTAAGAAAGATGAAGCAAATCGCTTAGTTCGTACGCGCGGTATCCCCACTGTATACGGATGGAGTCCCTGACCGAGTCTAGTAGTTCGATGATGGAACGGAGCTGGTGGAACCAAATCGTGTAGCTGAGCAGCACATTCACCAAAGTGGAGTCTATAAAATACGGAGAGGCATGCAATCCTCCTACGATGATCGAGGCTCTGTAAGCTCTCGACCAGAGTCTCGTCACCGATAAGCCTCTTCGCACGCCGCTCAATAGAGTCTAAAGCAGCCAGCTGGTATCGAGCAGAACCATCCCAAAGATGGCAGCAATACTCCATGCAGGAACGAACTTGAGCTCTGTAGAGGCATAGGAGCTGTTCCGCAGTGAAGTAGCGCCTGACTCTAGAAAGGATTCCGAGTTTTTTAGAGGCAGATGCTGCTACAGACTCTATGTAGCTCCCAAAGTTTAGGTTGGAAGATAATTCCATACCAAGGAGCTGTAGTCGGTCAGATAGAGGGACAAAAACGCCACGAAAAGAGGGAGCCAACTCAAATGCGCTCTTTTTGGTGGAAAAAAGACACGCCTGCGTTTTGGTGGGGTTAAAGCTGACCAAATTGGCATCTCCCCAGTCTGAAACAGCTTGGAGAGACTGATTCAATTTTATTTGAAAGTAGGTTAAAGAATAGGAACGAAATTTTTCGGAAGCAAAGGAATAAGTCCTTTGCTTCTGAAAAATTCCGTTATATGCCAGAAAATACGAACGAAAACAAACAACGTTTGATGTTTACAACCCGCTTCATAACGACGACGGAATTGCGATCTTTGTTTTATTTTTAGAAACAATATTTTTCCGGTTTCCATTACAAATGTAGATCTAGGATATAGTGAATGTTCTCGTAACATAAATAATCACTTACGTATATAGTTACCGTTACAAAGTACTGTTATCTAAATAAAATGGTTCGCTAAATACCCCTACAATGGAAGGTGTGTTTTCTATGCCATAGGTTCAAAACCCTTGACTTGATAACGAGGTCAATTGCATCATGCATGGTTAACAACAGTTAAAAATGATAGTAGACAATCATAGAGCAAACATCCAATAAAGTTGAATATTTTCAAATAATGGCAAAAATGGTAGCGATTGACGCGTTCTTGAAGGCCTTTTCAAAAGCCAAAACGTCTTGCTATGAAAGCAATGTCTTGGGGAAAGGTTAGACAGATTGCTTTTTCGTGGTAAGTGTTGACCATTTCTGAGATGTTCTCATCTTTTGTGGGAACATCTCCAACCAACTTTGTCGCAAAAAATGTACTTGTGCAACTCGTAAATCTCCTGCAGTCCTCTTCACTAATAGTAAGAAGTGCCTCTTCTCTCCAACAGATTAATAAACTTGTGGATGCGCTTTTGATTATTCTTGAATCTGTCGCACTCAAGTAGTTATTGGTAAAAGCTGAGTCTAGCTATCAATCATTCAAATTGGTTCATTCCCCTGTCAAGGGTTACGGAAAGACGGAAATCCCTTCAAACACTTGGTCTACCATAGTCTCTTGAGCGTTTTAATTCATTAGTTTATAGTTCTAATCACAAAATGTAAATAAAAGGCATTTCATAGACAGCAATAATATTATTCCAATCTGAATAGTACTAATTCAAGAATAGTCAAGCTCAATGGAGGTCAACCATCAAGACACCGTTAAGAGCAAAGTGGCCCAAATGCCGAGGACTACATTCCGACGCGTGCCCCACATAAGTTACGCAATGTCATCGACGTCAAACATTTATTACGTGGTCTTCAACACGTCAGCACTTTCTCTGTCATTGGACACTTTTTTGTCTTATTAAATTAATGTGGGGAACGAGTAATATCACGTAGGTAGGTACTTCGATCTAGTTCCAAAGAAGTTCAAGCACTTGTTTTACGGCTAGCAGAAAAAATCAAATCAAATCGAAAGTAAGATCTCCAGAGTTGTATTGTGTTGGCAGCTTAAAGAACCTTTTTTTTGAAGCCGTCGTTGTGTTTTTGTTTTTTCTTCAAATAACAGAAATGGCGACGCGCGAGTGACGCCTTTTTGGTATTACAAGTGTCCTAAAGTGATGGTAACTGCTTACTACTCGTATCAGTCAGGCCGTATGCTAGAGGGCCAAACACAGAACAAAGTCGCATGTTAATAACATGAGTGTTGGTCCTGGGCTAGTCCTACCAATGAACCCAGGAGTATAGGGATGCTACCAAATACGCCTTCCAACAAGTCGAAATGCAAGGTTAACTAACAGATGCCTTTTCCTCACGAAGCTTTCCAGCTGCGCACTGTACCATACCAACAATAAATAAATAGGAATGATCAATCAATATGATCATATATTATATCAAAAATGCTTGGTGATAATAAAATTCTAATTGACTAAATTCTCAGACATTCTTACAGACCTCGTGCTCTTGCGCACGTGCGATGTTCAAAACAAATTCTACGCGCGTTTCGCTGACAGACGTCATTGCCGAAACCCAAGCTTGACGACCATCACGTAGACACGCTAGAAACTATGTCTAGCTATTTTTAAAGTAAAATGTATGTTATTGTTATAAGTTCATTGCTTTTAGAAATATAGTCAACACACTTAGAAGTTTTATGTAGTAAAAATGTTCCGATTTAACCAATGACTTATTAAAAATCCTTGTTTTATGCACTAACTGTGCATCTTTTCCGGTTTTATTTTTGCAAAAACTAAAACTTCCTACTCTGGAGAAAGGACGAGCAAACCGGTATTTCATCACACATACATATTGTCGGAGTATACAGCGATTTCATCTTTCCACTCGTTACGATCCTGCCGGATCCACACTTATCGCATCTTCAGTCTCATCAAGCACTAAATCCTCTTGTGCTCTACTTTGCCTAATCACTGATGGTGGTAGTCATTATATGATTACTAACACCACCAACGTACTTGCAACTGATTTGATCGCTCTAAAGCCCGATGGAATGAAACACTAGGTAAACATTGACTCACCGTACCTACCTCAGGTCGGCATCGATTAATCTCTACTCCGATTTGTTTACATTTCTGAGTGAAGTTCATTGACTCTGTTATCAGTCCTACTTCCATCAGATATAGTTTTATTTATCTTGTGCAAAGGGTTCCAGGGATTGACAGTTATCTAAACGAGTAAAGAAGTCATCAAACTGCTCTGATTTTTCTTTAAACCTACAATAAGGATTTATATTACAATAAGCGTTAATATCAGCAAAAAGACGTCCATTGCTAGACATACATTGCATGGGTCTTCCGGTATCCCCTAATGGAGATGAGATCTGCATACCGATAAGTTCTGCGCCATCCACCACCAATGAATATCAATCTTTTAATTGAAATTATGATATTTATGAAGATTCAGTGATTCCTTTCCTAATTTAATTTTCAGTTCTATCATAATCTATCGCTATTTAAAACTAGTATATAACTTGGAAAGTTAATGGCAAGAATGTCATCACTACTTATTCAGATTTGGATTTCTCTATGTGAAGGCAATGCACGTTAAGGTGGGTCTATGCTTACGAACCGAGCACGAGCCGCGCACGAGCGGAGCACGAGCCGAGCCGCTCTGCTCGCGTGACAAGTGTGGACGCACAACGAGCCTGCACTGCGAGCGCGATGCAAACCTCTTTGTGTTCGTCAAAAACCCGACATTAGGCGGAGCCGTAGACAGAGAAAACTATACATAGACAGCTAGTAGAAAAACCGGCACGCGGTGCGAGAAAAAAAATTGTGTAGTTCTATCTCTTTCTTTTACATGGTCTATCCGTATCGCCCTCTTTTTCTTGTGTGAATGCGATAGATACTATCAATTTGTCTGTAGTTTTCTCTGTCTACGGGCGGAGCACAGTCGAACACGAAACGAATGCTCGAAGCGCGCTCGTTCGAGGCTCCAAGTCGGTCCACAGTACACGAATTTTGGATCGGCTCGTGCTCCGCTCGTGCTCCGCTCGTGCACGGCTCGTGCTCGGCTCGTAAGCATAGACCAACCTTTACATTTAAAGAAAATAGTAAAGAGGCAACTAAATATCATTAAAATAGATAAAGGAGACCGAAACGATTACATACAATCTTGGGCCTGAATGTAATAACATGTTAAATGGTGTAAATAAATAGATTGAAACTCATTGGTCCTTTACTGAAAATTCTGTTAGTTTAGACAATCTGAAAGCTGAGATAATCGAGGTTTAAGTGGTAAAAGTGAGGTGGTTAAAAAAGTGGTAAAAATACCTGTCCAGAGTGAAAGCAAGCGTCGTTCAAGTTAGGCAGGATCAGAAAACACAAAAACAAAGCAATGGTCGTTAAAAATTAATAGAAATCGGAAATAAACACTTAAAACGCAACGAAAAACACAAAATCACAGACCAAGTAGTACTGTCACTGTCAAATTACTCTTTGATTTCAAGTCAACGTCATGCGTCAGTCCAGTCACAGATTATCATAAACTATAATCGATTTTAATCGATAACCATTTTTATTTTATTTTTATGATTTTTTTTTATGTAAATATGTCTATTTATGTACAACACAATGCATTTTATTTCTTTTTTGAGTTATTTATCTAGTATATTGTTTTCTTTTTTAATTGTGTTAACTAATAATTCTACATAATCGATTAATCGACAATCTAATATGTATTTTCATCTTTTTAATATATCTTCGCTTCCAGATTGAGAATCACGCTGATTTTTGATATTTTAGCATAAATAAATATGACCATTTTTTTAGACCATACCTCAAGTTATTACATTTTGGCCCACGATTTTCCATCTCCTTTGCATAAAACTGTTAACAAATAAAAAATAGAAGACAAGACAAAATGTAAAAAGATGTATTTCTTTATACTAGGTCAGTTGGCAGACAGGCACGCAGTCCACCTGATGGTAAGCGGCCTATTCTATTGAGGGACGCTTCACCTAGAAGCGGCCTTGATTTCATTGAGGGACACTTTACCAGCTTCGCTCAATGTGCTGCCAGACTGTAGGCTCATCTGATCTGTGTAATGGCTCCCACATTAATATTGCCGGAACACAGCCAGAGCTGTTATGGCGGCAGATTTCGCCTGTGGGGGTGGTAGCTAGCCAGTCGGACTCTGAAAAAGTCCTACCACCAACCGGACCCAAGGCGGGAATCGAGCCCACGTGGCGTAGCCAGTTCCACGGAGGCGGTCACACTAAAATAGTGTTACAATATTACACATAGTTTTGCTACATGTGCAGAAGTGCATAAAAACCACATTTATGATTCATTCTCACCTGATAACTGATAACGGGCCTTTCATACCTACACGACTATACAAACAACAAGTTGTTGTGTTTGTCGTTGTCTGCCCCCGAGTGTAACTAACCGTTTTCTATTATTACTTACCTAAATGTTAGAATCCTGATTGATCTACTTAAAAGTCACCAAAATCGATGGAGTTTTATATTAATGAACCGATTTTTCACCTGCTTTTAATGAACAGTTTCATTCTTACTGTCACGGCATTGGTCGTTCATACATACATCTCTTTCAGACTCAGTCATCGGAGTATTTGCTGTCGCACTCGATCTTATTAGTATACAAACTGATACTTTGTATTTCTAATTAAAATATGAACGAAAATCAATTACTGACGCATGATATGTGATCCCTAGACTTTTGGAAGTCTTATTTGTGTAGTTTCTACAGTTTCGCATAACACAGGACAGCATTTTTTTATGTTTCTCGGGAGCAACTCTAACTGTCAATGCTTTCGCGAGACTGAGCTCAGGTGTGCTAATTAGCTCAGTTTTCAGGTGCCACTTTTTTTAACTCATGTAACCTATCTACCTCTTTTTTATTATAATATCATTGGATGATTATAATACGAGCTTTAAGGAATGTTGCATTTCTAGAATAAAAATGGTTGGTATGCATAACTTGGCAACTGTCCGTTTGTTTATTCATGATAAGATAACACTGAGGTTATGTACATAGCACGCGCCTTATGTATTCCGAGCAAAGATACTGCAGCAAATACCTAAGTGCCTAAACACTATAGTCATCCAAATATTTTGATAGTAGTCGTGACTTTTCACGTGATGTCTTTAATGCCTTTGATATGAAGATAATTCTTGAATGCCACGTGGCCACGTGAATTTGATTAAATAGGTACCTTGATAAACTTTCGATTGGCTCAACGACCATTTGGTTGTGACCCCTGATTCAATCATGTGATGAACATTTATTTTGTTTATTCGGTGTCTGGATGTTTATTTGTATTTAGGTATTTGTTGCACCTTTTGTTGATTTTGAAAACCTTACTAATGTGATGTTGTCAAATATTTTAATATACCTACTACTTACGTTGACATGAAAGATTATTGTGTGAGTTATTTTTTAAATTTATCTCTAGTTCAGTCACAAGGCTTTGAAAGAGAGTATAAACAGTCTGTGAAACTGTGCAACAGTTTGTTGGCAGCGATTCTTTCTTGTGCTTGTGTGTGTGTGTAAGCTGTGTTGCAATGAAATAGGTCATAATAGTAATATAAACTGAGTGTTTATACCTTTTGCAAGTTTCGATACAAACAAAGAAATAATTATTGGGTATTCTTAATTGTTTTGGCCACATTCTGGGCTACCTTGTGTTGTTGTACACAACAAAAAAATGTTGCCAAACATGCGCATTGAGCAAAAGTAAATATTTGTATGATTATGGGTGGGTTTGAAGATCAAAACAAAGAAATGTTTCGTCGCAAATATTTCAAGTGTGTCCATGTCAATCAAGACATTATCAATATTATCATGCGTGTCGACCAAATATTGTTTTTTGGTAAGTATTATGTAAGTAAATAAATATACGTATCTCAGTATGTTATCATACCTATCATATTCGCACTTCGTTAGTAAATTAAATACGTGTGTACCCAATACATATTTGCTTCTTCTCTCTACATTGGTTGCTAGAGACAAAAAAAATAGAAATGTGAAAAATGTTATTGAGGTGTGTTATTTTTTAGGAGCTTTTTGATCTGATTAAGGCATTTGATTTTATCTGAATTAAAATAAATTTTTTAAATTTTGCCTGATGACTCTTTATATTATACATACTTAATTGTAATGTTTGTTCCCAAACAATATAATTATACTCTTATTTTATGCATAGAATGAAATAATTCAATGCGATAACTTTTGTTTAGAGGCAGGCGTAAGACAGGGAGACGTTATTTGCCCTTTTTCCGTCCAGGTATGTAAATCTATGCATCTTACATAATACTGATATTATTGGAATACACAATTCATGATGAATTTCGTTTATTTAAATTTTATCTATTTGAATTTGAATGTCACAATGATTACCAATATTCTATCCGTCGCCATAACAATTGTATAATCAAAAAGATAAAAATAACTTTAACAACTTAATCCTCCTTTATCATCCTTATTTACAAATAAAAGATAAATTCTCATGTTTCGCAATGATTACTGTGTTTGGAAATCATTGCCTAACTACCGCTTATCTGAAACAAAAAAAATAATACTTAAAGCTATCTAGGTCACTCTTCAGTTCTAAAACTATCTTTATGTCAAAAATCACGCTCACTCGTTGCAACATGAAAGAAGGACCCATGGGAACTGGAAAAAGTAGCATATTGAGTCTCTACCTTTTATCGAAATCAGTTCAGTTGTCGGACTAAGTCAACAACTCAGTTTGTTAATTCGTCTGTTACACTCTTCGAATTAACAGACAGTTTCCAAGACTTTGCCCTGTAATTGGGATATTGGTATGAAACTAACTTTTCCTTATTTCCCCATGCATCAGCATGATTCATGCCTCGATTGGCCGAACCAAAACATAGTAAGATAAGCTATCATTAGCGAGAAGAGATAGCGCCTAGTGGGATGTAGTGCCACGCGCGGACATCGCCGCCTAGCACCGGCCACCATGCGGCGGAATAGCCCACATCTCGTATCGTATGGTAATTCAATCATTGGGGGGCAGAAGATTCACTGGAATGGCGACGCTTTGATGAAAACATGGAAGTAAATAAATTGGACAAAATCACTTACATATTGATCTTAACAAAAAGTAAGAAGCTTAAGCACTTGTGCTATGTATGTGTATGTGTGACCGTTGAGCGCCGCCTTCGCCTAAAAAACATACATGAAACATTTGTGAATCACAAATTGTGACAGATTGGTTTCGATAAGATCCACGACATTTAGCATACAGAAAAAGGAAACGCGTCACCCATGACGAAATAACCCTCTTCTGTATTGGTGTTGGTAATTCAATAAAAGGTAGAAGATTTTCCGAAATTGCAATGGCCTTTTCATACTGATAAGAATACAAATCATAAAATACAAAAATCTGATAACATTACAAACGTTGATTAGCTCCTAAAGTACTCGTACGTCGTAACTTCAGCATTTGCGACTTGCGTTACAGGCTATTAAAGTTAGAACCGTTATCGTTATGTATTAAACTTGTATACCACACTGTACGTACAACCACTTGTGGTAAAGAAGATACAAAATAATTCATTATAGATTTGAATACAGACAGTAAGTTTTTAACACATGTAAACATTGAGTCAGAGAACAAACTCCATTTTCGACGGATTGGATTTAAAACTACGACCTTTGGAACACAGAGCAAGGAGACAAGAGTGGCTAATAAATTTGTGAAAAATAAACCTGATCTTACAATGGACATTGCCCAAAAAGATCTTTCCAAAAATATGTATTCGGTTAGAAAATTCTCAGTTATTCTTTATTCTGAAAACTGGCTGTGGCCCCTTTAATTTTAGTGGACAATGAACAGTCGCTGACGTCAAATGATTTTGAAGCAGAGCATGAAAATTGTATTGAATGGCAATTCCCTGAAAATCTAACAGTATCCACGGTTATCAATGAATTTATCGCATCACTGGTGGGAGGTGCGCTGCGTCATACTATACTCTTGCGCACGTTTAGTTGACAGATTGACGTCAGAACTAATGAAAATAAAATTGATTAACGTTGTGAGTGATATGAATCGATCAACTTATTTGTCAATCCGCAAATATCGGTTTAAATTTAAATAATTTCCGATTGCTCCAAATGTAACATTTCAAGCCACACATGAAGAAGGGGCAGACAGTCGAGATGGTTGCGGCAGTTCTTTTTAAAACTTTGACGTGCAAATGGACACAATGTATGTAGATCTAGAGAAATTGATTATTCATTCAAGCCTTGGAACCATTGAATACAATGTTCGCCAGTTTTTCCCAACAGTCGACCTTGGAAATCATCGACGAATTGTTAAACTTTGTTCTCTGATCATGTCACGTTGCACGTTGTCAACAATTTTGTTTATTATAATTTTTGAATGTCATTGTTACTCCCCAGGCCTTCTATTAAACGTTTATTCTCTGGGCAATGAAAATTATTTACTAACAGCCAGCAACCATTTATAAGAAGAAACATGGAGAAATGTTGAGGTAATCATCAGTGCTTCGACTCTGAGGCCTAAAAAGCCACACGAACCGCCAGTACAATATATTGTAAAAAAAATATTTAGAAAATTTTGGCGCTTAGTTTAGGTATTTCCTGCAATCAAAAAATTCCGCTATAAAAAAGTCCCACATTTTTATCAAGTTTTTCCTTATCGAACATATTCCACATTATTTTTGCAGACGTAAACGAAGAATACAAACATTACTTTCCTTGGCGTAAGAACTTTTTGCGTCAATGACCTAGTTATAAAACAAGAAGAATATATTAGCACTTTAAACACATGCAATTTAAAGATCAAAGTTGAATGAATAAAAATATCTTATCGAAACTTGAATGGAAGTGATCGTACACACGAGACATAGCACGGGTGGACTGTATATTTACATAAGCAAATTTTAAGAAGGTTACATACGAATGCTTGTGACGAAAAGAAGAAAAGATGAATACTCCAGTGTAGTAGGACTTTATAAATGGTGTCCTATGTTTCTGTAGATGAATAAGGTATCCAGAGCTTAATTGGAACTAAACTCTAGGTTTTGTTACAATAGAAAAAACTGATCAAAGTCCAAAAATTTTGTTTTAAATCCATAGTGTGCATTCCGCCTTAACATACACTGGGCTGCGTAAACATTCGTGGATTTATTTATAGATACAAAAAACCCACAAGTCTGTTTATTTTTATACTTAAAGTTTTTTCGAATAAATTGACTTATGCTTGCAGCTAGCATGAGAAATATATCAACATACAAATGCATTTCAAGCAAACTGTAAAACATTACAAGTTAATAGTCCCTTCGATATGTTTGAAAAAATTTAGAGATAGAAAGGTAAAGACTTTAAAACTAAGAACATTGCAAAAGTTCTACTAGTTACATTAACGATATACATAAGTAGTTAAGGACGCCGTGTGGACAATAACATGTCACTAGAAAGATTTAAAGCGGAATCAATCATAATTAAACAGACATAAACAACGTTTAAAAAGTATTTAGGTAACAGGCACGAGCATATGCGTCAAAACAAACGTTGTTAAAGTCTATCAACAAATTACGTTTAGACAAAAAGTATATACCGTAAAATTTAATGTCTGGCTCCCATGGCAAACAAGATCGTTGTTAGTACTTGGGGGCCGTTCAAGTATTACGTAAGTACTATGGGGGGGTGGGGGGGTCTTTGTTTTGCTTATTTTGGATGACATGGGGGGTAGGGGGGTCTAGATGATGATTACGTCATCGGTAGTTATTTACTTTTTTACACCAATGGCAACCCTCACATTGCCTATGCTTGAAAACGAAACCCATTTTCGGGGATTCCCGCAAATAATGCATACGTTTAGGCACTCGCTTTAGAACCGATTAGGGGAATTACCGTGCGCTACTCAGTTGTCTAAATTTCCTCTGTCAGTGTATTGTTTCGTTTGGATACTATAGCGAGTAGACGTATTGTAAGTATACCAAAGCAAGATTACATTTTAGTTAGAGCACCATGATGTGAGAAGACGTAGACATTCCAAAATCGGATGAAAGTTAGCAGACTCACAACACTGAGCAGCAATCTAAGCAATCCAATGTCAGCGAAAACTTAGAATCATGGATTCGGGTTTCATGGACTGAAGACTGTTAATTTTTATTTAATATGTGTATCAATGCTTGCATTGGTTCTTCGACGAGCCATTTGGTGTAATGGTCGAGAAGTCGGCTATGCGGTTCGATCCCCGCACGGTACAAACATTTGTGTGCATGAACATGTCTGTTTGTATCGGTCTGGGTGTTTCTATGTATGTATTTACAAAAAAAAAAGTATATAAGTAATGTTTATCCGTTGTCTGGCACCCATAGCACAAGCTAATGCTTAGTTTGGGGCTAGATGGCGCTGTGTGAATAATGTCCAGAGATATTTATTTATTTATAATGTTTAATATGTGTCCGGTGCTTTAATACTCTTTCGATCGAAAGAGCTATAGAGCAAAATCGGGGGTCTAAGGTGTTCGTACAATCTCTCGGAAGAAGCCACCTGACGAAGCTGACCACAGCAAGTGGAGAAGTTGTTGCCTCAAAGCCGGCAGTCCGTTCGGAGGTAGAGGACTTTTATGGCCGGTTATACGCTTCGCATGCATGTCGACCTGATCCCGAAAATGAGGACTCTAGAGCCACGTTAATCCCTATTACACTGAAGACCTGCCAAAAGTGAGCGTTGGCGAAATCGAGATTGCTCTTGGGCAGCTTAAAAATGGAAAAGCCCCTGGAGAGGACGCGGCGTTACTACTGAGCTGCTAAAGGCTGGAGGGAACTCCAAAGGCGTGGAGTAGGACTGTGGTCGTCCTGTTCTTTAAAAAGAGTGACAAAAGCCTGTTGAAGAACTATCGAACCATTTCCTAAGCCACGTCTATAGAAGTGACAGTGGGCTGGCCATATCAGCCGCAGAACCGATAGCCGTTGGGGTAAACGGGTTCTAGAGTGGAGACCGCGTCTCGGTAAACGTAGTGTAGGACGCCCTCAGGCCAGGAGGAGCGATGATCTGCGCAAGATGGCTGGCAGGAGCTGGATGCGAGTGGCCGAGGATCGATCAGCGTGGCGAGCATTTGGAGAGGCCTATGTCCAGCAGTGGACTATCGCAGGCTGATGATGATGATGATGTGTACTAAAACTTTAAAATAAGTTTGTTATGTTCGTAAGATTGTAATATTTTTGTCCCTTACTCTATGTTGAACACTGTATAAGTAAAATCTAATCTCTATCCTAAATCTATTTTCTTATTTATAAAGTTATAATTATAACATTATAATTATAGTATATAAAAAAATTATAATTGAAAAATGTTTACGTAAGCATAGGGGGAGGGGGTAAGAGCTTTGCTTACTTTTGCTGACAAGGGGGGTGGGGGGGTAAAAATTTGCAATAAATCTGCTTACGTAATATTTGAACGGCCCCTTGTATCAAATAGCAACAGTTAGGTGCTGCACAGGTGAAGACACTTTTGTCTTGTGTCGGATATTGGCTATGGATTTGTATATGATTTTTGTATCCACTTACATACATGCCGTATGGGCACATAAGTTTCTGCCACTGCTCAGCGCTTAAATTACTTCAACGATCTATATCTACGGCCCACGGCCTAGTTCGGCTTTCTTGACGATCCTCTCCTAGTCTCCCTAAGTGTTGGTGAGTAACTATTTAATAATCTGTGGTGTTGGACACTGTGCTTTTTGTGCTTTTCATGCAATTTTCTGCCAGTCACGACCAAAATATGGAATTCTTTGTCATCTGAGGAATTTACGATCCGATACGACTTGCAAATCTTCAAAAAAGGAGGGCATTTGTTTCATTTGCGCATTTCTCCGGTTGCAGAATGTCTACGGGCGGCGGTAGTCTCTTACCATCAGGTGTGCCGCAAGTTCGTCTGTCTGCTATTTCATATAAAACAGTACTTAATATTTTATTTATAGATAGATAGAACTCCGGCGCTAACGTCAAATATAAACAGCTGCTGTAACCTGTTTGTTGACGCGCGCGCACGAGTCGCGCATGCGCGCTGTGATTGCAAATAAGGAAAACCCCGAGGAATTCGACTTTTGAACGCAAACGACGAATTGACTTTGACACATTTATTTTACATTACAAAAAAAAGTCAAAGTAAAGTCATGTCATGGAATTAAGTTATGGTTGTCATAATGGAGACCGTCGTAATCGGCACGCCCAGCTAAATTTTTAAAAGTCAAACATATGTTTTGCCTGATCCGGGAATTGAACTGAGGTCCTCTAGATCACAGCGAGGTAACGTGTCTGGCAAAATCAAATGATTCAAGTCTAAGTTACCCCTATTATAGTTCAGAATGATTTTGTATTGAGAAGATACTAGGTTATGAACTCCTTGGTTAGTCCTTTAAAATGTCGATTTCTTAATAAAACTTAGTTCAGCATATGAGTACATTTTGTAA
Source organism: Mecyna flavalis (assembly GCA_949319885.1). Classification (NCBI taxonomy): domain Eukaryota; kingdom Metazoa; phylum Arthropoda; class Insecta; order Lepidoptera; family Crambidae; genus Mecyna; species Mecyna flavalis. Next base: position 2,364,167 of record OX439417.1, on the reverse strand, counting down.
TTATGGTGCAACAAGTGCGGGCTAACAGCAAGCAAGGCTGACCACGGATTCTCATTATTGAGATACAATAATGAGAATCCTTTCCTCCATTTAAATACGAACCTTATAAGACTTTAATATGTTTTATTGAACGAAACCCATCCAGGATTTTTTAAATCTGTCTGCAGTCAAATTTCTTGAGAATTATAACCTCGAAGTGATAGTAAATCGGAACAGGGTCAACACTACTTCGCGCGTCAACAGACGGTTTCGCAACACCCAGTCTCGGATCGCAGGTCCGGCTTGAAACACATTGCGATACTCACCCGGAGGTTCACTTGCGGAATCATTCGTTAAAGTCCGGGTTTTGCATTCCCTGGGTAATTACACCTGTTGAAATGTTTGATGTAAAAAGGTAGACTGTTTCAATGATAAGTCTCGTTTAGTCGTTTAGTTGATTTTTGCCTCGCTCGTCCCACAGTTCATCCTTGCCCGTACATTTTATTCCGAGCATTTTGTCCCTTCCTATCAGCGTTGCCAGACGTCCCGATTTTGGCGGGACGTCCCGATTTATAAATCAAAATTAAATGTCCCGCGCGGGACAGGCTCAGTCCCGCTTTTCGGGGGGAACTCGACCGTACGGCAGAGTGCTGAGAAAGAAAAGAAAGGCGCGTACCGCGTGTAATGAAGATAAGTTTGTGGGAGAGAGAGGCTACTTGAGATGGCTACTTTTACTATCTATTGTCACGTAAACGTAATTTTAAGTCAAATAAAAAGGATAAATATTTGAAAACCTTTGATTAAATACGATTTTTTACTATGTCCCGCTTTTGACGGAAGAATCCCGCTATTTCCACTCAAAAAGTACCAAAGTCCCGACTTGGCAAAAATTAAAACTGGTAACGCTGCTTCCTATCTAGTCAGGGTATGCTTGCACCTTGATCCTGCCTGAATGTGTCAAGTTCAGTTACATTGGAGCGACTGCCATCTAATCTCCTTAGTCAGGGGAACTAGATCAAATAGATCATGGCTACACAGCTATTCGACTGTGCAGGTTTCCCTCCAGATGTTTTCTGTCAACGCCAAGCTAGCAGTAAATATGAAATAGAAAAATGTACAGATACGCGCCAAGATCCGAACCATCGACAGTTCATAAATACATCTTGTGCTTCATGTATTTGCAAATACTTATGCAAAAGAATTTTCATTGACAAAGGCGTGTCCGGCCTTGTTAAGTGGTATTTTATTTGGAAACATCGCTTAATGTGCGTGCCGCCATTCAGTAGGATTTTCCAATTTTAGAGCCTTCAATTTCTTTAATTTCATTGTCATTAGGTCTATTTAGGGAGTGGAATTCTCTGCCGGGATCTGTCTTTCCTACACAATATAATTCGGGGCTCTTCAAGGCCAGAATTAACGGGCTTTTCCTAAGCAAGCGCGCTCCATCATAGACCCCATACCTAAGTTGTTTAACATCAGGCAACTTTGTGGTCAAGTGCTAGCTTAGTCCAAAAATAAAAATATAAAAAAAATCATACATTCTTCATCAAAATGTGTTGTGTCTAGAAATATTCCACTAGGAGCTTCCGAAAAAAATTTAGTACATTCACACGTTTATCTCGTGACCGTATCGATTTTTTGTAAGTTGGGAAAAACATACGTTAAAAACAACAATAAAACTATTTTGTTCTTCCTTAATAACCAATCAGCCCAATATTGCTTAATTAGGAGCTAGATGAGCAAATACCCAAAAATATTTGTTTTTCCTCTCACTTCTCCACCTTAAAATTATTTGTTGTTCCTACCTTAGCAACTATGAACTACTGAACCCCATATGAACTTCATTCGGTTGACCACAAGTCACAACAATTGTCCCTACGTCACCAATCACGAGATCTTAGATGTGGGCATGTGTGATCGTACTATCGGGTCGTTGTATCGAGGTCGACTAACATAGAATGCAGTGAGAATAATTATGATCTAAGGAGTGAGAGATCTAGCTAGTACTTTTATTATTACTGGTTGCTTAAACTTGAATTCAAACCTGAGAAATAAAATTTGTTAGTAGTTAGCAGGATTTACTTTGATGAGTTACTCTACATTTTGCATGCCAGGTTTTGGTGAATTGTGCGGATATTATCTTTTATACCACCTTTCGAGCAAATAAAAAATTTGATTTGATTTGAGATAAAGCGTAAAGTGTATAAGACATTACGCCAACGAAGAAGGACTTACGTAGTCGACCAATAGTTATAGTAGTTAGTCATAATTTTATTGTTTCTCCAACGTCGATAATAATTTTAACAGCATCACATTTCCCTTGGTTAACAACAACAATAAAATTTGTTGTTCCTAATACGTCATCAATGACAACTACGTTGTACCTTCTGAATTGTGGAGAACAACAATAAATCTTATTGTTGTCACTACGTCACCGATCACGAGACGATTGATGTGGGCGTTTGTGATCGCTTCTATCGGGGCCGACTGAAATAGAACGGACTGAAAGATCTCATTGTTTTGTTATTATGGCCGGCTGTGTTTGACGACGTAGTTTTGGCACAGAACATAATAAAGTTTTGGTTCAAACTTACATGACGGGGGGAGGGAGAGATCTCTAATTACAAAACTATAGTTATATGGAATATAGTTTGGGTTCGAAATTACATGATGGGGGAAGATTTCTCTTTAGACGATTACAAATCTCTAGAGATTTGGAATGTCTGTTTGTATTTGTTCGAAATTGCAGGAACTGGGATCGACTGACTGGCTAGTCGACTATGTATTAATTGCATCTTGAGGAATTTATTTGGTTATCAATACGTGGCTCATAAAACATTGTAAACCTTATAATAAACAATAAATTAGAAATTATACTTACATATAATTTCTTTCCCTATCTGAATTCTGAACTTGCCAAAAAAATTGTCAGTAGATTTTAATTTATAGACTGTAAGGCCTTTTTGGCTTTTTAAACGCATTTAGAATAGCCCAAAATGCCCTATTTTGGGCTATTCCAAACAGACATAATATTTCTATGTTCCAAATGCGTTTTCTTCTGTTGTTCTATTACATCGTTGAATAAAAACACGCCACAATAATTGTTCCGCTCTTTAGAAACCGGTTTTTTTTATAATAGTTTCTTGAACCGCTTATAGTGTGACATAATTTCGCACACTCTTTTGCCAACGTCCATACCACGTTGAAAACACCGGTTCTCGTCCGATCACCGAAGTTAAGCAACGTCGGGCGCGGTCAGTACTTGGATGGGTGACCGCCTGGGAACACCGCGTGACGTTGGCTTTTTGTTATTTCTTACTTTATTTTTTACTAGCCTTCCGCCCGCGGCTTCGCCCGCGTGAACTATAGGACGTTATCCCGCGGGAATATCTTGTAAATTGTAGCCTATGTGTTATTCTGATGTATAAGATATATTATTGTAAATTCAGTAGTTTTTACGTGAAAGAATAACAAAGTTCATCCATCCGCTCCCCGGCCGGTACCGCCGCAACCGCTATGTCCCTGCATTTTAAATCTGTAATATCTTCGAAACTATTCATTTAAATTACATGATGTAAAGGGCAATTATGATCTATATTACATGCACAATTTATTTATGGTACTTTATTGGATAAGGATTAATACTCTATTGCTTAAAATCACTTTTTCGTAAATAAGCCATTATTTTATCGTAATAAGTAAAGGAAAATGGTTATTGTGGGTTATCCCTAAGAGATAGACATATACCATCGCGGACTTTTTTGTAAAACTTTTTAAGGTGTACAATAGTGTAGTACATTATTTTGATCTATCTCGTAGGGTTCAGCCAGCGTTTGCAATGTAAGCGCAAAAAAATGTGATTATTTACGACCTTCAATTAAAAACCTCTAAAATTATCAGTGTTTCTCTACTATATTATGCATGTATTATACATATAAACCTTCCTCTTGAATCAGTCTATCTAATAAAAAAAACCGCATCAAAATCCGTTGCGTAGTTTCAAAGATTTAAGCGTACAAAGGGACATAGGGACAGAAAAAGCGACTTTGTTTTATACTATGTAGTGATATTGTATTTAATTATGTATTAATCGTTTTAACATTGACGCAGGTAAGTAGGTACTCTTTATTTAGAAGAAATAGAACAGAACTCTCAGGTACGTCAACAGCACGTCAGACGTAACACTTTGGACTTTGTACCGCCGCTCTTATGTCGGGGGCATAAGCGCTATTATCGAACTGCAAGTGTATACCGTGATGTGCTGTACTGTACATGACACTACCACACATGAATACGAATTTTTAACAAAATTGGTTCCTTTAATCCTTAGGATGGCCTTAGGGTCATCCAATATGAAATGATTTCAAGACGTAGTGGGTGTGTGGCACACACCTCCAATATTTTAGTTTGTAAAGTATTTTCGACTTTTTCCTAAAGATAAGATTATGCCAAGCCAATATTGTGGTATCTTCTACGTCAATCGTGCATTTAAAACACTGTATTATGTATGCATTCGATATCAATGATAAGAACGTTATTTCTCTAGATAAGATACCATAAATAATTCGACTAATAAAAAAAAACAAGTCGGTTTCTTATAATTAATAATTTTTATTTCGGCTTAAAATTATATTTTCAACATAATATTTTCAAATCGGTTCAGTCACAGAATATTAACTAAAGTAAGTCGTTTCGGAGCCTATTCAATACAAACGAACAATGAAATCTTTTTTTATAATACGAGTATTAGTATAGTAACTATAGGCAAAAATAAGTAGATCCTCCGACCACAGAAATTTTTTTTTTTTTTTTTTATAATAGGTATAATAAATAATATTTCTGGACAGTATTCACACAGCGCCATCTAGCCCCAAACTAAGCAGTAGCTTGTGGTATGGGTGCCAGACAACCACAGAAATAGATTTTATCTATCTCTGTGCAGACAACGGATAAACATTAAGTTTATTTACCTTTTTTTGTAAATAAATACATATTAAACATAGGCATACCCAGACCGATACAAAGAGACATGTTCATGCACACAAATGTTTGTACCGTGCGAGGATCGAACCCGCGACCTCTGGTGTAATAGCCGACTTCTCGACCATTACACCAAATAACTCGTCATAAGTCATTTGCCATGTCTATCCCACAGCCCACCATGATAAAGGCAGCGTCCCTGATCATCGAGCACACGGCTCCATCCCGGAGGCACCTGACTCCCGAACTACTACTCCGGCTGGTGACCCCCTCGTGTCCCCTCTGGAGGGCCACGGAGGACCGGCTGCCCTTCCCGGACCCCTTCTGGGCCTTCTACTGGCCTGGGGGACAGGCTACTGCCAGGTGAGGAGTACTTTATACATAATATCAGCCACTTTTGCAATGTATCTTTCTTTAATAATATTATTTTATTTGTCATGTTACCTTTAAAAAAAACAATGTCTGTTCTTAATGTTCTTATACCTTGCTTGATCTGTGACACGCACGACTTGTGAAAATAACATACATGGCGCCTTATATCACCATAATTCAACACGGCAATCGCCAACGTCCATACCACGTTGAAAACACCGGTTCTCGTCCGATCACCGAAGTTAAGCAACGTCGGGCGCGGTCAGTACTTGGATGGGTGACCGCCTGGGAACACCGCGTGACGTTGGCTTTTTGTTTTTTGCATAGGTTTTTTGTTTTCAGTCATAATAATAATAGAAATTAAAATAATTAATACGAAATTTATTAATTATTTTAATTCAATTTTTCTAGAAATACAAAAATTTGTTTTTATATAATATGGATTTGTTTGATATTTATTATTGTTTATTTTGCTTACAATAATAACATTATTGTTTATTTATTAACAGGAAGGAAACTTTACCTTATATTATAATTGTTATTGCTGCAAATAGAATTCAATGCTAAATCTACACACGCAGACAGAATTAAATTAATAATACATATTATTATAAACTGGCTTTAAGGAAAACTCGGGGCTGCGTTGCTAACAAAATACAGGGAACGGACAAATTGTAAATCTGATATGTTTTTAGTGGACGAAATTTCCTCTTTCCTTGTTTAATAAACGTGATGTGCCAAATTGATTTTTATAAAATATTTGTGTAAAAAATTACACTAAGTTTCAGTACGGCTAGTTGTCTCTTTCATCAGCTTAAAAAAAATGACAGCGTTATTAATATTACATACGACAGAAATTATCAGGAACTTATCTTTGAGCCCTTTGGTGTAATGGTCGAGAAGTCGGCTATTACACCAAAGGTCGCAGGTTCGATCCCCGCACGGTACAAACATTTAGTGTGCATGAACATTTCTGTTTGTGTATCGGTCTGGGTATGTATATTATGTATGTATTTACAAAAAAAAAAGTATATAAGTAATGTTTATCCGTTGTCTGGCACCCATAGCACAAGCTAATGCTTAGTTTGAGTCTAGATGACGCTGTGTGAATAATGTCCAGAGATATTTATTTATTTATAATATCGTAAAACACTAAAAATCCTACTGTCAACTAGAACGATAACCATTTAAAAATTTTGGCCTTTCTATTGATCAAAGCTTCCTTCTGTTTCAATTCCACCATCGAACCAGTCGACCTCACCATTGGTCAAGTATAATAATCCATGCATTTTTTTTTGTAATTAAAACAAAAGCATAAAGTCGATATTTAAATCACACTTCCACAGGCTTGTATGACTCATTCTATAGTAGGGTTTTTCAGCCTATTCATAGTCAAAGTCTTACATAAATATTCATTATTTTGAAACAAAAGATTGTTCCCTTGAATAGAATAACTCTCTTCCAAGAAACACAAATGTTTCTGAAGGATTTAAGAGTTGGGAATTTTTCAATGATTAGGTATTTAAAATTTTGACCATCTATGAATCACCGGTGTGGTTTCTAATAATAATAATAATTATGCAGTAACAATTAACGTTTTATCTGTATTTACTTTGGAGATGGTTTACTACTCTATGATATTTACTGTACAGTCTGTTATAGAAAATTCTGCCTTTTACGTTGTTGTTCCAAATATTTTTAAAGCGACTTAAAATATTAAGTTGCTTGCCCCAAACCATAAGTCATACAAAGTAGACTTAAAGTATACAATGTATATTTTTAAGCATTTGAGTTCAATAGAACTCCTAGTGAATTTATAGTCGTCGTATCAATTCGCGACAGGCCTCCCATTTGCAACTCTTAACTTTATTTAATTAGGTAATTAATGTCTCCAGTATTCACATAAATTCATCAATAGTTCATCGTGGCAAAACTAACCAGAAACAATACATAAATAAAAGTTCCCATCAAATTAATTCAGTGGTTTGAAGGCGTGAAAGATAGACAGACAAACAAACAGAGCTACTTTCGGTTACTCTAATGTCAATAATATTAGTACACAAAAGAGGACACAAAACCTGGACTATACATAGAACCCCTTAGAACGAAAGCGTCCTATCGAAATTCCACGTGCATATTCGTTATCAAAAAGAGACAAGTAAACTAACACCGCGTACACTAGAAAGAGACGAGTGTTTCTCCATAAGAGCGAGATAGCGTTACAAATGTTATGGTTTAGAGCAGGACAGCGATACGTGAGTCATGCAGGAATGTTTCAGGAGGCTTAACTGAGTGAGTTGAGTCATACTTTCCTCGAAAGTATTTGGACCTTCATTAAGGATTTTCGTACTTTTGTAAAAGGATCTCTGAAAACCAAGTGTTAGTCATCCATCCATCATTGAGAAGACCTCAGAGAGAAAATTTTCTTTGTTCTGTGTTGAGAAGATACTATTTTTCTTTAAGGAATTAAGATATGAATAAACATTCCCTAAATTAAGTTATTAGTAATTATTATATTATGCTCGAGAGGTATAAAAGCGTGCGGGTTCAATAACGGATATAAATATTTAGTTACTACAGTAATAAATTAAAATTGACTACACAACATTATAAAATTATTAAATATTTGTAAAAGCCTTAGATAGAGCAGTACACTAAAGCCAACATCTTAAATCTGTTTGGACGGAACCTGGTCGAGAATAGTCTTTGGGCTGGTCAATAGCCACAAGGTTTGACACCTCGAATGTGAAGGAGAACCGGGGAAGTTTAGTGGGTAGTGGACGCTTTAGTCTCGAGTCCCACACACGGCCGCAGGATAGGTAAACCACAACAGCGACAACTTTTTATTTCGGGATAATGATCACTTGCCCATGGGAAGGCAAAAATAGGAATGTTTTTGGTGGTTGAAAGTAGTTTCAAGTCACAACAGAGCGATCTGTTGCGTTTTCATCTTCGATCAACAATTTTTCATCAACAAGAATATCAAATTTCTGGGGTTCCACATAAATAAAATATTTTCCATAATCTGGTATAAGAATGTTATAGTACCGTAATTGGCAGCACTAATTGAATGTGTTAGTCAAAATATCAGCCTGTTAGAAAGAGAGATTAAGCACACTTCCAAATGTCAAGGCCAAATTTTTTATCATCACTTTTTAGTTCAGCAGAGTGTGGCTTCCAGTCTGATTATGAGTTCCTTGGTGAAAGCTCAGTCGATGACATAATGTGAGTAATGTGACCTTGCTAGTCACTCTACGGTCAAGGTCGGGCTAATGACCTGCCGACTCTGTAGGGGAAATGCTCGGTTCTGGCCGTTATGCCCCCATTCCGGTTTGCCCCCGGCCGGTGTGCCCCCACGGTTTAACGGCAAACTGGAACAAATTTACTTAAAATTGTGGGGGCATACCGGCCGAGTTATTCGTCATCTCGCCCGAATTAAACTGGCCCGATCGGGCGACTTGGCACCTTTAGAATTTATTAAAATTTCTGTCGTCAACTCGCCCGACCATAAAAATGTGAGGTAACTATGTACAGTCAGCTACAAAAATCCTTTTTAAGAAACGTTTAATAATAAAAATAATTTAAGAAACATTTAAGATATCAAAATAAACGACATATCGTTAGAAAGCTCACACTTTGGAGATATTTTTTACAAATCAGAAGTCATCCATCACTTTGTTTATTTTTTAAATGCTACGCGAAGTTGAGTTTCAAAATTTATTTTAATTCTTATTTCATGTTTGAGGGTCCATAACTTTGTTTCTAGCAATGTGCAATTTACACCTTTTTATTTAAAGGAACCTACCAACCACTGAGATTCTAATAATGAAAAAAAAATGGATCTGGACATTAAAAAAAGTAAGACGGGTTTACAAGGCAAAGACCGGTACAAAAGCGAAAAATTTTTGTAATTTAAAAAAAATAATTAAAAAAAAATCTTGAGGCCTAGGTGAAATCTTTTGAGCTAGTTAGTTAACAGACCACCCCAACTACCCCCATTATCGTATGTTCAACGTTCTTCCGAACACCCTGTATTAGGCACCCATTTTCGATTTGATTAAGACATAATAAATAACACTATATTATTAATAAACTTACCTCCAACGTACATGAAAAACACCCACATTTTGACAATAAATTTCTTAATGCATGTCGCAGTTTTATATGCGCGGGCGCATTAAAAGACGCTTTAGGGATGATTGACTGACGTTCACGTCACTAAGATGCGCCAAGATTGAGATAAAGGGTTAGATAAAAAGAAAGAGATAGCGCTATCCTTTTGTGAGCATAACCTGTTTAGCCCGGTAGGGTAGAAGAGCGCTATTCTCTTCGCGTCAGAGTTTTCTTTGAAGTGTACAGCCGAAATATTTTATTTTTATAGATATACTTAATAATGTAATCTTTTCCATATATAAAACAACAACTGTAAGTCTGTAGCTTTATTTTAAAATTTAATACTTATTCGAAGTATTGTCAAAGTTTTTTACCTGGCTGTACTTTGTATGAGCGTGCGAGTTGACGACAGAAATATTAGGTAAATTTGAAAGGTGCCAAGTCGCCCGATCGGGCCAGTTTTTTTCGGGCGAGATGACGAATAACTCTACCGGCCGGGGGCAAACCGGAATAGGGGCATAACGGCCGGACCCGAGCATTTCCCCTACAGAGTCGGCAGGTCATTAGCCCGACCTTGACCGTAGAGTGACTAGCAAGGTCACATTACTCACATTATGTCATCGACTGAGCTTTCACCAAGGAACTCATAATCAGACTGGAAGCCACACTCTGCTGAACTAAAAAGTGATGATAAAATATTTGGCCTTGGGGCCGTCCATAAATTACGTCATCGATTTTTTCAGATTTTAGACCCCCCCCCCCTACAATCATCCTATCGTCATTTCTTAATGACCCCCCCCCCCCTTCTCCCAAAATTGACGTCATTACCAGTTTGACAAAATTAAAACATTGCAGATTTGAGAAAAATAGGGTATTAATGATTAAAACACTTGATTATATCACCTTTTATTATTTTTACTTTGGCAATAATCATTGGTATATAATATAAAAGTAAAAAATAGGGAATAATAATATTATATATTATTATTCCCTATTTTTACGATACGGTACGATGTTATTTATAGTTTTAAAAAATAATGTAGACATGCCTTGACCTTTTTAATAAATAAATAAATAAATACATAATGAGTTCAATAATGAATACCATTAAATACTTGCAAAATATCACAAGAACACTATCTTTTCTTAGTATGAGATATGTATTTAAGTATAAGTATAGTATTTATGTACTTTTGAAAGCCGGGTGTCGCGTAAACAATAGATTTTCTATTGTGTCTGGTTTTCCGGGGCTTGATGGATTAATTATGTAATGTTGTAGTTATTATTTAAGTATTGTGTTTATTATCAATACATAGTATAAAAAATTAAACCGACTTCAAAAAAAAAACCAAAAAGAAAACTACCTAAAAACACTGAAAAGCAAAAAATAATTTTAATAAGACATTCATCAAATGCGCTTATTGTCTAAGCCTATTAATAACATTAAATTGTATTTACGTGCTAGGTAGGTACCTACTAATCTGTTTGAAGTCGGTGCCAAGCCAAATAGTAGGTACCCAGACTACGTACCTACGTCCGCGGATTATTTGTAACCCTGTATAATACATAAATTATTAGGTATGTATCATTTTTCATTACCTTTGGCTTGGCACCGACTTCAAACAGATTATTAGGTACCTACCTAGCACGTAAATACAATTTAATGTTATTAATAGGCTTAGACAATAAGCGCATTTGATGAATGTCTTATTAAAATTATTTTTTGCTTTTCAGTGTTTTTAGGTAGTTTTCTTTTTGGTTTTTTTTTTGAAGTCGGTTTAATTTTTTTTTAAAAAAGTTTGTTTATTTTTCTATTTTTAGTGTGAATAATACGTAGGAGTGAGTAAAACTCTCTCATAATATTGATAACGAAAATACGAGTAAAATAGTAGAATTGTATTATTTGACAATATTAGGTATTCATTAAGTGTTCAGCACCATTCAGTAGACCAACTAAAGATGCAGCCCGCAAGAGGGACATAAGAATTAAGAAGTCGTACCCTTTAGCTTCCATCATCATAGTTGTACCTTCCATCATCAGCTTAGCTCCAAAAGTACATGAAATACAACTAACGGTCCACATATTCCTACAACACTGAAATAATTATCCCCTAACTCCTAACCGTTAAGGAGTTGTACCTTCCATCATCAGCTTAGCTGCAAAAGTACATGAAATACAACTAACGGTCCACATATTTCTACAGCACTGAAATAATTATCCCCTAACTCCTAACCGTTAAGGAGTTGTACCTTCCATCATCAGCTTAGCTGCAAAAGTACATGAAATACAAATAACGGTCCACATATTCTTACAATACTGAAAGAATTATCCCCTAACTCCTAACCGTTAAGGAGTTGTACCTTCCATCATCAGCTCATCAACATAAAGTGATGTCTATAGGACGCAAAAACTTAAATGGCTTCAGAAAAAACAAGTAACGCGTAGTGTGCGCCTATAAAATTTGAGGTTTGCCCTTGATTTTCCCGGGATCCCATCATCAGATCCTGACATGGTGACAATGGGACCACCTCGGAACTATGCACTTTCAAATAAAAAAAGAATTATTTAAATCGGTCCACAATTGACGGAGAAATCGACGGACATACATAAAAAAAAAAAAAAAAAAAAAAAAATACATACAGTCGAACATAGAACCTCCTCCTTTTTTGAAGTCGGTTAAAAACAAATTAAGTCGCTTTTGCTGTCTGTCCCTATGTATGCTTAGATCTTTAAAACTACGCAACGGATTTTGATGCGGTTTTTTTTAATAGATAGAGTGATTCTTAAGGAAGGTTTATATGTATAATACATGAAGGTACCACGGGCGAAGCCGGGGCGGTCAGCTAGTATTATATGTAATATTATTGTTAGAGTATTTTATCTGTAGTTATTACTGTATTTGTGTACATCTATGTTGCATTATGTATGTTTATTATCAGTTATTTTAGTACTGTAAGCGCCTTAGCCGCCTCTCACATTTGCAGTCTCACTCTAGGTGTGCTGGAAGAAATTTCTTTTTAGAAATAATCTTTTTGTACGTGAACAATAAACTATAAATAAATAAATAAGAATGACGTCAATTTTGAAACACCCCCCCCCCCCCCATCTATCATTTGCCGTCATCCGCAGACCAACCCCCCCCCCCCCCTAATTTAGAATGACGTAATATATGGACGGCCCCCTTGACATTTGGAAGTGTGCTTAATCTCTCTTTCTAACAGGCTGATATTTTGACTAACACATTCAATTAGTGCTGCCAATTACGGTACTATAACATTCTTATACCAGATTATGGAAAATATTTTATTTATGTGGAACCCCAGAAATTTGATATTCTTGTTGATGAAAAATTGTTGATCGAAGATGAAAACGCAACAGATCGCTCTGTTGTGGCTTGAAACTTCTTTAAACCACCAAAAACATTCCTATTTTTGCCTTCCCATGAGCAAGTGAGCATTATCCCGAAATAAAAAGTTGTCGCTGTTGTGGTTTACCTATCTTTAAATGCATAACAGATAGAGAGACAAGACTTTCGCATTTATATTACTTAGTATGAATAATGGATAATTATACACAATAACTTTTACAATCGGTCCCATAATTTCCAATGTCTTCAGACTAAAATCCATAAAACAGGATCAGAACGATTCGCAGAAACTACCAGTCTCATCCAAGTATCGGTTAACGTATTCCGAAAATCTTGGTAATAAAAACTTATTTATCGAGGCTCTCTCACTAAGGCTTGCGATTTCCCAGATCACAGGATTCCTAGAAAGAAATCTAACAAACTGATTGACTAAAATGACTGTAGTCCACTTCCACCTTAATGCTATATAGCGTAGCCGTCAGGCTAATTTTTTTAAATAAAACGAAAATTTTATGTTAAAACTAAGGTTTTTATTGTTTTATTTTGTCATTTTGTTGTTATTATTTAATCAATAAATACTTACCTCCTATAAATATTGAATATTTGTATATATAAAAATAATGCTTAATTCTAACCCAGATATAAAACCCTAGGTAGCTTTCCTCTGGCTCACAATCCCACAATACGATCGAAGCGATTCTCGGAACCACCCCCTATCGGTAGGGGGTGAGTGGCGCGTGGGAGCCGCCTGTACATCTCACCGGTTCCACGAAATTCTCCACCACCTCGTAAATACTGTTATACTGCTTCTGAGTAAGCCTGTGGGGGACGGTACCTACAAAGGTTTAGGCAAATACCTAGTTGCTGTTAGTTTTAGTTGAGTGGGTAATAAATAAGCATTTTCTGTTCGGAAACATACCAACTCAGTCATACACACTTTTTTTTTACTTATTTTGTTCGTTCTTTTCTTTTGGCAAAGACTTCACCCAAATCTCTTCACAAACATTTACGGTTAGAAGAGAACCAGTATCTACTATCTCCCATGATAGTCTAAAGATTTATCCACTTAAATCAAAATTAATTGCATAAAATAGGTATGAAATTAGGTAAAATATTTTATCTGTACTACAAATTAATTCAAAAAACATCAACACAAATTTCTTACATATTTTTTTTTTGAACTCTGGTAATGTATTTCCAGAGAATTTTAAGATTGTGTATGTATTTATTTTAAAAGATGCGTTTGTGGGGTTTTGTTTTTAGTTTGCGTGCGTTTACTTATGAACTTCTTACACTGTGCACGTGCAGTAGAAACGATAGTATGTAGAAATAATAGGTTCTATAAAAATTGGGCAAAAAGCCAACGTTACGCGGTGTTCCCAGGCGGTCACCCATCCAAGTACTGACCGCGCCCGACGTTGCTTAACTTCGGTGATCGGACGAGAACCGGTGTTTTCAACGTGGTATGAACGTTGGCGATAGTAAAGATGAATTGTGGTGATATAAAGCGCCAAGGATGTTATTATTACTGGCCATGCAATGTGGCCATGTTATTCAATAAAATAAAATATTTACAAAAGTATGGTATAAGTGGCAACAATAGCCACTGAAATTCTTCAAATATGATCTGTGAAACTAGTACGGTTCTCGTTGAAAAATCCATCCATCGAATCGCAATAATTATCGCATCCATGAAGTTCTTTTATGAATAAATTATAGTGTTCATTTACTTACAACTTACAAATGTTTGGTTTTAGATACATACTCGACAACGGAACATTTATGAAGAACCGTCGAGTGCTAGATGTGGGATGCGGGTGCGGCGCTGGCAGTATCGCGGCGGTAAAAATTAAAGCGAAATACGTCTTAGCAAATGATATAGACCCATGTAAGTAAAGTATTTATAAATTGGAAATGCCTGCCATTGGATCTTTTAATAATTTTATTTTCTTCAAAATTTATCATACAGCGCCATCTAGTAAAAATTATAGAAAAAAAATTCTTTGGTATGTGTCAGTGGATGATGATGGTTTTTTTTACATCCTCTCCTCTCATTAAATTTAAACTATAGTTAATAAAATCGCATCATTCATATTAAGCAGTTTTATTTTCTTTAAATAAAAAGAAATTAATAGAATACCTCAATAATTACGAACTAGATAGTAGTGCCATCTAGCGACGTTGCGATAAAATACTTAAAATATTATGCATAACTAGAATCGTATAGAATATTTTTTACAGTCGCCGCTAGATGGCAACTTTTAATACTTTTCGATTTTATTAGGATATACCTATTAGAAACTAAATAAAATCATTATAAAAATAATAATACCTAATTTTAAGTCCCAGCAAAAATTTAAAATAATACATAAAATTATATAGCCCTATTTTGTATGAAATGACAAAATAATGGGACATACTCGAATTTAATTAATTTAAAGAAATCAAAATTTATATTGCAATTTAAAAATATATTATTATAATATTTTGTTTAAAAACTAGCATTAGCAAAAGAGAGACCTAGTTTGGAGATGCCGGGGATCGAACCCGGGGCCTTTCACATGCAAAGCGAACGCTCTACCACTGAGCTACATCCCCGTGTGACTGTAACGTTGAAAATATAAATTGGTTTCAGACGCGACAACAGCTACTAAAATCAATAGTGAATTAAATGACGTCACGTTAGAGACTTCTACGGAGAACTTCATTGGTACGAAATGCGAAGAGTTCGATACAATAGTTATTGGGGACATGTTCTATGACGAAGAATTCGCAAACTTGCTTTTTGATTGGCTGATAAAGCTACGCAGTGATGGGAAAACTGTAAGTTATTTTGTATTGTATTTATTAATCTTGTAAGTACGGACAGTAGCAGATCAACCTACCCTAATCTGTCAAAAAATCTCAGTTGAAGAGAACTCTATGTGAAGTAGGTAAATAAAGATCCCCCCCGATGGGCCATCACCTTGTCGCGGTGGGGGGGCTTAGTAGCCGGGTGGGCTCCGGTGAACTAAGAGTGGCCAAGTGGACGGACCGTCAAAACAGACAGGTCTGCCTGCGACACGAGGGGAGCGGACAGTATCCATTACTGTCTGCTCAGCGCGCCCTTGGGCCTCGGGCGCGTGGTGGGGAGGTGGGGTCCGCGGTGCGCAACCAGTTGGAGGGGGCCGGTGTTACGTTGCCGTTCCCCCCTGCGCATCGGCGGCCCAAGCGGGGCCACACCGGGTTGTGGCATGGCGGAGGTACAGGGGGCCAGTAGGCCCCCCGTGTCGGGCGGTAGCAGCTGCCAGGTGCTGCTCCCCACCCTCCAAAGCGGAGGGTGCGAGGGATCCGCTGGTAGTGTCACAGATGCAGGGCTGTGCCGATTCCTGTGACACTACCATTAAGGCGTCTGATTGGCACTGTGGGGTTTAGTGGGTATTCCTACCCCTCGGGTAGGAGAGTCCCACATAACCCTCTGACGGGTGGTGTTGTCGCTCCTCGCCAGAACCACCCGGCCGAGGGTAGGTATGCGTAACGCATTCCCCACATAAAAAAAAAAGGTAAATAAATAAAGATGAAAAAAATTGGTTGAAGTAATTTGACAGATTAAGGTAGTCTGATGTGCCTGTCGTGTACATACTTGTAAATTATTAACGAATAGCGCGATACCTACCTATAAAAAAACCTTCCGTAGGGCTTCACCAAATCAGGAAATACTTTTGATCGCAAAACAATCATGTCTATATAGTATCGGATTAAATTTACCCACGTACTATTTTTATACATAACCTCAGTGTTCCTATTTTTCTATGAATTTCCAGGTATTAATTGGAGACCCAGGCCGGCATGGTTTGACTGAGAAACGAAGGAAACACATCACTATGTTAGCCAAGTACGATTTACCAGAGGAAAGTTGCGTTGAAAACAGCGGCTTTACAGAAACATCGCTATGGGCGTTAAAATAATTAATTAATCTTTTAACGACTGAAATAATAATTAAGTTTCGAGTACGATTTTGGCTATTACAGGTCAAAATCGAAATCAAGACAAATCAATTAAATACTATTACACTAAGGTGCACTGGTAGTCATAGATATGGTTTATTTTCCTTCCGATCCGACACCACCATCGTCATAACTACGAAGTTCCGAACTGTTAACCTTTTTTTGCGTTATTCCAATTGGGAAACAAAGGGATACTTAATAGAGATAAGAGCAGCCTGACTGTAGGCTCCTCTTATCTTCCAAGTTTTATTTGGCTACCACTGGCTACCACTTTCCCCACAAAAAAAAAAACAAATATTGTGTAAGAAAAGCAAATGGGGAGACTATTCCCTGGCCTCCCAATAAATGATCAACACTTTAGAAAAAAAAGAAAGTACTTAGTCGGAGTTTTTAGTAGATTCCCCTTTCTCGTTCTCGAACGAGCTATAGGTATTTACCGGAGGTAATCGCATGGCAGATGGGGTGCAGCTGCTGGCAATCTTGTCACGTCGTTAGCTGGTCTAGGTTGTCACTGTCAGATAGCTAGCACAGACTCCAGTCCTGACCATAGGAGGGGATATTTGCGTGGTTACTTTTTGCAGTTACTTCCACAAAAAGGTCCGAAAACATCTCGTGTATTTACATAAAATTTATTCTATTCAAAACACGTGCTGTCCCACCAAAGCGTAAGTTAGAGCTCTGAAACCTTGCAAAAAAAACCAAGCCATGAGAAAATGCCCAGGATATGACATGATGGCCAGATTATGAATAAAGGAACTCTTTGTTACTCTTTAGATAAAAGAACAACAGTTATGAAAATAAAGTTTCGTCCATAATCAAAATGTTTATTTATTAAAAAACATACAACAAATTACAAATCAATAGTTCTTTCGTTGTAAACCTATCGTTGAACACTTATCGACGGATTTGTTTAGTCTAAACCTAAATTAGATTATTAAGAATAATGTCTTATTTTATTTTACAAAACATTCATTATTACAATATCAAAATATTTACAATAATATTAATTATGTACTTATTTTACTCACTATAGTAGATAAAAGTCAGGTAAATCTGATTTATTTGTCTTCAGAAAGAAAAAGCTACCTAATATATTGAGGAAAAAGTTATTTATAAAATGTACGAAAGTACAGCTACGTATCTTTTCAGATATTCGTTAGTAAAACAGCTTTAATATTTAACACAATATGCTTAAATAATTTAACTAACCAATATTATTTTTACTTCATTATTTTAGTCAAATAATCCTATATTTTATTTAAGTACAAGATAATTTACAATAAACCAAAAAGTATATTGGCAGGTCATTTCGTTAAAAATATTGAATAGCGACATCTAGCGGCACTGCTTGAAACTAAATACTATGTCAATAGCACCAGTGCACGCATCGTCAATTACATTGAACACCATCTAGCGGCAAATAGCGGGGCTGAATGTAGCAAGTCGGTCAAAATTAATTAATTTAATTTAAAGCTGGTAATTATGCATGGTGTTCGCATAAATTCCGTGTTTGGACCTCGCAGTCCTCCCGGAGTAGTGGGAGTAGGTGTCCATATCCATTGGGGCGTGGGGATGCATTATAAGCACAGGCTGGAGCGCGAGCGACTTGCGCGAACCTGACACAGAGGTCGCGTCAGTCACGTAGGCGTTGTTCACTTCACCTGAAAATGAGAATACTTAATTTAATACCAAAATCGACGATAAAAATGTTTTATGCAGTTTATTATTACTCGTTTCCAATAATTTTTAAACGTTTATTTACATGAATTTGTTTTATACTGAAGATTAAATTCGACACTTCTATCGCCAACGTCCATACCACGTTGAAAACACCGGTTCTCGTCCGATCACCGAAGTTAAGCAACGTCGGGCGCGGTCAGTACTTGGATGGGTGACCGCCTGGGAACACCGCATGACGTTGGCTTTTTGCTTTTTGGGTGTAAACGTGGGATATTACTAAAACCTTACGGATGTAACAAAAAGTTAAATATTTGAGTTTAGAACTTTTGGTTTGTTAGGTCAATTTGGAGATTCCTCTTGGGTCCAATAAAAGCCCCTCGGTCGGAGCCACAATACACGAAGTAAAATAATTATGAAAAAAATATAAGAAAACTAAAAACTTTGTAGTTGGTATAATTATACTTGGTTAAACTCTTGTCAGTTAGTTCACATACATTCACATTGTACAAGACGAAGACTTGCAAATTGCTCCTGCGAAATATGTAAATGAATCCCACCTATACCACTTACGCCTGCTTAACAAAACCTAAGCCCTCACACTAACGGAATAAAGATCAAAATCATTTACCACATCCTTGAAATCCGAAGAATGCACAAATAACTACACCTCAATCACTTTTCCAGCAAAGAGGATTTTAAACCACACCTTTATTTAAGTGCTTTAGTGCGTTGTAATAAGAGTTAATTTCGCTTGTTTGCGTCGAAAGTGTGTCGCCGACCGTTAGCATATTCTTAAGGAACACGCTATTTGCTGACGGTCTTGGTGACACCATTATTGATAAGCTAAAACACTAGAAACTTATGCACGATTATACTAAATTTTGTAATGGACTTATGATAATTCATATGACCTGAAAGACGCAGTGTTAGTGATCGAAGCGCGTAAGGTTCCGGGTTTGAATCGGGTCAATATTTAAGGCTAGGTAGGTGCAAAAATCTGTACAAACACGTTCTATGAAATAATTTTAGAAGTAGTTAACAGTGAAATAAAAATCTGCGAAAATTATGAAATATTGTTGAGGCTTTACTCAGTGGAATAACCGATGGAAACACGATTTGATAAAGTTTACTCGATAGAACAAATTCACAAAGTTACATACCTACCTATTTTTGTGTCATCATTTTATCTTCTTTCCTATGTTTTATTCTTAAAATAAGTGGTTTGATATTAAGAGTCATTTACCAAAATGAAGTTTATATATAACTTGAAGGATTATAAGTATTATAATATAACCGATAGATTTTTTTATTACATCTATCGATTTTTTTATCGATTTATTCAATTGATTTTCTGTCTCCGGTGGCTTTTAAAAACCATACGCGCGGCATCTGCGGGACTGGAATCTAGCTTATCGCTGACTCATTCAGGTGGGCAGGTTAGACGCTACAAGGCGGGCTCGTCCCTACTCGGGTGTGAAGGGGAAACCGGGAAGTCACAAGTTTCTTAGGTCTTATAGGGCTCACTAGCCTGCGGTTGTGGTGCTAAATGCATTCTTCATAATATTTGAAAAGGATTTCGAAAGTTGTCCATTAGAGAATAACCGTACTTGACAAACATATCTATCTGGAAGTACATATGTATAATATTACATGAGAATTAGAAAATTAATAAACGACCACACAACAGATAAAGTAGAAATAATCGTAATTTTTTCCTTTATAAAGACTATTAAAATTATTTCACATGCTCTTCATTCGCTCGTCGGATTTACCAGTATACCCCCTGAGTTACCCACAGCTTCCATACTGACAAACGCTAAACCTAGTGTAAAGATAAGTATCTTTATTAACTCATCATTATTTATACATGTTATAATGAATCATTATGTGTAATGTTATATTCGCTGTCGTCTTGCATCACAAATATTCATATAAATGCAAATACAAATAGTTATTTCAGAGAGCAATGGTGTTGTCTTACTATTTTACCTAACTCTGTGAGCCCTTGTCGCTATCCCCTCTATTGTTTTTTCATAACTTATACTGGGAGAAAATGCATTTCGCATTTCCCTTCCTATCTGTAGCCAGACAGGGAGTCAATGCTCCGTGCTCGGTCGAAGAAAGGGGAGGAGGTCCACCCACTAAAAACTCCCTATACTTCCTCTCTCTATGTCGTGTTGGTCAATCATTGGGGAGTCAAGATAATGCTCACCCCATTTTGCTTTGCCCTTCGTCACATGTTTACTTTAATTCAATGGTACCTTCCTTCTATACATGGAATTTTAATTTGATTTGAATTATCTGCTTCATTAAGTCTACAAACATTCTTCATTAGCATTCTGTCAGCTTCAAATGTGTGATTATCCGTGTAAGTAAATCGTTGTCCCGCCGCAATCTACTGTGATGACGTAACAGCGCGTGAGCATGTGGGTTAGTTTCCACCCCAGTTCCGACAGGGTACTAGGCACTAGGCTTTACGCAGGGTTGCCAGCTTTTGAGGGATCAAAATTAGCAAGATAATATTTTTTGTCCAAGATTTTTGTTCCAATTTAGAGTCCCCGCACATGGGCCACACGCCACAGCCACAAAACGCCGCCACCAGCATAATATCTGTAGTTTTCAAGCAAAAAGCTTGTAGCGTGTAGCGGCCACCGGCGCGTCAACCGTGTGCGGCGAGTCCATAGAAAATGTATGAAACCAGCAGGAGATATGCCGGTGGTGGCGCTTTTGGGCTGTGGCATGCGGCCCGTGTGCGGTTTCGCTTACACCATGTTCCAGGTTTGGCAGTTCCAGTTATTATAAGAGCGACTGTCATATGACCTCCGTAACACTTGTCATAGAAACTAAACCAATTAGATCATGGCTACACAACCATTCGAATGTGCAAGTTTTCTCACGTTTTTCGTCAATAATCAAGTGGTGGTTAATAATATGCAAAAAGAAAAGTTATCCCGGTTATGAGCCTTCTGTCTTGTTTATTAAGATTACTTTTTAGTCAAAGTGTTCGGTTAGCAACAGCCATAGTGATTTAGGGTGTAGCGTTTTCAAACGTGTTTGGCCAGTTGTGGTAATTAATTCAGTACCTATAATTATAACGTTGTGTTGTGTGCGATTTAATTTGCTAAAATTGCACTTGCAGGTACTTAAGAGACTGCTAATTAAACTTTGGATGTCACCTAACATTCTTTCCACTTGAAGATGCAAGTCCACCATTTTGGATGTAATAAGGTCAAAGCATTCACAAGACTTGATTTCAAGTGCAGTGAACGGATTGTCAGTCAGTAAAGTTCGTGATACCCTGCCTGCCTCCCTGCCTCGTTTAAGCTCATTTCTATTTTAGGCAAAACTTTTGTCTTTTTCAGGGCCATTGATGTACCACACAACATCTTCAATTGAGGTGCAACTGCACAAGAAACAGAAAAAGTTTCGAAGAAAGAAATTAGTTCGGTCAGTCCAAGAAGACGTTTAAAGGGTTGATTAATTGGTGGTAAATCTATTCTTAACCTTCTTAGGAAATGGTCTTATGTTCACGAGCCATGTTCAGCCCTGATATAATATCTATGATGCGATAGGTACTTGACACGGGCGTGAGTAGCAAGAGTGAGCCCAACCACGCGATTTCACTGGGCCATTTGGAACCACTTGCCGTGAATTGGGCTTTTGTAAAAGTGAAATTATGATTGGCAGACGAGTGTTGTGTACTGTGACGCCGGTATTATGCATACTTTGATTAGCTGCTGGATGGTAGATTCGCAAAATATTAGGTTTTTGAAGGGTTTTAGATGGTTTCAAATGCAAGAAATTATGGTGTCTGGAATCTTAGCACGCACTTATGTGTAGGTAGTAGGTGTCGTAAAGAAACGTGCAAAATCACATAAATTAATTGCTTTGTATCTGTATCCCATTTCCTTGTCTAATAGCTTTGGTGTCACACTGAAAGCTCTCCTTTTATTTTTGTAACCTCCATTTTAAGTGAAGGTTCTGACTCTACATAAATATTGCCAGAACACAGCCAAAGCTGTATCATTCACCTCCCAAAAGTAGGAGTAGCAGCTAGCCAGTTGGACTCTCTAAACAAAACAGTGCTACAACCAACTAGATTTCAAGCGAGAATTGCACTCAAGTCCTCCAGATTCAGTGACCCGAGCTACTTAACCAATGTTTCATGTAGCAGCTACGCTATCGAACTCTGAAAAAGTCCTTCCTCCATCAAGCGAGTATTGCACCTAACATCGCCAGATTCTATGACCCGAGTAGCTTATCTGTTCCACAGGCACAGATATCAGTCAACGCCTCAAGTTGCTAACCCATTGTTTTACGGAGGCGATCAGAATAAACCAAGTTACCTTTGTAAAGCGAAGGCGGCAAGTACCCGGTGTCGGGCTGGAGTCGCACGTGCCTCGTGGCCAAGATGAAGGCCAAAGCAGCCAGCACGGCGCCGTCCAGGCAGCCTATCACCGCCAGGATGTACGCCCAGCGGACGTGGCAGTGACCTGGAAGAAGAACAAGGAACGAGGTTAGATTGAATTTGCTCTATCTGTGTAATTCACTACCAGTATGGCAACTTTTCGCTTGTGGATTCACTGTGTTTAAGGAAGGCTGGAACTGTCAATACTAACACGAACTTAGGAACACGATTTTACACAACTGACTTTCCGAGCTAGATTTAACCACTTTCCGCGATGTCCAGAATTAAGTCCAGATTCTATCTTGATTGAATAACTAAAAAGCAAGTTAGCAATATTAGCTGACGCTCGAGGGGTTCCCCTCACAAATTCAAGAATTTATTTGCAATAATGTAGGATTATTATAACAAACTAATTACCCCCTAACTAAGGTACATTCATGTTCATGGCAGAACGGAGGAAGTAAGAACGGACAAGTTACCGATATTAATATCATTCTGTCTACACCTCCATCGTTCTGACATGTGCGTATCTACCTCAAAAGGTCACTAGTAATCCCAAAATTCCGCTGAAACTTTCGTGTATTACAAATATTACAATTCCCACTACTTTTACCTACTATTACCAATGTTATACTGGTCAGCTGTATCTCCTTTAAACTTTGTGTATAAAAATTTCGGTTACCTAAAAGGCTTAAGTCCTTACCAATGTTATACTGGTCAGCGATGGGTCCACACGTCTCCTGGACAGCCGTCTCCGACCACGCGGCGGGGTATACCGCCACTCCCGCCACCATACACACCGCTGTAACAAAGATAATAATCACTATTACTAAGAGATGCAATTAAAGGCTCTAAGATCAGAGGAGCCTATACAGCAATACAGCGTTGCAGCAAATTGAGCAGACTGTACAATTTTTATGTTAAATGGTTCATCAATCTTGTAAAGACTATCCCACCAAAAACATTCTGTAAAAAAACTAGCCAAGTCTCGATGGAGCTGCTTGTTTATCTCTAAAAAGTAATGAAATCTAGACATAGTCGTGCCAAGTCTAAGGTTCCTTACTGCGATTTTTTTATTATTATAGTTAATGTTGTGTGACTTGGCCGTTGAAGGGCCAGACGGCCAAACGGACCTGCAACTCAACTTCGAAGGGCCAAATCAGACACTAGCGTCCAATTACCAATACCAGTATGGGCTATTATCTCGCTTAACAAACATAGGTAGTTACAACAGATATAACATTACATGTAAACAATGACAGATTGGTGCAATGGAGTAATGGAGCACCTGGTTTTGTACCCTTGTGTACCCTTCAACGGCCAAGTCACACAACATTAACTATAATAATAAAGAAATCGCAGTAAGGAACCTTACACTTGGCACGACTATGTCTAGATTTCATTACTTTTTAGAGATAAACAAGCAGCTCCATCGAGACTTGGCTAGTTTTTTTACAGAATGTTTTTGGTGGGATTTCACTTCTTTTTGTAGGAACGTGGGCATATTGATTTATTTTGTATCTATTTGGAATGAGACGTTTCCCGTGAGATTTTTTTAGCCTATGTCCTGTTCCACGTTATAAACCTGTGCCAAATTTCATGTGGATTGGATTGATAATGTACTATCCCATCCCCCCACCTCCCCCTCCCATTAATATCCCCATCCCCCTCCCACCCCCCCTCTCATCTCCTTTCCCCCCTCCCATCTCTCTTCCCCCTCCCATCGCCCCTCCCATCCCCCTTCCCCCTCCCATCCCCCCTACTCCCCCTCCCATATACTATCCCCACCCCCCCAGCTACCCCTCCCGTCCCCCCTTCCATCTCCCTTCACCCTCCTCTTCCCCCCTCCCCCTACCCCTACCATCCCCCTTTTCCCTCCCATCCCCCCACCACCACCAAATGAAGCGGCTCACTAAGTTGAGTATTTTTTGTAAAGGCGGTATATGTCGATCTCTAATAGTTTGGTTGGGCTCTTGTGTTTTCTAATCAGGGTCACCAGGTACTCCAGATCTTCGAATATACTAGTTTTTATAGTTTTCCCTTTATGTAGCCATTAAACCCTAACTCTGTACCAAATTTCAGCTCTCTGAGTTTATGGGAAGTACTAGTTCTATTTTGATGATCATCAGTGAGTGAGTGAGTCAGTGAGTGTCTGTCATAAATGCGAAACTTTGCTTTCGCTGAACTTCGGAACTAAATGACTTACAGCCTTGAAATTTTGTATTCTAAGTATGTGATTATACTTAGCTTACTAAATGACGAAAATTTCTGCGTTCTGGTCTTATCCAGAGGTTCTCAAATAGGGGCCTGAAAATGCGGCGAAATGGTTCCAGTAAAGGATGGTACGGCAGTGTTTGCTTCGCGCTCGACTTGGCGGGGGCACTGCCGTGCCCCCAGATATTTTGACAAGAATCGTATCAACTTCATTTTCTTCATTTTGAGCCTTCGATCACTAATAAGAACTAGATACACAATCAGCGGCCAAAAGTGTCCTCACCGAAAGAGCTCCTAAAATCAACATTTAGGTGGACTTTTATCTTAGTAGCATTCGAACGCTCCGACAATAAACATGCCTAAATGCTCCTTTTAAAAGTGCAATAATCACCCATCCAAGACCAAAAAAAAGGATGGACTTTCATATTTTCAGGAAGTATTAATATTATCATTAATTATTATTATCACTTTTATTAAAAAATCATCGTAATATCATTTTTAAAAATTAAATTGAAATAAATACCAGTAGTTATAACGCAACTCAATTGTAAAGACTCAAGCCCACTTAAATTGTTTGGGTTATGTTCGTTTACTCGGTTCCATTAATCCGTGGAGACGCTATTGTTTGTAAAAAAAATTTATTATTAAAATACAACTGTATTGTTTTTTTGTTTAATAAGACTTTGGTACTTTTTAAAAGTAAATATTATACAAACATATTATAATAAATTAAATTTTTAGTGGATGTAATAAATTTAACATGTGAGATTTTATTGGAGTTTATCCCATATGAGTCGATATAAGAGGCCCTCCATATAGAAATATTAATGAGGAGGGGAAATACAAAGGATGATGTTACAAATGTTCATCATTGTAATAATGTATGTTGTGGTGCTTAAAGCTCTGAAATAAATTTATTATAATATAATTTATATAAAGGTGTGAAAATAGTATAAGTGTGACCTGCGAGTGTGACTCACTTAATGTTATTATTTTTTTTTTCAATTTTTAATATAAATACATAATTGATGATATCTGTGTATATTTATTTCATTAATAAATAAATGTTGTGACCGTGTAACTAAAACTAAAATAAACCCATTCCAAAAATCCCATACCAATATTTACAATAAAAACAAAAAAAACTTTTGAACAATTCGACTCCACCCCGTTCCCTGTCCTTGCGGCGAGCCTAGGTCGTAAAATTTTTATGGTATTTGGCGCACTGTGATTCGTCGAACGCGAGCACGCGTAATAGCTTTGCGAAATACAACTTCACGCATTGCACGTAAGGTTGAGTTTACATTATTCCATCTAGAATTTTGCAAGAAAGAGAAAGAACTAGATTTTCGACCGTTTTGAGGCGACTTTTGCATGGCATTGTGTATCTAGTTCTTTATTAGTGATCGATGTTTTGAGCATATAAAGTTTGCTTCCAAGAACGAAATGTTGAATGTTAAGCATAAATATGCAGGCTGCAGTGGCCACAATATGATTATGCATAGGTTCGGCATTAATCAGGTTGGTCAAAAAAAAACAACATCAGGTTCAATGTCCTCCCTTGCTTAGAAGTAATTTGAGAATGATGTGTTCGGAAACGTATAAATAATAGACCAGATTATTGTATCAAAATCTTCAAATATAAATGGAAAACTATCGTCCGTCCGATGGCTATTTCAATTCTTAACTATGTAGTTGTAGTACATGTTTTATAGCTTCACGTAAATTAGCAAACTTTGTAAACATTTGTGTAGTATCGTAAAATTAATGTGCCATAGAGAGATCATCGCTATGCATTATGCATTAATATTACGTAGAAGCACTAGGTTATTATAAAATTAAAATTAGACATAATTAGGACTCAAACTTGCATATGATTGCAACATTGTGATGTAACCGAAATCACTTCATCTGTTGCGATATTTGTTGAACAAATTTTAGATGACCTAGCTTTTTTTTTAATAAGACAAATGACTTCGTGTTACGTAGTCGATCTAGTTTTGAACAATTTATCATTGATAGACAGATCGACGACATGACTTGTACTAAAAAGAAATTAAATATCGTTATTGGTACATATTAGATTTGATAACTATCATCATCTCGGTAGATATAAAACGAAAGATTTCTTAAGAAGTCCATTAGTAATTCTCAACAGTATGCGCACTATCGCGAATAGGATATTATAACAAGTATATACTACCATCCAGGCTTTAGAAACGCTGAGTACAAAACATTTTAGTTATGAAAGACAATGAAACCTGGAGAATTCTAAGGAATTTAATTATCCTATGGTGGCACCTAAGGTGTGGACCTTGGGTTCTTAAGAAGGCAACTGCAGGAGATTTTCCATTGCGCGTGCAATTAAATCGGACATAAAATAAAATGTAAGATGAAAACCATGTAAACAAAAACAGTAATCCACAGAAAAGAGAAAGGGCGAGAAAACGATACTTGTAACACAAGGTATTTCCCTTATAACTGAGTAAAATCGATCAGCAATCAGCATCAAAACTAAAGGCAATAGGAAAGTCGGATGCTAATCTTTCACGGTCCGATGAAAGCCTTAATAATTCGATTTTACTGTATCTGGGCCAATGAAGGGAAACTGAGCGTTCACGTCTCAGTGAGCTTAGGTGTATGCAGATGAAAAATCATTCGCAAGATAAACCCTGTTATTAGAAAGAGTGACGTTTTGTTCCGTGGCGATTAGATCGCATCACGGTGCTTTAAACTCAAGGAATTGGGTGATGACAAGCGGCAAAATTCCGAACTAGTGAAAAGGTGCATGCGTTACAAGCTGCAGACACGGAACAAACGGTCTTTTATTCAGGTTTCTTCAAGCAAAGCGTGAGTTAGCATCATACGAGCCAGCATCCTATTTGAAGAAACAATTGAGTGCGCCGACTCAGAAAGAGCGGTTGCACTAACTCTAACCGAGTTTAAGTGGAAAGGGATACGAAAAGTAACAAAGACTAGTTTTGCAAGTGAAACGTATATTGTATTAGGAGAGGAAAACTTATTGAGAAAGATAATCTCATTATATCCTGAAGAATCGAAGCCTACCAAACAAATCAGAACAATGTGTATCAAACAAGAGTATTATTTTGCTATAATGTGCCCACAGACTTAACATTTCACAAGGGTTTTAATCTGCACACTAACCTGTAACTAACTAACTTGTACTTTCATTGCACGACGACCCTTCAAGGAGTATGGAAAGGCTTAAATATACCACACTACAGTTATTTTATGTATAGAAACTTCTGACGTTTGATAGGTATTCACGCCTACTACAGATAAAAACCTTGTAACGTACCTTGAGTGGCTTTACAAAGGCCTTCTTTGTCTGGGGTCTTACGGTTTAAGATTGTTAAAATCTTTATATAAAAATAAATAACACTATTGAAATATTAGGAGGACGGCTGCATTAGCCACTATTGTGCCGAGCCAAGCAGTCACAATACCATCCTTCGCACAATTAGCGCATTTCGAGCAGTGGTGTTTATAAACAATGACTTTTCCCGATATATGTAATTGTTGTTAAGATTTTCAGACTTTTGAAGATACTTATTCGATGGAGAAATTCGGTTAAATAACCTTTTTAATGCTTTCATAAATGCCTTAATAGTCTAGTAGTTAAGGTACCGAGGATCTCTCTCTGGGTTCTAAAATTTTCTCTCTTCTAGAATTTTCGAACACAACTCAGGTTTGTGATCAGTAAATGGTCACTGCTATCCATTTATAGCGACACTTCACTAAGAATTATAACACATCACACTCAAAATGCTCTCATACTGTAGAGTCCCCAACTCTTCGAGTCTATGATTTTAAGTGTGACTATTGTCAATTCGCCAAAACAAGTCCCTGTTTTCACAGTGCTGTCTGAATTGGTCTAGTTTCTTCTCCAAGTTTTACAGGAGCGCGACAAGATCCAATGAGTCTTTAGGCACATGTAGCGTCGTTAGAAACAAGTTTAGCAATAAATCGTATATCTTTAACACAGCAGCGTACGATATGACTTATTAGCGGTCATAATGCGCAGTTAATTACCGTGCGGTTGCGAAATTGTTGTAATTTTGTAATGGCTGCTTAACGCGAGCATGTATCAGACACGCTCTGGAGAACTTTGTGGGAAAAAACATTTAATATCTACTTTATAACTAGCGTAAATCACAGAGCATGGCATTTGCTGGTAATCAGAAATCCGACCTTACTTTTTATTTACTTTCATCTCTACGCCTTGTAAAATAAAAGGAATAGAGGATCTCTTTCGCCCGTCACAGTAGCGTGACTCAGGATACATCGAACTTGAACTTACAATAGCAGTTCGAGTTCCGCTAAAAGATTAAAAAATAGCAAACTCTTACTTCTCTGAAACTAATATCCAACATCTTTGTGTATGTACCTTCTCGTTCTTTTAATATTTATCTATCTATATGTCAACGATAACCAAAGTAAGCATTTTCTCCCACTTTTTCAGTCGTAGTCTAGCGTTTCCCCACAACGAGACAAATCGAACTGAAAATCCCTCTGATACCCCGTTGGATAATCCCGTGGCTTAAGCTTACTATCAGTAGAGTAATGCCTATGTACGCTGTACTTGTAAGACCTCCATTATGTATCTATAATGTACATAATAAAGCGATCCGATTAAACCCATCATTGATAACATTAACATAGCAAGTTCATATGCTATTACTACACCATCACGTACTGTCATCAATACCGTTATATGCATAGTAGGCCAATGTGTACAAGAAAATATGAAATTAAGCGAATGGGAACTTTATTAATGATGTCAGTAACTAGGTAGATGAGGCCAGAGTATAGTAGGCCACCACTGACCTACTGGTTTAAGAATGTTGATGGTTTTCATCCATCTTAAACTACCGTTTTATCCTTAAAATTTTCAGTCGTTGAGCCGATGGTGAAAAACCAGATTTCGATTAACGCCTAAGGTCTGGTTGATGGTAGGACTTCTCTATCTGACTAGTTAGCTACATAACAATCCCCCACAGGAGAAATTTGCCGCAAAAACAGCTGTGGCATTGTGCCGGCAATTTTGAATTGTTAGCCAGAAGGCTAGAAAATCTGAACGCCTACATAGGGACAGTGAACAATGTTGTCAATAATAGACATTTTCTGGTTAATTAATGGCCACTTATTATTGGCCCGCCGAGGAAGACAGAGCAAGAGATGGGAAGATGAACTAAAACTGACGGCAGGCCCAAAATGGAGAGGGGTTGCTAGAGACAGAGTACAATGGAAATTGTTAGGGAGGCCTTTGCCAAGAGGCTGATATGTTTTATAACTAAAGAGACAACCACAATACAAAGAAAGAAGAAAGCAGTTCAGGATGGGAGGCTTATTATTATTATATTATTGGCCCGCCCTCGTCCGATTTTATCGGTGAACGAATTTTTTTCGGTCGGTCATACAAAAAGTCTGACGTCGGCGGGCACACTACAGCTTAAAAAAAGTCTTCCAGTAGTACACGAATATTTTTTCAGATGATAGCCTCTTGCAAAATATCGAAAGCAAGTTTAATGAAAGCAGTTACTAGAGGCCGAACTATTAAATGTTAATTGAGAAAAGTGGTGGTTATTTTCTCTCGGAAAGCAGTTTCTTTACAAGTGGTGGTTACGTGAAATTGTGGACATAATAACACTCTTGTACTGCAAAAACAATTTATATATTATTATTGCACGTACGCACAGTACGCTCACGTAATAAGAGGAAAGGAAGGCTACATAACAGGCATTACAGGCAACAATATGGCAGCACATTTTGATTGGCCCGATGGTGCATTTAGTACTGCGCTAGGGGTCGTCAATTAGGTGGAATGCGTACCTGATTTCGAATCCAATATTATAGGAAAAATAGAACTTACCGCTATCCCCTATTAATCTTAAAAAAAAAACAATGCATCTTTAAAAAAAAAATATCTAATCTGCCGTACTCTGGGCGGCAATAGCCAGAGAACAAAAAAAAAATAGAACTTACCAAATGAGGTGTTAAAATGTTTTCTTTTAATCAAGGTAGTAGGAGAAAAGTTGAGGTCTGTCTGAATCGTACTTATATTCATATCTTAATTGAAGATTAATTGAACCTGAATTGAAAATTGGAAACTAGGAGAGTTTACTCTCCTAGTCTCCACTTTTCAAAAACAAATAGGTAGGAAGGTAACTTTAAACTTCTGAAACGGTTAAATAAAAAAAACAAATTAACGATTTGAGGCATTCATCTATATTCTATCGGTATTCCACATCTTTTCCAATCATTAAAGATGTATTCTGCTGTACGATGATAACGACACATCATCATGAAGATAACCACTCACGCAATTTCCGTAAACAAACGCAGACTTTCGCATTTCATTGTATGTACATTACACTCGTTAAATGGAAGTAATTTAGAGTCGTATGATATTCTTTTAGCTCATCGTAGATTTCCACCATTACGGGAATATAAAGAAAGCCATGAGATAATCATTAAGGTGTACAAAGGCACTTACGCAACTATTTACAATGGAATAACTTTAGACTCATTAAAAATGTAGCAACTGCGTGACCCAACAATAACAAATTCTTCAATGTTAAATATATTAAAAATATATTATGTATCATATTCCACAAAGCCATCTAGCAACAACCAAAGGAAAGCTTAGAGGAAAGACAATTTGCGAAATTCACGATTTGCGAATGTCAATTTTCGAATTTGACAATTTGCGAATTTGACCGATTGCGACCGCTTGACAATATGAGAATTTGACAATTTGCGCCTAAACGGAACTGCGTACCTATCTGTCGATATTTCCAGCTCTAAAAACTGAACAGATCATCCAGTATTTATGAAAGTAGGTTAAAACTGTGACCACAGTTAAATGCCATGCGAAATATTTATAACAAAGGTATTTATGCTCTGTGGTTAGAATTTGAATCCAGTTTTCGGTTTTGTTTGGGTGCTCATTTAGTTAATTAATATAAGTGAATACAATGTGGCAAATCAGTGAATTGGCCTAGCCGTTAACCACTCAACAAATGGACCGCAAAGGCTATAAATAAGCCGGCCATGTTAACTAAAAGCTATTTATCAACGAGTTTGTCAATAAAGTTGAAAAAATTGCCAAATGAAGTGGAAAATTATGTAGTTTGTGTACGGGTCTACGGGCAAGTTCGTCGTACGCGACTCGCAAGTTATTAAATTTATTGTCAAAAGTGGCATGGCAATGGAGCGTTCTTAACTACGATATATAAAACTAGGCAATAATTCACGTGCTTACTACACCGTCTCATCGCCCATTAAACTACCCCGGTTTCCCCTTCACACCCGAAGACGGTGTGAAGGGCAAACTTATCCCCGGGTACCTCGACTTACGATACATAAATATTATACCAAATATAATAATATCATTCAGCACACGGGTAGGTCTATGAAGTGCTTTGTAAAGTTTGGCACCTGTTACACGCGACTCGACACCACATTACAGAGTCACGTACGCCATTGTACCTGACTATCAAAAAGTGCTTTGAAGACGTAAGTGGTGTTAACGTCATGTCAAGTGCATATTCATTACAATCACAATGTGTACGATGTAGTCATTTACTTATATTAAAATGTGTAATATTTATACTGGACTGCCTCCATGGCGGAGTGGCCAGTAGTAAGTAGCACTATAGTTAGTGAAGGCCTGTGTTCGGAGCAGGGACCGGAACCACTTACCCTTAAAGGGGTATTTGATTGGGTAATACATAGACTTGTTTTCAAAAACCCTATATCGATAATTACATCGTCGACTTAGTCTAGCTAAAGGCTTACCAAATCAATTGAGTTAATTCGGGAAGCACTAACCGAATTCGAAAACCCCATTGAAGCTTACCCATTCATATGGGTTTTATAAGGCGCAAGCACATAAAGAAGAAGTAGAGAGAAATCAACAGTACGAGTGCGGAAAAGAGATAAACATAATGGTGAAAGAGAAAAACATAGGGTAACCCTATGATGCGGTAAGTGCTTAAATTTAACCCAGTATAATTGGGTAAAGGCATCAGAAAGTAGTTAACCCTAATCCTTGAGAATAATCCAAGGGTTTCCAAATCGATAGACTAACACTATCAATAAGTTACCTTTTCATTTGGGTAAGATTTCAATAGGGTTTCCCTAAAAATAGGCTTAAGCAAATAAGGGGTTTTCCGGTCCCTGGTTCGGAGGCGTAAGAATATTACCACTGATTTCGTAAGGCTGATGAGCTGATCCTACATTTGGCGGGCGCGGCCCTGGAGCGGGCTTCCGACGTGTTCGCCGCGCCGCTTGCACGCTGGCCGCCCGCGCCGGTCGCCCTCAAAGATCGCGGCGGGCGGCCAGCGTGCACGCGGCGAACACGTCGGGAACCCGCTCCTTGACCGTGCCCCAACGAATTTATCATTGCCGTGCCCGCCAAATGTGGAGTCAGCCTAAAATGGCACCGTGGTGTTGCTAGTGCGGAGTACGAGGATCTAACACACCGCCCGAAGCACACAGTGAGCTTACACAGTGTGGCAGTGGCAGCACATTGAGCAAAGCTTCCTAGTGAAGTGTACCTCAATGGAATAGGCCGCAGTGACTGCTTACCATCAGGTAGGCTGCGTGCCTGTCTGTCCAACTGAAGTAGAATAAAAAAGCACCCTCGAGAAAAACGTCAGTGTGGTGTAGCCTTATTAATTTGCGACAACGACAAAGTCCAAACCCCGGCATTTGTTTCTGTTTTGAAATTAGTCAGTCACAATCCGAAATCTAGAAATTGTCGGCGCGTTTAAAACTGCTGAGGTTGGAACAAACACTTATAATTGCACAGATCCATAGATCTCTGTGTATAATTGGGTTTTTCTGTTCGGAAAATACTCAGAGCATCAACAGAGCATACTATTTTTACAAACTAATTTAGCAATATTTGGTAAATAATAATTCGTTTAGACAAGGCCAACAACCTTACGTGTTTCGTTTTTAACCTATATTTTCAGAAACACAACTCATTGCCATTGACCTTTCAAATGTATGACTTGCAAATATAAGTCAGAACTTGGTCAGAACTGAGTGATAATTTAAAACAACAAACAATATAAATATTGTGTAAGATCTATGGGCAAAATATTGATGAATAAGAAATATCAAAAGAGCCTTTAGTTACGAATAAGACCTGAAGGTAAAGAAACTAGAGTACAAAATGACCGGCATCAGCCAGCTATTATAGGTGTAAGCAGTATATTATCTGTAGTGTAAGTAGCAACCATTACATAACTTTCACACAAATGTGGGCCGCAATGACCCAATAAGAAATATACAAACAATAAGATTCTCGCCGATAACAAGAGAAATAGACGCATTTAAAAATTCTGAAAAGTACGAAGTGTGAGAGGCCAACATTAAAGACTTTATGTAATACGGTTGAGTAACTCCGCATAATAATTTAC
This sequence comes from Mecyna flavalis, assembly GCA_949319885.1. Taxonomy (NCBI): domain Eukaryota; kingdom Metazoa; phylum Arthropoda; class Insecta; order Lepidoptera; family Crambidae; genus Mecyna; species Mecyna flavalis. The sequence goes on along the minus strand of OX439417.1, from coordinate 2,329,615 downwards.
TAATGCGTTTGTCTGTCGTGCACTTTCAAAAATATAACTTTGTACGCATTAAATGCTAATGTTAATTTTATTTATTTAGCGCGTTAGAGATCTGATAGCAGAATGGTTTCAACCGAGCTACAGATGCTTGTGAGGTCGATGGTGTGCTTCGGATTTTGAATTTTACTATTTATTTACCATAAGCTTGGCGGTGAAGGTAAACATCGTGTGGAAACCAAATTATTAGTCGTGTGTGTAGTTCACCTAAAGGTCTTTGAAAAAAAAAAGAAAAATTTATTTTTCGAAACGAATAATGAAAGAAAAGAATTCCAACACAAAATTTATTGACATTAAAACTTTTCAGGCTCCCCCGGAAAACTCTTCAGGCTTAGGCATATGAGCTCGCACTCTTGCGCACCTATCCTTATCTATATTAAGACTTTTCCTCTTGCAGGCTATCTCTTTCTCTAACTCTCCTCTATATTTCATCAGCTCTGATCTCACGGTCTCTGCTTCACGAATCTTATCGTTCAGAGACTCACAAGTTTCTTTGATAAACTTAGCTTCAGCTATCAAGCTGTATTGAGCTTCATCCCTACAGTTTTCCACACCAGGTCTCTCGTAGTTCCTACCATGAAGCCTGGTCATGACTAGTTTAGACCTATCGTTACTTTTTCTAAGCGAATCCATCAGATGATCAATAAGGTTCTCCACGTTAGCAATAGTTTGTAAGTTATCTTTTAGATTTTCTTCCAATTTATCGCAAAGTGCTTCTGTTGCTGCTACAGTCTCGGCCAGTGCAGCGTTTGTTCTTTCCGCCTGCAGTTTCATATCTTGCCCTCCGTTCAATATAGTTGCTAACAGATGTTCTCTTAATGCTACGGACTTCAGCCTTACTTCTTCACAATTCCTTATACTCTCTCTACAGTAGTGTTCCCAGTAATCTAAAGTTGATGCATTCTCTGGCCACCTGGCTACTCCGGGATGGTTTAGGATCAGGTTTGACTCCGGACTCAATGTCTGATTCTTCCTGTCCAGCTTCAAACTGACCATTTTGTCACTCCAGTCCATTTCCATGCAGATTTTTGCCATCTTATTCATTTCCATTTGCGTTTCCACATCACGTAAAGTTTTATTAAAGACTCTTCGGATCTCCCCGACAATAGCAACCTCTTTTATCAATTCCTGCTCAGCGTCATCTCTAACTAAGTCGGGTTCGTAACGATGTGTGCGTAATTCCAGACACTCTCGAGAAATTGCTTCGGGTAAGTTTAAAATTCTACAAGCACCTTTCAGTCTGGCTCTCTCATCGTCAAGAATACTAATCTCTTTAGTCATCGCATCAAGTGTGTTCTCTACTTTCTTCTTCCATTGTGCCAGTTCCTTCACTCTCTCATCTAACTTTTTATTTGATCCTTCTCTTTTATTATCCATAGCATTAAAAGCATCTTCAATATCTTTCTTCGTTTTAATTTCTACAGCTTTAGCTTTATCTGTAGCTCGTGGCGTCAGAACATATTCGTTGTGCTTTCTCCATTCGCCAGTAGAGTATCTAGTGATAGAGTATTTATCGACGACAGGTCTCACACCAGTCATACCAGCCTGAGGCGTCCAGTCGACGTGGCCGGCTGCCCATGGCCCAATAGGTCCCATTCCCAGGATATCACCACTTGTGCTGTCTGTAGGCTGCGGAAGGTACCTCGGCGGTGCCCCGGGAGGGTACACAGTTGGCTCTGGAGGCCTAATGCGTCCTGGAACATACGGCGAAGCGTGTGGGTTCTCTGGTCCCCTCGCACCTCCGGCTTCAAGGTACATTTTCTCTTCCTCCTGTGGTTTAGGGGTGGTGGGGCAAATGTCAGGACAAGTCATCTTCGCCGGATCTTGCGCCATATTCACAGGAATTTAGACGGTTATAATGTTATTTTATCATAGAATAATTACAAAAGAAATTAAAATCAAATATCTTAAACCTATAGACATAATGTCATAGAGCTAAAACAAAAATGACAACTGTCAACCAGTTTAGATTAGATTGATGTACGATTAATTTCAGCCAGCAAGTAATCAAAAAGGTTATTCTTGGTAGTATTAGAATCCATGGTCAGTAAAAAAACTGCTTTTCGGCTTAGTAAAAATTTCTTTTGTCACTATAATGCTCACAGTTTCATTTGTTTATACCGAGATTTACATTCCAACCTTTAAGCTATATCTTTAAATCTACGAAGTATTAAACCAAAACACTACTGTAGATTGTTGTAGTTATTAGAAAACATAAATTAAAATACCAAAACCGTATCGGCTCAACCCAGTTGTACATTTTAGTCTATGACCTCATAGAAGCTTTGTTCCCAACAAAATCAAAGCGACGTGATATTTTCTAATAAACGGCCTGTGGTTGCGAATGTTGAGCAACCACAAGTCTATCTCCAAGCGATGGTATGGGAGAATACGTACATTGTGTACCATACAAAGGTCACTGTAACCCTCCAACTAACAGCATTCATACCGTGGGACCCAACAAATGAACTTATTGTTTCAACGTGAACAATTTTAACATTTTTTGCAAGAACACACTGATTACTCAGTTCCTAGCTCTATTCCGGGTGCAAGCTTATGTTTACAGTTTTTAGGTGCGACAAGTGCGCATTAAAATAGCTAATGTGCATAGAGGAAATATTATGCTCGCTATTCCCAGGAAGTATTCATAACCACATTATGCGGTTTCTCCTTGTTTGATGCGAGACAAAAAGTGACCTCTGTCTTGTGAAATATTCTTATGCATGTACAAGTCAAAGATCGATCGTAGCGTGTTCGACTAATATAGCTTACGTTCGGCTTTCGATCGACTTCCTGTCTCAGTGTATTTACCGGCGACGAAAAGTGGTCGACCACAACATTTTCAAGAGTCCCTCAGTAACGTGTTTGATTTTTTTTTTACTATTTTTCAACCCCAAGCGAAGTCAAAGCTTGTTATGACTAACTTTTTACCCGAATGCTTATTTCAAAATCACGCGCACCTAATTAGGTAAATAAACCCAATCACTTGTATCGCTCGTAGTAGAAACGAGATAGCAGAGAACGAAATCTGTCAATATTGATAAAACCCCAATGAGATTATAAAATGATATGTGATAATATATTATATTCAGATTATATCGATATTAATGAAGGATGTCACAAACGAGAAGATACATATCAAGTCAAACAGGTCACTTATACCATCAATCAACAAATCAAACTCTTGCAAATATTGGTTAGAGCGTTCTGTAACATAAAGATTGATGTGCTGCTCTGACACTTCCAACTCTTTAGTGAAGGTAAACCACCGCAAAACAAACAGGTTGATGATGGCTTATATTACAAGATTACAACCAAATGCCATCTGTATCTTTATCACTGTTACATAATCCAGAGATGAGTGAAAGGATTGTGGTTAGAAGCTAATAAAATAATATATGGATAAAGAACTAGCAAGCTTAGACTTACGACACAGCGTAAAATAAAATACATAAAATATTGACAAATTATTTTAATTCGGCCTAATTTTGTAAATCATAACATTTTTAGTTTCTTGACACAAAATGTGCAGTAAAACGATAAAAGAGGCTCGCACGTCAATAAACAATAGAAATTATTCAAATTGAAGGAAAGTTTTTCTAAATACAATTAACAAAATAATGAAGACATTCATTGTACATTCAATTTAACTTCCCATGTTTCTTTATAGGAAAACAGGAAATGAATATTTAGTGACCAGCCAATTCAGAAGCGGTAGGGTAGTGAGACCGAACCATTCCGCACCTTTCTCTATCAATATTCAAAGTTTTTCTTTTCGAAGCAATATCTTTTTCTAACGCTATCCTCTTTTCCATCAAATCACTCCTTACTCTCTCCGCATTATTGAGCTGCCCAAGAAGAGAAGTAACAGTCTCATGAATCTTCTTAACTTCTTCTATAAGACCCAAGTGGGGCTGATCACGAACGCTTTCGCCGTGCGGTCTCCAATTATTTCTATTATCTAATCTCGTTTGAGCCAACTTCATTGCAGCGTCCATTTTTCTGATAGAATCTTTTAAATCGTCAATCAAAGCTTCCATATCAGCTACCCTTTGTAACGTATTTCTAAGGGTTTCTTCCAGTTTTGTGCACAGCTCTTGTGTTATTGCCACAGTTTCAGCCAAAGCCATATCAGTTCTGTCAGCTTGGTTCCTTAATTTTCTACCTCCGTTGACTAGAATTGCATTCAAACTTCCTCGTAAATCGGCTGACTTCTGCCTTGCAGCCTCACAGTTTTGAACATTTTCCCTGCAAAAGAACTCCCAGTACTCTAAGGGAGCGGTATAATCACCGAATCTTGTTGATCCTGGTCTGAACATAATGGTGTTTGATTTGGTATTCAAACTTAAATTGATAGACTCTGTGTTGTAAGCCATAGTTTTGTCACACCAGTCGTACTCGATCCTATGTTTTGCAGCTTTATTAATCGCCATTTGCCTTTCGATTTCTTCCAACGTGTTCTTGAGATTTTGTCTAACCTCACTAACCAGTTCCATTTCCTTAATTAGTTCTTGTTCAGCGAGGTCTGCGACTAAATCTGGTTGGAACCTATTAGAGCGTAAGTCTAGGCATTCTTTTGAGATAGATTCAGGCAACATTAAGGTTCTACTAGCGCCTTTCAAACGTTGTCTTTCTATTTCTAGTAGCTCAACTTCTTCAGTGATAGCTTTACACGCTTTTTCAACCTCAACTTTCCACCTGAAAATGTCTCGAGCCTTCTGTTTAAGTCTCTTGGTGTTCTCGCTCTGCTGTTTATCAATATTGCCAAACGCTTGCATCATTGATGTCTTTGCGTTATAATCAACGATATTAGATTCGGTAATTACTTCTGGATCCAAGACTCTCTCATTGTGCTTTCTCCATTCACTTAAAGAATATCTACTGATGGAATACTTATTGACTCCAGGTCTGGTGCCAGTCATAGCTCCTAAGGGAGTCCAATCAACTTTGCCGTCTTGCCCTGGTTTTAAGCCTGGAAGATGTTCTTCACCTGAGGGTGGCGGTCTATTGGAATCCGGTTCTTGTGGAACTTGAGGAGTGGGCCCAGCTTGAGGTGGTGCTGCTTGAGCATCTTCAGCCTCCTTCAATTCCTCTTTGGCTTTTTCGGGGCTTTTGGCTGCCTTCTTAAAGGCACCGATGTCTTGGCAGACTTTAGGGCATTTGTCGTCTTCGGGGAAGGATGTCATGATTATTAAAACGGTCTAATAAATATAATTGCAATTAACAAATTTAAACATAAATAGCGTACGAAACGAAAATCGAAAATTGTGTAAACGTGTCACTTTGACGTCTCACGTCGGTTTAGTAATTATTTTTTCTGATTTATTCGCAGTCTTGATTGCTCCGAACTTTTTGGTAAAATACACATTATATCGACGTAGCATTTCGTCATTAATTTATATCCTGAGGTATATCAGGCTAATATTGATTGTATCAATTAAGTGAATAAACTATACTTAACGCTCTATTCTATCGTGATTAAAGCTAAGGAGGTATTTCAAACCCTTATTACGGGAGATCAAAGAGTGGGCCTTTACTGAGACCCAGCCGGAAAACTATGTGTAGTGTAGCACCTAAAACCCAAAAATGGGCTACTGTTCCTATCTAAGGTTCATCAATTACAACATACCCTTGTGATCCCTAAGTTACTTTCTAAAACGCCTACACTGTCCGACTGACTAAACTTGAACAGACTATTATTTCCTTAGAATTAACATGACATCAAATTTGAAATGCCTGCAATTTTGTCCATGTCATATTATAACTTACACATAATGATAAACAAGAAATAAGGTGACGCTTTTCAAAAATAAATGGTAAAAACATCAATTGTAACACATTCAACCTTGCGATTTAATTTACTTTTTCCTAATAGATATTTTACTTCCTATTCGAAATGTACGAAATAATTAATATTCTATTAATTATTTCGTACATTTCATTTATTTTGGCATACAGAACAGTAGTTGTTCTATTATAGTAAAAAATTATAGTCTGATTGACTATAATGCAGAGCTAAAATTACATTTATCATTCGATGCGACTCGATTTCATGTTGACGTAAATCTGTATCCATAACATAATATAACAATAACTAATTCCGGCCATTATGCCTATACTTTCTTCTGCATAATATTCGCTTGCATCAAGCGAACTATAATTTCCCTGCATCCTGTTCTTTACGTCTTCAAGTAACTGCTATGGCCTTAGTTTTCTCGGCTGCGCTTGCGTCTTCACAACCGCTTTCTAACTTGCTGGTCAAGTCATATCCTGTAGAGTTTTTTTGCAATAGGTACTTAAGTCATTTCATTTTTATATCTTTTCACGCTGATACATAAATACAGTCACGCCTTTTTCCCGTAGGTGTAGGCAGAGACCGAATTCCTCCACTTGCTACGATCTTGGCTCACAATTTTTGCTTCCTCCACATTCGTCTTTTTTATGCATACCCGTCGGTTTAGGGTCCTCCTGACTCGACCTTTCCTCAGGACATCTATCTCACGCTGCTTCAAGTTCAGAAAACGTGTAGGAAATGTTACAAGTGCCGAAAACGTAAGAAATTAGGATAGTTACCTAAGTAGGCAATGGGTTTACCGTAACATCTGCCAGTGGCAAATTGTTATGGATCTTGCCCTCTAATTTTGAAGTACATACTTGAAACCAAACTATGTTAATAATGTTGTTAGGTTGTTACCTACTTCTGAATCTGCGGCTGCTGTACCCGGGTCGCCATATTGACAGATGTTTGCCTTTTAGTTACGTCAATGTGGCTTACTTCAAAGCGATGATGCAGTGTTAACTAAAATAGATGATGGAATAACGGTTACTCATTTCAACGATTATAAAAAATTGTGTATTCCGCAAAACCTATTACTTTCGGTTAGTTCAAATAAAACGTCGACCAAAGGTCTGTAATACAGCATGTTACGATAAAACGTTGATGAAATTTGCAAAGGGAATACCTATTCCTATTAGGCCTAATGCAATTTCCTTTTATGTGAATTTTGTGTCGTAATTTTGCAACCTTTTGAAACTAGCTAGTATCGATCGATGTCTTGTCCGTATAAACAGTTTAAAAGGTACAGAGTCAAATGTCGTCAATGTTTGTTATTTAAATAGATAAAACAAAAGAATGTTTTAATAGACTGCACTGCACAGAGAACATATTACGCTCCTAATGATGAGTGATAATATTGCAAAGATCTTTAAAACAGAAAATATTTGTATTAGGTATGTATTAATTTATAGATGCATTTTATTTGATTTTATTTACAAAGGAAATGATGTTGTAAAATTAAACCGCAATCATTCTTGAAACAACAATTTATTTAGTTACCGTTGCCACTTAAAATTACATGGTTTATATCAGAATATCAGATTCAGTGATGTAATTGAAGACGATTTTAACTTAGATAAATTATCATGCAAATTCTATCTTATAAGATCTGTTTAAACATAATAATGAATATGTAGGTGTTTAAAAGTTTCGTTCAAATTAAATCTGTCACGAAACATTTCGATGGGTATTTCTAAGGATGGTGCATATCGCGAATTTTATCAATTATCTTCCTGCTGTAATGTTTCCTCAGGATGGGCATCAATTGAGTCGTTTGGCGAATCGGCTTGTGAAATCAGTGATCTTTAGATTATTACGAAAAGTGAAACTGTGACTATTACGGATTCTAACCCTTTCTCGTGTTTAATCAATCAATTTCTGGCAGTCGGACAAATTATGTTTGGTTCACTTTATTCATGGTTACGCGCTGTGGTTACGCGTTCCGTCGCAAAACTAATGGCTGTGTTGTAGTTTTCTGAATCTCGAGTTCCCTTGCTTTGTTTAGATCCTTGATTTGAACGAATGACTGCATATGATACTTTTGCTTCCAGTAATGGGCTAGCTAATGTAACTAGGCAGGCACCGGTGAAGAAGAAACCGAGAGTTAAGTAGGGAGTGTGACGAACGTCTGCAGTCCACAGGTCTTGCTAGCTTGCGGTTAAGAAGGCCCTTAACTGGATTGCTTAGGCTTATATCAATCGCATCCGGTCAAATATATACGTGGCTAAATACGTGTATAAATTCACAGTAGTAGCAGACAACGGTCAGAACAGAAGGCTCATTAGCAAAACCATAAGTAAACTTAAAAATGTTTACACGGAAATTGAAACATGAACTAGTGGTAGTACCACAAAAATACTTAATTGTCCAAACCACGTCCGAACATTTTGGAAAATTTATTCGTGTAAGTGCAACCCTATTAGAACATTGATTAACTTAATTTCCTTCTTCCTCGGTCATATAATATGAAACAGAAAGTATCATAAGTAATAACAATAATTACTTTCATTACAAATGAAATGTAATTACACAAAATGAAAGTTACGAACGTTTAACAGAAATCAAAGTGCTCGCAACAATCGGTGCGTTACAAGATAAAATCTGTCATCATTATATCACGGTAAGCTTTTCTTTTCGCTGAATGATTCGAAATAAAATGATCAGAAGAGCATGCAGAATTGCAGTTCCATGATATGGTTTGGACACGCTTATTAATCTGTGGATCCATGTCAGACTTAAAACTGCATACGTAATCGTTGTACAATAAGATTACTAGAATAACAAAGCTGGTATATTTAGAAAGGCATTTTGCTCTTAAATGGGCGATTTTCTGACAGGCCATTTAAAAAAAAAAAGGTTCCAAAAGCTTTACTAGATGGCGTTGAACCATGTATGCTTTTCTTGCTATTTCTCTATGATTTCTTCCTCTGGTATTGTATCTATAATGACCTTTAATGCAGTAGTAATAAGGTTGCTGTTACAAGTGAAAAAACATAACGACCTGCATGCCCTTAAATATTCATAGTGTTCGCTGACGTTTTGTTGTGATTGTTATTTTGTTCATTGTTTTTGATAAGTTTTTAAGTTTATAATTCGTTTTTGTTTCTCATCCATCAGTAGAAAAGTTACTTTTAATCTTATACATATAATTGTATTAATAGTTTCCTTTGGATTTTTAAACAGTTACTTATTAATTTATATAAAATTCATGCCAAAAATGTCTCGCGATGACAATCGCAATATCACCAACTTCAATTATTATTATCCTATACAGTATGGCCAAATCAAAGTCCGTTAATGCGTGCCGAAATAGTCGTATTAAGTAGAGTCCAGAATCCAGTAAGCAAGCCAGGGTCAAACAGGATTCACCACACAAAACACAATACGAAACAAGTGATGTGCGTTACTCTGGCGGAAAGCGCGAAATGTTAGCACGTCTAGAGATGAAACAATATAGAATAATTTGTGCATTATACGTACAAAATAAGTAAACAGTTTTCAGTTCAAAAAGTTGATTTATTTCGTCAATATCAGACGTAGGGTTGTAAAATTTTGTCAGAAGAACCTTGTATCATATAGGCAATAGGCATCAGCTACTTGAGACATTCAGCGCCTATCGTAAGTAGTTCAAGAGGTAGAGGCTGTTTTCGTTTTTTAGAAAATCTTTTGTAAATCATTAACCTGTATTTCTTTGGAATAACTATGAAGGCACAAATTACAAGGCATCTTCTCACAAAAAATCATTTCTGTACGTCCAGCTGTTCTGAAGATATGGAAAATAAGCCAAACGTTACTGCAGCGGCATTTGCAATTACTCAAAAACTACGGGGGGCACAAATGCCGCTGCCTGGCTACTTTAGGGCACAAATTTAAGCTATCTTTTATGCTACTTAAAATTGCCCTAGGACCAATAGGTAAAAATCGTTCCGCCAGGATAACGTTTTCAAGCGTTACGCTGGCGGAATCGTATTTTCATTAATATCTCAGAAACCCCACTAGGCACAAATTTTATATTTGGTGCACATTTACAGCATATAATGCACAAATTATTCTATATTGTTTCATCTCTAGACGTGCTAGCATGCCGCCAGAGTAACGCACATAAACAAGTGAGCGCATTCGACGAACCGAGGTACAGACCGACAAACTTATCTGTTCCGGTGGCCAAAAGTGGAACTACGTGAAATGCAATGCAAAAACGATATTTAATGACAGTTCTAAATAGACAGTAGCGACGCCGCCACCGGAACAGATAAATTTGTCGGTCTATAAGCAAATAAGGCATGCATGAGAATTTTTCGGGAATGACAATGACATCTGACACCAAACATAAACAAAACGTTAGATAGATAGATAGATATACTCTTTATTGCACAAAATTATAAAAGAAAATATGTAACAAAAATGGGTGATACAACGTTCCGTTTTATGAAACAAAATTCACTTCGAAGTCATTCGTTCCGTTCCTTGCATAGAAAAATTTTACATTATATTATCTGTGCTCACGTTCCTTGTGGCTGCTTATGGTTTGTTAAATCTTAGATGATCTCTGCGACAGGTGTCGCAGTGACATTTCTAGAGGCGTAGTCTTACCATAAACGAATGTAAAACTTCGATTCGTAAGTAATCGATTCTTCTATCGATCTACACTGAACGATTGAGGACCTCTAATAAAAGTGATTTTAAACAAAGGACACATTTGGCATGCTCTATGACTATGCGAAAACATTTAGGTGATAAAGATTTATGTTTGTCCTGTGTCTGGAAGTTAATATGTAATTAAGTACCAATTTGTGGTAACTTCGTTATTTTTGATACTCGTACGTACGCATCTCGTACGTAACGTAACACACACATGTCATGCTCATGTGCTCTTTTACACTAACTTTGGGATCAGCTCAATGTATGTGATGTGATATAGTTTGGTTGTTTTGTTTGTCGGAGATACTGAAATTATTATTTTCGAATTTCGGATTTCGATCACATTCAAATTGTTTTATCTAAACCGACTTACTTCGAATCAAATTAATTGATTTTTTATTATAAAATTGTACGTTTAAAGAGATAAACAAAATGAAAATTTTCCGATTTTTTATAATTTCATTATCGATTATTAAGTGTAAGTGAATGATAATAGCAAAGAACATCTCTAAGTGGGCGGGAACCCACAATCATGAACGTTATTTCTCTTTATACAATTGACAGTCAAAAATTGTGAAATTTAACAGCTGTCAAATCGATGACAGCTGTCGCAGAGATCATCTAAGATTTAATAAACCATAACATTGACTTTTATCATAGATGGGGTGGCGCCATCTATTGATCAAATTTAGAACTAAAAAAACGAGCTGTCAGAAAATCGCCCATTAAAATGAGTATGACACAACGTTGGAATCTTATAATTAATTTATGCATTAAGTGGTGATGTGTAGTTATTAAACTGCTTGAATTACATTACATATCTATTTACGCTGATGAATGGTAATTTGCTAATTTGAAGCAAACGTTATGATGACATTTTCAATTTGTTGGGAAGTTACACTAAAAGTATGTCATTGATTTTAACATGTCTTCAACGTTTAATAAAACTTGAGGTTAAAAAGTCTTATAGCCAGCTTTTTATTCAGAGTCATCACCTACCATGTAGGCCTGCGAATTTTTTTGGTTAATCGAAAAATTCGGTAAGCAATCATTACAGGCCCTTTTACAGAAGGATGACACACATATTGTATGTTTTGACCCGTGGTTTTGACGTCTTTCTTTTATTTTAATATTGAAATGCTTATTACAATATGAACCACATATCTGCTTTGCCCATAAGCATTAACGTGTTGAGTGTTCCTCTAGTTGTGTTCCAAATAAGGTACCTAGTCTTTCTTTTCCATGTTTCATAATTAACATGATACTGCTAAGAATGTAGTTCATCTTTGTACGTGGTTGCGAGGTTTTTTCCGGTCACGTAGCGGTTTAGTGAACTCTCAAAGCGATGAGGTCATAGGTATGTTTGTAGGTTTCATTTCGCTAATCGTCCATCGTTCTTGTTCAGACAAATGTCAATGCTAAACTAACAGTTGTAATTCAGAATCATTTGCATACAATAGCAAAACGATGCTATTAAGAAAATCGGTGTATAGGGTAGGAGCTAAGCTAATCAATCGGAACCGTATCGGAACCAATCAGCCGTACGCTGATTTAAAAATTTACTAAATTCTGCGGATTCGTTAAGGATTATGAGTACCTACTTTAGTTGCAAGGCGAGTCTTTCATCGTTCGATGTCTGTTACATCCCTTGGGATGGCTTAGATTTTTAGAACAAAGTTAGACCATAATTATTAATTTGCACTTTGCCACGTACAAAATAACAACATTAAACTGAAAAACGGATCAAAATTAGGGTTTCCTTTAGTGTTATTATTATTATATTCACAAATTATGCGGACTTGGTAAACTGAAAAGGTTATGCTCAGTCGCAGCTAAGGAGATTTTATTGTAATATTGTAATATGTTCATAAAATGGCAAGATTGTAAATTTTGGAAATCTCGGCCACAATGAATATTAAAAGCGACATTGTTATATAAAAAATGGCACTTCGTAGTTTTTCTTAAGAACTTGCTCAATAAAAATGTCATCATGGAAAGTAGGTGTGCAACTTGCAATTCTGCATAGCGCTGACCAGGCGCTGCCGCCAATTCCTCAAATTCTTATTGCATGACAAAGATGTTTCTCCGGTTAAGCTGACGTGTTTTCTTGATCTCTCGTTCGTTGCAAACGCTCATTTTGCAGTGTCGGCATTGCAACGAATTCTCGTAAAGAAATCTTATGATATTAAGTTTATAACATAAAAATCTCAATTATTACTTGAGGCAAAAGATAGTCGTTTCTAACCATGGCTATATTAAGAGACACTTCACCGGAAAAAAATCCTCTATTTACGGCTATGTACGGTCTTTCTTTCTCCAAACATTTCGTTTCAAATATATCGAGTCCTACTTTAATATTTCCAGAGTTATTGTAGGTTTGTAAGAAAATCTTTCTTATGAAGAATTCTCAAGGAATGATGTTGGAAAGCCTATTTCTAAACAGGAAAGGATAAAGGTTATTAATAATGAGTATCGGCGCTTAATTATTTCGAAGCACAGCAAAAGAATTCAATGGTCAAGCAGAACTCAAAGGATGCTAAACATTCTTTTGCAAATGCATAATTATTTTTCGCAGAAAGCACCAGAATATTACAAATATACATGATGATGCAAGCAAACCCGCGAATACGGCGCGAAATTGGTCGTCAAATCCTCCACCAATATACACTTAGGTACTATAATTTACTATACTTCTACGTTGCAAGATACCTATTTGGTTCTTATTATTTGTGATAAAAGAAATAACTCTACGTGAGTTGAAATTGTTTCTTTTTAATACTGCATAGCGCCGACCAAGTAACCAATTTTTTTGAGATGTACCTACTATGTAATATTAGAATTCTTGGTCGATGCGCTAAGTTGTACAGTAAGCAGCATATCAAGTTAACCTAATCTTTTAAATCTCCACAACCAATTTTGAGCGTAGTGTCCATCGCTTAGATTTCTATTTCAATTGTAAGTTTTGGACAGATTAGGCTAAGTTAATGTGTTGCTTTCTGTACATTTGAACGGGCGGGGTTACGATAATGATTGACACATTAATGCAATTACCCGAAAGTATTCCAACAATAATGTGCCACAAATACTAAACGATAAGCGATGTATTGCAGAGACTTCTTACCAAATTGAACGTTCAATTTGAGATTACGATATTGATTGTCCTTTCGACAGATAAATTCGGAAAATCATGTTAATTGACTTGAATATTGAGAACCTTCTTTGATATACATTAGACAAACAAATCAGCGATTCGTCCTATGATTGTCCGTAATTTATTACATTATCTTATATAATATTGTCTTCTTAATTTTCATCGTCTTTTTTCTTCAATCTTTGCTCAATTTTGTTAGTATGACATTTTTTGGTTATTGAATTTCTTATTTAAAATCAGTACATAATATTTCTATGTTTAAAATAGCAAGTTTGCGTTACGGTCTTGAATAGGTTGTTTAGCAAAGTTGTTTTGCCTTAGATTCGTTTTTTGGCTGACACTCTGGCATTTAATCTGATGGTTTAAAGGGTATCCTTTCTCACAGGTTGAGGAAAACACACCGATTTAATAATTACAATCGGGCGTGATAGGGTTACGGTCAGATCGTGCCTTCGATTGTTCGTGCGATTTTTATCTCTATAAGCAATAAGTTAAGGAGCAAATTTTGATATTTTGTTTCTATGGTTAGAACATCTGCCGTTTCATGCCGGATGTACTTAAAGGCAGGAATCGCACCTGTCTTCAGTAGGTACATTACTCAGGTAGCTAGCTATAGAGTTTCTGTCTTAAACAGACTTGTTTGCGATCAAGTCGCACTCGCAGCAAGGTCAGCTGGAGCTTTTAGCGTTAAAACTTTCGCTTCCAATAAACCAGTAAACAAAGCAAAGAGAAATCAAAACATTCCTCTTACAAATTGGGTGAACATCTTTTTCAAAAAATTTTGAAATTGGATGGAAGACCTTAAGCCAAAACTGGCGCTTGAATCAGAGTTATTTCATTTGATGATGGCTTACTCTACTTACCAGAAAGAAGCTGCAGCCATCCACAGATGTGAAACACGGTCGTCGACTGACAAAAGAAGAATAACAGCATCGAACAGATCGTAAACAGGGCCAGAGCGACCGCTATGCCCACTAACACAGTCGCAATTTTGAACACTAGCCCGTTTATTGACAGGAAATCGTCAAGTCTGCCTTTGCAATCCTCAATGGCATCATCAGACTTGCAAATCTGCCACAATCCGAACTTCCTTGGATACTCAGTCTCTAAATCTCCAATCCATTCAGGTGTCACGAAAGCTACAACGCATATAATTGCGTAGCAAATTGTAAATATCGCCCATAGCACTCCTATAGCTTTCGAATTACGGACATAGTTGGTCGCATATAAATGTGACGAATCCACGTACTCGATTTTCGAACCCATCTTGGCGGTATCCGGTTGTTAATTCGACTTTTTCGGACACTTCACAAAAACAAATAACACGTTATTGGTAACACATTTTAGCGGAGATGTCCTTTCGTCACTAGAACTCTTGTAAGTTTTAAGGTTACCGATATTTAATTCCATTCATGTCTTAAAGGAAAAGTATTATTGCGGACCACTCGAGGACACAAGAAACACGACACGATCACAATACTCAAGACCGCACAACCTCTCGCCGCGCGCCATTCGGTCGAGTGAGGGGGAGTGGGGATAAGTAATGAAGCTACAAGTTTGACCTATTGCTTACACCTTCACATATTTTACTAAGATTTTACTTAATTTCTTATTAATCGGTTTTTAACTTATACTATAATATCAAAGTTGTTTGTTCGTTTATCACATTTTATTAAAAAAACTTTTATAAAGTTTTTGTGGAGTCAAGTTATCAAGTTGTGAATAAGGCACGTTTACACTTTACAACTTACAATAAAACCTACAACTGTGCGTACTCAATGACATCTATTGAATGGAATGTGGACGTTATGAATGGCACGCCATGCGACATCTAGGTAGCGTAAATTATAACTTTATCCATAGTAGTTACAATACGAGCCGTCCAATGCTTTTCAAGTAATCAAATTACTATGTACTGATTTTCACTAACTGAACGAACATTTAAAATGTAGAAAGAAGATCCTTTTACTATTAAACATTTTTATTACTTATTTTACTTTTTATTTAAAGAACTCAAAATAATATTAAAGTAATTTTCATTACTTGAATAGGAACGTTTGTAAGATCAAACTTCAAAGTAAATTCAACCTTATTAGCCTCTGAAAGAGTCTATTTTTATAGTTTAGTAGATTCTATATGACAGTTCTCCACCGATCACCAACATGACGTCAACATCAAAATGTCAAAATTGTCAAACTTTCGAGTTTCGACTTTTTTCTTGTGGTGATTTGTTTGCACGTTATTCCTGCAAACTTTCGCGCGAGATTGCATTTATTATCCTGTGAACTATGACTAATAAATACGTTAGTATTTTTATCAACTAGTAACAGTGCCATGGTGTAACACGGCTTTGTATAATTGTTTAAAATGTCGGCGAGAGATAAGTGGGTTCGCCGGTTTTCGGTGGACGAGACGGCAAAACACAAGAATGGCTTCACTATTTACAAAATTACTTCAGTCGTAAGTACAAATACTTTTAATGTTACTTTTCGGTGCAAACAACAGTAAATATTATATGTGTTTTAGTACTTTTCTCAGTCCTAAGTATACTTTATTAGCCTCTTATTTATCTAGTTCTTTTCAATAATAATTACGAAACCTATTAGATTGGTATTAATTAAATTTGTTTGTGTCCAATTTTTTCCTATTGACTATAAAAGTATTTATTATTATGTACTGAATACTCAAATTACTGTGTTGCAATCTTGTGAAACATGATTGATTATATTGATATGGTTTATAATGTTACTTTTAAATAAAATCAAACCTTCTAGAATATGTAATTCTACTTATTATAAATATATTTAGGCTGTAGGGATCAAGGGAATGCAAAATAGGCTTTATATAAACAACTACAAAAGTCTTTTTGTTATTTTATATTATATCTGTACAAATCTCAGATAACATTACAAAAAAAACATTTTTTTTTTTATATTTCCAAAAACACAGTTTAGTCTACATGTACAAAGCGAGATTAGTAAATGTTTACTTATTTACAGTAACTAATAATTTCTATATAAAATATTTCTTTATTGCAATATACAAACAAGTTATCATAAAAAATATTATGTTATTTATTATAAAAGCTAGGTACAATATTATAATCAGTAATTGTTAGCTAGTTCAGTGCTAGTTCCATAGTCAACCGACCATTTAATTCTATTAAAGAGCATACATGCAAAATAATGCTATTTCTTTGATTACTTGTTAATTGAATAAATTATATGGAAGGAGAACTGGCAAAGTCACTCATTTTCTTTATAAAAATTTACTGGTTATACCCAAAATTGGGCCATCTTTCTGCTTTAAGTTTGTATGTGTATGGATGAGGATAAACCCCTTATCTAATATTTTAACTTTACTGAAGCATATTAACAATATTAACATACAGGTAATTAAACAGGTGTGTATATATACTGTAAACGCATGTTGGCTACATTTTTCTCCATTTACATTGAAAGACCAACCAAAGAATTCCCTTACTTCTAGTATAAAATGGTATTACTTGCTGAATTTCATAGTTCTACCTAAACAGAAAATACCCTTTAAATATGAATGGCCTTTAGAGTGTCAAAATATATGTTTCATTTCATTGCAGCAAGAACAGCCATTTCCTTTTTTACTTAGGAGTTTGATTTTTTCACAGCTTCAAGAGTAAATTGTTTTAATTCCAACTGTATACCTGTGTTCTCAAGATAAAAGGCATTGACAAACAGAAAGAAAATATAGTGAATCCTGTAATGGTTCAGTCAATGACGTTCAATTAAAAAACTAGACTCACAATCACGCTCAAATATTGTCCGAAGCAAAAGTCTGCCCACCCGACTATTGGGCAGAGTTTTCGTTTAGTTGTATACAATTAACATTAAACACTAAATGCCACGAGGTAAGGTGTTAATTTGAACGAATGTGTTAATGTCATCAGTGTCAAAGCCACTCGGACGTTTTTTGAGGAATTTTTCTTAGAGATTGGGTGTCTAGTTTTATATTGAACGTCATTGGGTTCAGTTTTTTTTTCTATTGAGTTATGGAACCCTTAAAGTATTTTCTGTATTACTGATAACTTTGGTATCCTTGCTAAGTACAAGAACCTACTCTGTAATGTTTATACTTGATATCTGTCATTTTATAACCTTAACTTGCCCTTTTGTGGTTGTGTGGCTTGAGTACTTACTACTCATTCGAAACTTAATATTATAAGACGCCACTTTACAGTTGAGAAGGCAATCAATGAAGGACGACTAAGAATAAACGCTAACATCCGTTGTTAGTTGATACCTAATCATCTTTTCTACTTATCACATTTTTAACAAAGAGTAACATTTTTTTTTCAAGCATTATACCTGCATAATAAATGAGTAACTTTAACTCGAAGTTTTGAATCATTCGTGGATTATGGTATGGATATGGTATTTAAAACATTGAGATAGGTATACATTTTTATCTCAATGTTTTAAATACCATATCCATAAGCTTTGGCTCGTTTTATTTTAATGAACTTTAATTACTTTAACACAAATGTCCGTCCATAAGTACTTGTATCATTCAATTAACTTTAATGGGATTAATTGCATTTAATATTCCAAAACTAGTTTCTGTAAAAGTTGTTTTAGTAATTTACATCTGAAAGTGTAACAGACGGATGGAGCTACTTTCATTTATATTATTAGTAGCGATGTAACAAAATTACAAATATTACAATCTTCCAAAGGTATGTTATCCATGAGTGTCTAAATAAAAGAGCTTCAAATTAGACTCAAGAGTCTTTATAAGCTGCCTTTTCAGGCTTTGAAAGAGTAGTCGCAGAATTGTGGCCTCCATAAAGTGAACCTTATTCAATTGTAATACAGGCGAAAACCATAAAAATTTTCAAGACGGTAAAAGGGTTGGTTGGCTGCCAAAGAAGGGGTGAAAATCGATGTCTTAAGCTCGGTCATCGGGATATCGACCGCTTAAAAAGCTGCCTAACTTGTGCTATCGTTACTTAACAGCCGTTAACACGACAAAAATATCGAAGCGGTGGTTTTATTGTTATCGCTCTAAATCTCCCATCGCTAATCAAAAGATTTCATTTATAATCAAATCATAATACTTTAGTTATGACCATGATAGGTACAGTGGTTTAATCAACTCGCTTGACAAATGCGGTTTAATGATCGTAGGCCTGAATTACGTTTTGCCCATACAGCCCAGTGGTTAGACGACTAGGCTAAATTCCATGAATTTGCGTTGTAGAACCACTTTGTTTGATTCATTCCAGCTGCCTCATCATAACTCCTCATTTATTCAACTCCTTCCAGCTGTTCCCGATAGAGTCACCAGAGGCGGTGACGGTGGTGTCGGTGTGGAAGCGCTACAGCGACGTGCAGCAGCTGCACAAAAGCATGCGATCGCTGCACGCCGGCTTGCATCTCCGCGGTAGCTTCCCCACGCTCACCAAATATAGCTACTTCAAGCGCTTTCAGCAAGAGGTCAGTGGAAATATTCTGTTTTTTATATACAATATTAGTGAGATGGATAAGCCAAATCACGTAGTGATCGTGATCTGATAACTTCCCTGTACGTAAAGGTATTTCTCCTTTGAAACATGTACACTGTAGTATATAAGTTAGCACCTATTGTTTATAGAGGATATAGGTTCATAATATAGACATCACTCAAGGAGTCTAGACTATCATTCACTACTCGTACAACCCAACCTCCATCACATGGGGGCCCTGGAGGCCCAACACCATTACATGGCGACCGTGGCCATTACAATAGGTATCTCGTCACTTGGCAGACAGGCACGCAGCCCACCTGATGGTGAGCGTTCACTGCGGCCTATTCCATTAAGGGACACTTCACTAGCGTCGCTCAATGTGCTGCCAGACTGTAGGCTCATCTGATCTTCGAGCCTTTGATTTCAAGAGTACTGGCTTCAACATTAATGTTGCCGGAACACAGCCAGAGCGGTTATGGCGGCAGATTTCACCTGTGGGGGTGGTAGCTAGCCAGTCGGACTCTGAAAAAGCCCTACCACCAACCAAACAACATTTAAACATTGTTCTTTTTCTGCGTCAACAGACGAATGGTAATTCGTATTTGATATACGTCATAATGATGCGCACTGAACGCTATACATCAACACACTTTGCATACGGTGATGTTGTTAACTTCCAGCTAATTTTCTGATACAAATGACTTGATTATTTTGTTTAATGTGACAGGCTGTTGACCTGTATAGAAAATAAAAAACAAGACAATTCATTTTAAGGCATAAATATTTTGGTTTCAGTGCAACTGAGGTTAATTAATCTTATAAGTTTTTTCTTATACACGACGTACTTTCAGAGGTTTCCAATATTCTACGATGCGAATTCTTAGCTGTCCCAACTCCCAATGCGTAACTGCAACGCAGAGAAGGAATCATCTTCATCAGTTTGTCGCGTCTACTGCTTGCCACAGGCCTCTTCTTATGCTCGGCTACTCGCATCCACTGAGATGCAATAAAACATGCTTATTATTCTGAGTAGGTATACCACAATCACAGTCAGCTTAGTGAAAGGCGTTTCGCTGACTTTCGCTCATCTTTTTAAATTAATGAGTTCTAATTAATATTAATTTCGACGTTTCTCTAATAAACGTGGTCTTAATGTCTAATGCCACCCCTTACAGTGCAGTCGTTGAGTAAATGTGAGTAGTGTAGTGTTTAATTATTCCATTGTTTTATGGCTCGAGAACCGTTAACTATGCTAATGTTATCTATTTTGGAGTACCTACAAACGCCGTAAATAGTCCTTTAATTCACATCAACTCCAAAATACTCGATCGTAAGTAGTTTGTTTATATGTATATTTGACCGCCTTCGTGAAACAGTAGCTAAGCTCGTCTCGTGTTCGATTCCCGCTTCTGGTCTGGTTGGTGGTAGGACTTTTTCAGAGTCCGACTGGCTAGCTAGCAGTTCTGGCTCTATTCCGGCAATATTAATGTAAAAGCCAGTACACTCGAAATCCAAGGCACGAAGATCAGATAAGCTTACAGTGTAGGAGCACATTGAGCGACACTTCCTTGCTAAGTGTCCCTTTTGAATGCCCTCAATGGAATAGGCCGTAGTGGCCGCTTACCACCAGTCGAGCAGCGTGCCAGTCTGCCAATCGACCTATCATAAAAAAAATACCAATGTATATTTCCAGGTGATAGAGGATAGAGCTAAAACCATCAAAGCTCTCCTGGAGTTCATAGCAGACCATCGGCTACTTTTCACGAGTACGGACTTCGTCAACTTTTTACAGGTAACGAGAATGTTATTAGCCAATTTACTTGGCAAGGCATTGTCATTTTTAAATAATAACATCACTTTTTTTATCGTATTATAGGCAGACCGTTTTTCTTTTGTTACTATGTCACGAAAAAACTGCTTACAGAATACTAAGATGAAACTTTTGAGTAATTACTAGGTATATGAGACCTAATAACTGTCGTCTCGGTGTAGCGGGCGCAGGGCGGCGCCAGACAGTACTGCTTAGTTACTGTTTGGCACTGAACTGTCTAAGGGCAGTAGTGGCGCTTACGATCAGGTGTACTCGTCTTGTCACACATTGCAATAAAAAAAAGATCTTTTGTTTTGATAATAATTATAATGATTTGAAGAATTGAAGAGGTAAGGAAAGCTTACCTTATTGCCGTAGCGACACTATATTAACGTACCCTTCATCTGCAGACAGGGTACCCTGAACCTGAGCCGCAGGCGGGAGGCATCATTAATGCAATCAGATCATCACTGCACCTGCCCATAGAGGAGACTCCTCCGCTGGAGTACCAGACTGATGACGATGACTCGAGGAGCCCTTCGCATACAGGTATAAAGTTAAAAGGTTTCCTTGGATAGGGCAATCTAGCTTCAAACTAAAGCATGGCTTGCACCTATTATATGGGTACCATTCAGGTATATTTGTTGTACGCCTCGCTGGGGTAGCGGTTTAAGTACCGGGCCCAGATCTTGGGGTCCAGGGTTCAATTCTGGGGTCGAGCAAAATTGGTGTCGGTTTGTTCGGTCACAGCTCGGGTTGTTATCACCAATTTGCATTTGGCAAGCGTGGTGATTAAGCCAGTACCCATCATTGTAAAGATTAGAGAGTTTTAACTAACAATAAAACTTACCTATTATTTTTCCTGAGATATCCGGAATCCATATTGAGTGAAGCCTTCCGTTTTTCTTGTGTTCTTCCGGTCAAGCGAGTCCCTCTCTTACGCTAGTGGCGCCACCTTGCGTCCAATGCGACCGTTTCCGGTCGTAGGTAGCTATAGTTACCTCATGGATCGCGCCACCTCCTTTTGTCATTATACGTCGTTGGTAACAGGTAGAAATTACCTGGATTCCGGATATCTCAGGAAAAATAATAGGTAAGTTTTATTGTTAGTTAAAACTCTCTATTATTTGTTCCGTCTTCGATATCCGGAATCCATATTGAGTGAAGTGTTTGATATCTCCTGGTACTGCTTATTGATGCTATAATGTGTATGAAGTTAGGAAGTAAAGTAAGAGTTAAGGCATTACTGTACTTAATACATAAGGAAAAGCTTATGCCAAAAAACTATACGTCTGTTTCCAAAAGTATATGGTCTATAGAATACCTCTTTAACAGTTTCATGAGGAAACAGCTTAACGTCCAGGTGACGCCACGGTACCTGCTTCGCGAAGTACTAATTTAACCTAACTACTTATGACGGTCGTAGTAGCGGTTTTACAGTACTTTACTAAATAGCTAATAATCTTACCAGGTACCTTCTTCACGACGCGACGTTGCAGTGCGGCGATACAATCAAAAAGACTAATCTATATCTTTCCGGCTGTTGTCTCCTCTACAAGCCCGACTTCCTATGATTTGTAGAGTCATTTCTATAACGCAAAACTCGTGACATAATTATTGCCTTTATATATCAAGTTTTCTGATGAGACTTGATAGGTTTAAGTTGTGTTCGGCCAGAAGAAATCAAAAGTAAAATTGCAACACGTTTCAAAACATCATAAAAATATTCTAGATCTTAAACATTTTAGTGCTTAGTATTGTTCTCCGTTTCAATCCGTAATTTTCGCAACAGACATACATAGGTCATAAAACCTAGTAGCTTCATGTTCACTACGTCTTGGGAAAGGTAGATAAGGCCGAGTGAAAAAATAAGGAACAAAAGCTATTTCAGCTTATTAATGTACCACTGCAGGCATCATGGGCACAGGCCTAATCATCACGCTTGTATAGTGCGGATAAGAGATCATAGAGAAACAGCCAGAAAATCCGAAACAAAATGCCTGATCCGGGGACAGGACCCAGGAATCCTTGATTTCTGTCAAGTACTTAAACCACTAGGACAGCGATGCGTTTTAAAAAGATTAGATTCTAGAATTGCAGATCTGATAATTGTCTAATACTCATCTACAGGTGGTTCAGCACGCTACTCGGACCCGGCCCGGAGTGTGCAAATTAGTTCAATATTATACTGATCCTAGGCTGTGTTCGGGTGGATCAAAATTTGTGAGCTATATTTAGGCGGGACAGCACCTATTATGGTTGTGAAAACAAGCAATACAGACATGAGACATCTGCAAGTCAACTTTGAAAAATAAAATAAAAATGCATTGTAAGAGGTTAGTTCCTTCTTATACCCAATAAACAAGTAGCGTGAGCAGTTCTGAATGGGAACAGGCCGGTTCTGGTTTTCCCTACTGACTGGAATGTCACTAAACTATTTAGTGTGTGATAGCGCATCTACCCTCAGGCTACATAGATCTGGAACGTATTGCGTTGCCAAATATATTTTTAGGACTTTATACGACTTCGTGCCTATTTTATAATAATGTATCTTAGGCCACGACTGTGCAATTGCCCCTGTGGAGAAAAAATGTGTATTATTCTTACCTGCCGTCGTTCGTTATGGATCACTGCTTGAACAACATACAGGTCCTTGCTTGCAGTTGATGTGCAAGGACCATTGGAAATCTGTCCATTTCTATATGTGCTCCATCAGTTGCATCGATCGTGTGCATGTGTGATGTCGGCTGTGCGCGGCTCTGCGTGTAGCGTGAATGAGCTGCGTGCAGCCATGACCAACCAACTCTTCTCAGACTTGTACTAGTTTTGGATCTTTGATTTGTTGGTGAAGCATGGATCTAGGCATTTCTTGTCCTTTTATGAACGATGAACAAGGCAAAGCTGCGTCTCCCCATTAGGAGCTAGGCCTGTCTGGGGGACTAGCTGCCTAGCGAAATCTGTTTTAGAAATGCTCTGCGGAGCGTGGCATTTCGGTTCCGACAAGGGCTTTGGGTTAGTTCCAGTCCTAAGCGCAAGCGCAGCGCCAAGCCCGGTAACATTCCCAAACTATGTCTTGTAATGAGTGGGGTATGAGTTTAGGTCGGAACCAGAACAGATCGCTAAAGTCCAATAAATTTTTCCGGGCACTGCAATGAAGAGATTTCAAATCTAACATTCTCCTTACGTACCTTTGAGACTGATGATAACGATCTCTGGGAATGACGAACGAGGCAACGCTAAGTCTCCCCATTAGGATCTGGGCCTGTCTGGGGGACTCACTGCATATGTTCCAAAACGAGGCAACGCTAAGTCTCCCCATTAGGATCTGGGCCTGTCTGGGGGACTTACTGCGTATGTTCCAGTAATTCTCCAAATAATGTTAGGTCATTTCGGTTCCAGAAGGGACTTTGTACTGGTTTGTGTGTCCCAGGTAACGTCAAAACTCGGAACCAGAACAAAGCGCTGTGGTTCAATATTTATTTCAGGTACTGCCTAAAGAGATTGCAAATCTTACCTTCTTTTACAGCTCAGAGAGTTTCAGAAATATAGCATTATATATAGGCATTGCGGTTCTGACAGGGACTTTGTATTGACTTGTGTGTCCCAGGTAAACCCCTTACACTCTAGGGATTGTGTCAGAGCCAGAGCCAGAGCCACTGCTGAAATTAATTGTTTAGCCCAGGCAAAGTGATTACAAATTTACCTCCTCCTGAAGTTGTGATATTTATGGGAGGCCAACTCAGAGAACAACGAACGAGGCTGTCTCCCTGTTAGGAACTGGGCCTGGCTGAGGGATCTAGCGAAATCTATTCTAGAAATGGAATGGCATCCATTTGGCAAGTCTCACTTCTCCTGAAGCTCTCAATCTGAATGGGCCAAACGGGAGCCAAGGTCCACACAACCACAGCAAAAAGGGTAGTGGAACGATTAAACAATTAAATAATATGCCATCAATATAAGGATAGTATCAGCTAATTAATGTCCCACTGCTGGGCAAAGGCCTCTACGGAAACCAGGAAATCGCCACAATGACAGATATTGGCTCAATCACCACGCCCGCCAAATGCGGACCGGCGCGGCGACCACTAACCCGTGCCCGACAAATTATAAATCGACACTAGTTTTAAGCTCAACCCGGGAATCGAACCCAGGATCCCGAGGCAATGGCCAGGCACCACAAGCACTAGACCAACGAGACCATTCAAAGAATTCATGAAAATGTTCCTTTGAAAATTGCTCTTTCTAATCCGGTTTAAGTATCAATAAAGGTAGAATTAATCTTATAATTATTGCTATTAACAATATTATTGCTTTTATAAACGAGTTACGGTTTGATGAAAAAGGCAATATGATATCTTACAAGGCTTTCAGACTATGCCTTGTATGTTGAAATTACCTTAAACAGCTGCCGTAAAATTTGTGTTGTGGCATGGCTGCTCAAAAGATTTTAAGCTTGTAATCCATGGTAGTAAATGCACGACCCATAACAGTACCGAATGCATCTGGGTTGGGTCTGGTCATGTGTTCCAAGCTGCTACGATAGATACTTGGAATACTTATTCAAACAAATAAACAGAATTACTTAATTCAGTAATTGCTTAAGGATCAGGTCACTGCGTAAAAAAGAAAATAAAATCCGCACCCCTACACGTGTAATTTGCGGTGCTTTTTAACAATGTGTCATCGTATCGTACTCTTCGTCCAATGTCAAGATTTCAGAACCCTTACTATTATATTTACCTAATATTTTCAATAGAGGTTAATACTACTATTATTACTTGTATAATCATTGCATTTGCAAGAGCACTACAAGAGACTTGACAACGATACCTTCATTTTGTAGGTACGAGGTTCAAAACCTAACTCATAATTCAGTTTAAAGTTTGCTAAAGAATAAGGAGGGTATATTTTAATATAGTAGAAAAATAAATTGTTTGTCGATTTTGTTCTGTACTTGTGGCGCGCGCCGCCAATAACACCGGGTACTATTGCAACATGCAAAAAAAGTAATTGTAGACTTATATGATAATGATCCCCAAGTGCAGGATTGTTACTTGGGTTTTTCGAGTTTGGGTACTTTAACTCTTTTAAAACAGAACACGTCTTGTTGCGTAGAAATAAAAAATATAAATCACTTACATGATCTGCCCGCTTAGGTCATTACTTATAATCCATACCAGTATACGATTCCTTAGCCGAGCTTTTCTTCTCACTTTTGGAACTCGAAGTAAAGAAAATAATCCGCTTCGTCACTTGCCGACAGCGTAACTTTCTCTATATTTTTATATTCCATTGCGCAAGAGAGTTAAAATAAAATTAATTCCAAGCAATGTACATGTACGAACTTTTCAAAATTTTTAAAATCGATAAATTAATATTATTATTAAAAAAAAAAAAAAATTTAACTATTTTTAACTATTTTAGAAATATCATGGGATATTCTAAAATATTTGCTCGCTTCGACGGCCGAACGCTACGAAAAACGACGCTATAATGACAAAAGGAGGTGGCGCGATCCATGAGGTAACTATAGCTACCTACGACCGGAAACGGTCGCATTGGACGCAAGGTGGCGCCACTAGCGTAAGAGAGGGACTCGCTTGACCGGAAGAACACAAGAAAAACGGAAGGCTTCACTCAATATGGATTCCGGATATCGAAGACGGAACAAATAATACTTCATTTCAAGGATGGAGGCCCTTGCCCGTGGGACATTAATAGAGGCTAATATTTTTTTTACTATATTATCTACACAGCAATCTTTTCTATGGCTGGTTGAAAACAAGTACACAAAATAAAGCAGGAGCGAGGGGCAGGGCATAAATAAAATCACATACTCCATCTGGTACAAATATAAGCACTTATGATAGGACAATCAAGATACCACAATAGATATTCTTTATTGTACAATACATTATTTCGAAACGATTCTTCAATTGATTAGATATACTGCCATCAAAACATATCAATCCATCATTCCTTCACACTACGACCCAGTAAACGGATGGTTAGAAGAATAGTAAGATTTTTAACTGTATTTTAAACACTGCCAGATAAAGTTCTTGAAAATTTTTATACAATAAGAAAAAAAATGAAAATTTTTATTTATTTATTTTCATTTTTTTTTACTGAGTACTTGATAAAAATTGATTTCTTATTTACTCAATTATGCTAAAAAACGATAACCATACGCATGTGACATTGTCTCGTATTTACTACTTTGCTTTGACTTTTGTGCTTACGCAGCTTTGAATTTTACTCAAAAACCCTTTATTATCTTTACAGCAAGACCACAACAGACAACAGACCAACCTTCCATAGACGAGACAGACTTCATATCTCAAATACCTATCTACGAAGCAGCAGACGTCGAAATACGAAAATCTCCAGACCCAAAAATGTCTGCAGCTGACAGTTTCGAATCGATCGCTTCACTGGAAAGCATCAACTCAGACCTATTCGACGAGCTAAGTAAAGTGAATATTGATAATCACAAACCGAGTGTGAAGAGTAAAACAGTCTTGCCAGATTTAATCAACTTTGATGCGCCGTCTACTTCGAAGTTTGATGATTATCACACGATGCCGAGAGCTGACGATTCGGATACAAATTCTTTGGCGTCAAATATGTATAGTTCGACCACTTCGGTTGATGATAGACGGAGTTGTTCAAGATTGTCGTTGTATAGCAAGGTACGTTTTTTAAGCTGTTCATATCAAATATCTAACTGGAAAATCACAATAACTCAGGAGAATTTATTAGTCATGCTAGGTACTGAATATCCATATTAATTTCTCGATATATTATTAGAGATATAAACTTATCGATTGTGTCCGTGATAGCTCAGTAGGTAGTAAAATGTATTTCGTTTATTATGAAAGGAATATACGTATTGCAAAAATGATGGTTTTCCGAAATAGAGGATTCATGGATTTCGCGCTTATTTATTTCAGATAGATAACTTATTGAACCTATACAGGTTCAATAAGTAATACTACTTATTTAAGTAAATATGTAGTAAAATTTAATTTGGTCTGAGTTCAGTAATTGGTCAACTTAGGACCCAATTTCATATCTCCCGATTTTTTTTCTCTGGAAAAACTGGTGTGTAAGAGAACAACAAGTCCCTTTTTTAGTAACCGTGTTCATTAAGCATATCATTCAGTATTTAGCAAGCGTGGCGATTAATTATGTTAATTAATTTTATCATAATAAAGCATTCGTGGTCATTCAGGAAATAAACCCTTACCTATCCTTGCGATTTTTTTTACCAAAATAATTGTAATTATTGCATTGATTTAATCTAAAATCTCAAGCATACTTTTTGTTTTGATACTGAGAGCAATAATTGCGATCTAGGTTTGGTTGCCTAGTGCTAACAGCAAGTTTTAAAATTATTATGATGAAGACCAAAGTTTTGCACCAAAGAATGAGTTGAAGAGTAATATTATGTAAAAATCCATTACCAGTATCAAAATCCTGCCTGTCTTATAAAAAATAAACCTTAATATTTTTCCAGCGGAGCGTGCTGTCCCTCTCCGCCGTGGAGTGTAAGACAAAGACGGAAGACAGCTACGTGTTCGAAGCGGGTTATATGCTGAACCTAGCCGCCCGCTGTGAGGATATGGGCGACTACCAGAGGGCGTTCGAGTGCTACAAGTCTGGTATTGAGAAGATGCTGATTGGAGTGCAGAGTGAGTGCATGTGTTTTGTCTCTTTCTAGTGTATTGTGTGAGAGTGAGAGGGGAGATATACAGGTTGAGGAGATGCTTCATGGAGTGAAGAGTGAGTACACCTGGTTTTGTTTCTTACTCGCATCCTGTATTTGAGTGAGACGGGGATAGCTACACGTTGTGAAGTCAATCAGAGAGCTACAAGTTCAGCAATGAAAATATGCTTATTGGAGTGCAAAGTGAGTACACATTTGCACTGGTGACCTGTTTTACGGGTTTCTTACGAAGCCTTTCTCTGGCACCAGTCTCTCACACACAAGGAAAACAGACTATACATAGCATTTAAGTCCACTATTATTGTATTTAGTATTTACCTTTGTGTGAGAAAATAAATCATTATTATTATTATTATTTTAAACGAGCATTTTTTGGGAAATATTCTAGTCCAATATTTATTAGTGGTCCAGCCATTTATGCGTCCAACCGTACAATGTAACGCTTGTATGTCCACTCGTGAGTATGAGGTCACGTCAACTCGACCGGCTTGGAGATAGGGCGCGATAACGTGCTGATAATGTCAATCAGATGTAGGCCGTGGTGCAAGCATAAGCAGAGCGATTCGCTGTAAGTTATGTGCATAGCAATAACTGACCGTTTTTGGTCTACTAATTGTTAAATCATGCTTATATTCTAAATTCCTAACTTTATGACTATGAATGGACTTTTGTTGCTCTTTCACACAAATTTTTTTGAATGGATGTTGATAAAACATTACAGTAATATTAGGTGATGACGACTTGCGCTCGGTTGATGAATTTAACGAAGACAAATCGTACAAATTAATTTACTTAACCTTACAAATACAAATAGAAATAATACCTATAAAATTAGTTTAAGTAAAAATGTGTATAAATTGTTGTGCATATATTATAGTTTTGGTCAATTTCTATTTTGTTAATTGTATTTTACAAGATATAATATAAATAAGGGCATTAAAAATCGTATGTTTCAATGGAACCTTTTTCACCATAATATTTGTATCTTGTTCCATAATTATTTGTATTACTTTGGGCCTACGATTGGTTACGATTTGTTACGAATACGTATGTAATTAATCGTCAAGCTAAACACCGGACCCCGGCCTTACTTCTACAAAAGTATAGGTACCTCATTCACAAACTATCGGTCTTGATAGACACTCGTGCTCATGGATTTCATACACCTATGCGATTACCTGCTGCAGAAAACTAATTACAATATGATGCAATGTAAGTTATTACAGTGTATAATTAACTCATTGATTTTATTTCATATTTAAACTATTATTATATAATTTTTAACTTCAAGCTTTGCTCAGTTTGAAATAAAAGTGAGTAAAAAAAATTTATAAATGTCAAGACGTAATTAGTAAAATCGCAAATTGTTTTTCATACAAACCTTGAAGCTTATGATATAAAATAATCTTTTTTGTGCTTGTTGATAAAAATGATCAACTTTCTAGACTTTAGAATGATCTAAGTGGTTTTTACCAATGTGGTCGAAGTCTATAAAAAAATAATCTGAAATTTAATACACTAAAATTAAATACTATTAGATTAGTGACTAGGCTACCCACATCATCATAATTTCAGACCAAAGACGTCCACTGAACGTAGGCTTCCTCCAGGGCTCTCCAAACCGATCGGTCCACTCGCATCCAGTAGATTCCGGCGATCTTTATGAGATCATCGGTCCATCTTATGGGCCCACGACTTCGTATCCCGGTATGTGTCCACCACTCGAAGACCTTTCCGCCCTAATGGTTGTTAGTTCTTATCGCAATTTGTTTTTTGAAGTGAAAACTTCTTTAGCGGCGTTGTGCACTTTTTTTTGTATGGGGAAAAAATGTTAAACTCGCGTCAGGATTTATGTGTCACGTGACCTGATCGAAAATCCATATAAAATTTGAAGTCCGGACACGTGTTTTCTACAAACCATAAACGTAATAATAATATTAATTCCATGCTACAAACTTATCTGTTCCGGTGGCCAAAATTGGAACTACGTGAAATGCAATGCAAAAACGATATTTAATGACAGTTTTAAATAGACAGTAGCGACGCCGCCACCGGAACAGATGTTTGTCGGTCTATAGACAATAATGATTTTTTGTTCAATTTGACAGCTCATTTATGCAAAGAAAAGTGCTTCTTATGTACATCAGGAGTAGAGTAAATAATTGTATTAATAAGAACTGATGTTGTTTTCTTGAGTTTTATTCCTTTAGCGTAAGGTATATTTTTCTTTGCATAAATGAACTGTCAAGTGTGACCTCTTCTACTATTATAGCCGCAGTGCGGTCGCTTCCTTTATGCTTCCTATGCTACAAAGTGACCACAAAGACCTTAATTTGATATCCTGCAAAATTCAAAATTTAATTGCCGTAATAAAACATTTAAAAAGTTTGAAATATCTTTATTCGCCGGAATTATATTATAACAGTATTTTGTGGAAATTAACACCACTTCTCCGCAGTCTTTGGATCCGCTATGCTGCGGAGTCGGAGCACAAAGATTTAAAAATCTTTGGCGGAGCATGCATCAGGTCGTATGAAGTTGGAAATGCTGTCCGATTTCCTGCGACAAGAGGCTCGTTCTCACACACAGTTTGGCTTGTTACCTCAAATTCCCAGTGAACATCCTCGAAAGCGACATGTTGATTACTGTAACACCACTCGTGTTATTAACGATTCGGGAGTCTGCGGATTCTGTAAAGGGCCGATTGCTCCAAATTCAAAAGTTTATCCGCAGATTCCAGTATGCAATTAGTTGTAAATTCCAAACTTTGTTTTCGTTGTTTAGAAAATAAATAGTTGTCAATCAAAAAAGTATGACATTGACGGTTGTCAATCATTTTATCATCGTGTCACAGCAAGGAGTTTCTGATAAGTCTGAAAAAGTTTCTGATTACATTAATTCTGAGAGATAAACTTTTTAATGTAATATAAATTGTCATGTTTGTGTACGATAGCGCAATAATTTTATTGCAATGTGTAACAAGACGAGCAGTTCGTACACCTGATGGTAAGCGCCACGTCTGCCCTTAGACAGCTCAGTGCCAAACAGTAACTAAGCCTGTCTGGCACCGCGCTTCGCCCGCTACACCGAGACGGCAGTTATTAGGTCTCATATATACCCAGTAATTTCACTACTAATATCATCATATTGACCTGCCCACTGACACTTAAGGGTCTTAATTCTACGGAAAATAAATAGGTGGAATTGGTTCTTCTGCGGATCTCATGTTATCATTTCTAACTGTTACCACACAAATACGTATATCATATATTCATCGAACTATAATCACGTGTACAAAAGCGGGTCTAGCTGTGCAACTGCCTAATTTTTACAAAACTTATTATGAAAAAGTGTAAAGTAATTCGAATCAAGTTATTTTCTTGGGTATCCCATAAGCTCCGCTACGGACTAGAGTGGCGGTACTAAAATTCCCAGATTAACGTCTCGATTCAAATTTCTTTTTGATTTTGTACGTTACTCCACTAAAGATTTCGTTAAAATATTAGTCTGATTTATCGACTGAAAACGATAGTTATTAAGTTTCTTCGCCGCTAGCGTCTTATCGGTATAGTTTATACAACATTTCGGAACCGGTGATAAATCTGTATCATATTTATATATTAAATATAGCGTGTTTTTTAAACATTTTATTTTGATATTTCAAGGCCAATTTTTTTTATCGTCGTGACCTCTTTTATTAGTACAGACTGTAGATATTCAAACTATATTTTTGTTTTCCAGTAACTAAAATACTGAAAGCCTCTATGGGGTCTAGTGGTTTAAGTACCTACTGTGCTATACGAGAATCTCTGGTTCCTGTGTTAAATATTTTGTTAATTTGTGTCGAATTTTCCGAACAGCTCGGGTTTGTGACTCGCATTAGGAAAGCTTAGAGATTAAGCCAGTATAGCCTGACCAGGAAAATAAAAAACCTACTCTGGAGGCGCCACATTAGCTATGGTTATAGCAACACTTGGTTGCTATGATTATATAAATTAGTTCCAATATTTTCCGCAATATGGCGATGTTTTTTATTTTATTGGTCGGGCTATACCGATTATTGTGAGGATAATTTGATTTCAATAATGAAGACCTTTTCCTTGCAACGGGACTATCAATGATACTTTATAATTTACTTTAATTTTTATCATTCATTCGCAGGTGACACTGACCCACAAAGAAGAGCGCTAATCAAAGAGAAGACGAATAAATACTTGTCGTACGCGGAAGCGATTTACAAGAACCATCTATGCGACAACGAACGAAGCGTAAGTTTTTATTATTTTTTTTTTATATTTGGACTAAGCCAGCACTTGACCACAAAGTTGCCTGATGTTAAACAACTATGCGGTCTACGATGGAGCGCGCTTGCTTAGGAAAAGCCCGTTAATTCTGGCCTTGAAGAGCTCCAAGTTGTATTGCGTAGGAAAGACAGATCCCGGCAGAGAATTCCACTCCCGCGCAGTCCGTATCAAGAAAGATGAAGCAAATCGCTTAGTTCGTACGCGCGGTATCCCCGCTGTATACGGATGGAGACCCTGACCGAGTCTAGTAGTTATTTATTTAATTTCCAACGATTGCTATTGTAACGGGTTTGTTATCACCAAATCGCATTAAACAAGGGCGGTGATTAAGTCAGTTCCTTAAGTTTTCCCTTACGTCATTTAAGTACCTATAAATAAATATTTGACAACATTACTTACATTGATTCGACCTCAAAGTAAATATAACGAAGATACCACAAATAAATACTTTAGTTCATAACTATTCCATTTTATAAATCCATGTACAGGATATATACAAACTTTCATTATATGATAACTTGTCCTGAATAGGCCTCGTCGAACCCACGGCCCCAGGCGCACTACTAAACGCTCCATTAGAACAGTCAGTCATCATTATTTCAATACGGCCCTTGGCCTTAAAGGCTGATACTTTACTTTCCTTCCTACAAACCAGTGTTACTTTCTAAGTTTAAGTATACAGGTATAATATCTCCATCTTCAGTTATAATATCTCCATCTACAGTTATAATTTTTTTCATTATTATTATTATTATTTCTACATTTACACGAAAAACTGTATGGCTTAGTTTATATAGATTTATTATCAATGTTGTATAAATTTCTTTGGCGATTAAAAAGAGTAACTGTCGAGTTTCTTGCCGGTTCTTCTCGACAGATGACTGCGTTCCGAAGCCGGTGGTAGAGTCACACTGTAATCGACGATTCATAAATACTTGATACAAGTTTACATGAATAAAGAATATTTTGATTTTGATCTTTCTCTCTCAGCTGCTGCCAGAACGAGAGGACAACGTGCACGCTCTCCATTGCCCCATCCCGATATCGATGCTGAAGCGGCCGTATGAAGACCTGGCAATGTACCGCGTGCTCGCCGTGCTTAGTTCAAGCATCATGCTTGTTCTGCATAAGACTGAGCAGACTTGCTATGCTATGAAAGTGAGTACCTTCAAAATAGAGCATCGGAAAACATTACAAAAACAATATTAAAAATGCTTTTTATTAAAAAAAACTAACTTCAACTTTGTTGCAACAAATTAATATCAATTTTTTTTTATAATCAAATGTGCTTCGAAAAAGATCAAAAACAATAAAAATAAGTTATTTTTTCAAAATAAAGCGCTTTTAATTATTACTTTTTTTTATTTGTTGCTAACAGTTGTTAACATAAATTTTTACTGTTATATAAATAATTATTTTGTAGTAAATAAATAAATAACAAAGTGAAATCATTTAGATGAAAACCCAAAATTTGCTCGAGCCGGGTATTAAATCCAGGACATGTCACAATCACGCTTAAGTGCTTAAACCACTCGACCAAGAAGGGGCTAAAAAGGCAATAAAAAATCTATAATAAAAACCTTTTCAAATTTCCAGGTAATTCGCAAAATCCCTAACAACTTAACAGAATTCGACGAATACTTCCTTCAAAGAACCAAAGAAACAAGAGAGCCAATACTACCCACTGTGATACCGTACATGGTGCCTTTACACGCATACATAGAAACCAACAACCTAATATTCCTAATACTAGCCTACGCCCCAGGCGAAAGACTATTTGACTACATAAAGAATTACGCGAAATCAATCCCTAACACCCCAGCCAGAGAGCTCAATTTAGAAAACGTGTTCAGCGAACCGAAAACCAAAGATGACAAAGAAAATGACAATTTAGACTCTAGTGTTACTGATGTTAAGATCGAAATTACAGTGGAAAGTGTTAATAATAATGAAAGTGTTAAGACTGAAGAACAATTGGATAATGTTGACCTAAGTGTTAATGAATTGGTTAAGAATTCGCAGAAGTTGTTGAAGAATGTGGATAAGGCGTTGAGTGAGACGAAGATAAGTGTGAGTGAGACGGCGAATGATGTCGTCACAGTTGGTGTTCATAGGGATGTGTCCAGTCCTGATACTAATAGGGTAAGTAATAAGTATTTTACTGAATTTTTATTTGAGACGTGGTACTTAATTGTCGTGTTCTGAAAAAGCCAAAACCACCAATCAGACTCAAGGCGGGAATCGAACCTAGAACGAGCGGCCCCTGTTCCACGGAGGTGATGAAAAAAATTCAAGTGTACTGGCTCCCACAATAATATTGCCAAAATACAGCCAGAGCTGTTATGTTCTTCTTCTTTTTGTAGTAGCTGGCAATACACTCCTGTTTATAAGGATTACTGCTGCCATTTTCATGTACGTTTTAACAACTTAAGTGTTCTTAAAACGCCGCAAATTACAACTTACGTTGTAAGTTGACGCATTCAAATATATCGGGATAAACACAAAGCATTCCCACCGGAACTGACGCCATCTTGGGCGCTAAAACAGCTGTTATGTTAATAAATGGTAGAGTAACTCTACCACCGGTTTTGGAATGTTTCACACATTGAGTTACAAGTACTACGTATAGAGAGGCTATACGGAACAAAAACTGTGTCGCAAAATGATGACTGGACTGACTCATGTATCTATTTCCTACAGCGGATGTCGTCTAACCAAACTATAAAACTTGCAGCGCTATAGATTGCTTACAGAGTATGTATATTTTTCTGGCGACCAAAACGTCGTAAGCGCAATGCAAAGCAAGGCGCTTACGCGTTTTGTTTGAAATGCCTATCTCATAGATCTTGAATGAGTTGTTGCCGTAACCATGGTAACGGCAACAAAGCATCGCGCAAAAATTTTGTTTGCGGTGTCGGTTCTATACGCTAGTAATTGTAGTTCAATGGTTTCACAGCGGTAAAAAATAAAACTAATGTCGTTTTTACAGCTGACACCGTGCCCTCGCGACGTACTGCCCCCCTCGGCAGTTTGCAAGTGGGGGGCAGAAATACTGACCGCATTGGAAAGCCTTCACAACTGCGGGGTGGTTTGGAGGTTAGTAATAGTAGTATTGTAATCCCGAAATAGCTCGATACGTATGACAGCTGTCATGGAGAGTTCACTAGTGATGCGGTGCAGTCGATTCCCGATCATACCAACACCAATTAGCAATTTTGAATCTTAAAAATTGGAACTACGTGAAATGTCAGTTTTTGCAATGCAAATAGGATATTTTATGACAGTAATAAAAAGACAGTAGCGACGCCGCTACCGAGAAGATAAGTTTGTCGGTCTATACGTACGCCGTGGACAATTTTTGACTTCGCTTCAGTACTGACATAACCTATCTACATCTTTTTAATTATAATATCATTAACCAGCGCCTTATTTATTTTCCACCAGGGACCTAAACCCGTGGAACATCCTCCTGGGCAGTCGCGGGCAGGTACTGCTGACGTACTGCGCGAGCTACCGCGGCGGCGACGTGGCGGCGGTCACCCATCCTCGCCCGACCCGGCCCGGGGTGCACATGTACGTCGCGCCTGAGCTACACACGTATACCGTGCACGACAGGTAATATCACTGATACAAAATACCTACATTTATTTTTATTGCAATGTTTAACAAGACGCAGATCGTACACCTGATGGTAAGCGCCACGTCTGCCCTTAGACAGTTCAGTGCCAAACAGTAACTAAGCAATTACTGTCTGGCCCCGCCCTGCGCCCGCTACACCGAGACGACAGTTATTATGTCTCATATACCCAGTAATTTCACTAGCTTCAGTGCCCTTTCCCCGAAACACAGAAGTGCTTGACACACTTCTGTTTCAGGGGAAAATATCTGGCACTGCGGTGGTACCCACCTAGACGGCCTAGTACAGGAACCTACCACCTGTTTAAACCGGTAAACCACCTATTTGCAGTGATATAGTAAAGTGCGTCTAGTATATATGTATACATGGTATCTTTGGTTCCAGGGAAAAAGATGAGAGCTTGGAGAAACTCTGCGATTACTGGAGCTTTGGCGCTATCATGTACGAGCTGCTGTGTGGAGTGGTAAGTATTTATATAAGAAACTATATTTATCACCTCTAAACACAATAGCAATAAAAAAACCGATGAAAGAAGAAGCACTTAAAACTTATAAAAGATAGGAGTTTATTTATTTTTTGAAGTTGGTTAATAACATGTTTTAATTTAATTATAATTATATTGACCGAAATCTTGGTTTAGCTGCCTCGCCTGCCATGATTTTTTGGAATTTATATACACTGTGTGTGTTTCTACATCTGTGGAGAGTCTCATTTGGTTACTATTTTTTCATCTTGTTGTAGAATAATAACAATAATAATAGTTGTTAGTGCAACATCGAGTCTATTTAAATAGAAAGTAAATAATAATAATAATTTATTTAATACTGTAAATATGTTAATTATGAATTATGATATAATTATATTTGTTTAATTACAGCCGCTATCGCACTACCATCGCAGTGTGTTCACGAGTCACACCATACTTCAACTGCCCGAGGGACTGTCTGTAGAAGTGGAATCGCTACTAACACAGGTAAATGTAATTATTTTATTCTTGAAATGACCATGAAGATAAATGGTTAAGTTGAGAAACAGTTACCCATATGATATAAGACTGGCTCTGGCTGGCTCGCCCAATCGCGCATTTGGTTCTCATTTTCGTAATATGATTCTAAAGTCAGGGAAAAGTAGTTTTTTTTTTTAATTTAACTCACACTTAAAATCATTGTTTCTCATTTCATAACATAACATTTGGGGTTGGTGGTAGGACTTTTTCAGAGTCCGACTGGCTAGCTACCACCCCCACAGGTGAAATCTGCCGCCATAACAGCTCTGGCTGTGTTCCGGCAATATTACTGTGGGAGCCAGTACACTTGAAACCGCTTACCATAAGTCAGTTGGCAGAAATGGCAGACAGGCACGCAGCCCACCTGATGGTAAGCGGTCACTGCGGCCTATTCCATTGAGGGACACTTCAGGAAGCGTCGCTCAATGTGCTGCCAGACTGTAGGCTCATCTGATCTTCGAGCCTTTAATTTCAAGTGTTCTGGCTCCCACATTAATACTGCTGGAACACAGCCATAGCTATTATCTTCAACCACCACACCAAATCGGTCATCAAATAATAAGAGTAAACATTTCTAATTTTCAGCTGCTAACCTACGATCCACTAGAACGTCTCGGTTCAGGCAAAGATGGCATTGAAGAGATAAAACGCCACCCATACTTCAAGCATATAGACTGGAACTACATATATGACAGTTGGATAGTGCCCGACTGAGCTCTGGACCGCGAGCAGACCCTGGTGATATGACTAGTCTTTGTACAACTTTCCTTTTGATTTATTTATAACCCGACCATTAAAATTAAAAACCTCGCCATATTGCGGAAAAATATTGGAACTAATTTCTTCAAGTGGCAACAATAAAAAAAATAATAATAAGATGCCATTCATTATTATTCTGTCAAAGTTTGATGTCAATTTATTGTCATCTGTGCACTGAGCTCTATGATAATACGCTCAGCGTATTACGCTGGAGTGGCTATAGACATTGAAATGACAGCTGTTTTTTCTGTCGATTTGAAGCGCCCCCAATAGTGTACTGGGAACTAAAATGACTTCAATTTTCTCTGTCTACGCTTCAAATGGACAGACGTTGACATTGACAATGACAGCATTATCGAAGTTTATCTGCGAAAGTCAGCACCATTATTAGTTCCAAGTACACTAACTACTGCTCTCAGCGCCAATATGGCGATTTTCAAATCGGATCAAATATTTGGTACTAATCGCCTATCCAGTGTCTATGGAAATCAGTGCATCCGTGCCTTGTTAGTGTTACTATTGGATATTGTGAGTTATTTGTGAGTATAACCATAGCTAATGTGGCGCCTCTAGAGTAGATTTTTTATTTTCCTGGTCAGGCTATACCGCCATCTTCTGTCGGGGCAGATTTAATAGTTTAGTTAGAAGGACGTATACTTCTAATTTTGACAATTCTGTCTTTGCATTTCCGAACGTGTTTGATGGGTTTTACTGGCATTTAATGTTTTTTAAACAATGCAATGAAGGGTTTTAATACACGAGGTATTATTAGCTTACGGTTTACACGAGCCCTAATTATAAAATGTGGTGTTATACATATGTATATGATTCACAGATCACAGTAGTAATTAAATTTAGTCACAGGGGTTTAAACAAGTAGAATTATATTTATAAAATTAGAAATTTGATAACAAAAATTGGAAAGACTTAGATAGATAGAGACACAGTATTCGAAATTGTAGTATTCGCTTTGTAGTCTGTTTTGTATACTTATTGTATGTAACTCCCAAGTTTTGTATTGTTGTGACGTTAGGGCGCATTCACACGGGATACGTCTTTACGACAGATAGATATTCACATTGAATACGGAATCGTGTTTTTTCACGATTCGTCAAAATATTTAAAAGATGAAAAAAGCTGATACGTTATTTTTAACGACTCATGATTTTTAAAAGATGTATCCGTATCCGTCATTTTTCACGATTCGTGAAGCGTGTGAACATGGGTATTTAAAAAGCATTCCTCCCCTCAAAAAAAAAATAACGAATCGTGAAAAAATACGATTCGTCTTGTGTAAATAGGCTCTTATTCAAACGGAAAATACGTCACAATCATTTAATTTTATGGTAATGGAAGTTACTAAGTAATAAAAGAAAACTAGCTAAAAGACTAATAATAAGTCTTACGGTTTAGCTAAAAACTAAATTACATACATGAATCCGAAGAGGCATTACTTATTATTCATATGTTGCAGAATCTTACTGTTCCTAAGGTGTAGGGATAGTAAAATTTAATATCTCAATAGATATTTTGTACTGTATCATTCCTATTTTATAGCTTTTATTTTGTATCCTTTATTTATTAAAGTAATAAAGTTGTAATATGTGAGGTGAATTTTTAAACTGCTTTATATTTTTTAGCCTCAAAGTAAACTTTCCTCATATGCTTACAATAAAATGACCCTGCAAAAATATTCTGATTTAATGTCTAGTAGTTGCAATAACATAACATGGGTTCCAAACCTGGGCCAGGCAATTTTTTATAAAGATTTTTTTTTGCTTGGATTTGTAATTAATTTTATTGGAAAGCTTCAAAATAAAAGAATAGTTTAAATATTCACCTTGTTTATTACAATTTAACTCGATTTTATAAGTTGTGAAGGTTTTAATTTTATGACCTTATTTTATTTTATAGATAACTTTACCTTATGAACATTTTAATATATTTTGATGTCTAGTCTACAAACACTTTGGGAAGTAATGATACTAAAATGTTACTTAAAAGTATTAAAAATACAAAAACAAATTGCCTACTATTAGATCTTATTTAGTACAAAGTAATATTTATTTAAAGCGTTCGTGTGTTTATTGTTATATTGAATTTAATGTAAGATGTAATTTGAAAGAATTTAGTTTAATGTCTTGATCTCAAAATTCGTGTTTTGGTTTGAATTGGGTCCGGATGTTTATAACCAAATGTGTAGAATTTACATTATAACAGTGTAGCCAAAGTTTCAATTAAATTAGTACGGACAGTTTTTTTTCTCATATTCATCGGTTTTCATAAATTACATAGTCTCAACTAGGGGGCCGTTCAAATATTACGTAAGCAGATTTATTGCAATTATTTACCCCCCCACCCCCCTTGTCAGCAAAAGTAAGCAAAGCTCTTACCCCCTCCCCCTATGCTTACGTAAACATTTTTCAATTATATTTTTTTTTATACTAAAGTTATAATGTTATAATTATAATTTTATAAATAAGAAAATAGATATAGGATAGAGATTAGATTTTACTGATACAGTATTCAACATAGTAAGGGACAAAAATATTATATATATATATAATATTATATATTATATATATAATCTTACGAACATAACAAACTTATTTTAAAGTTTTGGTACACACATAATCATCATCATTATCATCAGCCTGTGATAGTCCACTGCTGGACATAGGCCTCTCCAAATGCTCGCCACGCTGATCGATCCTCGGCCACTCGCATCCAGCTCCTGCCAGCCATCTTGCGCAGATCATCGCTCCACCTGGCCTGAGGGCGTCCTACACTATTTACCGAGACGAGGTCTCCACTCTAGAACCCGTTTACCTCAACGGCTATCGGTTCTGCGGCTGATATGGCCAGCCCACTGTCACTTCTATAGACGTGGCTTAGAAGGGGAAATGGGTCGATAGTTCTTCAACAGGCTTTTGTCACCCTTTTTAAAGAACAGGACGACCACGCTCCTACTCCACGCCTTTGTAGTTCTCCCTTCGAACAGGACAGCGATAAAAACCTTTTGGAGCTCCCTCAGTACGGGTTTACCTCCAGCCTTTAGCAGCTCTGTAGTAACGCCGTCCTCTCCAGGGGCTTTTCCATTTTTAAGCTGCCCAAGAGCAATCTCGATTTTGCCAACGCTCACTTCTGGCAGGTCGTCTCAGTGTAATGGCGATTTAACGTGGCTCTAGAGTCCTCATTTTTGGGATCAGGTCAACATGCATGCGAAGCGTATAACCGGCCATAGAAGTCCTCTATCACCGAACGGACTGCCGGCTTTGAGGCAACAACTTCTCCACTTGC
Source organism: Mecyna flavalis (assembly GCA_949319885.1). Classification (NCBI taxonomy): domain Eukaryota; kingdom Metazoa; phylum Arthropoda; class Insecta; order Lepidoptera; family Crambidae; genus Mecyna; species Mecyna flavalis. The sequence continues at coordinate 2,287,924 of OX439417.1, read as the reverse complement.
TGTGGTCAGCTTCGTCAGGTGGCTTCTTCCGAGAGATTGTAAGAACACCTTTAGACCCCCGATTTTGCTCTATAGCTCTTTCGATCGAAAGAGTATTAAAGCACCGGACGGACACATATTAAACATTGGTACCACAGAAATCGGAATAATTATTCAGATTTCTGTGATTGGTACACATATTAAATTAAAATTAACAGTCTTCAGTCCATTAAACCCGAATCCATGATTCTAAGTTTTAGATGACATTGGATTGCTTAGATTGCTGCTTAGTGTTGTGAGTCTGCTAACTTTCATCCGATTTTGGAATTTCTACGTCTTCTCACATCATGGTGCTCTAACTAAAATGTAAACTTGCTTTGCTATGCTTACAATACGTCTACTCGCTATAGTATCCAAACGAAACAATACACTGATAGAAGAAATTTAGACAACTGAGTAGCGCACGGTAATTCCTCTAATCGGTTCTAAAGCGAGTGCCTAAACGTTTGCATTATTTGCCGGAATCCCCGAAAATGGGTTTGTTTCGTTTTCAAGCATAGGCAATGTGAGGGTTGCCATTGGTGTAAAAAAGTAAATAACTACCGATGACGTAATCATCATCTAGACCCCCCTGCCCCCCATGTCATCCAAAATAAGCAAAACAAAGACCCCCCTACCCCCCCATAGTGCTTACGTAATACTTGAACGGCCCCTAGCTACCAACCTACCAAAATGTTGCAACAAACAATATTTTGTGTTTTTCATTACCATGATTGAGTAATTTCACGGTTGACCCAAATCGATGAAGGCTTTTGTTTCTGTTCCCACCAGTTGGCGCTAATGTCGCCAGAAAAAGAGAATGCAAAACTTGCTAAGAACAATAGCCCAAAAAATTTTAGTTAATGTAGTAGTGTAAAATGTATTCTCCGTGAAAGACCACACACACACCATCAACTTTTATTATGATGGCACCATAATCGGTCCCAGGGGGAAAAAGTTATCGTCCATAATAATTTATTATTTTTATATGAACATAAATAATTAACATAATAAACATATTTTTTTTCACTAGGACCAATTTTGTCGACGCCATAGTAAAAGTTGAAGGTGTTTATTAGATCTACTTCGTAGGCTATGTCCCAAATCTGCACAACATTTTTTATTTTTTGGGCCCAGTCTTTTGCATTGTCCTTTCATTAATTGACCCTTATCAATATTCGCCAGATATTGCAAAAAGGCAGTGAAAATGACATTGCAGACCTCACGCTACACTAGCGCCTCTAGTGGCGACTTCACACACAAAAGCTTTCATCTGATAGTATCCTTTAAAGGTGCTCCCTCACCGGGAGCATTCGCGTGTAATGTAACGTTGCAGACTCGAGCATTACAACAGTGAAGGAGAAGAACCGAGCGTTACAATGCGCACTTTGTAATATACATATTACAAAGTGCTTTGTAATATAAGTATTACAATACAAAATGTATAGATTAGAATGCTCGCAACTAAATGTTACAATATACGCGAATGCCCCCGGTGAGGGAGCACCTTTAAATTAATTTATGATTGACTACTGCTGAACATTGGATTCCAATGTCCAGTTTTTCTTGAACATTTCGTAAAATATTATGAGAATATGTGTATGTGACAGCTCCATGATATATTTTCATGACAAACTGGAAGACTACGGACAATATCAAAACGTGAAAAGTTATTCGAATCGTGATGTGTATGGTAATTTTAGTAGCGCCACTGCGGCGAGTAGTGGAACTAATATTTTTTTTTATAAAAGTTATGTACTCGATTCAAATTACCTACTTTTCACTTTTCGATAGTTTTTCGTAGCCCTACTGGTACAGTCGCCAGCACATCAGACTACCCCAATCTGTCAAATTTCTACAACCAATTTTCAGCTTTATTCACTTCACATAGAGTTCTCTTTCAATTAAGATTTTTTGACAGATTAGGGTAGGTTGATTTGCTGCCGTCCGTACAATAAAATATACATTAATAATATACAGTGCGACAAACTATATGTTCCGGTGGCGGTGTCGCTTTTGTCGTTTTAGTATTGCCAATTAATATCATTTTTGCACTTTTGAAAATAAAATAATGTAATTGTCAGACTTAGCAAAAAGTAATCAAAATTTTAATTTGATAATTGTTGTAAATGACAAAAACGTAGAAAAGTTATTATTTTTTTTTATCTTTAACTACAATACAACTGTATGAAACAGCTGTACGTTGAGTATATTTACAATAAAATTCGAAGGGTTTTCTAAGGGTTTCTAGACTTGCCTTGAATGAATCAAATGAATCAATTTCATCTCGTAAAACAATTCACTTTGGATTTACCAAATAAAATTAATGGCCTATTTGTAACCACAACAACTGGCAACACTATCCTGTAGCAGTTTTTAAAATTGACAATGTCACGTAGTTCCAATTTTGTCCACCTTTGTGTTTCTCGCACAATATGAGGATTCAGGCAACTGGGACCACTACATAGCTGGGACCGCGGTCCCAGTTGCCTTATTAGTTTTTATTTATTTATTTCGTCAGGCGAGTGGGACCACCCGTAATTTTTAACCACAAATCCATTGTTGAAATACAAGATTTAGTACAGTTAGCAGAAAAGGTGTCATAAATAAAAAAAAATTATGGTCCCAGTCGACCGATTCAAAAATGTTATCAGGTAACTGGGACCGCGGTTCCAGTTTCATAATATAGTCCCAGTCGCCTGAATCCTCACAATATCTCTGTTGCGTCTTTGTAAGTTTTTAAATAAGGCTTGACAATATAGTCAATATAGTAAACACGCTTTTATTTATTATGTAAACTGCACTCTTAGTTATAAAATAATTTACATTACATTTCAAATTACATACTATGTAATATTTTTACCCTGTTAATTACCATAAGAATAACTGCCCATATTTTCTTAAGTGTGGTTCAAATATAATAATATTAGGACCTTTTTTTACTATAACAATCATAATTGATTGAATCAAGTATAGACCGACAAACTTATCTGTTCCGGTGGCGGCGTCGCTACTGTCGATTTAGAACTGTCATTAAATATCGTTTTTGCATTGAATTTCACGTAGTTCCAATTTTGGCCACCGGAACAGATAAGTCGGTCGGTCTTTAGCCAATATTTAAGAGTAATGGAATCCGAAATGTCATAGATTAGACTAATACGTACTTATTTAATTATTTATTCTATTCTGCAATCCTGTACGTGAGAAATACTGGGTCCACTGTATGCTTTTTTATTTCTTGCATAAGAAAAACCTATTAGTTTCAGCTGTTTCTGTCCTAAAACAAAATATGGAATAGTATAATGCTTAGAACCGTAATGTACAAAAACCCGGGTAATTTGGAAGTAAAAATAAAATGTGTATTTTTGTAAATGATGTGTCTATTTATTTTCTTACTCGCATTTTTACGGCTACTACACAGCTATTGAAAAGCTAAAAAGTAATTAAAATCCTGTCCTTCCAATCCGACCAACTAAACCGACCAACTGAAACGGATCAACTATTTTTCTTTCCCAATGGTACAACTTTTCAGTTGATCTGATTGGTTTTTTTTTTAATTCAAATTTATTCCCATCCATATAACTTAAAACGGATCAACTATTTTTCTTTCTCAACGATACAACTTTTTTGTTGTCCCACTGTACCCCGGGGGTAGACATCGAAACTAACTTTCAAAAATTGTGACAATGTCCACCCGTGGTGGATAAAGAGAATTTTGGTTTATTCCCTTTCGTCCTTATGAGAATAATTTACAAATGTACTAGGGCAACATGACCTTATTGGAGATGTAATACTTTGTCAAGCTTTTTTTTACGAGTTGATTATTATGACGAACCAAGCGTACCTATAGAAAAAAAAAAAATTTAAAAGCTGCAGTGTGATAAACCTTGATGAAAAAATGCATGGCAAAATAAAATACATCTCCAATAAGGTCATGTTGCCCTAGTACATTTGTAAATTATTCTCTTAAGGACGAAAGGGAATAAACCAAAAATTCTCTTTATCCACCACGGGTGGACATTGTCACAATGTTTGAAATTTAGTTTCGATGTCTACCCCCAGTATCCGCTTTATGTGGATGGGGACAGATTTGAATTAACAAATAAAAACAGACCAACTAAGAAGTTGTATCCTTGAGAAAGAAAAAAGTTGGTCCGTTTGGAATAATATTTCTCAAAATAAAATAAATGATCAACTAGTTGGTTGGATGGGAATAAAACCTTTTATCGGGTTCCAAACCGCACAACCAGTTGGTCCGTTACTCCGTTTAGTTGGTCGGATTGGAAGGACAGTTAAAATCGAGTAATTTGAATGGGAATTGTAATAGTTCTGCTACTCGCCGCAGTGGCGCTACTAACACTGCCATGGTTCTAATTTCTCTATTCGAATTACTGTTGATTTTTCGATTTCGTCCATGCTAGGCCTACACAACGACAGCACACAATTAGATTATTATTTTTTTACACGCTTTATATTAGCTTCACTTGTAGGTAACTATGTATGTAAGAAAATCTTGGAATCTTGATTTGACCCACTTCCCGGTCTTATTGTCAGAACAATATTTGAATCTCTTATCACCACCCGTGAGCAGTCGAGACGGCAGAGTAAAAGTATAATAATAATAATATTCTCTCAAATATAAATGTTTGTTCCACCACAGGGGCAAGTGTTACTAAGCTTTTGCATTCGTTTGCGGGAGTTGATGTTAAGAGTCCCCGCACATGGGCCACACGCCACAGCCACAAAACGCCGCCACCAGCATAATTTCTGTAGTTTTCAAGCAAAAAGCTTGTAGCGTGTGGCGGCCACCGGCGTCAACCGTGTGCGGCGAGTCCATACAAAATGTATGAAACCAGCAGGAGATATGCTGGTGGTGGCGCTTTTGTGGCTGTGACGTGTGGCCCGTGTGCCGAGACTAAGGGATTCTAGGACTCCAATGCATTGTGCCTTTAGCTTGGTACGTTTAAAAATACGGCGAAAAGTTAAAAAATGACTGATGGTGACGGAAACAATGGATCGCAGACAATGACAGTCCCAGCCCCAATCAATCACCGAGCATGTGTCAATCCCGCGCACAATAGCCAATTAAACACATTTCACAAGCCTGATTGCCCTCGGCAACCGATTTAATGCTGTTTTCTTCTAATAAATACTATCTATCTATCTAATTTTAAATGTAACTGTGATCAGTGCCATCCACCCCGTTGACGTAACGGGGTCGATAAAACAATTTTCTCCCAACGACCCCGTTACCGGGAATACCGGGGCGGGGCACCGGGGTGGTTGGTACCTAGGTACTCACGTGCGTTATGGTGCACAAGCGAGTGCGCAAGCACAGGAACACTCTTTTTTTTGGCGAAGAATTCGTTTATAAATGCACCTTATCGAAGGCTAGCGAGACCCTGCGGTCGTGTAGGACTCGGGAATGAAGCGTCCCACTACCCACTTAACTCCCCCGGTTCCCCTTCACACTGAAGAGATCGAGCCAGTCGGCAGGGCCTTGGCGATTGCAAGCACAGGTGCACTCCTGCAATTGAAGGCATAAGTGACAAAGTTCCATTATGAAGTCAATTCAACATCAGGATGAATAAAATTAGTCATGAGGACGATGTCTTTCAAACGCATGCATGCGTGGAATAGTGGCTCGGCATTGGTTAAAGTACATGGAGGTCGTACGTTCTATTCTCGCATTCGGTCTTAAGTCTTCCGTTGATGATAGGATTTTTTCACAGTCCGACTGACTAGCTACCACCAAACACAGATGAAATCTGCCGCCATAACAGCAGCTTGGCTACCAACCATATTAATGTGGGAGCCCCCTTAGCTTTCCTCACGGGGCCTATCCATTGGTGAAGAACACATAAAAGCGGAGGGCGAGCGATGCAAAAGATGCAAGGTGACAAAAAATGCATTGGAAGCAATGGAAGATATAATTTAATTTATTTTAAGTACGTAATACATTTGATACAAACGGTAGTATTTATCGTTTGTCGGTACATTATAGGCCATATTCCTTACGTCATAAAGCTGTTGTGGGCGGTCTAGGGGGTCGAGTGTTGTCACGTAGGAAAGTCACGTCTCGTGACGGAAGCATAGTACGTGAGTGACAGCAAGTTTTCTAAACAACACGCAAATTGGATTTAGTTAGATGTGCGACGAAAGTTGTATGTGTGATTCAATCATTTTCCGAAGGTTAGTCTAAAAGATATGATGCAGAATGTTGGTAAAGTATGCTCATTTGGACCATGATGTAAAGAATCGGCCTATTACTACTATTGGAATCAAGTCATTCAAATGATGGGCAAATAATAATATTTTCACCAAATCATCTTAGAATATAGCACAATCTTGTTTACATTCGCTTCTCGACAAGAGATGGCGTTAGCAGTAAAAATAACGTAAATAGTTACACGTTTTATTTATTTTTATGGGATTTTAATATTTTTCTTTTCCTAATTTATCTTCTACTTGTATTATACTGGTACTGAATTAATTATTAATAGAAAATTAAAAACTTATAGGTTGAAAATTGTATAAAATTTATGAAGTGCACTTTTAAAATTGTTGAAGGTTTTCCAATAGATGTCGCTAGGTTTACCTTGCTCCACAAGTTTTTCAACTTGTAAATATTTATGTAGGCCGCCATCGTAGAATGCAAAGGTTATTACGTCACCAATTCCGTCTCAAAATATCAAGATTCCGAGCAGGCAACTTTGCCATGCACCGCGCATACCGCCCGAGGTCGAGCATTTCTTCTAAGGTGATCAACTTGATCGACTGCAAATGTACCCTAATTTGAACACTATAACTGAGAAAATAAAGCCCCTTTTGAACGTAACGGTTCACAACATTGTTCTCACTATGGTCCAAACTATAATCCCCCTTTTTCCAATGAAATATAATTTAAAATTGCTTGTCAGTAGGAGATGAAAACCTTCAAGTCTTTGTTATTTTACAGTCAAGTTTAAAACTTATGCGCTTATATTAAAGCAGAAAATAGATTACCAAGCAGTTCAAGTAGCGTATAAGCCGGTTTTATAAAAACGCGTTCCCGTTAAAGAAAATTTTCGCAAGGCAACGACCATTTAATTCGTTTGTGTAATAAAACGATCTTCGGAGAATGCAAGACGGCGATTGGCTTGAAACAGTCGTTCTTTCGCCGCGAGAAGGCGCGAACGCACAGCGCATGCGTGACGTCTTTCGAAGTGAATGTTTTTAAAAGTTAACTTTTTCTAAGTGATTGCGTTCGATAACGCAAAGAAACTTTAATGTGGACAATCTTTTGGTTTAAAAACAAAAGTTAATACAAATTTTTTCTACCGGAATTTCCCTGATATATGCAAAGGTGTTCAGACTCGAGTGGAATTTCTTAACACGTAAACGAGTTCTCTTCCCAGCGACTATTTATGGATTTTGTAATTCGCATAATTTAGTAATTTTCAATCGTACATACATTACTGTTCCCAGCTGTGTTGGAATTAAGCGGATACTAAATTATTTGACTTCTTGGACTACATTACTTCAATTAGAAAGGTAAGTTTGCTCTTTAAACTTAATACCTAATTATTCAGACATTTTACTACCTGTTAATGAATTACCTAGTTACAAGGCCTAATGTATTTTATTTAATTTATAAGCTGTGAAGGTCGTCTGCTAATATTTACCCACTTACTTAGTTCCTAAATAGGTAACTTAGAATAATAACGTAAATTGGAATGGGTCATGTTTTATAATACCTTTTAATTTGTCATCAACAATCTTTAATAAGTTGATTACGTGCCTGCCACTATTTTATAAAAAAAAAAACACGAAAGACAACGTAGGAGTTGCGACGTAGATTTGAACAAAAACTTGTTTTTGTTTTTCGTCTTTAAAAACCTACTGTCTAGGCATCTGTTATTCATCTATTCTAGAAAATGAATGGAATGACGACTGAGACAATTTAAAATCTACAATTTATCACGAAATACTTCATCATGTATAACTCACAAGTCACATACAATACCTTTAAATATCTGAGTTATTATACCTACTTACCTAGCTAGGTACCAATAAATAAATAAGATAGTTTAGTTGGCACTGTTGGCAGATAGGTAGGTGCTATGGCCATGGTCTCAGAGACCTTGTTACTTTTCCGGGGTGAGCCAAATTTGTTTTGAATTTTTGGAACCCTAGGTACCAATCCGCATTCAGCAAAACGATTGTACAGGTCTGCTGACGATATTAATATCAGATACCTAACTACATTTTTGAAAATTTCTACATAGGTACCTGGGTAGGTAGTGAATAACATTTAGAATTAGAACATGCATTTATTGAGCAACGAAACTAAATTTTGACTGCTTAGGCACCGCCTGTTGTGTCTGACAGCGATTCGGCCACTCCTCCGGCCTTGGAGGTAGGTAGGTATTATACCTAGTAAATAGTCTATTTACAAATATTTCCCGCCTTTGGTCTCAGAGAGGTTGCTTAGGATCCAGAGGACTACACGTATGGGCGTAGCAAGGGAGGGGCACTGCCCTCCCCCCAGAATAGTCTAGTTTCCACCCTGGATTATCAATAACAAGGCTAAAAAACCAATATAGGTATTTTTTTATGATCATAATTCCATTTAGATTATTATTCACGATGCCCACTGGAGGCAATTTTTCGAACTTTAGTAGCCTTAGGTACCTACTTTAGTATATATTCTGTGCCTCAGGGCCTAGGCGTCTGCTGCAAGAATGTCACAGATTTAGACTAGATAATATAGTGGATCTTTCACCCAAAAAAGCCGCTCGTCTGGGGAAGAACCTAGGTACGATCGAGGTCTCCCGCGCGTGATCACTTTTGGAAAAATATACCGTGCACGCGCATCGTGACTTCTTAGGAGCGGCGCTTGTAAACGTGAAAATACTGCACAGGATTTTAGCCTTAAGGGTGATCACGCGCGGGTGTCCTCGATAGTACCTCCACCTCACAGAAGAGTTCAGAAGACCACTGAAGTACCTACTTAGCTAACTGTCTGTTGTGCATTTCTGTCGGTGAGTAAGATCCCCAGAACTCAATTATTGGAAAGGGAATGATTAGACATTGCCAGGCGGGAAGAACCTATATTTTCATGTTTTCGCTACAAATCATATTGTAGGCATTGGCGTCGAGAACCATTTTGTAGCGTCTGCTGAATTACCATCAGGCGGGCCATACCTACATAATTAGGCTTGAGCGCTACCATCGTATTATACATGGAAAAAAGTACATTTAGCTCATTCGATTAAAAGTACTTAAAATGAAAATCATTAATAAGGTATTTAGCCTCTCATAGCCAGGGATCGCAGCTTCGCAGCCTACTAAGGCGAGCAGGTCAACATGTTTGCCATCGCCATGTTATATTATGTCGTTGCGTAATGTATGTTGAAGGCGACGCGAATTACTTTACGCCATATTAGCCCTACTGACCTCACATGAGTGCAAATAAGGATAAATTCTTATACCTATTCATTTCTTAGTTAGTAACCTATAGGTCAAATAGGTCAACGGAATCTTTTTTAAACGTTTGGTTCATGGATTAATATACCAACATAATACCTAATCAGTGAGGGATCTATCTAAACAGGAACACATATTTTACAACTGCCCGCACTCCTCTGATTTTCGAGCCCTACATTATTTTAAGTTCACTCACTGGCTTCACACGGCTGGGCAAGGGCACAATAATATTGTCGGACCACAGCCAAAGCTCTTATGACAGAAAAAATCATAGCTTAGTACGTTAAGATTCGATCCGATAACCTCCTTACTTGTCTTAAGTTGAGCCCTACCATTCCCAAAGCAGGAAATCAGGAATCGAACCAACGCCTTCGATGTTAACTCCTATCTGATACTGAACAAACGAGGCACTGGCATACATACGCAATAATTATGGCAAATACATAATGTAGCACGGAATATAACGGAATACTTACCAACGAGCGAAATTCAGTTCTGCCTACGCACATCTGGGTGCACCCTTAATGAAATTAATATTAATTACCTAATTGACTATTTATTAGGTGGATAGAACACAAGTTCTGCGAGCGATTTGCATTCTACTATTGAGAACAAATTACTTGGGAATTCTAATGCAAACATTAGTCCGGTAGTTAGTAGAGCTACAGATAATATAGGTACCTACCTAATTCTAGTTAGAGCTATGGTAACCAAGTGGTATGGAACGTCGCTTCACAACGAACCACTGCTTTCCCTATTCTACCTACTATTCTCATAATCAGAGTCGTATAGTAATGAGTTAAAAACAAAGAAGCTTTCGGGAGATGGGCCGGCTCTTCTCTTAGAAGGGAAACCGTGGAAGTTAAGTGTCTCTATTCCCGAGTCCTGGAAACGAACGGCAGATCTTGCTAACCTGCGGTACATCCACAGAAATCAACTATCTCTGTGGGTACATCATACCTACAAATATTTAAGAGCTTAGCTCTTGTCGGTGAATTTCATTTTCTCTCATTAATTTCTTCGTCTTTGATAATGATGCCAAAAACCGTTATCCTCCTAATTGCTTGATTTATGCTTTTCAAAGAAGAGAGGAATTCGGGTCCCCTATATGAGTGCGAAAGTTGATAGTTCGATTTTCATTATATTCAGCCTAGAGAACTAAACAAGACGAATACCAATTTTTGACCAAATTATAAGTCCCAATCGTAGGTCTCGCTCTATATTCCAGCTGCTATGCAATCAAATCCAAGGCAGCCATTATTATTCCAAAAAAAAAAATGAAAGGCCATAATTAAATCTGCATACCAAGCAAAAAATTAAGGGAGTCCAATAGGAAACGTTATTTAATACATCGTGTGAGAAATGCATACATAATAACCAGCTCCCTATATGTAGGCATTGTCTTCAAATTCCCAAGCTGTTTGTTATTATTAATTGCCGGGAAACTATAAAGTGCCGATTGTCTTAATAATTCAATTACCTTCTCCTTATATGTCCATACTTATATCTTCTTTTTAAGAGCGCTTTTCCTCGATCTTATCAAGGGTTATGGAACTCAGATGACATACTAGAATTGAAAAATGCGAAATCATTTTGCGAGCGTAACTTGACTACATACTTAGGGTCATACATTGTATAGCGCTCTCCGAGAAGATTACTTTACGTTACGTTTAAATAATTTACAATATACTTCACTCAGTTGCTGTAAAAATAAAGATCCATTGCCAAAAGCCAAAAAATCTGACGACCCTAACAAATATCAGACATAATAGGTAGTTTTTGTCGCCAACGGCACTTAGAAACAGACCATCAATCAGTAATGAGGCAAACTTAGCGAAATAAAACAAACGGACGAGCCGACAGAACATTGCAACCGGCAAATTAGAGAAGATTTACATAAAAATAAAGTTATGTAAGGGAAAGCTGAGTAAATAAAGCAAGTTGTCCATACGAGTGCGTAATCTCTACGCAAATATTGGACAGTTTCACATCTCGTTTGAGCGTGGAATTGCGAAGATTTTAAAATTGAAAGTAGAATAAAAATGACATCGTTATGTTTTGTGGCATCATATCTGATCGTTGGAATGATAGGAGACCGTTGTCGTTTCGAAATTAGGGGAGATAATCTTTTGTTTTGCATGCTTTACGCACCTTAACCCTAGGGGTCGGACCTATGAGTATGTACCTATGCTGGTTAGGCGGCCTCGTTTCTTTAATTATTCCTTCCCATCTCTGTCGTTTGTGGTTTTTATATTTTTTTATTTTGTTAAATCCCTTTTTCCTTAAAGAACCCCCTTATTCCCTACGATCCACATTGTATGGGCAGCTCCTAGATAACAATGTTCAAGGAGTTTAAATACTAAACCCCGGCCCCGCGGTGCTACCTCGTCACCCTAGTTCTGTGCCCTAGTGGCGGCATACAGATACATTATTCAAATGCTTCTAAATCTCTTTATGAGCAAATTTAATATATTATTACGAGTTGTGAAGTAACGAAAAAACCGTGAGAATAATCCAATGAGTGGGCTGTTCAATCGCCACAAGGCTTGCACTGGCTCGTCCTTTTCATGTATCTTTAATCTATGTCATGTATGTATTTTTTTCATGTATCAAGAGGAATCCGGCATAGTTAAATTTATTGAAAATAATGCGACTAATATCTGTAGTATCAATCCCACACACGACGTACTTTGTAATTTAGATTTCGATAGAATAATAAAAAAATAATGGAATTAAATAATGCACAGTTGAATGTCTTATGTATAGAAAGGAAACTACGCGGTTTATTTATCACACTATACAAGCACATAATATTTTACAACAGATCTGAAAGACAGTACTACCGATTGTTTTCACGCAACTGTCTCTTCATATTTATAAACACAGATGTATTATACAATAATATTATGTTATTGTCATCCTATGAGTATTAAGCAAGCGACACTTAGATAATACGGATAGTGTTACTATTCACACGATGACAACAGTGACAAAACACATGAGATATCAACTTACTGGACTATGATAGTATATATTCTGTGACTATGATCACATTATCCATGTCGATTTACTTTCTTTCTTGGATCGATATCGGTCATATCAAGTAATTTCATAATTCAAAGGTTTTCTAGAATTCTTAAATACATTGTTAATGGAAGGACACTTAACCAGATTTTCTGTAACTCCCTCAAGTTACCTGAGCAACAATCCATCAGAGATGGATGATAGCTAAGTGTTAATCAGAACCACTTCCTGATAGTACAGACGGAATGGCACCTTCCCGAGTGAAAGTGACCGACCATTTAGCAACGATCCGCGAATTGCTCACCATTCGGCCCGTTACGGAAACTCACTCGTAGGTATGTCTGCTAATTACGATATAAGACCTACACACAGTCAAGAGAACAGCAGCAATCCTTGCTAATTGTTAAAAGCGAAAGTGCACTGGTGAATTTTGGACGCAAGGAATGCCTTACGAAACGCGAAATGTGTGGCTCTGATTGTCCGATGTTGGTCCAAAGACGTAAATTTTACAACATTGTGTTGGTCAGGTTTTCTGCAAACATTACACACTAAACTTTGTTGTGCCCTTTTGTATCGAAAAAGCTCTTACATCCGCAAGACCAATTGAACAGACGGTAATGCCAATTGCAATATGTATAGGTTTTTGTGTCCAACTACATCAACTCTAACTGCTAGATCCATATTGGACATCACATCATCATCAGTTTAAAATCTTGGCTATTTAAAGAATGTGAACGTTTTGTGAAAATTATAGAATCTATTTTTATTTTACGACTAGCAACCATAATTAATGTCCTCCAAATAGCATTATACGACTCTATAGCAAAGAGCCAGCTTTGACTGTGTTTCGGCAATATTAATGTGAGAACCAGAACACTTTAAATGAAAGATTCGAAGATGTGACGAGCCTAGTGTGGCAGCACATTGAGCGATGCTTCGTGGTAAAGTTTACGCAGAAGCCGCTTACCATCAGGTGACCTGCGTTTTTTCTGCCATCTGAAGTGAAAAATAACCTTAGAAAGGTTATTTTTTATTCATTTCTGACAGATTCGTCCCACGATGGCGCTCTGTCTTTCTTCCCGCTGTGACCGCTTGCGCAAAGGAATCGAAAGAAACCTGTTGCAGTTACATCAAGTTTTCTCGTTAAAAATTGTAGGGCGTGCGCGGGAAAAAATAAGCAACCATATTGGTACTTTTTGTTTTAATTTAATTTTCGTAATGATTGAATTCATAAATAAAATTATTATTTCCACTAACCGTTATCAAGAAACATTAAGTCCTTGACTTTTATGCGTAATGGTCTCCGAAAATATTCAGATGATGATTTTTCTTAATTATATTATGTCTGCCCCACGTAATGATAAATGTTATGTGCAATGTGAAACTAGGTATCATTTTCTTAAGTATACAGGTAAATGTTTACCGTCGCCTATGGAAGCTTGCAACGTCGCCGCAATGCAACACCAGCCCAGAGGCATCACTCGTGCGTAGCCGACCCTGTAATTTAAAAGGAAAACAGCGTTAGTAGCGAGAACAAAAAGTTTTTCCCGATGCCAACATTATGCCCCTCAATTTCTTTACCTATAAAACATATAATTTAAAATCTTTTCACGCATTGTTATTGACCTTTTTCTCATTAAATTGTTAATTTTCTTGTAAATAAACCTTATAATAACATCTGGTTACACCATAAGCTTTCCTTATCATTGTTATGTTAATGACTTTGCATACACTGTCATTGATATTCTACGCATAAAAAAGGCATAAATAAGACCTGTTGTGGTTATATTTCATCAAACAACACATTAACGATGTTATACAATACGAGTGTCGAGTATGTCTCTGTTCTGTAGGCATATTATATTATTTTCGGGTCGTATAATTCATTCAGAAGTAACTTTCCTCCGAGGCGCTTTCTCTTACATAAGTCTATTTTCATGTAAATTCTTTTCACATGTTAAATCTCGACAAGTTGGAGAGCTCCGCCCGGTGCAATGGTCAAGCGTGAGGTGGTATTACATATACGATTCAGTATGTTGTATTTCTTTAGACGACTTAAAAAAAGTCATAAAATTAATTAGTTGCTAAAATATAGAAAACTCAATATTATGGCAAATTGGCAATGATGCTGTATTCTTTTTTTTTTTTTAATGAATGTAAATGTAAGTATTCTAGCAGATTTTTTTCAATGTACATCAGTTGGCAGACAGACACGCAGCCCACCTAATGATAAGCGACCACTGTGTCCTTTTCCGTTGAGGGACCAGGAAGCGTCGTTTAATGCACTGCCAGACTGTAGGCCCGGCTGATCTTCGAGCCTTTAAATTATCACAAACTTATTGTGACAGAAGGCCTTAGTGAAATATTTTTTTAACAACTGAAGTGTTACTAAAAAATTAACCTCTATCAATTAGAATATTTTAAGAACATTTCAAAATGGTTTCCGTTAACCTTGTTGGAAATGAAATGTCGCCTCTAAACTTGAATTTCTTGGGTGCGGTACCCTAAATTTTGATAGCAAACAATAAAGTTATAGCTGACAATTTAGTGTTATTTAATGTGAATGTTGTTTATTGACAATGGCATACCTCAAGTTGAATAGTCGTCGGAAATGCGGGAATTATGTCTCGTTTATTTGAACGGAGCTATTTCAACCAGTTTGTATATTCTGTGGTTCTGGTTATATCGCTCTTGTAGCTAGCTTGTAGAGATTGAATAATTTGAATTCCTTTGATTTGAGTTAAAAGAGGTACCTATGTGTAAAATTGGTAGTGGATGAAATCATAATAACTATAATTATATTTATTAAACAAGAGTGGTGTTCAGTTCATGCTCATCCCCCCTAAATAAGCGCTTACTATGATCGTAGGTAATACTTTCGCCTTTGAACGCTTGTAAATGTCTCATAGATACCTAAAATGATCCAACTTAGAATCAAGTAAAATAAACTAATATTTTATTTTAATTAATAACGCTTTGACGTAATAATAACATGATCCATCAGAGGTAAATCTGGTTTAAACAGCCTTTCGCCACAGTATTAAAATGCTTTCGCATTGTGGCGACTGTGGTCAATGTCTCAACTCAATCTGTGGTTTAGAACCTAGTTAGAAATTGTAGTTGATTAAAAACAAAAGAGTAGGGTTTAAACAATAATCTATGATAAGGGTTTAAATAAGATATTTCAATGGGTTAAATTCTAGGTTCAAGCTGATTTTTGTCGGTTTTTTCGTACACCAGTTCTTGTTTGTGATCGCTAATCGGCATTTGGCTAGCGTGGTGAATAACCAGTACCTAGCCATCATTGTAACAATAACTTGATTTCAAAACTGGTCGTCTTTGCCCTGCAGTAGAACATTAATAGGCTGGTACTTTTCTTTTTTTAAAGCAGTGTATGCGAAGACTGTCGTCCCACTATCCACTACCCTCCCCCAGTTTCCCCTTAACACCTGTAGAGGAGGAGATAACTGCAACCTTAAAAATGTTAGCTTGATTTAACGCCATGACTGAAATGCGTATGAAAAGTGCATGAGATGCAATGATAACTGCAAACGAGACATTATAATGTGCCAAGTGCCAACGTCTAATTGCAGCTGCAGGTGGGGTAATGTCGTCAGACGCGGAGAGTTTGAAACGCGAACTGTTAGCAACGGTTAGCTAGCAATATTTATTTATTTATTTATTTTTATTTATTTATTTATTTATTAGGTCTACCAACGTTATACACACTAAAATCAGCATAATATCAAAGATAACATGAAAAGATATAACATATAACTTAGTGCGATAATCAATTACAGGTAAACACCACTTGACCAATTAAATACAATTGCTTAAAGTGTTACAAAAAATAATAAATCTACAAAGAGACCAAAGAACAGTGCGACAATCGCATTTTACAATTATTATAATATATCAACCTTCTTACCTATCTATAAACTTTAGCAAAAACAATCATAAAAAAACCAACCCAAAACAAAATAATATTAAACGAATATAAAATAAAAAATAACATAAAACAAAACAAATAACAATATTGGCAATAGGCATATATTGTTATCTGCTTTGTTAGGCACAAGCAATAGAGTAGATAACATAGAAGGAAATAAAACTGTCAAGCCTGTGCATGACAGTTCCCTCCACACAATCCCCTTTCAAGATGGCCCATCAAATACTCCGAAACTATCCTTTTTACCTTGGCAAGCGAATCAGCATTGAGGTCAATTAAGTCACTCCAGCCATTAAAAAGCGTGCACAACCTTGAAACTGGTGAATTAGAGCCCAAAACAGTCCTACGCAGGGGAGCGCACAAAGGTGTTATAGGCGCGCGAGGTATCCGACGGGGGACGCGAAAACTAAATCTATCCAAGAGTTGCGGGCAGTCAATAGAGTTAGTAAGTATTTTACTAAGAAACGAGATATCGAGAACTTTTTTCCTGTTTTCTAAGGACATGATTTTAAATAGGTTAAGCCTTTTTTCGTAAGATCTGACGCTTCTTGAAATCCCACTGCAGTAAGCCAAACTTGCCACGAATCGCTTTTGTATGCGCTCTATCCGTAGTGAATGTGTTGCATAATGGGGCCTCCAAACTACGCTGCAATACTCTAAATGGCTTCTAACGAGATTGTTATAAAGTAAAATTTTGATTTTATTACTTTTAAAGACCTTTGCGTTTCTTAATACAAATCCCAAAGCTTTTGAGGCCCTTTTTATGGAAAATTCTATGTGTGGTAGAAAAGTTAATTTTTTGTCGAAAATCACACCCAAGTCTTTTATTTCTTCTATCTTTTTAATTACAGCTGATCCAATGTTGTACTGAGAATCTATTGTCTTAGGTTTCCTGCTAAATTTCATATGATAACACTTATCAGCATTTAGATCTAAACCATTATGGTTACACCATTTCTCTAACCGGTTTATGTCATCCTGAATTAGCTTCATGTCCTCAGCTGAATCGCACCTACCAACTATTTTTATGTCATCGGCATACATAAACGGCTTTGTGTTAATGAAACAGCTAACTACGTCGTTAATGAAAGCGTTGAAGAGAATGGGGCCCAGATGGGAACCCTGTGGCACACCAGAGGATACGAGATGCTGCTTTGACTCATAACCATTAACCACGACATAAAAACTTCTACCACGTAAATAGGAATTGATCCAATCCAGAAGGGAGCCGGTGAGTCCGTATATTTCTAGCTTAGAGATAAGTATTTGGTGGGAAACTTTGTCAAAAGCCTTACTGAGATCAGTATAGATCACATCCGTGTCCTTACTTTTATCTAGCGCCTCTATCAAATTTTCCGTAAATAATACCAGATTTGTGTTAGTGGATCTACGTTTCACAAACCCATGTTGACAAGCGGTCAAAAAATGATTTAAGTGATTCTGGATGTATGGACAAAGCAGAGACTCAAATATTTTCGCGAAAATTGAGAGCATTGAGATAGGCCTATAATTATTTACCAAGTCCGGTTGACCTCCTTTATGAATAGGTACTACCTTTGCAGATCTCCAGATGCTTGGAAAAACACCGGATCTCAGTGACTTATTAAATATTAAGTACAGAGCTTCCGCCAACTCATCAGCACATGCCACAATGAAGGATGAAGGGATGCCATCGGGTCCAGGCCCTTTACATGGGTCTAAAGATTTTAACTTATCCAAGATATCTCTCTTATCTAAAAGAGGCGCAGAGAGACTAAGACTACTGTTTTTTAACGATTTCCAATATTCTGTGTTAACATTCTGTCCCTCAACTCTGGTAACATTGTATACGGATTCAAAATGAGTGGCGAATAATTCACAGATATCGGTCCCATTTGATGAGGATTTTATACCGTTACTCATAGTGTCGGGGTAATTACTTTTGCCCGATTTCTTGGCCTTAACAAAAGACCAGAAATGCTTGGGATTTTTCTTTATGGATGCTTCTACAGAATCAATATATCTTTGGTAACTTGCATGAGCAAGCCTGCCACAACGTTTGCTTACGAGGTCTAGTTCGATTTTGTCTCGTGGATTATTGTATTTTTTATACCGGCGTTTTAGCAAAAACTTTTCTTTTAAAGCTTTTATCAAAGTTTTATCGAACCAAGGAGGGTAGTACTTATTTTTATTAGTTTTCTTGGTCGGAACGAATTTTTCTATGACCGCTTGTAGTTCAGTATACAAAGAGTCGACCATCGCATTTACATCGTCTGAGATGTTGAATAAAGCTCCCCAGTCACAGTTCTCCAAATATTTACGTATTTTTTCATAATTAGCCTTGTTAAAGTTACGAGTTTTATTATTTTCGTTATAGTTAAGACTACTATTACTAATTTTATTAATAGAGATATCTAAGGGGGGGTGCAAATGGTCTACATTGCATAAGTTGCAAATGGAGTGTTCAATAGTACACATTGAAATCGGTAAATTTGTCAAAACGATGTCTAAAGTTCTACCTGATCTATTGCGAACGCGATTAAGTTGGCTTAGTTTATAAAAGTAAATCATATCTAAGAGCATATAATGACCTCCAGGTGGAATGTAACCTCTTGATGGATCACTTACCAAGTCCCAGTCTACTTTGCCAAGATTGAAATCACCTACCAAAAAAGGACACATATTTTCGTTGAGCCTTTCTAATGCTTTGCCACAACTTACAACAAAATGGTCTAACATTACAGTTCTTACCGGAGGAGGCAAATATACACAGCAAAGAGCTAGTTGACACAAAGATGTACTTAACGGCAAATCTACAATGACCCAAAGATCCTCGCAGCCACTTTCCCAATCACGTTTACGCCTTGAATTAATTGTCTTTAATATGGCAATGAGTACGCCTCCTCCATCTTTGTTTCGATGAAAATCAGAGCTTTCACGGTCTCTTCTATACACTGTATATCTTTCGTCAAACAGCTCCTCACTAGACACATTGTTATTTAACCACGTCTCCGTCAGAATAATAATATCATAGTTACAACAACACACTTCCCTATAGAAACTGTGGGTTTTCGTCCGCAATCCGCGACAATTCTGATAGTATATCTTAAAAAACATATTAAAAATTACAATAAAATAAGATCATGCAAACAAACGTAGTTACAAACAATCTTAATCTAAACTATTTTATCCAGGTCAGAAGTACTTTTTATAACTAGGTATTCTGACTCATCATTCTTCCTTATTAATATTTTTCCATTTCTGACCCATACATATTTATAACCTCTCTCTTTTGACTTTACCCTAGCCATAGCATGTAAAGCTTTGTTCGAGGGTGAGAGATGTTCTGTTACATAGATTGGTGAAATTTTGCCGGTAAAACCGATGTGCGAGCCATTAAGTTTGTTTTGTGGGTGCTCCTTATTATACTTCAAACATGATGCAATAAACTGATCCCTGCTTCGAGGAGATGATACTTGAACCACGATAGATCTTGGTCTTCCACTATTACGATTTATTTTTGCTACGCGCGTACAATTCAAGATCTCCTTCTCCGTAATTTCACAGGCAATTACTTTTCCTATTTCCTTTACAATTTTTATGACATTTTCGTTTTTGCTTTCAGGAACGCATTGAATTTCTATATTGCTGGAGCGAGCCGTTTGTTCCAGTTGGGTCAAGCGAGCGCTCAAATCATTGATTGTGGCTTTTAACTGATTATTTTCTGTGTGTAGCTCATGCACTATTTTGTTAACATCCTTCTGTTTTACCAACAGTACTTCATACTGATTGCTTAAGAAAGTCAAGGAATCTTTGAGGTCACATATGTCACTCTGTAATGGTTTTAACTCTCTACCTATAACTGCTGCCAGGTTCGAATTAAATTTATCCAATATGTTGTCTGTTTGGGCCTGTGTAATCTCAAGAATTATGTTTCTCATGTCATCTCTAGTAGCCGGCACCTGGCTGACTTCTGGTGGTGAATTGCTGGCTGGTCTTTTATTGCCTCTGCCAGTAGCAACACTGCGAATCGGCGTACTATCATCCTTTCTAAAAGCTGGTTTTTTATTTTTGCATGTAGGGCAGGTCCAGGTCGCTGGTTTCTGAATTGAATTGGCTGGTATTGTGAGGCAAATGAAGTGATAAGCTTTTTTACATTGACAGCACAATATATAGATATCGTCTTCATTCTTATTTAAGCAGCAACCCCAGGAAATAGTAGCCATCTTCCAGTGACCACGGTAAATGTATCGTAGCAGAGTAAGCGAAAATGTAGCAATGGAACACCGCTCAAAAATGTAAATAAAAATGAAGGTAGATACAAAAAGTTTTTGAGATTTGTCAATTTTGTTTTATGATTTTTGATGTTTTTGGCACTGATTCGGTTCACAATACACAGTTTTTCCACTTTTTGGATAGTACACAATAGGTTTTAAACTATCCCGCAACTTTCTGTACTGGAAAATCACTTTAAACGATTAAAAAAATTAATTAAGTCGGAGCTAACTTTAAACACACTTGTACGGCTCGGCGGTCGTGTTCCTTTGTCCATTAATATCACGTATAATAATGGATACCTACTCGTAGGGTTGCCCGATGAAAATATTAAAAACTAGCTGCCATCCCCGGCGTATATTCCTATTATGCCTGCACCTGGGTTAGACATTACGATAAGGTTCGGAATAAACCCTTTCGAAGCTACAAGGTGGAGCACTCTTTTTTTTTTAGGAGAATGCGTTTGGGTCCCATAACCGCCCAAGTTGAATGACGCACCTTTAAGTTTAGTGAGTAAGCCCTGTTCATACTAATACTCATAGAACTCTTTTTGTTACAGGTATCCCAACTAGCACACAAGCTCTATAACAAGCCGTATACTGGTCGGTTAGAAGTTACTAATAAAGGCATGGGTTCCTTAAGTAAGATCTACAGTATATGTACAAGCGCTTAAAGCACCGCTGTACCCCCAAAAGGGCCCATTTTGTACGGCTATAGGGTCTACAGTGGCGTATGCGAGCGATAGTATACGCTTAAGTATCTAAAATAAGTTGTAATAGCACGACTGTAGCGCTCGCACCTTATGATAGCACGACTGTAGCGCTCGCACCTTATTATACCACGTCTGTATCTCCGATTTAAAGTTTACGGTTCTTTATTGAATATACAGTGGCGATACAGAGGAATTTATAAAACATAACCTATAATTTTAATAAGATTAGCCATTTGGAAAGTATATGACAGTGAATTGCAGTAAGTAAATTAAAAATAATAAACAGGTAAGTCAAGTGTTGTTTTTTTCTTTTATTCGTATGAAATACAAGTGCGAGTAACAGTTTATTGTAAATATATACATATGTTTTAGCTAATATTTTCACGCGCCCTTCTATATATGCAGTTTTTTGATAAAAAATACATTTAATTATAGATTGTGAATTCTGAATTTAGCTTGTAAAAGATATTTAGGCTTTGTTTGTAGTTTTTGTAGTGTCATGGATGAAAAATAGTTACGTGAGTTCGGTTTTTTGTACATATTTATGATTTAAAAATTATAAATTAGTATTCTGAAAATTAATTTTATAAAAGCTAAATGGCGTCTCAGCTACAACAGCCTTCAGAGTTTACTAGAACCTTTCTACCGATTCATGGCGCTTGTATTTGCCGTTCTAGACCTTTGGGTTCTACAATTGTGGTATTAACGTGCTATTAAACGTTATGAGGTGTACAGCAGCAATTAATACTTCTTTTAAGAACCCAAGACTGTACAATGGATAATTGATACCCTATTATAGAGGTCGTTTTATTTAGGAGTCCGTGGTCAGAATCTTAAAACCCTTCTACACTTGACTTATTATCTGGAGACTTTTGCATTAAATTCGTGTTTTTCAGGTCCTACAAGAAAACTGTGGAAATATTTCAACAGCTGCAATGGGCTACGGGAAAGCATCTGAACCTACGTATATAATACTTTCAGACAACGCCGGAGCTCAAGTGCCGACAGAATCGGAACCAAATTCAGAACTGCAAAATATATGAAACATCTTTTAATTATATTAAATGTTTTATTTAGTCCCCCTCTCTAGTCCGGCTTCAGCCGTTTTAATGGCCATAGTAGTGGAATTTATACACTTTTACCTGTATAAGGAGTGTTTGCCATGCCTTATCCAGCTATTTGCCATAAAGTTACTGTACAATTCTTAATTGTAGCGACTTAGGCGCTACTATAGAGTATTATGTATCTGCTGTAGATACAGCATTACAAAGGATGTCATTAACTGTACTCAACAGCTTAAGCCTATACAAGTATACAATATACAACTTAAGGCGTTTCAAAAGAAGTTAATAACTCTGTTCTAACGCCTTTAACTACAAAAACATTCTACAAGATCTCAGAGCGCTACAAAAGTTACTTATACCTCCTCTTTACATCTAATGCCTGTACAATAACTCTATAATATGACTTTGTATCTCCTTTGAGGATTATTTTACCGCTCTACGACCATTGTACCGCACGTCTGTTAAAGCGCTTTTAAATACGCTACTGTACAACTTAAGAAGTATAATAAACCCTTTGAACGGCTGTTATACAACCTTCAGGTGGTACAGAAGCAATTTAAGCAGCTTGCGTGTTTGTTGGGATGTTGATCAGTTTACTGTGTACTGGCATGTTTAAAATTTAATGTAAGTATTTGGTAAGTTTTGGAAGAAAAAACAGAAGACTTCTACTACTGGCTGTATGGGCTAAAGTCTATTCTGAAACCGATAGGGCGAAGATATTTAAAAAAAAACCGTTCGACAAGTTTTTCTACACGTCGACAAGTGCCTGTTTCAAATCAAACACATGCGGCGTCAATGGTTGCAAAACTTGCAAAGCAATGATTGAAGCAAATATATTTATTGGTTATAGTTTGAATTAATGTTGAAATTTTATTTATCAGTTTATTCTCATGCATAATTGATTTAGCCATCTTTAGCACGCAGCCCTGGCGCGACCCTTTCTCACGTGCGGTGTCTGTCGTAAGTTCGCAGCGCATGAGAAGCGCGGACATTTTACCATGTTTAACCTCTGATTGCGCAGTTATTTATTACTATTCGTCAAAAACGTAATACAAAAAGAATCCAAAAAGACTGACAGCTGCAGATTACACAGCTTATGGAAGAATTTTGCTCGTCACTTTCAGGTGTGAAGGGAAAATCGGGGAAGTTTAGTACGTGAGCAGTCCCAGGTCCAGGTCAAAACCCAAAAGCGTACTCCTTTGAAAAAAACTAACAAATTGGAATAATTGGTGTTACTATCTCGTACATGCTTGTAAAGAGGTTCTTTACTGACGGTACTAAGTACGTTCCTAATTATCAATTACCGCAGGCATTACTCAAGTAAACTGGTTAGCGGGTGACGTAAGGCGGAACAGGTTCTTAGCTCATCGCGCAACCGTCAGGAATGTGAAGATCACATCTATAGCGATATCGGCACAAAAAACTCCGCTTATAGCCGTGACAGTAATAAAGGATCATGGCAATTATGACTTATTCAACTTCTATTATATTTTTTTATCGGTTTATCAGCCTTTCGCCCACGGCTGCGGCAGCGTAGAATGTATGACGCTATCCATAAAGAATGTGTTTTTTTCCGGGATAAAAGTTAGCCTATGTCAATTCTAGCTGCCAAACTATCTCCATACCAAAAAATATACGCCAATCCGTTGCGACGTGAAAGAAGAGCTAACCTATTTTTTTATGAATGCTGCCGGCCATGGGCCCCTTCTAGGAACGGGCGGGCCATGTATGGCTCTCCGTCTGGCATACCCACCAAAACCCCTGCGACGCTCCCTCATCGTCCATAGTGGGGAGAAACCAAGGTAAACGGCACGAAGCCTTCTACTACGCGATCCTTCCCGGACGGAGCCCGCCTACACGCGGGCAGAACGCTGTGAAACTGTAGTTATTAAGTTGCGACTTTAGCAACGATCAAATTCAGATCATTAAATACGTAACATTTATTATTATTTTTCTTCAAAGCGTACAGTTTTTCTTCCATATTCTTTCTTCTACCTTCAAAATTGGCAACACTAACATCCTATCTCATCGTCCATCTCCGATGATCCATTGTCTCTGGTCGGATGACCTATGGTTCCTCTCCGCGCCACTGAGATAGAAACAATGCATTTGCACAATACTATCTGCGGTATTGATTGTTTTAATTATTTCTCTTGGTCGCTACGCTTGGCGGCTCTGTGGCAGTAGTTTAGTGCTACCTCTTATTATACTACGGTGACCGAAACAAAAATAAATTTATTTCGAAGGGGTTTGATTCCAAATTCCAATCAGCAAATATCCGTCTTAGGGGCCGTTCAAATATTACGTAAGCAGATTTATTGCAAATTTTTACCCCCCCACCCCCCTTGTCAGCAAAAGTAAGCAAAGCTCTTACCCCCTCCCCCTATGCTTACGTAAACATTTTTCAATTATAATTTTTTTTAAACTATAATTATAATGTTATAACTATAACTTTATAAATAAGAAAATAGATTTAGGATAGAGATTATATTTTACTTATACAGTAGGT
Organism: Mecyna flavalis; assembly: GCA_949319885.1. Classification (NCBI taxonomy): domain Eukaryota; kingdom Metazoa; phylum Arthropoda; class Insecta; order Lepidoptera; family Crambidae; genus Mecyna; species Mecyna flavalis. The sequence continues at coordinate 2,262,926 of OX439417.1, read as the reverse complement.
ATTCAACATAGAGTAAAGGACAAAAATATTATAATCTTACGAACATAACAAACTTATTTTAAAGTTTTAGTACACATCATTTTTTTTTTATAAAGAGGCAGTCAGGATGTCCTCACTCCACCTGATGGTAAGCGAAAGTGAGGTCCAAATGTAAGGTTGACTGGCTCAATAGATCATACCAATTGAGCCAGTCGCCCTCACCCCGAAGGCCTGCATAGATGCCGCTTCACGCCCCGCCTGAAAATCATCATCATCATCAGCCTGTGATAGTCCACTGCTGGACATAGGCCTCTCCAAATGCTCGCCACGCTGATCGATCCTCGGCCACTCGCATCCAGCTCCTGCCAGCCATCTTGCGCAGATCATCGCTCCACCTGGCCTGAGAGCGTCCTACACTACGTTTACCGAGACGCGGTCTCCACTCTAGAACCCGTTTACCCCAACGGCTATCGGTTCTGCGGCTGATATGGCCAGCCCACTGTCACTTCTATAGACGTGGCTTAGGAAATGGTTCGATAGTTCTTCAACAGGCTTTTGTCACTCTTTTTAAGAACAGGACGACCACACTCCTACTCCACGCCTTTGGAGTTCCCTCCAGCCTTTAGCAGCTCAGTAGTAACGCCGTCCTCTCCAGGGGCTTTTCCATTTTTAAGCTGCCCAAGAGCAATCTCGATTTCGCCAACGCTCACTTTTGGCAGGTCTTCAGTGTAATAGGGATTTAACGTGGCTCTAGAGTCCTCATTTTCGGGATCAGGTCGACATGCATGCGAAGCGTATAACCGGCCATAAAATTCCTCTACCTCCGAACGGACTGCCGGCTTTGAGGCAACAACTTCTCCACTTGCTGTTGTCAGCTTCGTCAGGTGGCTTCTTCCGAGAGATTGTACGAACACCTTAGACCCCCGATTTTGCTCTATAGCTCTTTCGATCGAAAGAGTATTAAACATATTAAACATTGGTACACATATTAAATAAAAATTAACAGTCTTCAGTCCATGAAACCCGATCCATGATTCTAAGTTTTCGCTGATATTGGATTGCTTAGATTGCTGCTCAGTGTTGTGAGTCTGCTAACTTTCATCCGATTTTGGAATGTCTACGTCTTCTCACATCATGGTGCTCTAACTAAAATGTAATCTTGCTTTGGTATACTTACAATACGTCTACTCGCTATAGTATCCAAACGAAACAATACACTGACAGAGGAAATTTAGACAACTGAGTAGCGCACGGTAATTCCCCTAATCGGTTCTAAAGCGAGTGCCTAAACGTATGCATTATTTGCGGGAATCCCCGAAAATGGGTTTCGTTTTCAAGCATAGGCAATGTGAGGGTTGCCATTGGTGTAAAAAAGTAAATAACTACCGATGACGTAATCATCATCTAGACCCCCCTACCCCCCATGTCATCCAAAATAAGCAAAACAAAGACCCCCCCACCCCCCTATAGTGCTTACGTAATACTTGAACGGCCCCTTACTCGTATTTGTATTCCACAAAGGTGTTGGTTCCAAAAGTGAGGCTTGATGGTGCGCGACCTTCGCCTATAGACACTTGCAACACCAGAGGCATCACTCGCTTGTTGCTGATTCTGTAATTTAAAAGAAGAAGAACATAAAATTTGCAAAATATTTCATCCCGTTAACACTAGCCCTCCATAATGAGGCTCTGGAGACCTTACAGAAACTTAATACAACAGTTATAAAGTGCTATAACTCCACTGTGGTCTTCAGAAAGGTGGACATACTTCCTAATAAGAGCGGCTAATTGTAGTAAAAAACCAGTTTGATCTACCTGTATAATATCATGTCGGTTTTTAGGTTGCATGTATATTTGTATGTATACGCATAAACATGTGTTATGTAGTGTAATGATGACTTAGGTTCGTCCTTACGTCCTTGTGCTTTGATACAAAACAGATAATACGAAGATGAGTCACCTTCAGACCCCAATCATTGCTACTCAATTACCACCTACATAACAGATTACTAAAGATTGTCGAGATCAGTGGATCGTTTTTGTCAATCAGGCAAATCACTGTTAATAATATCCTCATAGAATTTAAACGTTCTACTAATTACCCTACATAGATTTTCATTAGCGGCTTATTTTGATACAAGAGACGTATAAAAGACATAATCATAATCATAATCATAATCTTTATTGCGTAATGTGGTAACAATTTGGTCTTAAATGTAATAAAGCACTCACATTTACCCTGCAAGGGCGCTGCAACAACTTAAAATCTAATACAATTTAAAACTTAAAACAAGATAAAAAAAAATTCAATATAACAATATTTCTTAGCCTCGCATTACATATCAAAAAACTCTTTTAAATTGTAAAAACATTTTTCAATCAAATAACATTTTAACTTATTGTGGAATACAGATGGTTTTTCAATGTTTTTAAGGTGTTGAGGAAGTTTATTAAATATTTTTACTGTCGTGTGGTAGACTCCTGAACGCACTAGTTCAAGTCTAGTGGAGGGTAAAACTAATTTGTCTCTATTGCGTAGATGATGGGGTTTAGATATAACATCTTTGACCTGTTGGTACATGTGTTTATGTCGTAAATAGAAATCACAAATTGCCAAAATGTACATTGATGTCAGCGTTAGGATTTTTTGATTTTTAAAGTGAGGCCTACAACTTTCCATATCTGAAATATTTACCAAAATGCGGACACATCTTTTTTGTAGGGTAAATAATTTCTGAACATCTGTCCCATTTCCCCATACTAGTAAGCCATAACTAAGCCACGCATGAGCATACGCGTAGTACGCACTGGTTGCGGTTTTCAAGTCTGTGGTCCTTTTAAGTTCCTGTAAAGCATATGTAAATCTAGACAGCTTATTTATTATTTTTTCAATGTGTTGTTTCCAGGACATTGAACTATCTAGGACTATACCCAGAAGGGAATTATGTTCAACACACTCCAGTTCTGAATCATTAAAAGAAATTCTAATATTTAATGATGACTTTTGACGTGGTTTGAATTGCATTACTTTTGTTTTTAATAAGTTTAATTGTAAATTGTGGTCTTTTAACCATTCATCTATTGGATTTAGAATATCATTAAAAAGACTAGGTAATTCATTGCTGTTATTACAGGGAAAAACTACGGTGATATCGTCTGCATAAAGGATACTTTTGTTATTAATTATTTTAGGCAAGTCATTTATATAAATTAGAAAATTGTATAGCACAAAATTGTATGGTTTTATGCAAAATTATTACCGAAAATCAAATAATTGCATTGTTGGAATACTATTTACGGCACAAAGTGAAACTTCTGCGAACCATTCTAAATCTTATAACGACATTAGTTCTTTCCCATTAGTAGGGCCTATATTAAAGCAATACATTGGGCGATGTTTTCTGTTGAAGTTTCTTTCAAATCTCAATCGAATAGGCCAAAGCCCCATCAATTGACCTGTCTATGAATTGAAATGCGCATAAAATACTTAAATCCCGTTCGTAAACATAAAATAACTGTTGTTTTATACACCTGACACTTTTTACTGCAATTTAATCGATAAAGTTCTCAGGAGTGATCGATGGAGTTATGATCGTTACTCACGATGCCGGGCACGCAACCCGGTCGCTTTCGCAACGACACGAGACATTTCGACCATTGAGCTATTGCGACATTGGTCGTTTACGCGCGATTTGACTTTGGACTTTTCATTCTGTATGTTTTAGGGTTTTAGAGTAATTAAATCAAAATTATTCAGTAGCAAGTATTCTTTAATAATTAATTAATATTCTTTAATAATTCTTCTCTTAGCATAAGGGTACAAAAGCAGTTGACCTACCTGCCATAATCTACAAAAATCTGAATGGAAATGCAATTGTATGCAATAAAAATTATGCTGAAAGAAAATTGGTTTTAGAAGTTTAACATATCAATATGGATTGATAATGTTGATGGATTGATGTGTGTAAACATCAATGAAAACCAGACAATCGCTAAACTATGTTACGCAGATTCGATCTATTAACGATGGGAACAGACTTGCCAAAGGACATCATCCATTTTGGTCAAAATGTGAAAGTGGTCGGCCAAAAACAAAAGTGGTTTCTTTTTAAGTTTTCTAATTTTGTCCGCCTAAGCATTTTTTTATGATTTGAGGAAACCAAAGAAAGCCGAGGTACCTATGTCTGATGTACAAAATGACATTATTGAAACGGAGTCTATATGGTAAAATTTTGGCATTTCTTTACATCGCCTTGTTGCTCAAATAGGACATGTTTAGACATGCTCGTCTAAAACTTTAACAGAATATACCCTCCCCTTTTTCTGTGAGTGCTAATAAGCACTTTCGTTTTTTGGCCGGGGCTTTCACATATTTTGGCCCAAAATTGTATGAAAACCGGAGAACCTTTTCAAGTATAGTTTAAAACTGCTTGGTACGAAAGTTATATTACAATTATGTTCACAGAATGTTATTGTTTCAATTATTTGTGTGTCTCTACATGCCTGTACGGAAGTACGGAACTAATTCACATCGTTCAACACGACTGTACTCTCGTGTATTGGATGTGTGTGACGCAACACAGCGGTATGCGATCCGAACAGGTTGTCCGGACTGCGGACAAAGGTTGCAAGTCGCGCGACCACCGAACATCTGGCCTTCCATTTTTTAAAATTACAGATAATTCAAAATCGAATTTAATTTTTTTTTCTTGGTTTTATTTTTTCTTTATAGCATTGGGTTTTCGGAGGGAGAGCTTAGTGCCTATGCAGATAATGAATTTATGTTATTGCTATAAGTATGTAGGTAATCGGAATATTTTTAATCCTTCTAGCCCCGGATTACTAGACACAATAGAAAATCTATTGTTATGCGGCACCCGAGTGCCGGTTCGGCGTTGAGTGGGTTAAATGTTAGGATGCTTTTAATTTATTTCATGGAACACAAGGTTTCTAACAAAATGAATATGGAAATGTTCCAAAACGATGTTTTGAATGATCCTCAAGATAATAAAAAATCTGTCGTTATTAAATATAATTATTTACCTATTAGCTTCCGGTCACGACTTCACCAGTGGTATTTTGCTTATAAGTAAAAAATGCTTATAAGTTATTCTAATTACAGAATCAGATGTATTATAAGAGATATGACTAAATACCATTGCATAAATGATTTCAGCAAAGGTAGGTATTTATTTTAGTACTGGTTAAATCACAGAGTTGAAACCTATCTCTGTGGGTTAAATTAAGATTTACATGTGGGTGGGACAGACATCAAATGATACTTTTACTTTAATTTTATCATTTAGCAGTGATGTATCGTACCTATTTACTTAAGTATAGTCTATCAACAATAATTTGAATATGGTAGGTAACTGGAAATCGTTATCCTGGGGAAGCGTGTGAGTTTCTTATAATATAAATGCATGCAGAAAAACTATAAAAGCCTTTTGAAGAAACTTAGTGTTGCCAATGTAAAAATTAAAAATGTCCTAACCTGTAATAGTTACGATCCTATCGCCCCACGGTATTGATATCTCAGCAGCATGCGAGTTTACTGCCAATAAAATTAACTTCGCAAGTCGGTCAGTTGCAAAACGGCAAAACAAATTAAAACTCCATAACAGTCTATAACAATAGTGCACGGTAATTATTGTGAAGCGTTGCCGGTTAGATAATGAAATTGAGTTGTGTAATACATTGTTCGATATTGTTTATTCTGTACATAAATAACTGTCGTTATATCGAAGGTTCTGTGAGTAATGATGAACCTGACGTCACCACATCGTTAAATAAGAAAAATTGTATTGTTTACGACGGCGAAGTACCAAGATCTATATCTCCCATTTAAACAATTTTCACTTCGTAATGTTTCCTGTAAAGTTGCCATTTTGGGTATTACAATAATATAGGAGGCACCTATACACAAAATAAGTAATGTTTATCAGATGTCTGACAACCATTCATAATATTGAAGCTATATGCCTCTATATGCTGAATTCGTGTACTATGGACATAGAGTAATAAAAATGCCTCGCTATGGATGTGGAAAACCTGTCGGTCAAATTCTTCCAAGGTTCTTTAAATAATGACAAATATAAAATAAGTCAAATAACATAACATCACGTGCCTAAATAAGCTGATTTGACCCCCAAATTTGCATTTTGCCTTGCCCGAACTTCTTTTTTCTGGCATGTTGCTTATTTTATAGACCTAATATTATTATATGTAGCTTGTCATTTTTGTCCATTGATTCGCGTAGATTTTCATCCTTTAACCAGATGCGAAATAACTACTTGAAATATCTTTCTTATAATTATGTTACTTTAAATTCCGAAATACATTTTAAAAATCATGCAATGTTAATCACTATAACACCCATAAAAATATTGAATCAATCGACTTCGGCATTAATTGCCCGATAAGTTATAAAATCTCAGTTGCTATAAATTAAAAAAAAAAAAACTTCATTCACAAATGCCGCTGAAGACGCGTTCCAATTTTAAAGTTTTAAACCATGACCAGTTATGAAAAAAACTTTAATTTATCGAGAGAGAAAATCAAACGATTAATTAACGTTAAAAGTTAAAGAATGGGCTTTGCAATAGTTTAGCTGAACTCTGCAACTAACTGTAGAAAAACCAGGGTAATTATACCGGTGGCACAATTCTGTGCGCCATTCACGGTGTTTCTACATCTCATGTGGAATACAAGAAATGTCGCATGCGTTCACTTTTATAGCTGAGCGAATGAGATATAAAACAGAGTCCTTTTCTAACTAAATGGTTTTATTTAGAAAAGGAATCAATGATATAAAGTACATACTTATAATAGTCATAAATTAATCTAAATAGCAGGTCTAATGTTTGTTTTAACTGATGACTGCTGTAATTTTTTACTAACATGGACATGAAACCTTTAAAAAAGTCAATTTTTCAATTTTATTAATAAAAAAGCCAACGTCACGCGGTGTTCCCAGGCGGTCACCCATCCAAGTACTGACCGCGCCCGACGTTGCTTAACTTCGGTGATCGGACGAGAACCGGTGTTTTCAACGTGGTATGGACGTTGGCGACAGTAGTGCAGAATTTATTAAGCATATTAAATTGAATGTGTTAAATAATTATAATTATTATAATAGGTACTAATGTTTTGCTTCATTTCTGCTATACTCCACGTTTTCCTTTAAAATAAATGTCCTAGTTAATTTCAGGTTAAAAAATAATAATATGTTTTTTGTCTTTAATTAATTAATACTTTTTAATCGCACTGAGATATACCTATTGCCTTGCCTATTTTAATATGAATAGCTTACCTTTGCTTTGCACCCACCATAAAACTTAGCTACATAAGTAATAGATGGTAATAAAGTGCAATTACACATACGATTGATCAAGATGACTCGATCTACCTATAAGGTCTTCGGGCTAAATGCAACACGAATTGACCTTGTGAATGTGATATAATAGGTACTTGCCTTGTTCAACTAAGGGCATTTGTGTGGCGTGGTAGGTACTATAAATAACAACAAGTCTAAAAAATCCTACACACCAGTTCTAAGAGAAATAAATATGGCGGGCGATCCCGTTAAAAGCAACAGATTGGGATGGAAAAAGCACAAGGCTCCCTCGTGGAGCCCCTTCGAGCACGCGTTGTACGCAGCGTGTCGCTAGATGGCGTTGTGCTTTATAGAGATTTCACATTCCTAGTCCGCGGTGATGAGATTTTTTTCCGTAGAATGACCCTCGCGGCCCGACTCAGAGAATTCATACTTACCTGGCGTAGGGGACACCGTGATCAAGAAGGCGGTTCCCCCAGGGCGAGGCCCCTTCATTGCACTGCGATGGGGTTGACCCTTGCGATTATCCCTAATGTGGATAACTCGGACGCGTAATTTTTGGTAGTGGGGACTGCGTACGCGCTGTCCCCCCAGAAAACTTTAAAAAGAAAGTAGGATATATACATATTAGGTTGACAAGACTTTTCTCAATACTCCATACTAAGTTCTTCGAAAATTGATTAATACATTGATAATGCGGAAAATTGTAATAACCGGGGTATGTAGTCAAATCTAGGATCATAGTTGAAGCAGACCCTGAGCTCCGTACTGGATGCAATCGGGAATACGCTGAGATGATGATGAATGATGACATACATTAAAATTTAATGTCCTTCAGTTCAGGCTTATAATGTCCGTTACCCGTAAATCCCGTTGTATACCTACAAATTACAATGAACAAATATACTGATTTTAATGGTTATTATACATAATAATTATGTATAATATTTTCGGAATTTACAATATTACTTCATGTTCAGATAAATATTAATTATTCTGAACATGAGGTCAAGGAATTTTGGTTCACGGCAATTTGGTTTGGTTTGCTATTTTTGACACATTGTTAGCCTGATTCGTATTAAACTAAGATGTTCATATTGTAGACATATAGCATCCGAACAACACACAACAAGAACGTAAATAGAAACTTGAACACGTCATTGGTTTGACAAAGGCGGTATACTAACACCTCGAGCTTTGCCAAACACGTAATCATCTTATAATGGGCACATACCCATCAACTGCTATGGAGTAGTAATCACATGGTGTACGAACTACGGACGACCCGTTGGCCTTGGGGTGAGCCTGCATTGCCGGGTCACGATTCGACTCTTCCTACAATCATTATCTTTGTATGTAATTAATTGACTTGTGATTTAATGATGACTCACGTTTTTGCGTAAGCTTTTTAAGTTTCAAATTAAAAAATGATTTTTGTATACAGCTTCATAGGGTTCAGAGAGGTATCTAAATCGTTAATTATAAATTGTTCAGAATAACTACCACCAGCTTTGGAATGTTGCTATCTATCAATCAGAAGTCGGTAAGACACTAGATAGTAATCTTTTCAATCGCCGCAGTGTCCATTAAAATACTAAATAACTAAGTCATAAAGGTATAGTCCCCAAAGGTGGCACCAGATTACAGGAATAAGTTGTGTCAGGCAATTTCGTCGAGTTTGTAAACCTAAATATACTTGAAAATAAAAATCATGTTGATTCTTTTATACAATTTCAGCTGACATACTGTTAGCAAGAAAACCCCACATACAACTCAAACATTATATTTTATCCTTCTTTACAATGAATTAACTAGTTGTAACAATTTTATCAACAATTCTATATTTTTCCCTATGCCCCGCGTCCCGTTCCAAAATCGAAAGACATGCCGCCATCTTTTTCCAAAAATGTTGCCACTCTTTTTTTTTAAACACAATTGACTAGTGATATAATTGTGGTAAATAAATTATTTTGTATTTTAAAATATTAAACCTTACAATACTACATAAGTACGTGACTCATCAAGACTTCTATTGAAGGACAATTCACAAGGAAGCAAGCATCGTTCTTTGAGCTGCTACTCAGTTTCGTCATTAGATTTCTCTAATATGCCGCCATAATAGCGCTTATGTGGGTGGAGTTATGGAGTACTCTTCACTTGAAATAAAAGGCTTGAAGATCAAAGGAACCTCTAGTATTGCTGCGAATTGAGCAACGTTTCCTGGTGCTTTTTAATTCATTTAAAGTAGCAGTCTTATAGGCAGGCTGGTCAATCACCCACCACTAGGCGAGCAGTGAGAACCCTTTTAGGATGTGATGTGGAAACCGAGAAAGTTCAGGATAAAGCCTCGAGTCCCAGACACGGGTACTCCTGTACCTTGCAAGCCTTTTTTTTCGGAGCACCCACAAAATTCCGATCATTTAAATCGGCGGCTAAAAGACATTCGATGAAATGAACCATCGACGTAACAACTTTCGGGTAAATAACGCATCGTTAAAACAAATAAGCGACTAGTTGTCATCGATGAAATGTAATTCGACGAGACGTTTTTCGAAATGGAAAAGTAAACCCCCCGTAACCTCCAGGCTAGCGAGACCTGCTGCCGTGTGTGGGACTCGGAACCAAAGCGTCCCATTGCTCACTAAACTGCCCCGGTTTTCTTTTTACACTTTAGGAGGGACGAGCCTGGGACATGTTAGCCTGCGGTTATGGTGTTTTGACGCAATGTCTCCTGATAAAGAAGGTTATCTTATCAGTCTTCCCTGTGTCTGAACGTCTCAATTAAAATACCTGTGAGATGAAAATTGGTCGAGAGTTTATTTTTGTTGCGGCTGGTCAGTTAAGTCTAGAAATAATGACGGAGAAGCGTGTATTTACTTGCACTTAATTCACGAGATTTCGCTAAGACTGACAGTGGTGGTGTTGCCGTTTGTTATGTATTTGATACAAATCGACGAGCGATTCGATTTCAAGACGCCTGGACATAGGCCCTATGTCCAGCAGTGGACTGCGACAGGCTGATGATGATGACAAAAGACGTTAAAATTTTGAAGATGCATGTTAGTAACATTACAATTAAAAGATTTTATACGAGATGATGAAATTTTTATGATGACAATAGGTTCATTCATCATTGTTAAGCTTCTGAATGTTATATGTAATACAATGCGGCTTCGTTCTTCGAAATCGGTCTATCTGGGTAAGTTAGATATGTTTGCAGTAGTAAGAAAACAAAGCAACCGGGCTGAGACTCCGTTACATAACATAAGTACACAGATTGTGTTATAAAACTATTTGCCCAGCTCGTATTCTCCATTATATATGCCGTCGGGCATGTCATAGTATACATATGAATAGGTTTATTTTACGTATGTCAATAGCTAATGCGGAAAAATACATACTTAGATTAAATCAAATGGTTTATTCTAAGGTTTTATACACAAGCCAGGTACTCTCGGGCGTGAAGGTAAACCGGGGAATTTATTGATGACGCTTTGTTAAGTCTATGGATTCATATTTACTTAAATATTCGCTCAGGACAATCCAGGAAAAGAAAAGAACAAGAGGGAAAAAATCGGAAAGTTACTTTGATAGTCATATAGAGAAATATAATATATTAAAGAAATCTATAAGGGGACTGTGAATGGAATCGTTTGAAGGGGAAGACCTAGAAGGACATTCCATGACTAAATATGTGTTGTCCTAAAGAAAAGTCAGGTCAGGAGTACACTAAACCGAAGGGCTTGCAGTAATAGACTTATGAATGTGGACGAAGCAAAAGTTGTGCGCCAGGATCGTAGTAAGTAGAAGGATTTGGTGTCTGCCTACCCCTGCGGGAAAAAGACGTGACAGTGTGTATGTAAGAATTTGATTCGTCCGTGCTAGCCCTACTTAAGATAGCTTACTATTCCTGGTTTGAACTCAGTCTTCCAAGCGTGCCGTCATTACAGCGAGCACTCGACGGCTCGGCCTTGTTGAGAAGTGATGACATGCCGCAAAAACTGCCTGAGATGTTGACTGGCCTTTGTGGCCCTTGTACAAACATCGGCGGAGGTTTAACACCTGAGCTGCGTAATGATATTATAAGGTATCGTAAAAATTCGTAATACATAGTAGTTATCATGCATGATGTAAGTATTACAAAGTTTAAAAAATCTTTACGTGCGGTTTCCGCCTACGACGCCTAATCCAGAAGTGAGTGCACACACACCATAATGTCTCACACTCATAGCACGGTTGGATTGGACAGCAGTCTGACACGACCTACGAGAGATCAGGCCCCGGACCAACAGCGTAACGTGCTTTTCAAAATACAGGGTGCTTCAAACCGCCAACTTCCAGACTCCGGACTATGACAAGTATTTTCCGAAAAGAAAAACCCAACTAACTTGGGGCTCTTCAATAAGCAAGCGCGCTCCATCGTAGACCGCGACCGTATAGTTGTTTAACATCAGGCAACTTTGTAGTCAAGTTTGTACAAAAATATAAAAAATACAACTGGCCTGGGATTTCAACTCAAGGCCCAGGACTCTGGTCGCTTCAAAGTACGACCGTACAAAAAGAAAAGTTCCAAGAAAGGGAATAAATTAAATAGTTTTTTTTGTTTATTTATAGCAACATAAGTACCTCTTTGGAAAGCCATTGGCCTTGGAAAGTAAAGCAAATGAAGCGTGAAAAAGCAACTTGCCACTTTGGCGGTGCCAACGGATAGAACGCAGCGGTGTTGCTTTTATGTTCTTCTCTTTCGCTTAACATCAGGAATAGTTGTTATAAAAACTAATAAAACGTCATCATTACGACTGCTCTTAATAGCGAATAAATTACGGCAGAAGAAAGCTCCGTCTCCGCTCTGTTAACATCATTTTATAATTTAATAACAACATTCTACATTAGCATACTTGCCGGCAGTCACGCAGAGGTATCCATTACTGGGCGCAAAAACTAAACGATTCGATTGGACATAATATTATTTCCTAACAGAGTTTTGGCACAACCAGTCTTTAAAAGCCCACGTGCAATAATCGGTGACCGATTTTTTGTTGTAGAAAAATAGAACGTACTGATTGTTGTAGTGCAACGTACACGGCCTAGTCCTACAAAAAGTAGATCAAAAACAGTAGTGCAAAAGCACAGATTCACATCCTTTATTTTATTGTTTGCAACGAGGAATGGTGTTTCGCACTTCTAAGGCCACCGCATCGGGGGAATCTGCAAGCTTTTTTGCGACAGTCTATTCTCCTTTGGACAGTTCAAGAACAGGACTTTTCATTTTTGTAAGATTCATCGTCGATCGCACGTTCCACCTTTGAAGGTTTCGTCGACATAAAAGTTCATGTGTGATTTTCAATGACAGCATGGTTCGCAGCGGCATATGGGACTCCCGCCCTGAAAGCGCTGTAATAAATATTATACGATCTCCGCAGAACAGTTCTGCCACTCAAGTGCAGATCGTGGAATCTTGATCTTGATGGTAGTAGGACTTTTTCATTTCGTAAAGCCGACCTTGGATTAGTTGCTCTCGAGACGGCCAGTTTCCAGTTTGTCCTCCACCCAAGAAAAGAAAAAAAAATTTGACATAATCCTGCCTTTGGTAATTAGAATCCACAAAAGGATTCCACCAAAAAACTAACATTAACACATTTGAGGACAGTCACGCAACAGTATCCATTACTGGGAGCAAAAACCAAGCTATTCGTCTCGAGATGTAATAATAGGTGTACGCGAACCATTATGATGGTTCGTGGCAAAATACTTAGTGGTGGGCGGATGACGCACTTCGAGTTGGATTGACAGTTCTGCGGTTAAGGGGGAGATGCGGACCTCCATTATAAACTTTTGTTCCTCACGCTAAAATACCAGCGTTGCTAAAAATCACGAACGAATCAGTTCGCCTCCTCTTTCCTTATGCGAACCGCCAAGGAATGGAATTCCTTGCCGGCCTCTGTTTTTCCGGAAAAATATGACCTTGGTGTTTTTAATTTAAGGCTAGAGTAAATAGGCTATTCATAGGTGGGTATGCTCCACCCTCGAACGCATCGTCGCTTTCATCAGGTGAGATTGTCAAATACTCACATATTCTTAAAAAAAAAAGTGTGTATCCTGAGCAGAATAATTTGTGATTGGAATGGAATCTAATTGACCATGACTATTATAGTTGTTGTGTTTTTTTCTATTTGTTAAGTTACATTTATTTGTTTATTTAACGCCTTTTAGTGCTCTGTTTTTTTTTGTTCCCTGTTCGTTATCTTGTAACTGAGGTCAACAAATTGATAAATGTTTTCTTTTTTTCTTAAAGCGTTAGAGTTCTAGAACTTTGGTCCGCTTCTTGGGATATAAAGCATTTGGGCTTTGTTAAAGTAAATAGAACAGGTCCTTTCTTGCAGAGAAGAACGCATTTAATTTAGTAGACCGCGGCGAAACTTTGAAAAGACTCATAAAAAGTTAATGTTTTATGCTGTGAAATGAAGATATTACACAGATTAAGCAATAAGTTCAAGGGTATGACTGTACCTTAATCCAATGTCTGCCTACTGCCTCAAAGGTTCCGCCTAAACAGACAATAATTTTCTATCCATATAAAGATACACTTTCGCAATAATTGTTGTTTTCGCCACTCATGCCTGTCAATCGCACATAAGGGAAATTAAGTTTCAACACTGATTTTGTATTTTATTGAGAAATGAATGATTCCTCTATATAATACACGCCTTTGCAACATTTTATTAAACTTATAAAAAAACATCTGTTTATCTTTTATTTTTTTATATGTATATAAATTCGACTTCCTCATGTATGTTAAAATAACCAAGTCAATTATGCTTGTATTAACGACTAATTTGGTAAAACAGGCTAATCGTCTTGTAGCGCCCTAGGTGTTCTCGTCTCAAGGATAGGTATCGACTTATCGAGTACTTTCATATTTTATTTATTTTATATTTATGTACATGGAAACATAAATAATTTAAAAGAAACTCTGTAACAACGGGAGAAAAATTATCATTTATAGAATTTTAATAATGCTGCATACAGAAAAATAACACGTGGATACGAATTAACACTAGCGCGAAGGAAGAAGGGGCGATATAAATGTGGGGTGAAGATCTGCTAGGGGTGCCTTGTCAATCTTTTCATGAGACGGCGCTAGATGGCGCCCTTAAATCCAGTGATGTAAACATTTCTAGTCCGCGGTGATGAGATTTTTTTCCGTAGAATGACCCTCCCGGCCCGACTCAGAGAATTCATACTTACCTGGCGTAGGGGACACCGTGATCAAGAAGGCGGTTCCCCCAGGGCGAGGCCCCTTCATTGCACTGCGATGGGGTTGACCCTTGCGATTATCCCTAATGTGGATAACTCGGACGCGTAATTTTTGGTAGTGGGGACTGCGTACGCGCTGTCCCCCCAGAAACCTCTTATCTTTGCACTACGTATGTGTTTCCTTACCCAAGCATTGTACCTACATCCGGGGTGAAAGATATTGTAATTGGGATTCTCAAGCCCCAGCAAGAGCAGTTATATTCACTGGGGGTGCTAAGCGGTGGTGGACCCACGCATGACACGATACGGCTGAACATCATTGCCAAGCCAATAAAACAAGACACGATTTTTTTTCTTTTACTGTTCTAATTTAATTCCCAATATCCCAAGCCAATCTTATACATACGTTGCGTGTTAAATTATTTATTTTTTGTACTGATGTTTGCAATACAGTTTATATTTGTCAGTAATCATCTCCAAAGTATCTTTTTGACTTCTTTCTTTTACATTTGTCTTAAAGTAATGATAATAGTATAGCATTACTAGTATCGGTCGTGTCACTGCGAATCACCGATATCGTTACGTGTCTACTTTCACTCGATTACCGTATTGTGTAGGTACTTGACTACTTGTGCTAGTACAACCATTAAACCAATGCCATCGCTATGAAGCCTCTTTAGATTATTGGGTTCATTACCTGACAGTGACGTAGTCCCAGGTTTAGTTCTTGGGTTTGATATTTATACAGGATTTTCTGAATATACCCGGGAATGGGCTAGGCTAGCCACACACAAGGCTGGAATTGCTGGAACCACTACTAAAACCCCTCGTAGTAAATATTGTATTTTTACATCCATATTAGAATATTTATTACATGCGGGAGAGAAGCCATTATTATTGATAAAGATTATAAAAGGTAACCTGTATATCATGACCTATTTCGAGCCCCTTATCACCGGCCTCGGTAGCGCAGTAGGCAGCGCGTAAGTCTCATAATCTTAAGGTCGTGAGTTCGATCCTCACCCGGGGCATTCCTTTTTATTTATTTTTCTTGCTCAAACATTCCGATGGTTATATACAGGGTGTTCGGAAGAACGTTGAACATACGATAATGGGGGGTAGTTGGGGTGGTCTGTTAACTAACTAGCTCAAAAGATTTCACCTAGGTCCCAAGATTTTTTTTTAATTATTTTTTTTATAAATTTCTATAATTTTTCGGTTTTGTACCTTTAAACCCGTCTAACTTTTTTTTTAATGACCAGATCCAAATAATTTTTTCATTATTGAAATCTTAGTGATTGGTAGGTCCCTTTAAATAAAAAGTTGTAAATTGCACATTGCTAGAAACAAAGTTATGGGCTCTCAAACATAAAATAAGAGTTGAAACTAATTTTGAGTCTCAACTTCGCGTAGCATTTAAAAAATAAATAAAAGGGATGGATGACTTCTGATTTGTTAAAAACATCTCCAAAGTGTGAGCTTTCTAACGATATGTCGTTTGTTTTGATATCTTTTTTGTAACCAAAATTATTCGATGTTTTCTACCCAGGCGGACCATTTCGACGAAAATCTACTTATGTGAAAACTTAAATGTTTTGCCAAATTTGTCAATGCAAAGGTCAAAATAACAAATTAGTGGGATAGTGACATAAAGAATGTAGATTTTTTCTCACTCTTGAACACATAAAGGCTATTTTTTCTCTCTTTCACTCTGTGTGGAATGCGCAGCGAGTGACGCTTCCCAAGAAGGTAATAAAACTAATGTTTCACTCTAGTACACTTACATCGTATCTTCCCTCTCTTTCGCTTTCGGAACAGGCGACTCAGTGTAAGTGTCAGAACTCTTAGTCGAGACTTAACTGTCCAAGAAGGTAATAATAATAATGTTTCACTCTAGTACACTTACATCGTATCTTCCCTCTCTTTCGCTTTCGGAACAGGTGACTCAGTGTAAGTGTCAGAACTCTTAGTCGAGACTTAACTGTCTCTGCGATCATACGTGCCCTTTGTGCCTACTCTTGTTACAGTTATCTTCGTTCTTGATAAATTCTACGAGCTTCACGCGCATTAGAGTTAGCTCTTCCATATGCCATTAAAATGTCCGCATATTCCTCATTGGTAAATGAAGTCATTTTACCGATTAACAAACGTAACAGAAATAACAAAACTTAACAAAACAACTGATAACAATAATACAAAACGAAGATAACTGTAACAAGAGTAGGCACAAAGGGCACGTATGATCGCAGAGGCAGTTAAGTCCCGACTAAGAATTCTGTCCTCTTTGGTTCTGTCACTTACACTGAGTCGCTTGTTCCGAAAGCGAAAGAGAGGAAAGCTACGATGTAAGTGTACTAGAGTGAAACATTATTATTATTACCTTCTTGGGAAGCGTTACTCGCCGCGCATTCCACACAGAGTGAAAGAGAGAAAAGATAGCCGTTATTTGTGCAAGAGTGAGAAAAATCTACCTGCTTTATGTCACTATCCCAGTAATTCGTTATTTTGACCTTTGCATTGATAAATTTCGCAAAACATTTAAGTTTTCACGTATGTAGATTTTCGTCGAAATGGTCCGCCTGGGTAGAAAACATCGAATAATTTTGGTTACAAAAAAGATATCAAAACAAACGACATATCGTTAGAAAGCTCACACTTTGGAGATGTTTTTAACAAATCATTTATTTTTTAAATGCTACGCGAAGTTGAGATTCAAAATTTGTTTCAACTCTTATTTTATGTTTGAGGGCCCATTACTTTGTTTCTAGCAATGTGCAATTTACAACTTTTTATTTAAAGGGACCTACCAATCACTAAGATTCCAATAATGAAAAAATTATTTGGATCTGGTCATTAAAAAAAAAGTTAGACGGGTTTAAATGTACAAAACCGAAAAATTATAGAAATTTATAAAAAAAATAATTATAAAAAAATCTTGAGACCTAGGTGAAATCTTTTGAGCTAGTTAGTTAACAGACCACCCCAACTACCCCCCATTATCGTATGTTCAACGTTCTTCCGAACACCCTGTATAATCGCTAAACGTCTTTCTACCATGCTGAAACCTGTTTTGAGATGTTGAAAGAACCGATCCATGGCTGTGTTACGACATCGCGCATATATGCTAATCTTGTTCAACACAATGAAATACCTGATAAACAAGTCAGCCAACAAATATTTATGGTATTTACGATCGACTCTGTTATCTCACAAGTGAGAAATTATAGAAAGTTGACCTTTTCTGTGCAGAGTTAATTTTTACCAGAATAGTTCTCTACCTTTGAAAAAGTGCCATCTATCGATAAATTTTTGTACTACTATTGCGTAATATCGTCCTTGTGCTTTTAGACGCAAGATAGTGTCACCCATTGTTGTAAAATCAACATTTTATTAATAAAATTAATGCTTTATTTTGATTTTATTTATGAAATTATATTTAATTCACATAACAAAATGTCTTCATTTATATTTTTGTTTTCATTTCAGATTTGAAAAGGCTACCACGAGCATGGCCAGTTGAAACGTAAAAGGATGTAAGTTCAAAATTATTATTTTGTTATTTCAACGAGTAATAACATTTTTTCAATTACGTTTTACTGCGCGTAGATTCTATCTGTATTATTTAACATCCAAAATTTCGACACTAAACAGAAAACTATTACTCGTACCTTATCACTAGGCCATCTTTACGAATTTAAAGCGGATAGTGTTACCTCTTTGGTAATTCATTCTTGACCAACTTTTACGCGTTCGTAGTACGAGTATGTACATGGAAGTGATGGAAAAGTTGATTCTTATTCTGTTAGTATAAGTGTGGGATTGCATGTTTTCTATATCGAGATATTTGGTCTGGTAATTTGGTTGTGTTTAACCAAACAATAAGTGTTATGTAAATGTTTTAAGGTCAGTCTGAGGTCGTTTGAGATCGTGTTTCGGATATTTTTGTAGATTTACTATATCTTTAGTACTTGACTTTGAGAAATGTTTAAGTGTAAATGCAGTCCTGGTATTTTTGTTTCGTAATTTGATTAGAATCATCGTTATAATAGTATGTCGCAGTTTTATGTTTAGGGGGACTACCAACTGGTCTTTGTAACTTTTACCAAAATGATTGTTTTTGTTTATATCCAACAGGTTCCGTCTTCAAATCGAATTAAAGTGAACCTAAATAAAATAATCACATTTTCATACTTTTGCATTATTGTTCATGTTCAACCGGCGTTTTAGCTGTCCGAAAGAATTATGTTAAGAAAAATCTAATCATTGTGCTATTAACAAAATATTACAATAGTTAGTTAATATTTAAGTACAGAATTATTAGAATACAATAATATTATACTCGTACTCATACTTAAGTCTTGAGATGCAGGAAATAACGCGATAAATCCAGCTGCCTTTATGACCTAGATTCACATCCTGCTACCAAATAGCCTAGTCTTACTTGTTCTATGCGATTTGATCTAGGCGCATTTACCGAATTCCTCGCAACAGTTGGATAACTATAATTTCTAGTGTAGCAGCACCTTAACAATGGCAGTCGCTATCACGAGTTATAAGAAGTATAATATTCTCATTCACTTTATTCAACAGTGCGTGAAAATAAACTGCTTAACACAAAATAGGCGCTGCAATTGTAGTGGTCTTGGGTTTGGTCATGATCCATTCAAAGTGTTGTTAAGACGTAGCAACTGCTAATGTATTTTGCTACAAGGCGAAGAATCGCTGTTTTTTTTGGAGTACTTCTAGCACGCATTAATAGTTATCGAGTAAAAATAATTATGTAAGATGCTAAATAAATGTATTTGCGTGTTTGACACAATGAATAAGAGTTAACCTTAGGAGAAGTTGTGTGTGATATGTCTGGGTAAGGAGATTGTAGTAATAGTTTCAAAGATGGGACAGGTCACAGGTCAGATGCGATTCAAAACACAACTATTTAAATAAATATACTTGTTCTAAATTTTCTTCAAAAATCTGTTGTCTTCCTTGATATGTTATAATTAAATTGGTTTTACTAGAATAACACATTTATAACCTACACAGCCATCTGTTTCATTCATGTCGATTCTCGCGCTAGTTACTAATGGTCCTTCTAATTTGTTTGCAAGTAGTAGAGAAGGCTTGATTGAGACATCGGCGTTCCCATTATTGCTAATACTTGGGTAGCAAAGCAATAGAACTCCGTACACATACATAACAAATGAGCTTCAGTAAACTACCTTAACTGAACGTGACATAAAATGCAAAACAATCAATTGGTGACACGACTTACGACACACGACGTGTCACCTACAAACTAAATAGCAAAGCATTACGCATATTTGAGGCTGACCTTCAGAGAGTAGGTTACGCTTAGCGTAGGATGGCATCTCATTGTTGGCTGTTGGTAATTAGGCAGCTTGGGGGCGAAGTTTCGCAGTACCGCGTAACTTGTAAGTCATGAATGTTTCGTTACATCGAGAACACATATTTAAATTCTGTAAAATTAAAAATTTTGGCTTAGGCACGTGACAGTGATAACACAAAATTTAATTTTTTCTGTTATTGATTTATTAATAAAAATATAGACCTGTAAAAGATTGATTCTAAAATAAAAAAAAAATTAGCACATTGTGCAAGTGCAACGCTTCCTGCTGAAGTGTCCCTCAATAAAATAGGCCGCAGTGGCCGCTTACCACCAGGTGGGCTGCGTGCCTGACTACTCTAATATCTCTAGCATTAAAAAAATAATTTATAATATCTATAAAGTACGTCTTGTTTTGTTCAGTTTGATCCGATACTCGTACCTGTTAAATAATGTTTTAACTTATAAGACATTGTCGTATTTCACAATTATGTATCTTGCGCGGTTGAGTTGAAAGATGGCCTCCAAATAAATTAAATTAAATCATGTGCCAGCCGAGTATTTCG
This sequence comes from Mecyna flavalis, assembly GCA_949319885.1. Taxonomy (NCBI): domain Eukaryota; kingdom Metazoa; phylum Arthropoda; class Insecta; order Lepidoptera; family Crambidae; genus Mecyna; species Mecyna flavalis. Next base: position 2,242,445 of record OX439417.1, on the reverse strand, counting down.
GCATGTTCACGCAGTTGGATTATTTAATAAAACGTGTTCTTTGTAAGGTTAATTACTTACTTCGTTTCCAGCTAGTTTATTTTACAATGATTCTCAATTAACGTAATATTACACTTCATTAGCTGGTATTTAACTGTGTAAATTTTAATTTTAATTGTCAATTCAGTTTTGTAACGAATTGATTAGAATATGGAAATAAAATAAAGACTTTTATTGCATAAATGCAAAAAGCCAACGTCACGCGGTGTTCCCAGGCGGTCACCCATCCAAGTACTGACCGCGCCCGACGTTGCTTAACTTCGGTGATCGGACGAGAACCGGTGTTTTCAACGTGGTATGGACGTTGGCAATAGAGCATTCAAATTTTATAATCACATTAAATATCCGGCCTTGTAAAAAATGCTGCTAACACATAATGTGTGAGCATCAACTACAGTTATTATAAGAACAAAGTGACCACCCACTTTGTTTAAATACAAATCATTTGTTTTAATTATTGGTTTTTCTTTTTTAAAATGATAATTGATATTATTAGTACACGGTACAAGGAAAGCACACGCTAAGAAAGAATAAGTATTTGAAAACCTACACTTAAGGAAGAACTAGATTTGTCTTTAATAACTTTTAAACCTTGCAATAATTAATTGGAATAGGTATGTAAATATGTTAATGAAACTTCAGAAACAAACAACTTAATAATAGCTCGAAAGCATTCATTAATTAGGTTATTATTTGTTTTAATAGGCTCATAGGAAATAATAAAAATTCAAAATACTAACTACATTTCATGACTCCCTATTCCTAATCATCTAATGAGTCATGCGTGGTATAACCTTGACCAGATGAACGTTTTAGAACCTATTCATTTTTAGACGACTGTAAAAGTGTAAACCACTAATGGATTGTTTATGTCTTTGGATTCTTCTGCCATATATAGATAACATCCGAGGTGATGTGAAAGCGACATCTAACGGCTAGAAGTAAACAACACTATACTCAAGCTAGTTAAAACCGACGGGCGGTCCTCACAACATCACGACCAACACAATTAGACCCGGGAGCAAGCGTTACTTTCTCCCATTTGCGTTCCTGATTATTCCGGCCGTCGTCCGTCCCACTGCATGACAGTAGAAACTCTTTTGTTAGCTTGTTCATACTTCATTCATGTTTTCTGTGTAAATGTGCATTATGCTCAGAAAGTGGAAAAAACATGACTAATTTAAATTTTTGGGTTACGCGCTTTTGTAGGGAGCGGCCGCCGGAGTCTGCCCGGTAAAAGAATTACCGTTTGTAAATTAATTCATATTATTAATTTAGAATTGTAGTATAAACTCCACCATTACTTATGGTGTTTAAACATGGTAATTAAAATGAGAACTAGGACAAAAAAATATGGATCTGTTATATTTATTCTATATATTTTTTTTAAAACTGAAAACGCGGTTGATTTACCTTGGTATGCCCACGCACGTGGTGTGCCCAAGTATTTTTTTTATCCCGTTAGAAGCACTGAACATTAATTTGCATGTTCTGTGCGTAGAAGTATGAGCAAATAATAGTGCAAATAGTTGTTTTAGCGTTGATGTTGCCAAAAAAATATGTAGTATAAAGCATTATTTCCAATTAAACGCCAGTATGTCAAACCCAGGATAAAAATGTATTGTTTCATCCAAAATTTAGCTTTGTAGTTTATACGCATCATCTATAATTTACCATAATATAGTACCATTATCTCGCTAAATAAACAATTTTGTTATAATTCTTATTCTAATAATAAAACATCAAAACGGCATTCTATAATAAGCGGCCTTATTAGGTATAACGCATTATCGCATGAACGTTTAAAAATGCAGATTCATACGACAGTTTAACAATGATTTAATCGGCTGTAGTAAATACAAAACAATAATTATGTCACGCACAAGCCGATGTCCCCTGTGTCTGCGAATCGTTCGTGATGGATTACGCAAAAATGCGTATCTGCTTGTTTCGATTACGTGATTTAATGAATTACGCATTCATAGGCGTAGAGATATTCGTTTGAGATTATTTAACGGTCATTCTATGATGACGATTTGTTTTTTGTGTGGCTATTGGGAGCGTTCGTTCAATTGATTTTATGTAAAAATTAATAGCTTGATAAAATTTATTTGATCATGTTTAGGATAGAGTAGGATAAAAAAATTACATATAATATTTCCGATACAAGATTAATGATGAACTGTAAAACTAAAACAAAAATTATTGTAATGAAGTGCATTGTTAAATTCAGGATATAAATAGTTATACAAAGGCAAAAAGCCAACGTCACGCGGTGTTCCCAGGCGGTCACCCATCCAAGTACTGACCGCGCCCGACGTTGCTTAACTTCGGTGATCGGACGAGAACCGGTGTTTTCAACGTGGTATGGACGTTGGCGATAGGGAAGCCGTATTTACCAAACCCTATGTCCCAAAGGAAAACAAAACAAATATTGTGATAAGAACATTTATTTAGATACTACAAGTGACGCTTGCGCCTTGCATATTGTTTAGAAATAATTTTCTTTTAAAATTTTTATAGCTTCATTCAACCACATAAAAATCCATTGCGTTTTTAAGATCTAAGTTAGGAGATAAGCTAACGCGAGAAGCAACATTGTTTATATTATGTAGCATATTTTACTTTTTTTTTCGGAGGAGAATGCGTTTATGCACCATAACCGCAGGGTAGCTAAAATAGAGGCAGAACATTCTAGACTCATTACCACAAATTACGTGTTAACAGGAACCAAGTAACTAACTTTTTTTTTTAAATCACAAGCCATTTGTTATTTTTAAAATCATTTCAATCAATGACAAGTGTTGCTTAATCATGGGTGCTCAACGCCCAGCAATCAATAACGCCCAATTAAAACCTATTCAATTGTCTCACCTAAGACCTTTGGCGGTTACACGCCATTTATTATCTGTTTCTCGCACACATTTATTAACTGTTGTTCATTAATATTCACCTGTGAAATTATTCGCATTCTTGTGGAGTGACCAGTCACTTTTCTCTTGGCGAAATATGAGGTGAATAAGTGATGTTTGCGATAAGAAAGAGGAAAGAAAGAAAGAAAAAACATTTATTGGCCAAACAAAAACAGACAAAAAAAACATAAAGCACAGACAATACATTGAAGAAAAATAACGTGAAACAATAATTAATAAGGTATCTTAATAATAAAAAAAAATTACATGAAGAGTTGGTTTCAGCGCTGACAGATAAGGGTGATAATTTATCTGTCAGAAAGCTTAGATGATGTTGTTTTTGTCAATTTTCAAAAAAAGGAGTCCACATAATTTTATCGTACATTTATAATTTATCAAAAAAATATCTGAAAGTAGACCAGTCATAGCTAGATATTTTGTCAGTGTATAAAATGTCTTATTAATCGGTACTTTAATAAAAGCTAGAATAGATTTCATTTTCGCTGCTTCTAGCCTGTGAAATCGAGATTATCAATGATCGGATTCGGAACAGACCTGTATCTTCAACGTGGTACGCCGGTACGGACGTTGGCGGACGGGGAGCTGAATTTGTCAATCTTGCTTTTTTCTTTTTTTTTTTAAATAACAAGTAGCGAATAAGCAAGCGCTTATATGATGTGTTTCGCTATGTTGTAATTGCAAGGCGACATTTGCATCTGAAATTGTCTAATAAAAAACGTGCACTGAAATAAATAACGTTTTGTATGTAAATTAACGACGTCCAAGGTGACAAAATTACTCTGTTTTGTTTTAGAAATTGCGCGTTAATTTTAGTACTCTTCAAGTTATTTGATTTTTGCTTTTAACATCCATTAAATCGCAACATGTCATCATCATCATCTCACAAAATCCATCAACATAAGAAAATAAACGAAAATAAGTATTCCAATCGAAATGTATTCGCAGTGGGAAATAAGCGAATCACTCGATTCGTTCCGGCTCCTCTCTACTAGGCTATAAAGCTTGCGAATATTTGCACATCACTACCACGCACCTGCTTGTTACACAACGTAACTCGATTACAACGTACCACAGATTATACTATGATATTACTACGCGGACGGTAATTACAGATCTGGCATCGACGGGCCAGTCTGACGAGAATGTGGAGAAAAATGGGATAGACCGTTATACGTTGCTGCCGTGCTTGCCGTCAGTTTTTTAATGGGGAATTTGAATTTCGAATATTGAAAAAAATGACACACGAACACCCTATTTTATTATTATCCTTAATTTTTATTATTACCAAACTAAAAGTTGATTGATACTTTATGTTTGCTTCACTTTTCAAAGTAAACTGAAAGCATAATTATAAATTCAGCACATCATTCGCCAACGTCCATACCACGTTGAAAACACCGGTTCTCGTCCGATCACCGAAGTTAAGCAACGTCGGGCGCGGTCAGTACTTGGATGGGTGACCGCCTGGGAACACCGCGTGACGTTGGCTTTTTGCCTTTTTCATCTACAAAATATTTACAATGTTATTTTAAAAGCATACATTTTTATTATTTACGAAAATGTATGTTCGAGACTAGTTGGTATGTAACATACACACTTCGACTTCCAATGCACATAAAAATAAATGCTTTTAACGACAGATCTGCATAATGTTGACATAACCATCTTCTATGCAAATAATAGTTATTTATACAAATGGGAGTTTCTCTTGGCTAACTTGAAAGCCCTTTAACTAAATTGCTTGTTAACTGTTAGCGCCACTTTAGAAGTTGTGGCGAAAATATAAAAACTTTCAGAGTACATACATAGTAATTTCGATTTATTTATTTATTTGGCAGATAACTAAGAAAAGTAAGAAATCTTTGCCTAGTTATGTTCTAAAAATTATTTCTGTAAATTATCCGCTTTATATTTTAATTTCAATATGAATTAACAAGTAAAAAATTTAAATAGCTTTTTAATGTTCCACTACTGATAAATTAGATTCATAAAATCGCTATTTTGTCAGTTAAAAAAGCCTAAAAATTAAAAATACTTTTTTTTTCGACCCTGGCTGTCATTGAACCCAGAAGATCGTGGAAAAATCCACTAGACTAAAATATTGTAATGTGCGAGTGAAAGATTTTTCACTGAAATAAAAACTCCATTTCTTAGTTAATAAAAATAAAATTCGCCAAACGATTTACAAATGAGTTGAGTCGACCAGAATTTTAAGTCTTGTTTTAGTAGTACGAGTAAAAGCAAGAAGATAATATCAATTTTGCGCTCCCGAGTCTAAAAGATAAGACACCTGTTACATTTTAATTGACCTTTTAGCTGTGCTTTTAGTTCATGAAAGGGTTTTCTTGTACGTTAACAAAAAGTATAGCCTTAATCTTAATTCTTATCTCAGCAGTAAATTTTTCAGTAACTAAGTAGAAGTTTATTTTTTTTTAGTTCAGGAATTCATTCATTATTCATAAAACAAATAGCATCAAAATTTTAATAAAATAATATTTATGTCTTACGATACTTTACGTAGGGGACTTGAAACTAATAAACGTTTTTTAATAATTTATCTACAATTACATATCATAATAAATTGATGAATTCATACTCTAATTGTCGATTTTTATTTGCATCTATTTAACCTATGTTTTTAAAACTAACAATATCCAATTCAATTTCGTTTATTGTTTTTAGAAAGTAAAACCAAAACTGTGGTAAAACCAGGTAAAACACTGCTAACAACACGTAGAAGTATAATTTATTAATATCTGCAATTAGTTGACTAATGACTATTTGTTTAAAGTTGTAGTGTTGTACTAAATTACTTCGTCACTTTCTTTAGACTCAGTTCTTTATGGTGGAGCGCTGGACATTTAAGACTTTTTTGCGAATTCGACAATTTGCGCCTAAAGCCTGTAACCAAAGATATAATCCTTAAAAATCCAATCGATTTACTATAATTAAATATTATGATAAGTAGTCATGAAAGTCATGAAACGCATAATTTTATTAGAAAAATATAAAGAATAAGAAAAATACTAATCTAATCATCTTGACTGGTTTGGCGGTTAAAGAATTAAAATAAATATTGCAGGGCAAATACGGTCGACGCGTTGACGGCTCCAATATTGGTCAAACCAAATTGTAAGGCAAAACAAATTGAAAAATAATATGTATCAAAACTCAAAAAGCCAACGTCACGCGGTGTTCCCAGGCGGTCACCCATCCAAGTACTGACCGCGCCCGACGTTGCTTAACTTCGGTGATCGGACGAGAACCGGTGTTTTCAACGTGGTATGGACGTTGGCGATAGAGGAGCTGAAATTATAAGATATCTAGCTTGAGTTAGTGTTGCTTACTTCTAGCCGTTAGATGTTGTTTTCACATCACCTCGGGGCTCGGATGTTATCTATCAGTCACAAACAATGCCCGCGATCCATATCGCGGTCTATTTCGCGTAATTAGCCTATTCTGGGCTATTGTCTACCTACTTTATAATAGTGCAGAGCAACATAGAGTGACTTAGTTTCATGGAATTAATATTTAAGTCTATGCTTAGTTTATTCTTTGACGGATGAATTTACGACTTAGTCGTCAACTCGCGGACATCCGCGAGTTGGCACCTTTTGATTTTACCTACTTTTTTCGTCGTCAACTCGCGTGATCATGAAATCTGACGTATTAATGTATAGTCAGCTACAAAGACGTTACAACAAATTCCTTATTAAAATAAGGCCAACTAAATATGTAATATATACTTTTTCTTAATGTAGGTATATAATGTGTAATATTACTTTAATAATAAGGTTGATAATACGGATACTGGTATTATTGTACTAGGGCAACATAACCTTATTGGAGATGTATTTATTTCAGGGACTGCTTACCGGTATAAAATATCGTTATAGTACCAGTAAAAATATCAGTACTAAAATTCTATACCCATTGAATTTCGGTACAGATTTCAGTCGTTTATACAGTTATTTAAAAATAATTTTATTGCTGATACTGAAATGATGAGTGCGCGCGCCCGCGCCCCGCGGTGCCGCTCGCGCGAGGGGCCGCGGCGGGCGGGAAAGGATTAGGATTTACGGAACACGCGCCGACAGGTTGGCGATCGCGATTGTTTTTCTTTCATCCGGCGGACGAGTAATACCCAAATTATAACGTTTTACTTTTATTTAAAAGTTTATAATTATTATTTCTTTAAACATACTTACATTACCTACCTACATACATACATACATACTTTTACATATACGTATCAACATAGGGTGGAGGCACCAAATATCGGCCCAACATTTTTTGACCTTTCAGTGCTTATAATTTTTACATTAATAACTTTTGCTTTCTTTCAACTACTTTTTTAGGTAAAGGGATAATGAAACTCCATTATTACATTCGCGAAATAACGAATTCTTTGTTAGATCTGAATATATATGTCGTGGCCATATCGTTGAATTGCTCATTTCATGAAATGCTCGACCATTTCGTGAAATGGTTGCATTTCATGATGTGGCCAACTCAATTTGGCCAGATCGTTAAATCGTCTACGTTTCACGATTTTGTCATCCACGTTTGGCCGGATCGTAAAAAAACAAAGTTGTCGCAAATATTTCGCATGAAAAAAACCTATCGGAGGCGGAAATCGACTCGGATGGATATAGGTTAGAAGACTAAGGCGGGAGCCGAGCTCCCGCCTTAGCCTTCGTGGTTATTTTTTTTTATAAACCCGAAAGAAATTTTTAATTTGACTCAAAAATCGATGATGTCCAAATTTAAAAGTGAAAACATTAAAAATAAAAAGTGTCAATACAGCCACTGTGTCCGAATATAACGTGTCCAAATCTTCAATCAAACATGTCAAGTTACACATTTATTACAGAACATATGGTCCGCGGCCGCCATCTTTTACACATAAACAAAGCGCTTGCAGCGCCTCTACCGTCACACTTAATGTAACTATTTTACGATATTATCAAAATAATCTTGACCACATCATGAAGTAGTCGCCCGTATAGCTGCCCAAATCAAGAAACGATTTTCAATCATCGATCTGACCAAACCACATCATGATGTGGCCAATAGACAGTTGACCATTTCACGAAATACAACCATTTCACGAAACGGTCGAGCATTTCATGAAATTATCAATTCCACGATATGGCCACGACATATATATACATCTCTTCTTGACCTTATAATGGTGTATTCTACTACCCATGTGTCTAAACACGGTCAGTGTCATGCTGATGCCTTTTCTTACCACGACTTAATTTATCTGTCTTACAAAATCCGCTCTCCAAAACTCAAACGAAGAATTCTTTTGCAACGCAATTTTGGTGGTATGATTGTTGAAGATCTTAAACGTGATGCTTTGAACATTGATTGGTCCGTAATTGACAATGCTGAAAGTGTGGACGAGAAAATCGCCCTTTTTAACTCCTTGCTGTTAAGCCTATATGATAAGCATGCTCCTATTCGACCAGTCAAAATCAAACATTTTCCTGCGCCTTGGTTAACTGATGACTTAAGATCACTAAGAGACAGAAAGAATGCCGCCAAAACTAGATTTAAATTGGATCCGTCCGAGAAAAACCGAAATAAATATAAAATGATTCGGAATCGCTGCAATGTGATGTGTAGAGACGCTCAAAGACGCCATATTCATAGTTCTGTAGAAAATGGTGATCCTGCAAAAGTGTGGAAATTTCTTAGGTCACTTGGGACTGGAAGGACGCGCAATAGTTCTGTGTCCAATGACGTTGACATTAATTCTTTAAATAAACATTTCTCTTCATCTGTGTCTATTGATGACCAAATCAAGACTAATACTCTTCATCAGCTTTCAAGTCTTCCAATTCCTGACTATCAAAGTTTTTCTTTTAATCAAGTGGCCGATTGTGATGTTAAGAGAAACATTATGTCCATTGCCTCCAATGCTGTAGGCTGTGATTGCATTAGCCGTCATATGATTATCCCCATCATTGATATCCTGACTCCTATTATCACTCACATTCTCAATTTCTCCCTATCTACAAGTTGTTTTCCTACGGTCTGGAAGGATGCCCAAATCATTCCTCTCCCTAAAAAGTCCAATCCTTCCTTATATTCTGATTATCGACCCATATCCATTCTTCCTTTCCTATCTAAAGTCCTTGAGCGTGTAGTTTATCACCAGCTTTGTACTTTTCTTTCCAAAAACCATCTGTTAAACCCCTTACAATCGGGTTTTCGTCCCGGTCACAGTACAGCTACAGCTTTGGTAAAAATCATAGATGACATACGCTGGGGCATGGATCAAAAACATCTTACGGTTTTATCATTGCTTGATTTCAGTAATGCCTTTAATAATGTTGACTTTGACATTTTACTCGGTTTACTTCTTTCTCTTAACATATCTCCAACGGCCACTGATTGGTTTCGTAGTTACCTGCATGGACGCCGGCAGCAGATTAGTGCAGAGGATTGGCAATCCGATTGGTGTGATATCAGCGCCGGTGTTCCGCAGGGTGGCGTACTGTCTCCCCTTTTATTCGCTATTTTTATTAACTCTGTTACTCAAAATCTCTCCTCTTCTTATCATCTATATGCAGACGATCTCCAAATATATTCACAGGGTAGTCTTAGTAATCTCGGAACAGTTGTTGATAGCATCAACTCTGATTTAAGCCGCATTTCGGCTTGGAGCAGATCATTTGGACTCACGGTTAACCCTACCAAAACGCAGGTAATCATTTTAGGCAGTTCAAAACTCTTATCTAGAGTTGTCTGGAGAGAATTGCCTCCAATAATTAGTACTGTAGTGAAAAATCTTGGTATCCACATGGATAGTAGTTTATCTTGGGTTAATCAGGTGACTGAGGTTAGCAGAAAGATTTTCGCTGCAGCAAGATCGATTAATAGGCTGCGTAACTTTTTGCCTATTCCCACCAAAATTGCACTTGTGCAAGCATTACTTCTACCAATTCTTGACTACGCAGAGTGCAGCTACCTAGACCTTAACGAGATTTTCTTGAATAAACTTGAGCGTCTCCAAAATTTTTGCATCCGCATCATCTTTGGGTTGCGCAAGTATGACCATGTTTCTCACTACCGGTCGCAACTGAAATGGTTGCCCATCCGTCGCCGGCGTGACGCGCATATTCTATTCTTTCTCTATTCCATTCTTTTTAACCCAAAGTACCCTCGTTACCTTAAAGAGCTATTTAAGTTTTTGCAACCTGCCAGCGGTCATAATATGCGATCATCCAACTCTCTTCTTTTGCAATTTCCTACTCACTCTTCTCATTTCTACACGCAGTCCTTTACCGTCCACTCCGTTCGTCTGTGGAATTCTTTACCACCCTTGATACGTCAATCTGAGTTATTGGCTATTTTTAAAGCACGAGTGAAAGCTCATTTCCTTGCACTCTGAAACTTTTGCTGTCATGTTATTTCTCTGTTGCGTATTTTATGATATGTAGATTTATGTATGTTTATTATTGTATTTATGGATATATATGTTTGCATTTATTTATTTTTATTTATAGTATTTATATATCTATAATATAAAAATGAATCGCAAAATGTGTTGGTAAGCGCATAACTCAACAACGCCTGGACCAATTTGGCCAATTTTTTTTTTAAATGTTCCTTGGAGTTCAAGCATGGTTTTTACGGCGAGAAAAATTGAATTGATTGATTGATCAATTCCCACGGGAACGGGAACCACGCGGGTGAAACCGCGGGCGCCCGCTAGTATTTATATAAATATTAATTTTTTTTGTTATTTAATTTTTAATTAAATAATATTGTTAATAATTTGTTATTATTATTCAAATTGCACAGTTATACCCATTCTTTCAGTTATCCTTTACTTCGGGGTTGTCTGGTAGAGATCGCTTATAGCGATAAGACCGCCTATATTGTGCGTTTTTGTTATTTTTTATTGTATTTTTGTCTGTTCTATGTGCAATAAAGAATATTTATTGTTATTTATTATTATTATATAGATGTTTGTTTCCGAACTTGCCGATTTCCCCTAATATCGGCCTTTAGCACCCAAATATCCGCCGCCTATAACCATAATATCGGAATACCTTTTCAAAGGGAAATTTTTTTTTCAAACAGTATAAAATCAAAGTATTATAACATTTATTTATTTTCAAACCATATTTTATTTAACTCTATTATCCTAAATAAGTCTTTTAAAAATAATTTACGATTTTTTTCTTTAAATATATTTACTATGCCATCACTAAGACTTGATCACAAAGTAGCCTGATGTTAAACATCTATGCGGTCTACGTTGGAGCACGCTTGCTTAGGAAAGGCCTGTAAATTCTTGCCTTGAAGAGCACCAAGATTATAATGGTCAGGAAAGGCAGACCCAGGTAAAGAGAGAAACTTGCGCAGTCCGTATCAAAAAAGATGAAGCAGATCATTTAGTTCGTAAGCGCGGCATTTTCGCAGTATAAGGATTGGAGTCTCTGACCGAGTCAAGTCGTTCGGTGATGGAACGGAGCTGGTAAAACCAAATCGTACAGCCGAGCAGCACATTCACCAAAGTAGAGCCTGTAACAGACGGGTAGGCAATCAATCTTCCTACGATGATCGAGGCTTTGCAAGTTCTCGACCAAAGCATCATCGCCGAAAAGCCTCTTCGCATGCCGCTCAATAGAGTTCAAGGCAGCCAGCTGGCATTAAACAGAACTATCCCAAATATGGTAGCATATTCCATGCAGGAACGGACTTGAGCTCTATATAAAGGGTAAGGAGCTTTTTCGCAATCAAGTAGAGTATGGTTCTTGAAAGGATGCCAATCTTTTTATAAGCAGTTACTGCTACGGACTCTATACAGGGTGGAATTTTGTAATGCCACCTGAAAGGGAAGTACTCTTAATACTGAAGATAGAAAATTTTACTTAAAGAAAACATTCCTTTATTTTTTTAAAGAAAGAAAACTGCATTCAAAGATTTTTAAAAATTCGCTTGCTGCACCCGGTAATCGAACCGACTAAAATCTGTAAAAGTTGCACCCTGTACTTTTATTGCATCGATCGTTAGGGTCAATAATAAGGATGAATTCTCTCTAATAAACTTCATAAATTAAATGAAAGGAAAACAATGAAATCCTAAATTATTGATTCAATGGGTCAAGATAAAGCACTTTTTTCATTGTTTTCCTTTCATTTAATTTATGAACTTTGTTGGAGAGATTTTATCCTTATAATTGTCCCTAACGATCGATGCAATAAAAGTACAAGGTGCAACTTTTACAGATTTTAGTCGGGTCGATTACCGGGAGCGGCAAGCAAATTTTAAAAAACCTTTGAATGCAGTTATCTTTCTTTTCAAAAACAAAGGAATGTTTTCTTTGAGTAAAATTTTCTATCTACAGTATTAAGAGTACTTCCCCTTCAGGTGGTATTACAATGTTGCGGTAAGCAAATTTTTAAAAATCTTTGAATGCAGGTTTTTTTCTTTTCAAAAATAAAGGAATGTTTTCTTTGAGTAAAACTTTCTATCTTCAGTATTAAGAGTACTTCCCCTTCAGGTGGCATTAAAAAATTCCACCCTGTATAGCTCCCGAAGTTAAGGTTGGAAGATAATTCCATACCTAAGAGCTGTAGTCGGTCAGATAGAAGAACGGATACGCCACGAAAAGTGGTAGCCAGCCCAAAACCACTCTTTTTTGTGGAAAATATACAAGCCAGCGTTTTGGTGGGGTTGAGTCTGAGACAATTTGAAGGGTCTGATTCAATTTGTCCACCATGTTGGATCCTAAAGCCTCAGTTTCACCTCTACTTGCACGTGTACGACAAGTATCCCTCAACTATCGTACTATCATCGGCGTACCCCAGAATCTCGGACGTAGCTAACAATATAATCGATGTGCAGTAGAAAGAGTGTAGCTAAAAGCACAGATCACTGAAGGGAAGCCAGCATTTATTGCAAGTGAGTCGGAGGTGTACGATCGAGGTCTCCCGCGCGTGATCACTTTTGGAAAAATATACCGTGCACGCGCATCGTGACTTCTTAGGAGCGGCGCTTGTAAACGTGAAAATACTGCACAGGATTTTAGCCTTAAGGGTGATCACGCGCGAGTGACCTCGATAGTACCCATCATGAATTACTCTGATGCGACGTTCAGTCAGGAAATCCATGATTCAGGCACAAACTGCAGAGGGGATCCCATAGGAGGGATATTTACCAAAAACATTACATAATAGGTAAAGTTATCTTCAGACAGTGATGGCAATATATTTTTAAGTGTATACATGAAACCATTTGGGGCATACGTCACATCCAATATTTTTATCTTCTTCTTCGACATCACTCATCAACTCTTTCGCATAGCTGGCGCACAAAGAATATCAGGCAGCCGACATTAGGATTTCTAATTGCGATAGACAAATCTCAATATCGACCACTCTGCCGATATTGAGATTTGTCGATCATACTGATCCCTAATCTCGGCCACGCAATTATTAAATAAAAAAAATAAACAAATTTTAAAATATACTACCTAAACGGTACCTTGACTCTTTATCTTTAAGAAGAAATAAAATAAAATAACTTTGGTATGTTTATTACAATTTAAATACTTCTCAACGCAATGATTCGATTCACGAATTTGACCTGAAAATGCCGCAAAACGACGCACGTCCGTACCTCCTGCACTTTTTTGCCTATCATTCGTTCAAATTTAGAGATATTCATAAAAAATTAAGGGAGGTTAAGCGTAAGGGTATACAGCTGCTATTTGCATAAAAACAATTATGATTTTAGGACATTCTTTTAAGTTATGGCGCATTTTCTCTAGACGGCCGATATTAGGAGGGGGCCGATATAAGGAGCCTCCACCCTACATCATAGCACGAACTGAATATCTGACTTTACTTACCAGTACTTACACCAATGCTTGCTTTATGATCTTATTCCCTATCTAGCACTTATCGTCGTTAAGTAAGCACTAGCAGCTAAGTAGGTAGTTCAATATCTATCGAGTGTAACTGCCATTGAAAGATATACTTACCTTTAGATAGGTACCTAAGTTTAATGTCAAATAGATAAATTAAAACTTACGTTGAAAAGCGCGACAAATACTTTGCTTCAGCCTCTGTTCTTGTGATCCATTGTTCAATATACAGACCGGTGCGAGCGGACGCGTGAGAGGACTGAAATCAACTAACTAGCTAACTAAGCTAGCCTAGAAGTACCCCCGTGTCCCTCCATTTAAGCCATTACAAAATTTCAGTATTTTAATATAAATAACAGTTAAAAAATTGTTGTACAAAAATGTTTATACTACAACAATTTTTCAGTACCAAAAAAAAATTCTGTACTGGAATTTAACAGTATCAAAATATATTTAAATGACGTCATACAGAAAAAAACTATACCGTTATTCATACCGGTAAACAGTCCCTGATTTATTTGTCATGCATTTTTTTTTTCATCAAGGCTATAAATACCTACTGCAGCTTGAAATTTTTTTTTCTTCTATACGCTTGGTTCGCCTTAGTAATCAACTCGTAAAAAATCCTTAAAAAATTAATACATCTCCAATAAGGTCATGTTGCCCTAGTACATTGTAAATTATCCTTTGGTTTCAACCTGTTTTTATTTGACTGTACTTTATATAGACCCGCGAGTTGACGACAAAAAATGTAAGTAAAATCGAAAGGTGCCAACTCGCGGACGTCCGCGAGTTTCGCGTCCGCGAGTTGACGACTAAGTCGAATTTACGGGCGCCTAACTTTGAAGGGATTTGACCGGCTACTGGGCACCGCATTCCGGCTAACCGCATAGTGCGTACCTACATACCCTTACGAATTCCAAATTCAAAGTTGGCAATTTTAAATAAAATGGCGTCCTGTTTTTTTCATAATCGTCTCATCACAAATAAATTGCCAGTAATAATTTTAATGTGTAAATAATTGTTAAATAACTCAAATCACAGAACCAAGAACCATGAAGAGTATACAATGTACTTGTTAAGAGTCTGTATTACACAGACACATCACAATAGTCGAGATGGGCTCGTGTCAAGGTTTGCGACCCACGTGGGACGTTGCCTAATACCGTTAACCTGTGTGATAGGATAGGTAATAATACTTACAATACAGCTGCATTCATAAAAACATCTAGAAAGGAAATCTTTGTTAGCAGGTGGCTTACTGGTCACGATTAACTAAAATATTGGATGTAAGTGGATATAAGTACGTACCATAATGATAATTATGATTTATTCTTATTCATAAGTAGGTATTTATTTTGTGATTAGGTACTTATAATTTTTTCACTGATGCCTAACTCTGAAGCCAAGGTTAAAGACTGTAAACGTAATGATTTTGTTTTTAAAAGCAAATTACACAAAAAAGTCGCTTTTAGTTTGCTTTTTATATTTTTTTTGATTCTGAAATCTTTTGTGTTTATTTTATTTCTGTCTTTGGGTTTATTGAATGTTTATATGGACTTATTAAACGGAAGAAAAAGTTAACATACCTATTTAAGGCCTTACCCAGAGCAAATGACTTTGAGCATTTCACCTTCACTTACCCCCACCTCACCTCACCCCATACTTCGTAACCATCGGTAATAATATGAGCGCCATCTAGTTAGCTAGCGCCAAACTATTACTAACATT
Organism: Mecyna flavalis; assembly: GCA_949319885.1. Taxonomy (NCBI): domain Eukaryota; kingdom Metazoa; phylum Arthropoda; class Insecta; order Lepidoptera; family Crambidae; genus Mecyna; species Mecyna flavalis. Next base: position 2,226,851 of record OX439417.1, on the reverse strand, counting down.
ATAAAGCCACTATTAGCAGACTGAATATTAATTGTCATAGAAAAAAAAGTATCTTGTAGTCTGTACACACATCATAAAAGTAGAATCGAAATGTTTTTCAGTACGATAAAATACAACAAGATTAATTTTAATTTTTTTGTTCTCTATTTGAAAATACAAATTTGAACATGAAAGATTTTCAATACAAAAGAAGAACTCGATTCAAACGGTTTTTTCGATATTTTCAACGGATATCTAGATTGAAAAAAACTCTTAGAGGATTAACAGAAGTTTTACGAGTAAAAATTACAGCAGGTATAGTACATCAGGAGGTGTTCTCCGGGTAGTATTACCAGGGTGTGTTTTCAGGGTATTAACATCATAGGTGTTCTCCAGGAAGTATCATCAAAGGGTGTTCACCGGGTTGTTGCATCAGAGGGGTGTTTTCAGGGTAGTCACATCAGGGGGTGTTCTCCGGGTACTATTACCAGTGGGGTGTTTTCACGGTATTAACATCATTCAACGTGCAACGTGGTCACGACCCTGAGGATTGGGATACGGAAACTGCGTGCTATTTCTCTCGTAGAATATCTACTCCAGTCAACGAAGCTCTAACTTTGCCATTTTAGCTGAAAAGATGAATCAAAGGACAATGCTCAAAAAAAAACCAGGTTGGAATCAAATGAAAAGTATCTGTAAAATTATTGGTAATAATATGTAATTAAATATTCCATAGGGGGCATCATCGAAATCAATGGCGGTATGTGTGAAATTGCTTTTCAGATTTTTAGGGGTCACATAAAGTATCAATTAAAGGAGTAAACAGATACAGTTGCGGTTTAAAAGTGTATAAAATGGCTATATCTAATATAATTATATTATATAATTGTATATAATTATTATTATTTAATATAATAAAGCGTAACAGTTTGTTTGTCTTTGTAAACGCGCTAATCTCAGGAACTACAAGACCGATTCTAAAAATTCTTGCACCAATGAGAAGCTACAACTTTACTGAATAGGTGCTAAAAATATATTTTTATAAAAAATTATAAAAAAATTTTTTTTTTATTCAGTAACTATGTAACTGATACTTTATGTGACCCCTGAAAAATCTGAATAGCAATTTCACACATACCGCCATTGATTTCGATGATGCCCCCTATGGAATATTTAATTACTTATTATTACCAATAATTAGAGATACTTTTCATTTGATTCCAGCCTGGGTTGTTTTTCATACTAGATGAGCATTGTCCTTTTCGTTAATGACCCCGTGATAATGATAACATACTAAAAATGCGGGGCGGGGTGGTGTCACCGGGGTCATTCGAAAAAATTGAAGAGGGTGAAAAATTACTTTTTCCCGATAATCTCAAAAACTAACAGAATTAAGAGAAAAAGTTTTAGACAAAAGCTGTAGAGAATTACTTTGTCTACAAAAAAGGTTATAATCATTTTACGCGTATCGCGCCCCGTTTGCTAGGAAATCGCGTACAATGTGCGAAAATTAGCACGGACAATGTTTTTCGCTATTTAAAACGGGGTTTTTTCATATTTTCCAATTGGAATGATTTTTATGCATCCTCCGACACACCCTAAGAGATTTCCTTCTAATTTTTATAGATTTGGGTCAACAAGTGCGTTTATTATTCAGTAACTATGTAACTGATACTTTATGTGACCCCTGAAAAATCTGAATAGCAATTTCACACATACCGCCATTGATTTCGATGATGCCCCCTATGGAATATTTAATTACATATTATTACCAATAATTTGATTCCAACCTAGCTTCTTTTTGAGCATTGTCCTTTTAGCGTCAGTTTCAGCTTTACAACTAAAATGGCAAAGTTAGAATTTCGTTGACTGGAGTAGATATTCTACGAGAGAAATAGCACGCAGTTTCCGTATCCCAATCCTCAGGGTCGTGACTGACCACGTTGCACGTTGAATGATGATAATACCCTGAAAACACCCCACTGGTAATAGTACCCGGAGAACACCCCCTGATGAATACACTAGCGATTGGGAGGGTCCGCAACGTTTCACCAAAGTACACGTATTAATATTGCTCCGTTTAAATATTATTCTAATAAGTGTAAAAAGTAAACAGTTTTTAGTAAATGTTGTATAAAAATGTGCGGCAAGAAATAGCGCATCCTGTGGTGTAAATTTTAAATCGTTTAGTTGACATTTTGGATGTTTTTTAACAAAATTAAACCAACTGTGACGGTTACGAGTGCAATATTGGATAAAGCATGTAAATAATATTGTAAAGTGACTCATGTTCCATCGGACCTCTGCAAGCAAACAATACTGATCTTTGGACCCCTATTCACGTCTGTTGGTGCGCGCCGTACTTCATCGCCTATTTCGGCCTATTTATACAGCGCTCGGTGGCCGAGTGCAAATACGCTGACGTAATAAGTGAACATTATTTCAAATCCCAAGTAGTCCAAAAAACTTTTTGAACATTTTTTTGGTTTGAGATTGTTTAGTTCTTCTTTTTTTATTATTCAATTTTTTTAAATATCATTCGTTGGTGTATTACATTGGATAATGTAATACACCAACTCAAGACTCATGACTCAGTCTTGGTTTGTATTGAATAGGCTGCGAAACTACTGAACCGATTTGGAAAATTCATTCACTTTTGGAAAGTCACCCGGGTACTATTCCCGGCCCGGGTGACATACGACAGGATTATAGGATAATTATTGACAAAAGAAATTACGCGCGGGTGAAGTGAAACCGAGGAGGCGGCCTAGTGTAGTCAGTGAAATTTACCGTCGTAGGTACCTACTGATCGATTTGTAAAATTCATTCACTTTTGGAAAGTTATCGCGATTTTGGCGAGCCATTTGGTGTAATGGTCGAGAAGTCGGCTATTACACCAGAGGTCGCGGGTTCGATCCCCGCACGGTACAAACATTTGTGTGCATGAACATGTTTGTTTGTATCGGTCTGGGTTTTTCTATTTATAATAATGTATGTATTTACAAAAAAAAGTATATTAGTAATGTTTATCCGTTGTCTAGCACCCATAGCACAACTAATGCTTATTGCTGCACAAGCTAATGCTTAGTTTGGGACTAGATGGTGCTGTGTGAATAATGTCCAGAGATATTTATATTTATATTAAATCGAGCGTGTAGCATTCGCCATTGATATAGTTTTACTACACTACTATTATTAAACAAATAATTAAATCGTCCTTTCGCATTTAATACAAGACACACCTCAGCCTCACAATATAAACGTCCTTGCGTAAACAAAGCAAGCAAACGTCAGTGCTTGTTTGTGTCGCTAGGTGTCGCTGTCTCACCGATCTGTCACGTGTGTGAGCGAGCGACACGGGTTCCCCGTAGCACAGCTAGCGACCGACTGCCGCCCGCTACCCGTTGTGGGCGCGTGAGAGAAATGGCCGTCCGAAATTATGAATAATAATCCGTAAAAATCAAGAAAAGGATGATTTCCAAATTTTTAGCAGCCAATTTATAGTTTTTTTGATTGTCTATCGATTGGCGCAAGCCAAATTTAAAAAACACGTTTAAATTAGGAGGAGTGCATGAAATAATATTATTTTAGACGTATTTTCAAAGTCAGTTTTGGTAGTGATAAATAAAGATAAACACAAACTTTAAACGTGGAATTTTAAGATAAAACTACAAAGATTATTTACGTATTTTTTAAACTGTTGTATATGCATTAAATAAGGAGTTGAGAGCCGTTAAAAACAAGACTTTTGGTCTGGGAGACGCCTTAACGTGTAAGCCTGAGAACATGAATCGTATCGTAGGACGATAAACAATAAAAGGCATATTTCATCAATCCATTCGAAAGTAAAACCGCCATTTCGCCCTATCTGTCATCTTGACATAATCCGTTGCGTTCGGTTTCACGCATCGTTGCGCGATATAATACGCGCTGTGTTAAAGCAATCATTTATCACTGGTCACCGAACGATTGATAGACTTCGTGCCTCCATAAATTAATAAATTAAAAAAGAAGGGTAAACGCCCTATTATAGGTGTCCATCACTTTACTAAGAATCATAAATCATTTGCAATAATTATAAATATTATGATGGGTACATAATTACTTGTTTTATCTAAAGATTTTTCGCTCGACTGCATATTTAACATAATCAGGTTAGTCTAATAAATCATTTAGTTAATTAAAAAATCAAAATAATCAATAACTTTTTAAAATAAAGATGGAAACTGCAAGTACATATCTGTAGTTTTAATTTAATATTTTGGGAGGGTCCCATATTTTTCCTTTTAAGTCCATTATATGGATCTAAGTAAAGTAGGACATAGTGTAAATAGGATTCCAAATACAATATAGCCATATAGGGCAGTAAATCAATATTAAAATCGATTAATTAGTCATTATTAATTTCAAGCACTCAATATGGCTGTATTTTTACTCTCCAATAAAAAATAACCATAACCGCATCCAAAAATTAAGATAAAGACCTTGAGATATTGTATTAAATCAAGACTTTGACAGATGAATGATGTAGTAAGTTCGATAAAAACAGAACGTGCCTCTCCAAGCTACGCGTACAAGTCGAAGCGAAAAAAGAAATTGCCTGCATTGCGACGCGTAACGTTACGTGATGAAAGTGCTTCTGTCTGTCTGTCGCACGTGTCCGCTTTGCCGATGCTTGTTATTGACGGTAAATGCTGTGTACCAGGGTAAATGTAACGTTTGAATGGCTTGATGGTACTTTTAATACAGGACGGTAGTGTTCAAACTGTGTAGAAAAATACTGAAAAGTTAAAAGGCAAGTTAGTAGTGTAAAGCCGTGCTGTTTTACAGTACGAATGGGCCGGCTCGTCCGGGGAAGTACCACTCTCTCACATAACACCAGCGTGAAATAATAGTGACTACGTCTGGTTTGTGAATGCCGGAGGCCCACACTCCCCATATCCCTCTGGTGTTGCAGGTGTCCATGGGCGGCGGTGATTGCTTCCCATCAGGCGACCCGCTGGCTCGTTTGCCGCCTACTCTGACATAAAAAGGCAAGCCTCATGGGCAAAATTAAAAGTAATTATTTGCGCTCTTTCATATCGCACTAGAAATTTACTATTAAAGTTTTTATGAAAAATAAAGATCTTTAAACCGAAACCGATTCGGTAGTCTAAGGTCCAAAAATTAGATCAAAAAGACAAGCGACCTAGCACCTACCTAGCATATTACCATCATTGGAGTTGCCACTTTAACTTTGAAAGTTAATAAAGATGTCTTTGGTACGAGTATAACACCGTGTTATGGTGAGTACTGAGTATGGATCACTGAACACATAATATTTGTTATTAATATCGATACTTCTATTACTATAAGGTACAGATTGGGTCCACAACCTTTTTTTTTGGAGGAGAATGCGTAGCTAGACCCGCGGCCGTGTGTGGGACTCGAGCGAGACTAAAGCGTCCACTACCCACTAAACTCCCCCGGTTTCCCCTTCACACCCGATCGGGACGAGCCGGTGCCAGCCTTGTGGCTATTGATTAACCAGCCCAGATTGGGTCCACAAACTAATAAACTCTTAAAACTAAACTCATCGACACAGAACAGACCTGCATGCTGCAACATTACAAAACTACAGCATGCTAATTATCAATCACTAGTGAAACTATTCAAAAATTGCAATTGTATTAGAAATAAAACCATTAGGAGTGACATTGAAATTCAAACAAACAATTTTGACTTCTACGGGTTGCCAGTTAAGACGTTAATTGCCATGGCAAAGTGGTAATTTCTCACGCGTTTATTTAGTTTAGTACTGTCTTGTGTAATAGCCTGGTTCGCAGTGTAGATGATGGCAGTAACGTCAAAGATAATTCAAATAACATTCTCGTCACATTATTGTCCATACAATAAAACATCATTGTGTCCATACATTTAATGTTAATTCAGTTGTCAAACAGTTTTTGAGTATGTTAAAGAACATTAAACCAGGAAAATTCGCTCAATGTGCTGCCATATTAATCATGGAACTTTAATTTCAAGTGTACTGGCTTCTTTTTAAATATAGCTGCATAAAAATGTTGCAGCAGAAAAAGATTAAGGCAGAAAAGGATCATTGCATCCACCGAATAGACGAATACACTAGTTTTAGTCATCAGTTCATCACCCTAGCAAGAGTATGCGCAGATACGCTACAAGAATTGTCGAATAAAAAGTTTTGAAGTGCAAAAAAATTTCATTGTAAATCAAATTGCAAATTAAATACTTTGTGTATCAAAATTCAAAAGTGAAAAAATACAACAGTGTAAAGTGTAAAAAAAGTGAAAATCTGATCTAACGAAAAGAAAAAAAAACGAAAAAATTGGGAAATGGCAGTGCAGCCGTCTCGATACCGTGCATTTATTCTGCACATAATAACATAAAAACAGTATACGGATTTTAAAATTTTTTTTAAAGAGGGATACAATTAATTTTCGATAGTAAGTACGTAAACACTAAAGATAGTAATGGCCTTACTGCCTTACTGTTTATAAAGCTACTATATCAGTACAAACGCACCATTCGTATTTTCTCACCGTGTAAGGTGTGCGAGTAGATAAATGCAATTAAATCGATGTTAGGCAACTCGATTACTCGATTACGCGTCATGCAAATCGTAAATCGATACTACCTATGTCTCAATAGACGTTCGAACTGTGGGACACTAAATTTTGTAAGTTTTTTTACGAAACATTTTCGTAGGAACTTAAAATACCTGCGCTCGACTCTTTAAATTGTAATGTTAAAAAATAGTAGAGTATGTATGAGCCTGTTTATTGTTCCACTCACAGAACAAGAAAACTTGTTCTGTTGTTCCACTGAATCATAAACTTTGCTCGACTAAATTATTTTTCAATTTTCAAACAAGTGTGTGTTTTTTTAAACTTATTTTAAGGCCTTACCCAGAGCAAATGACTTTGAGCATTTCACCTTCACTTACCCCCACCTCACCTCACCCCATACTTCGTAACCATCGGTAATAATATGAGCGCCATCTAGTTAACTAGCGCCAAACTATTACTAACATTATAAAGCCACTATTAGCAGACTGAATATTATTTGTCATAGAAAAAAAAGTATCTTGTAGATACACACATCATATAAGTAGAATCGAAATGTTTTTCAGTACGATAAAATACAACAAGATTAATTTTAATTTTTTTGTTCTCTGTTTGAAAATACAAATTTGAACATGAAAGATTTTCAATACAAAAGAAGAATTCGATTCAAACGGTTTTTTCGATATTTTCAACGGATATCTAGATTGAAAAAAAACTCTTAGAGGATTATCAGAAGTTTTACGAGTAAAAATTACAGCAGGTATAGTCACATCAGGAGGTGTTCTCCGGGTAGTATTACCAGGGTGTGTTTTCAGGGTATTAACATCATAGGTGTTCTCCAGGAGAAGTATCATCAAAGGGTGTTCGGTTGTTGCTTCAGAGGGGTGTTTTCAGGGTAGTCACATCAGGGGGTGTTCTCCGGGTACTATTACCAGTGGGGTGTTTTCAGGGTATTAACATCATTCAACGTGCAACGTGGTCACGACCCTGAGGATTGGGATACGGAAACTGCGTGCTATTTCTCTCGTAGAATATCTACTCCAGTCAACGAAGCTCTAACTTTGCCATTTTAGCTGAAAAGATGAATCAAAGGACAATGCTAAAAAAAAACCAGGTTGGAATCAAATGAAAAGTATCTGTAAAATTATTGGTAATAATATGTAATTAAATATTCCATAGGGGGCATCATCGAAATCAATGGCGGTATGTGTGAAATTGCTTTCAGATTTTTAGGGGTCACATAAAGTATCAATTAACCACTCAATCCCGAACCGGCACTCGGGTGCCGCGTAACAATAGATTTTCTATTGTGTCTGGTAATCCGGGGCTTGAAAGATTAAAGGAGTAAACAGATACAGTTGCGGTTTAAAAGTGTATAAAATGGCTATATCTAATATAATTATATTATATAATTGTATATAGTGTCCGACCAAAGGTTCGGTTTCGGTTTCGGTTTCGGCCGAGTTTCGGCCAAAAAACAAGTTTCGGCGGCAGTTTCGGTTTCGGCCAAAATTGGCCGAAACTTTTGCCGAAACCGAAACTGATTTCGGAATTTGTGTGCACGCTCGCCTAACTTCGTTTCACGCCGCAACGCTTTGGCGGCGGCGCACCTGTTTGGGAATTATTGTCTTGCGTCGTTCGGATAGCTCTGTAGCAACACAACATAGTCAGTGCGTTAAACAGTAACAATTAGTGATTCGATTATTGATAACTGATAAACATTTTGTTATGAGAACTTGATTTGAAAATAGTTATTTATGTGACTGTTGCATAATGAGGGTCATTAAAATACGAATGTGGTTTTATGAAACGAACGAAGTGAGTTTCATAAAAGGATCACATGAGTATTTTAATGCCTACTTATGTACAGTCACATACATAACTTTATCTTCATTCATACGATAAATGTCTATTTTAAAGTCAGGATCGATGTGAAACCGCGTGGAATATAATCCGTAGTGGTACTACAGGTAGAGAGCAGAGAAGAACAAGAAGCAAGGCTAGCACGCGTCTTTCAAACTCTTTGATTTAAGAGGGTTAACGAAAAATGCGTCGCGTCGAGTTTTCGAATTTCGGGTTTCGCGCATGCGCGCCAGGTCAAGATAAGCAATGTCTTGCTGTAGTCAAAGTAATCACTTTGATCCTTTTTATTTAATTTTAAATATTGTTTATTGTTAACTATTTATATTAGTCAATAGTATATTTTATCCTTACATAATCATAACAGGGCATAAGTAAGTGTGTGTTGTTATATAATGGGTAAAATATTTATCAATGTAGTAAACATTGACAATATCTTACTGTTTACATGAAGTACCTATTTTTTAAGAGTAGCCAATTAATACTAATAAAGTAATCCTTCCCAAATGTGTGTGTAAATACTTACTTACCTAATGAAAATTGTTGACATATGTAAGTCTTTTAAGTATGACCATTCGATACGTAATTTAGAAATAAAATACCGATTTCAGAATACCATTTTTATAACAATCTGATTTAGACCTATAGACCGTTTAAAGTCAAATGTTAACATCCCATTTGAATAAAGCACATCACATTTTAAGTGTGCCTACTATGTGTTACAAAATTGTTCTGTTCAAAGGAGAATGACCGGTTCTGGACCAAATGCTGCCCAAGCATGGGAACACTTTAATTTGTTTCCTTACATGAATAGTTATAAAAAAAATATAAAATAAAAAAAATCCTGCCACGGATTTATAAATCAATAAATAAATAAATCCTGGACCACTCACACCAATTATTTAGTCCTATACAGAGCATTGCTCGTATTACAGGGATCTAAATAACGGATTAGTGCCTAGTTTGGTTTTTGGGGTGGGCTAGGCACCAAGACGTGAGACGTTCTGCATTTTTTTTAGATACATTAATCTTAGACTTACCTAGACGACTTGTTAGTGCCTACATGAGGTATTATAACATAAGGTAATTATCATTTTTGTTATGTTTATCATCTCTGTTAACCAATTTTTTTTTCAAATAAATCCATTGTTTATATTATACACTCTTTTATTTTCAAAATAAGCTGTTGGTTATGATTTTTGTTAATGTAAGACCTCTACATTCAATAATTTTTTTTCTTAAAACTCCTGGGATAGATTTTGAAGCGCTTTGAGTTATCTACTAGTATTAATCTAAGGAACATTGTGCACTATGTCTCAATGTTGGGCGGCACTTGGTCCAACGTCCATACATAGATGGTCAATGTCCTTTCGTTTACAAAATAAAAGTAAATATTTTAATCAAGTAACAACTATGTGTTACAAATGACATTATGTACACTAATCAAAATGTGCGTTACCTGTTTATATGAATAGAATTACATTTTAATTTAAAATGAATAACTTTTATTCAGTTTAGGCTGATACAGCACTTGTGAATGTCAAAGAAGCTATTGCCACCGGTTTGCAAACCCTAAGCCGGGAGGGTTTACTATTGTCTGACAAAAAACGTATGACAAAAGATCATTTTACAAACAACGTTTGAAAAACTAATCATTTGACAAACTTTCATTTCGCAAACATATTACTTTAAAAACAATCATTTGACATAATACAGGTTTCGCAAATGTTTTACTTAGAAAATTATTTAACTGTTAAAACCCCCTTCCCCTCCTATCCCCCTACCCCTCCTATTCCCCTACCCCCTCATATCCCCCATTCCCATCATAGCCCCCTTCCCCCTCCTATCCCCCTTTCCCATCATATCCCCCTTCCCCCTCCTATCCCCCTTCCCCCTACTATCCCCCTTCCCCATCCCATCCACCTTCCCCCTCCTATCCCCCTTTCTCATCATATCCCCCTTCCCCCTCCTATCCCCTTCCCCCTCCTATCCCCTTCCCCCTGCTATCCCCCTACCCCATCATATCCACCTACCCCATCATATCCCCCTTCCCCCTCCTATCCCCTTACCCCCTCATATCCCCCTACCCCATCATATCACCCTACCCCATCATATCACCATTCCCCCTCCTGTCCCCCCTGCCCCTACTATCCCCCTTCCCCCTCCTATCTCCCCTCCCCCTCCTATTCCCCTACCCCCTCATATCCCCCTTCCCCCTCCTATCCCCCTTCCCCCTACTATCCCCCTTCCCCATCCCATCCACCTTCCCTCTCCTATCCCCCTTTCCCATCATATCCCCCTTCCCCCTCCTATCCCCTTCCCCTCCTATCCCCCTTCCCCTCCTATCCCCCTTCCCCCTCCTATCCCCCCTCCCCCTACTTTCCCCCTTCCCCATCCAACTTCCCCCTCCTATCCCCCTTCCCCATCCTATCCCCCTTCCCAATCCTATCCCCCTTCCCCCTCCTATCCCCCTTCCCCCATTAAAGTATCCTATGTCAGTCTGGGGTCTAAGCTACCCCTCCACTTATTTTCAGCCAAATCGGTTCATCCGTTCTTGAGTTATAAATAGTGTAACTAACCCCACTTTCTTTTATATAATAAGATATATAATATATTATAATATATTATATAGATATAGATATTACATTTTTTATCCAATTAATGTAGTGTATATAATATTAACATAAATTCATAACCATAGTCTTATAAAATATTTACTCAACATAGTACTAAGAAGTGTCGGTTGCGCTTTAAACTGTACCACGCTACGCAAATCAGCGATGTTTTCGGCACAGCCGTTTCTGGGCACGAGCGACATGCGTCCTGCCTCTGAAGAGCCCGGCGGCTGACTAATTTGAAATGTTTTGCGCGGAGTGTTTTATAGCAGTTTAAAAAAATGTCTATAAAATAAATTGTGCATCATTATATAGGTTTTATGTATTCAAACTTAAGATAATATGATCTTCTTTTAAGTTAGACTAAAAACTTTTTGTAAATTAAAGAAATTAATGGTAAATTTTGCATGTTTACAACAGTGATTTCTTTGTAATTTCGCTGTAAATGGATTTGAATTTCGTATGAAAATAATCTCAAATTTAACTCATACCCCATCTAACTATTTGCGTAATGATATGTAGACTTGCATAATAAAGTAAAATGTCCTATTTTTACAATGGTATTAAAACAATTGAGCTTCGAAATCGATGTTAAAAGTGAAGTTTACAAAACACTGCTCGGGTAAATTGTCAGTATTCACAAATACTCCATAGAAAGAAAAGTGGTATGGGCTACGATTTTAGACAAAGATACTGTTTATAATAATTTGTGAGTCGCATGTTTCTTAGATCACGTTTTCATAGAAAATATCTCGTTGAAAACTGCCTATTTTGAGTCAAAACGGCAATCGAATCGTTCAACAGTCTTAATGAATAGTTACGCTGCGGTTATGCTCTCCTGGTACCTTTGAAAATACATCAAGATGTTTTGCTTACATATGTTAGCTTCAAATCCATTAATTTTTACTTTTTAAGAAGACGTTCGAAATTTGAACGTAATTAAAGTATCGGTTACCGATACTAAAATGTAAACATTACGATGCAGCCACAGATAATTATATCTTAATGTAGGGCGTCTGCTCATCGCTCCTGACTATAAAATAGACATATTATGGTATGGATGTAGATAAAAATAATAAAAGTATTATTAATATGTTTTTTTGTATTATCTGTAGGTATAGGTACTAATATTAAAAAGAGGAAAGATTTGTTGTTTGTTTGTATTGAATAGGTTCCGGAACTACTGAACTGATTTGAATAATCTTTCACTATTTGAAAGCTACACTATCTCCGGGTGACAAAGAATACTTTTTCTCGGAAATGTGGGGGGAATGGAAGGATATTTAAAAAAGAAATTACGCGCGGTTGAAACCGCGGGCAAAAGGCTAGTCTTCTATATAAATGGGAGAAAATGGACCGACTGAATGAATTCCTGAATGACAATCAACGCCCAGCCCATTGCACAAGACCCAGGAATTTGAAATTTCGTACAAGGATTCTTTACAATGTGTAAATTCCCACTATGAAGCGGTTTTTCGAAATTAACCCCAAGGGGGTAAAAAGAGGGTTATAAAATTGTATGAAACTTTGTCATTTTAAAAGTTACAGTCTTAAAATTCGTGAAGTATATTTTTATATTTAGTGTCAGTTTCAAATAAAAAGGTGTTATTGAAAATTTATCCCCAATGGTGATTAAAAAGGGGTAAAAAAATCACCCCCAAAGGAATAAATTAGGGGTTGAAAAATAAAATTTTCCAAATTTGTACAGGGGTTCTTTATAATGTGTAAGCTCCTACTGAAAAAGGGTTTTTGAATATTTCACCCCTCAAGGGTGTTAAAAATGGTTTAATCGTTTTACTTTAAATCTAAAAGCGTGCTTTATAATGTGTAAATTTCCACTAAGAAGGGGGTTTTGGAAGTTACCTGGGGGGTTTCATAGTGGTTTAAAGTGTAGCCTACGCCAGCGAAGCCAGGGGCGGAAGTCTAGTATTAAATAAATGATTACAACAAAATTAATTAATTTTATTCTTGACCACGTGAGTTTCGGTTTCGGTTTCGGTTTCGGCCGAAACTGAAGCCACGGCCGAATATTCGGTTACGGTTTCGGTTTCGGCCGGAAAACCAGTTTCGGTCGGACTCTAGATTAATTATTATTATTTAATATAATAAAGCGTAACAGTTTGTTTGTCTTTGTAAACGCGCTAATCTCAGGAACTACAAGACCGATTCTAAAAATTCTTGCACCAATGAGAAGCTACAACTTTACTGAATAGGTGCTAAAAAATATATTTTTATAAAAAATTATAAAAATATTTTTTTATTATTCAGTAACTATGTAAGTGATACTTTATGTGACCCCTGAAAAATCTGAATAGCAATTTCACACATACCGCCATTGATTTCGATGAGATGCCCCCTATGGAATATTTAATTACATATTATTACCAATAATTTGATTCCAACCTAGCTTCTTTTTGAGCATTGTCCCAGTTTCAGCTTTACAACTAAAATGGCAAAGTTAGAATTTCGTTGACTGGAGTAGATATTCTACGAGAGAAATAGCACGCAGTTTCCGTATCCCAATCCTCAGGGTCGTGACTGACCACGTTGCACGTTGAATGATGATAATACCCTGAAAACACCCCACTGGTAATAGTACCCGGAGAACACCCCCTGATGTGACTACCCTGAAAACACCCCTCTGATGCAACAACCCGGTGAACACCCTTTGATGATACTTCCCGGAGAACACCCCCTGATGAATACACTAGCGATTGGGAGGGTCCGCAACGTTTCACCAAAGTACACGTATTAAAATTGCTCCGTTTAAATATTATTCTAATAAGTGTAAAAAGTAAACAGTTTTTAGTAAATGTTGTATAAAAATGTGCGGCAAGAAATAGCGCATCCTGTGGTGTAAATTTTAAATCGTTTAGTTGACATTTTGGATGTTTTTTAACAAAATTAAACCAACTGTGACGGTTACGAGTGCAATATTGGATAAAGCATGTAAAAATAATATTGTAAAGTGACTCATGTTCCAACGGACCTCTGCGAGCAAACAATACTGATCTTTGGACCCTATTCACGTCTGTTGGTGCGCGCCATACTTCATCGCTTATTTCATCCTGTCTATACAACACTCGGTGGCCGAGTGCAAATACGCTGACGTAATAAGTGAACATTAGTTCAAATCCCAAGTAGTCCAAAAAAACTTTTTGAACATTTTTTTTTGGTTTGAGATTGTTTAGTTATTCTTTTTTTATTATTCACTTTTTTTAACTATCATTCGTTGGTGTATTACATTGGATAATGTAATACACCAACTCAAGACTCATGACTCAGTCTTGGTTTGTATTGAATAGGCTGCGAAACTCCTGAACCGATTTGGAAAATTCATTCACTTTTGGAAAGTCACCCGGGTACTATTGCCGGCCCGGGTGACATACGACAGGATTATAGGATAATTATTGACAAAAGAAATTACGCGCGGGTGAAGTGAAACCGAGGAGGCGGCCTAGTGTAGTCAGTGAAATTTACCGTCGTAGGTACCTACTGATCGATTTGTAAAATTCATTCACTTTTGGAAAGTTATCGCGGGTTCGATCCCCGCACGGTACAAACATTTGTGTGCATGAACATGTTTGTTTGTATCGGTCTGGGTTTTTCTATTTATAATAATGTATGTATTTACAAAAAAAAAGTATATTAGTAATGTTTATCCGTTGTCTAGCACCCATAGCACAACTAATGCTTAGTGCTGCACAAGCTAATGCTTAGTAGATGGTGCTGTGTGAATAATGTCCAGAGATATTTATATTTATATTAAATCGAGCGTGTAGCATTCGCCATTGATAGTTTTACTACACTACTATTATTAAACAAGATAATTAAATCGTCCTTTCGCATTTAATACAAGACACACCTCAGCCTCACAATATAAATCGTCCTTGCGTAAACAAAGCAAGCAAACGTCAGTGCTTGTTTGTGTCGCTAGGTGTCGCTGTCTCACCGATCTGTCACGTGTGTGAGCGAGCGACACGGGTTCCCCGTAGCACAGCTAGCGACCGACTGCCGCCCGCTACCCGTTGTGGGCGCGTGAGAGAAATGGCCGTCCGAAATTATGAATAATAATCCGTAAAAATCAAGAAAAGGATGATTTCCAAATTTTTTGCAGCCAATTTATAGTTTTTTTGATTGTCTATCGATGGGCGCAAGCCAAATTTAAAAAACACGTTTAAATTAGGAGGAGTGCATGAAATAATATTATTTTAGACGTATTTTCAAAGTCAGTTTTGGTAGTGATAAATAAAGATAAACACAAACTTTAAACGTGGAATTTTAAGATAAAACTACAAAGATTATTTACGTATTTTTTAAACTGTTGTTTAAGCATTAAATAAGGAGTTGAGAGCCGTTAAAAACAAGACTTTTGGTCTGGGTGACGCCTTAATATGCAAAAATAAATAACAATAATGTACATTAGTTACATATATTTTTGTAATGGTCTTTAAATTCAGCATCTCCATCGCCAACGTCCATACCACGTTGAAAACACCGGTTCTCGTCCGATCACCGAAGTTAAGCAACGTCGGGCGCGGTCAGTACTTGGATGGGTGACCGCCTGGGAACACCGCGTGACGTTGGCTTTTTGCTTTTTTTATTCTTATCGTCTGATGATGAAATACAAATTGGTTGGACTTCTGATTTTCTGAAACGTTATATTATGTAATTATAAATTAGTGAAAGTATTATCATGTAATAGATGTAAAGTATTTAATATCCTACATTTAAAAATGTTAAATGGAATATGCCAATGAAATCAATTAATCTGATAAAACAATTAATTAACTACATAAAAACTATTCCAAACCAAACACAACTGTTTTCTAATTTAAAACTACGTAAATAATCTGTTTTCAGACGACTTCCATAAAAAGCTTATTTTTCGAATCGAAAGTAACATTTATGTTCGATAAAATTAAAACTAAAATTATTTCTTTAGAAGTTTAAATCCGTTTAGTACACAGAGATCCAATGGATCTCTGTGGTTTAGTATCTGTCTGGGGCACCCTTAAGATAGTGTGTACGTAAGTTTTGCTTAGTTTGGGACAGTTTTATGTAATATAATGACGTTATCTCCCAATTTAATACATAAAAAAAATACAATACTATTGCATTTTTTTACATAAATTATTATAATCACAGTTATCATATCAGTTATCAAAATATTTTTTATGATAAATTGTTTGAATGAATTCGTCACATCAATGCTATTTTCCCAAGTGGTACAAATTATCTGTCACTGCACACAGTGCACACCATTAAAACCAAAGGGCTTTATTACGTCACCTTGGTTAGTGAGAGCTTGCAATGGCTTGTTTTTTTATAGGTAAATAATTTCAATTCGTATTTCGTACTTATAACGGGCAAAATTAAAACAAAAGAAACAAATTTTTGGGTTTGTGAACATCAATCCGCATTTACCAAGCATTGTGATTAAACCAGTAACTACCAATGGAGAATGTTACTAGGTATGCCAAATCGCTTGAAATTTTGTCACAGTAATGCCTGTATGTATACAAATACACTAGTTTTTGTTGTAGTCAAAAATACCTAGTAGTTTTGATTCTATAGGCATTCAAAGTTTCGAAAAATATCGAGTCCCGCTAACAGTCACGTGACCGCTTGTGACGTCACATCACAACCCGCCGCGCGGGCCGAGCCCGGCTTAGTACAAGTTGCATAGCTTGCGCTTGGCTTGTGCAGTATTTTGTTGTGTTTTCGTTAATAGACTTAATAGTAAATATTATTCAATTAATAATATGGACGAAAAAGGGCAATCGGATAATATAATCTACCTAAAATAGATGGAATAATGGTTGCGCATTATTTAACAAATAGTGATTTCGTTGCCGCCGAAATGCGAGGAATATCAAATAGTAAAAGTATCTACCTACCATTAAATGTTTATATGTTAAAGACAACAAATAAATGTAGGTATTATAGTTTTGTAACTATAGGTAAGTAGGTACGTATGTACATATAGGTACCGCTCTTCTTAGTAAATTTAAATAAATACATATAGGTACATTGATATATTGCAAACTAGCTTCCGCCAGCAGCTTCGCCCCCGTTTCCCTCGGGAACTGTACATTTTCCCAGGATTAAAAGTAGCCTACCTACCTTTAAGTTATTCCAGACTTCGTCCAGACTCCAGATCCATTCAGTAGTTTTTGCGTGAAAGATAACAAGTAAACACACACACACTCACAAACTTTCGCGTTTATAATATTAGTAGGAACTAGGATAGTACCTAGGAATAAGAGCGGTAAGGTAACGCACTATCCGATCCGAATCCGATGCGAATCCAATCCGTCTCCGTGAAATAACGGTCCGGAGTATTTCTAGTGATTTACGAACTAGATCCGTCATCCGAATGTCTTTGTGATTTTGATTTCACGGAGACGGATCGGATTCGGATCGGACGTAGTGCGTGCGTAAGCGCTCTTAGGATGTAAGTAAATATAGTGTTGTATTTTTTTTACTTACAAAATACGTAAAGCCATTTATTTTTAAAAGAAGCTTATTTCAGATCAGCAAGAGACAGCTATGGCGATGATGCTATTAGTCATGTTCAAATAAAAAGACCTACCTAGGTGATGTATGTAATGTAGAATCACGCCAGACCACCGCATACGTACCACACCTTATCATTGCATTCTAAACTGATAAGGATCAAGAAGTTTTAAATGTAACCTGCGAAGATTGTGCCGCCAGCAGAGGTGGCTGTAAACATACTAGGATTTTTAATGTGGCTACATCGTCGAAGCGAGGAGCGTCAACGTCCTTTGGAACTATAAAAAACAACTTTTCCTGCGAATTGGTAGTTGTATTTTTACATTTAGGCACACCACATGATTTCCTAGTATTTGGATTGGACATTTTTAAAAGTATTTAGGTTTAATTTCGACGGCACGGGCGCCGAACGCTAGCGGACTGAGTGCGCCAGACTGAGCGAGTTGTACTATGACGTCACACCGGCACCGGCAGCCCGCGCGTGCGGTTACAACTTGTTTTACTTCTAAATCGGAAACTAATTGACGTATCGAAGTAATTCTTTCACTAGTATTTTTTATTTTTTACAAAGAATATGGAGTGCTAATAATCAAAATTAGTTAACATTCTTCATTGTGAAAAAATATGTAATAATAAAACATAGTACAAAATATGTTGAATGTTTTATATAACCCATACAAAATGATTGGAAACTTTAGAACACACGCAGCTATTACTGCAATTTACCAATAGATGGCGCTGTTAAGAGTCGTCTATAGAACTTGCTCAAAATGTATGGAACCTGCATCGCGCTATCAGAGTTCTTGTCTTAAATCGGTATATATACAATTTGTGACGTTTTACAAGTGTACTTGCTTCGGCAGTACATATACTAAAATTGGAACGATACAGAGAAGATTAGCATGGCCCCTGCGCAAGGATGACACGCAAAATCGTGAAGCGTTCCACATTTTTTGAAGAATTTCAATTCAAATGATTCAATAGGATAGGAGTAATTGTAATTTTACAAAAGAGTGGATAAGATAGAATTGACACTTAGCTCTTTGTTTTACATTTCTCTTTTTCAAAATAACCTATTTAAGAAAACAAATACATAGGTACATAATTATGTAATTAACTGTTTTACTATTGACACTGTCAATAGTGATAATAAGAGATGTCTTTGTCGGGGAACATTTTCCTATATTTGTCTTATTAAACGTGTCTGTGAATTTTAACATTATAAATAATATTGATGTATTGAAAATTGTAAAGACATAGCAGCTGAACATTAACATTTCTTTATGTACTTAATCTAAGAATTTTTCACCTTTATTTCAATAAAGTGAAAACAAATAGAAACAACTTCAAATAAACAAGCAGGTTCAAGGTACTACAACAATGTTAAGACAAGGCGAAAGGCAAGAAGGTCGTTCATTGATTGCATCTTTCCCACAACGCTAGGACGGAAGAAACACGCTTCCTCATTGCCCTTGTTAATCTAAAAACACCCTTAAGTCAACAAAAATAGAGTTTATTTGGTTAAAAAATTGCAACTGTCCAGTGTTGATACAACGACGTGCAATCGGTGCAAAACTGATTTTCCTAATGTTTTCCGATATCCTATATGTCGCTATTGTTGACTGACTAGTAAAAATTAGTACCTATCATTATTAATTTTGTACTTTAGACGGAATGAATACAAAAAATAAAATTGGTTGACGCCTCGTTGGTAGTTCAAAGAATGTTTTATTTTAACGATAATTTTAACTTACGTCTATAGTTTTTAATTTCCTAATTTGTTCGGAAAATCGATTGTCCTACTAACTGCAAAATAATTTTACATATTACAACTCATCTTTACTTATCTGTTGATTTGTCAAATTCAAATACGGAACACAAAAAGTTTGCAAAAATCAAACAACAATCAGCCGAAGGAAAACCAACCTTATTGTTATAATAATAAGGTTAACAAATACAGTAACTATTCAAACAAGCGTGAAGATGGCGCGCGGTTTGCAAATCGTTTAGCCACGGCCTTACGGTTGTGATTTTATATCAATTTCACTGATTCAATAAGTTCCGGTGTCTGTCGATATGTCTGTGTTTTTCTATTCGTCGAACGGTGCGGAGAATTTGTATTAAATGCTAGGCAGACACGCGATATTCCATAATTCCTTAATCATTAAAAGTAGTATTTGTATTAGCTTTCCGGCAAGATCAGCAATTACTTTCTTTTAATTTCCTGTCAGACGCGACTTCCTGTGGGTTTTTTTTATAATATAATTAAATTATAATTCATAAGTTTATTTCTCTTATTTACCACAAAAGGGTGGCTACGGCCTGCCTGATGATAAGCGATTTCCGTCATGATGAAGGACGCTTTTAATACCGTAATGAAAGGAAACAAAAAACATTGGCCGAAAAAAATTAATTGCACTGCTTCAAAAGATTTCTTCATACAACACACTTAATATCATTCAAATACATTTCTTGAGACGACAGCTTCGTATTTCGTAAAAACTAGATCAGATTCCACCGTCACCAATCAATTTGTCTATTGCTATGTAATTTAGTCAGGCCATGCTTACTATGTAGTTGCAAAATAAAAAAAAGGCGGACAATTTGATTGTCTATGAATATTTTTCGTCACAACACACGTAACCTGTAACTAAATTGATTCGTATTGTAATACTTTAATATCATATTTTTGTTCATAAAGATTTAATGCATAGTAGACACGGTCACAGATAATATAATACTAGTACACGGTCATCGGTTTATTTACTTTCAAAATAATTTTAGAGCTTTTCTTCTTGATACAAAGCAAAATTAACAATGTCGCATCGGTTTTGTTTGTATGTTACTTAATCATTTCATTTTTAATTCATTGTAATTTGAAGTTGTCTTTCAAAATATTTTAAACATGGTTGCCCTACTTTCTTGAGCTTTTAATATCTTGTCTTTTTATCACACAATATTTGCAGAACTATTTCTAAAAATATATCAGAAGTTACATACTCGTATAAAAAAATCAGAAAATCAAAAATAAAATAATTTACTTTGCCATATTTCGAAAAGCGTGCCTGCTCAAAGAACCCGACCCGTTTATACAAAAGCCAGTAATTAAGTTCCGCTACTCACTGATAGGTGGCGTTATGTAACTGTTTTAGAGCGCTATGTGATTTTCAACCTTATTTCGTTGTCTTAGGAGTTAGGGATACGCTTTAAGTGAATAGATAACTCCACGCACGGGTAGTAATTATCTTGCTCAACTGAACCATCAAATCATTAACGCCAGAGGGCACCACTACACATGTCATTCTTTAAAGAATGACTAAGCTATAGCATTGTAATTGAATGACGAAAATAAATAATTATTAGTGCAAATAATAACAATTTAACATAGATTGTGCCATTAGCAACGTACTTACTCGCCTTGGCTGTCAGTTAGTATTATAAATTGGCGCAATAAAAATAAATTACTACGGTTTGAATAACATTATCTTTAACTATTGCAATAACTCAGTGGTAATTGTTGTTTGATGAAAACGAATGGTACAAAAATGCAAAAAAGGATTCCGATACCGGGAATCGAACCCGAGCCTCCTGGGTGAGAGCCAGGTATCCTAGCCACTAGACCATATCGGATGATATCTTGAATGGCGAAATAGGTCATCAGTACATTTGATCAGGATAATTTTTGTATTTCGACTTGACGATTTTATTATTTTGAAACTTGAAAAAATGTTGGCAGACAGGCACGCAGCCCACCTGATGGTAAGCGGACACTGCGGCTTATTCCATTGAGGGACGCTTCACCTGGAAACGTCCCTCAATGTGCTGCCAGACTGTAGATTCATCTGATCTTCGTCGAGCCTCTGATATCAAGGTGTACTGCACTTATATTATAAACAATTCTCTACCAAGTTGAGAAACAATAGCAGTTCTTATTTAGCAACAATCTGATAAGCTATAGTTGGCAAAATATAAAAACACCATGGGAGATCATTTTGCAGCGGTTTCCCGCCATATTGAAATCATTTTACACACCATGGGAAGTTATTTGCCAATAGCAATCTTGGTCGGAGGAATTTGAACGGTGTCATAACGGTATAAAGTGCATTTTAGATTGTTACGTTTTGCGGTTTGTGGTAAAGAACTGTGAATGAATGGCGGAAGTTCGATGATCGGAAGTCGGTAAGGTAGCTAGCTATAGCTAGGAACTTACCTATAAGGAACATAGAAATTCACTTATTTGTACCATTCAGAGGCCCTTTGGTAGTGAAGTGACATTGCCCTATTTGCCGTAAGCCGGTCAATCGCCCTAAGACTCGCGTCACTCTCATTTTGGCCTTTGGGACGAATCTCTAGTCAAGCTAGCTTTCAGTTGAAAAATCATTAAAATCGATGATGTTCACGCCCCAAGCCTCGTCACTTTTTAGCCTTTGGGACGAATCTCTAGTCATGCTTGACTTTGAGCTTTCGGTTGAAAAAATCATCAAAATCGAAGTTAACCCAGAAAAAAATTATAAAATAAAAAAAATCACCACAGTCGAATTAAGGTCCTCCTCTTTTTTTTAAGTCGGTTAAGTATCATTGTCCGCATGTGCAATATGCGTGAGTCATGCATGGATTAGTTAGAACTTAGAAACTTCGAATTTCACTTATGACAAAAATCTCAAAATTCCCAAATTCTCAATCACGAAACAATTTGAACCATGTTCAAATTGATGTATTGCGTATTGCATCGACTTCTTTAATCTTCACGTCTACTGGCTCATGTTCCTGACAAACAGACGTCATATTTTATTTATGCACATGTTTGTACCGAGCGGGGATCGAACCTCACGACCTCTTGGTGTAATGCCGACTTCTCAACCATTACACCAAATCGGTCGTCATTACTACTATAATACTATTACTAGTATTATATTATCTTGTACCTACTATTATATAGTACTATGAATTTAGGAACTGACTTCGCAGTTCGCATATTATTTCACGTGGCTTTACCCTTGAAATGCTTGTTTTATTTGCATCAGATATAATCGTAACAGGACCAGTTTACAATATCTTGTCAGCCGCGACATTGTTGATAATCTTGACATTTTTGTGTCTGTCACAATAAATCATTTGTGGAAATTATAAAGGTTTCTGTGTCATCGTGTTATAACTTTAATTTCACGTGTACTGGCTCCCACATTATTATTGCCGGAACAAAGCCGGAGCAAGGGTAGTAAGGGTGTTTTACCAGAACAATCGATCCATCGTCGAGCGACGGCATCGATCAATGATAGAATAGAATAAGTCGACGTCGATCGATAGTTTCTACCATACCAAACGATCAACCAGACTAGTCGATCAACTTCGATCGACGTTGACCGAAGCCGTCGATCGGCGGTCGATCGATTGGTCTGGTAACACCCTAAGAATTTTTTCTCGACCCGGGAATCGAACCCAGGACCTGGTTCTAGATCAAGGAAGCGGCAAACTAACATTAATTACTAATTAAATAAATAATAGTCGAATTGACTACGAGTATAATAGACGAGAACCGGCAAACTTACCTATTGTATTGTAATTCTGACAAATACACATTTACGCCACGGATTGACTCATTAAGAATACTTTTGAAACACTGCCAAAGTACCTTTTAAGTACAAATCGCAATTATTTTCATTTCTTATACCCACTGGACCAATTACTATTAGTAATTGGTCCAGTGGGACCAATTACTAATAGTAATTGGACAAGAACAGTCAAAAAAGTGGCAGAATTGAAGGCCACCGTCCCAGGTGCGTCGTTAAAACAAAGAGAGAAAACAAAAGCTAATAATATAAATACGAGATGAACAGTGAAAGTGTAGAGTAGAGAGTGACCGGCCACTGTGACGGAGTGGTGTGTTCCACTTGTGTACCCTTGTGCTTGGGCACCTATGACTTGATGACGCTTTGACGACGAGGAAAGCTTTTGTCGCTTTTGATTAAGTTGATGGTAATATGGGAGCCAGCTTGAAACCGCGGGCACAAGCTAGTATTTAATATTTTTAAGAATGGCTATGAGGACTTATTCAACAAACTCAACTCAACATTAAATTTTACATTGGACATTTTGGGAATTGGACCTTTCGGGAATTGGACATTTTGAGAACTGGACATTTCGGGGATTGGTCATTTTGAAACCGTTGGAGATTTTGGGAATTGGACAGTCTTAACTTAAAGGATTCAAAGGTGTCCAAACGTCTAGGTGCCGTTACTGGAATTCATCTAATAAGTTTTATCCATTACTATTCTACTACAAATGAATACATATCTATTTACAACTTAAAAGCTTTACGGTAAGAGTCAATTCAGAATGACACCGTATCAGTAAATACATAATATTTAATGTAACCTATTCGTTAGTAACTATTCAGTAATCTGTAGCCGATTATAAATGACCCATACGATTTTATGATTAAAAATAATAGGATTAAGTGTGAAGTTTCTATGTGCGAATAAATATTTGTTTAGTGACAATGATAGGGTGTTTTAGACTTTATGGATATCGTTATTGAGATCGTTTTGGTTTATTTTATTACATTGAGTTGTGCCACCTGTGTTGAATGAATGTAGGTATTGTATTGTGTGTGAATAATATTGGAAGTTATGTTTGCGTAGAAATGATTGATCGAATATTAAAGGCTTATAAGTTTGTTTACGATTATGTCGGTAACAAATACGTAAAAAGGTAAGTCGGTAATAAAATTATTTATTAGCAGCTTAATTTCTTTTACTTCATTATGTGCAACAATTTCAACCTTTCATTCGCCAACGTCCATGGATACCACGTTGAAAACACCGGTTCTCGTCCGGTCATGGGAACACCGCGTGACGTTGGCTTTTTTGTTTTATAATTTAGTCAGTTTTTAGAATATATTTCAATTTATATTTTTTGGCCTTTATGTGATACACAAATAACACCTTAGTCTTAGCCAGACCAATACAAATAGACATTTATCAACGAACTCACGACTCTATTTGATTTTGTTGTCGACATCTCAAGTCTCAACCACAACAAATACTTAGGTCGTGAAAATGAGGATTCAGGCGACTGGGACCAATTAAAACTGGGACCGCGGTCCCAGTTACCTGATAACATTTTTGAATCGGTCGACTGGGACCATGTACCTAATTTCCTTTAATGTACAGTTAACAGAAAAATCAAGTTATAACTCAGGATTTTATTTTATTTAGTATTACGGTCAAGTATTTTTGAAGTGAAAACTTCTTTAGCGGCGTTGTACACTTTTTTTATGGGGAAAAAATGTTAAACTCGCGACAGATTAGTAAGATTGATTCGCCATGCTCGTCGAAGTTATAGGCGCCCAGAAACACCAAAGAATTTAAGTCACACGGAATATCTAATGGCGGAGTAGAATTTCATGGAAATAGAAGCGAGTGATGCAAAACTTCTATTTGAAGTACCAGGCGCCCATAAGTACCGAAGAGTAAATCACACGGAATATTTTATCCTAAAATGGCAGTGTGGTGAATAAAATTCATGTAAAATAAAAGCGAAGTGATGCAAAACTTCTATTTGAAGTACCAGGCGCCCATAAACACCAAAGAGTAGATCGAAAATTCTTAAGACGGATGGAGAGTAGACAGCCGGTGCGGCGTTGTGTCAGTATGGATTTGTCATAAAAGTGACATTCGGTTGCTACTTAGCATTGTTATGAGGAGATGATTGTCATTGCAAATAAATATTACATCACGATATGTGCATCTTCTGATTTTATTATAAATATATAATAGGAGTAATGAGTTCTTACTTTATGGTGTATAAAGTCAAGAGACAATAAGACTGATTTTTATACATATTATTGTTTTGAGGAGATTTCTGTTGAATGTTTACTTAGAATTACTAGTTAAGTAGGCATAATATGAGCCAACGTGATTTTTAAAACATAATTAAGACTGTTATACTGTTTAAGTAGGTAATACAAAAACTAACTTACCTTTGCAAAAATTAACTTTGTTTTATTTGTGACACCTTTTCTGCTAACTGTACTAAATCTTGTATTTCAACAATGGATTTGTGGTTAAAATTACGGGTGGTCCCACTCGCCTGACAAAATAAACAAATAAAAACTAATCAGGCAACTGGGACCGCGGTCCCAGTTATGTAGTGGTCCCAGTCGCCTGAATCCTCGTGAAAATGCTATAATTTATTTTATAATCTAACCAGGCGAATACACAATTGAAAAAAAAGTGATTCGATCAAAATTCACATGTAATCTAAGCTTGGTAGAAATCTAAAATTGTTTTGCCAACAATGGCTTGCAACGAGAGATTGCGCCAATCAACTGATTATGTTGCTTGACAAGACGGCATTATTGCAGTGCCCACACTTCACACAGTTGGTCGGACAGTCCTGCTTTGTTTGTTGTTTTTTTTAAAGAAAGACGCAAAATTTCGAATTTTTCACCTGAA
This sequence comes from Mecyna flavalis, assembly GCA_949319885.1. Taxonomy (NCBI): domain Eukaryota; kingdom Metazoa; phylum Arthropoda; class Insecta; order Lepidoptera; family Crambidae; genus Mecyna; species Mecyna flavalis. Next base: position 2,200,841 of record OX439417.1, on the reverse strand, counting down.
GGTAAGTGATCACTACCTTATAGGAATGTGTTATTACTGCTTAAACCTTAAAGATAATCAAGGGTTTCGTTGTAGAATAAATTAGTAAGGAAACACATTTAGTATTTTATAGCTTCGAAGTTGTAGTTGTTTTACAGTTACATCATGCATGATGGAACCCAGTAGTAAAAAAATCGTAAAACCAAATTTTATCAACAAATCATTAAATTCAACTCCATCATCGCCAACGTCCATACCACGTTGAAAACACCGGTTCATGAAAAACAAAACAACACAAAACATGACCAATAAGACCATCTCAAATAGACAACTGGAATGTAATAAAATCCTTTTTTCCATTTAGTGCTATTCCCCATTACCGTTATGCACAATGGTCACCATAGCGGTCCAGTCCCAGCAATTTCCTCAAACGTAGTCACAATAACCGCGCCGTCAACAAGACAGTAAAATAGACACCTGCCAATGATAGGTATTCGCTAGAAAGTGCCGTAAATTATTATACTTTATACACTTAGCTGTTGTATATATAGGTATGCTTTGATGACAATTTCAATATACCTATTTCGAAAGGCTCATAGATAAAATACGCTATATTGCCTATATTGTATTGCGCATTATATTTTATAAACGGTAAAAAAAAAAAGTTTTATATGTATTTTCTTTTGTTTCTGTTCCTACTGTTCTAAAGTAAAAAACGTTGCTTTAAAATTACAAATTGGGTTTGAATTTGATTCAGAGAAATCAGAGAAATAACTCTTGGTGATAAGCTGTTGTGATTGTTTCGCTGTTTGGATGTAGGTTTGTCGTTATCACAGATCACTTAGGTCACCTTACCTTTTTTTGTTTACCCGATATGAAAATTTAGGTCGCAAATTGAGCACGGTAGAGTCCTTTTTCGGATTCTGCTATTCTAGTTCCCGACAGATCGACACGGTCAAAATTCTTATACATATTAATTTTTAATTTTGTATTAACCTATTATTTTTTTTTGTTTCAGATACACTTCAACAAACGCCAGTAATCATCGCTGAAACCATGTTATAGTAATAGTGACAAAAAAAAAAACAGTTTTAATAACAGTGCCATGAAAACAACAGTGCAGTGATAATGAGGGACTAAGTGTTGGTCAAACAAGTGAAAAACAAAATGGCGGCAAGAGTGGCGCTAGTGTGCGCTGTGATCAGTGTTGTGTTTGTGTGTGTGAGTGCCCACGTGGCTTTGACGTACCCACCTGCTAGAAGGTTCGACTTGGACTTCTTGGACAATTCAAGGACAAAACCACCATGTGGAATGCCCAAAGGTATGATACATTCAAACTTTGTTAAGCTTATAAAATTCAGACAATTATTCGCCAACGTCCATACCACGTTGAATACACCGGTTCTCGTCCGATCACCGAAGTTAAGCAACGTCGGGCGCGGTCAGTACTTGGATGGGTGACCGCCTGGGAACACCGCGTGACGTTGGCTTTTTAATTTTTTATTCAATTACCAATTTACATAATACAAAAAAAACAAAGATACAAAAACTTTTATTGCAACAAACAGGATTACAAATGACAGGTTACAGTTACACAGTTGTTATTGAACGTGAATTAATGTGATTGTCATGAACGATTAAGTTATTATTAAAATTATCAAATCAAAATTTCTTTTGACTTTAAAAAAAGCGTTTAGGTAGTTATTTATATTGCTAAATGCAAACTACCATTATTCAAAAAAATGTAATTTAAGTAAATTATTTACATAACTCGTTATATCTACAAATATTACACTTGTGTGTACATTATGTAAATGTTAAATCAATTTGTTGTGAAACCTGATAATTATTTAAATAACTTTTTGCTAAAACCGGTGTCCATTTGCCTACAAATAAATGTTCACGCATACGAAATTAATATCGTCCACGCAACGTAATAGCTATAAAAAGTATTTAAACTATTTTTACACATTACCGGACAGCACGTTATTGTTCTTAGTTGAGAATATACTAAAAAAAACACATCCAAACACATCTCTGATAAAATTGTTGATCTATAATATGAAATGGTGTACTGGGTCACACTTTTATAAGTCGAAGGGATAAATCCTGAACTGTAATAGTGACAGATATTAATGTGCGGAGTGGGGGCTATAGCTAGCGTACCGTAGTTAGTCAGTTAAATAAATAAATAAATATCTCTGGACATAATTTACACAGCGCCATCTAGCCCCAAACTAAGCATTAGCAGACAACGGATAAACATTACTTCTATACTTTTTTTAATACATACATATTATACATAAAAACACCCAAACCGATACAAACCGACGTGTTTATGCACACAAATGTTTGTACCGCGCTGGGATTAAACCCGCGACCTCTGGTGTGAAAGCCGACTTCTCGACCATTACACCAAATAGCTCGTCCAAAGTTGTACTCTGACTTTTGAGAAAGTCACTATCACAAAGCTTTTCTAAATCCGATGAATTTACTAGTGAACCAGTATCAGTTCCTAATATGAAGGTGTCATCACAAATAGCTCCAAGTTAAGAACTCGGCATTTCATTCTGAAACGTCACCGCTTACCATTATCTGATTTGCTACAAAGTCATGGGTGCCTTTAATTTCGCGTGTATTACTACAACTAGATAATATAAAAGTCGAGCGTGTTTGTTTATAAATAGATGCAATATAGATGCTAGACTGTTTACAAGCCGTCCTCGACCCGGGTCGTCGACCGGTGAGTCACTGTTATCTGCAACATGCAGCTTGCAACGACCTTTCGTTGCGGTTTTGAACGTCGCCCAACACTACACTTTACTTTCATAGTGCGATCAACTAATGAGATAATATCGTAAAAGCTAAACAATCCTTCTGGGTCAGTACTCCACCAAATGGTTTGAAGTTAATAACCAGAGGTTAAAAAATATGTTTTTTTTTGCAAACACACGTAGCTGTTTTTAACTACTTATTTTAATTATTGGTTGAACTTAGTACGGATGAAAAAGGGCCGGCCTTAGTTTGTCTGTCTGACAAATCAAGTGTTCATCCAAATGGTATTTCTTTAATTAAGTTCCTAAAATCACAAGTATACGCATTAATTTAATCCCAAAGTTGTCTTTTGCCTCCGCACTGGAATCCTTAAAAGAATATAATTAAATGATCATTGAAGAAATTGTGATTTTTTTGTCGGTTTGTCAAGAAAGATCCTTTTTCTTAAAATGTATGTAGGTACCCACCCACGAATCATTCATTTTGAAAATACTGTGAAATATTTTTTTATTTTTAACTTCTTCCACCGAAATCAAAAGTCATGGTCAACCTATTTATGAACGTCAAAAGGTCCTACGAATTTACATAAATCAACTATTGCATAATTTCGGCGAGCCTGACGGAGCAGTCGTGGCCGAGTGGTTAAGGCGTCTGACTCGAAATCAGATTCCCTCTGGGAGCGTAGGTTCGAATCCTACCGGCTGCGAATACTTTTTCGCACCGTTACCTTTTTCCTAGACGAATAAAGTTAGTGAAAGTGTTTTTTCTTTCTTAAAAAATATGTATTCGAAATTTAGTGTATCGTAATGATGCTAAGGCATTTGGTCGGGGGACCGTGTGTTTTAGCACAAGAATGGAGTTTCTTCAATAAAACTCTGAAAATACTTGCTATTTCGTGTAATTTAGAAGAGAACTTGTACAGAGCTGTTGTCGCGAGAAAAGATCACAGATTAAAAATTAAAAATATTAACTAGGCCGCAACGCAGCGAATAACTATATTTGCTATTCCATTTTTAGAAGGCGCTTCAACATATCCTCCCCCCTTGAAAGGCTTAGGCTTTCAAACTCGAAGATCTTCAGCAGTGGGTAGAGGGCAGATGCGAACCAACGGTCGACGCACGCAGCCTCTAGTCGTATCGATGTCGGCGACGCGAGAGATTCCGTCTGGTCCAACGAACAGGCGGGCAACGCGGCCAAGTCTCCAGCATAGCGGTGGTGTGTTGTCCTCTTGTAACAGCACCATGTCTCCAACATTGAGTTTGGCAGCATTCGTTTTCCATTTTGTGCGTTGTTGTAGCTCGGAAATGTACTCCTTTTGCCATCGTGTCCAAAAGTGCTGCCTTATTTGCTCAAGACGTGCGTATCTTTGCAAATTATTCTCCTTGGCATTTGTTAGGTCCGGCGTAGGTAACGCATTCAGTGGCCGACCAATGAGGAAGTGCCCTGGGGATAAAGGGAGGAAATCAGTAGGAGATGAGGAAATGGGGCACAAGGGACGGCTGTTTAATATCGCCTCCACTTGTGCAAATAGAGTACAGATTTCCTCAAAAGTGAGGTGGGTGTTACCCATGACACGCTTTATATGATATTTTGATGACTTGACTCCTGCCTCCCAGATCCCTCCAAAATGTGGAGTGTAGGCAGGTATAAAATTAAACTTTATTCCCTCCGTAGCTGCAAATTCAGAAAGTGTATTACCTGAATTTCTTAGAAAATTACTTATGTCTTTAGCAGCGGCCACGAAGTTGCGGCCGTTATCTGAAAATATCTCGCGAGGTTTACCACGTCGAGATATGAATCTCCGAAAGGTCATTATGAAGGCTTCTTTGGTGAGATCGCTTACTGGTTCCAAATGAACGCATTTAAACCGCAGACAGACAAATAAGCATAAGTAACATTTAACACATTTTGCACCACGTCCCTTGCGATTTAAAATAAGAAAAGGTCCGGCATAATCGACACCAACAGAAGCAAATGGAAAATCAACTGAAACACGATATACTGGCAAATTACTCATTTTTGGGGTAATTGTTTGACCACGAACACGGGTACACTTAACACATTGTTTCACAACACGTCTAGCAAGTTTTCGACCATTAATGGGCCACACAGATTCTCTTATAATATAAAGCAGTAACTGTGGGCCTGCATGTAAATTGTTTAAGTGTTCGCGCTCAAAATAAAGTTTTGTAATGTGATGAGAGGCATCGAGTAGGATAGGGTGGCGCTTATCATACGGATAATTAGAATTGCCCAATCTTCCTCCTACTCTAATTAAATGGTCTTTGGCATCAAAAAATGGGGATAAGCTTAATAATCTTGATTTGGATTCTAATTGTTTGTTTTGTGATAATTTTTTGTATTCAGATATGAAAGATTGTTTTTGTGAAATACGACAAATTAATTTAAAGGAATCGTTTAACTCGTCTACTGATAAACTGCCCGTTTTTCTATTGTTTTTATTTTGAGATTTGCAATTATGTAAAAATCGTAAAATATAAGAAAACATTCTTTGGAGTTTAGTAAAACTTGAATATTTAGTAAAATCGAATAGAGGTTGTGGAAATGTAACAACAGCACTAACCTTGATCTCAGGTAAGTCCTTATTGTTTCCTTTGCTATCTAGTATTGGCCACTTGTTCTCGTCATTATATAGAAATGAGGGGCCAGACCACCACATATTGTTTTCTATTAGCTGATTAGCAGTGACACCCCTAGATATTAAGTCAGCTGGATTCATCTCGCTAGGTACGTAACGCCAACATTTAGGTTCTGTAAGATCTAAAATTTCACCTACTCTATTGGCTACAAATGTTTTTAGGCTACTTGGCTCGTTACTAATCCAGCAGAGAACGATATTTGAATCGCACCAGTGTATAAGACGTGTGGGAGTATACTTAAGGGAATCAATAGTTGCTTTGCACAGACGTGCGGCAAGCAATGCTGCACACAGCTCGAGCCGCGGTATGGTTGTAGGCTTTAGAGGCGCTACCTTAGATTTGGAACAAAACAATTTTATTGTTACCTGGTTGTCGGCATTTACAGATCTTAAATAGATACAGGCACCATAGGCACTCTGCGAGGCGTCACTAAATGAATGAAGTTCAATAAGCTTAGGATTATCGCACAAAACTCGTCGTGGAATTTGTAGGCCTGAAAGCAAAGGTAAGTTGTGACATATGTCAAGCCACCTTTCTTTAATATCGTCAGGTACAGGTTGATCCCAATCGATACCTTTTAACCATAGTTTTTGAAGAAGCATTTTAGGTTGGATTATGCATGGGCTCAAAAGACCCAGTGGGTCAAAAATACGAAAAGAATTAGACATTATGATTCTCTTTGTAATTTCATTATTTTCATTTAAATCCTTTATAGGAAAATTAAAGGTATCTGACGATGGATCCCACCCCAATCCGAGAGTGTTCGATGATTCACTGAATGTGAGTTTTTCCTTTGTATCAAGGTTTGTATTTTTGAATAAATTCAGAGAATTAGTTTTAAACTTTCTCAATGAAAAACAAGCGGTATTAAGAGCATTACACACTGAATTTAGAATGTATTCTAATTCTTCTTCTTGATCAGATCCAGTAATTAAATCGTCGACGTAAAAGTCATTCTGAATTATATCTTTAATGAAATTATCAGTACATTCTTCTCCAACCTGCCAAAGGCATCGAGTGCTAAGGTAACTGGCACTTGCAGTACCGTACGTTACGGTTTTGAGTTGCAGCACTCGGAGGGGTTGTGACTCATCTTCTCTCCAAAGTATTAATTGTAAATTGCAATCATTGTCGTCAACTGCAATTTGACGGTACATTTTTGCTATGTCACCTGTCAAAATGAACTTGTATTGACGTGCTCTTAGTAAAATAGAAAACAGAGAGTTTTGCATATTAGGGCCTACCATTAATATATCATTGACTGAATATCCTGATGAAGTTGGAGCTGAACCATCGAACACCACTCTGATCTTTGTAGATTCACTGTCATGTTTAAAAACAGCGTGGTGGCATAGGAAATATGAAATGTCGGGAACACTGTGTATCTCTGACAAATGTCCCAGATCAGCATATTCACGAATGAATTCTAAATATTGTCTTTTTAGATCGGCGTTTTTTCGGAAACGTTTTTCTGTATTTAAAAATCGTTTTTTGGCTAAAACGTACGAATCTCCAAGGCAGTCTGGGGATTCCTTTAGGGGCAATCTCACGCAAAACCTACCATTGTCCAAGCGTACTGTATTTTTGATAAAATGATTTTCGCATTCTAGATCTTTAGAATTGAACTTTCTTTCAGGGAGTTCTTCAATGGTCCAAAACTTAGTAAGCATTTGATCCATATTAGGTTCAAGAATTGTTGCATGATTGCATTGAATATTTTTGTTTGAATTATTAGATTTTATTGGGCCAGCTATTACCCAGCCTAGCTTTGAATTATGTAATTTTGGTTGATTGGGCCCTAAGGAGTGTTGTTCACTTCTTAGAATGTCCCAGAATAGATCAGCCCCAATCAATACCTCTATTGGTCCAGGTTGATTGAAATGGGGATCAGCAAGTAAGAATTCTTTAGGAATATTTAGAGTACTTAGATCAATTGGAACCTTTGGTAGGTTACCTGTGAGATCATTTAGAATGTAGCAAGAAATAGTGACTTGATAGTTAGAATGTATGGACTTTAGTTTTGTAACACAGCTTTCGACTACTGTATTTGAACAATTGTTACCAATTCCAATGACATTAACACTATCTAACGAATTGCATTTTAGATTTAATTTAGTTTGTAAGGATTTTGTAATAAAGGACGATTGGCTGCCGCTGTCTAGAACAGCGCGGACTCGTACACTTTCGTTGTTTTGACAGTTATAAACTTCTATCAATGCTGTTGATAAAAGTACCTGATTGGTTTTTTGTTGTGAGAAAGCCACCAAAGACTCACCGCTACCCTGGTCAACACTGCAGTTTACGGACACACTGGGATCATGGATAAGTGTGTTATGCCGCTGATTACAAAGCCGGCAAGATCCCATGCGACATTCTGAAACAGGGTGACCTTGTCTGAGACAATTTTGACATAATTTATATTGCGATACAAGTTGTAAACGTTCTTTAATGTTTTTAGATTTGAAGATTGGGCAATCATAAATCCTATGATTGTTATTGCAAACAACACATAAAAAGGCACTAGGCTGCATAGGAGTCTGGGTGGTAGAAGCAAAGTTTTTAGTTTGTGGCACTCGATCATTAAATTGTTTGTTTTTATTAAACTGACTTGATGATTGAGCATGAGTGGGTACTTGAGGTACATGACGCGGTGCAAAATGAGGCTTCGCATTGTTAAAATGAGTATTTGCAGACTTGTTTCTATTTATAGACTCTAATACGTCTGCTCGGCTAATTAAGAATTTTGTAAATTGATCTAAGCTTGGAATATCCTTTAGAGTATTTCTGTACTCTTCCCATTTGGTGATTGTACAGCTATCTAACTTTGAAGATAACATATAAATAATTAATAAATCCCAGTGAGTAGTGGGCTGTCCAAGTGTGGCCAGAGCCCGTAGGTTCTTAGTTACATGATCCACAAGAAAACGTAACGAGCCCTCTGACTCCCGGATGGGCTTAATATTAAATAAAGAATCTAAGTGATTATTTATGAGAATTCTCTTGTTATCATATCGATCACAGAGGAGACTCCAAGCTTCCTTGTAATTTTTGGCAGATATTTCTAGATTGGACACAATGCGAGCGGCGTCACCTTGAAGGTATGATAATAAATAATGAAATTTATGTATGTCGGCAATGCGATCATTTTTGTGAATTAAACTTATGAACGTATCACGAAATTCCAACCATTGAAATAAAGAACCATCAAATTTTGAAATTTGTATTTGAGGAAGTTTAAAATTAATATCCTGGTTCTGGGGTACAGAGGCTAATTGGACACCAGACTGTCGTCTTTGTCCGCCATTTTCATTTGAGTTAAAGTTATCGTACTCCTGTAATAAAGACTTAGCCAATGCAATACCATTTATAATTTCGTTCTCAACGCGTTCACGTTCATCAAGTTCAATTTCTAAATTATCGGAATTTAAGATCTCAATATCAGATTGCACTTCATCGAACTTGGAAGACATGCACTCAAACTTACTTAATTTTAATGTCAATTCTGCTATTTCGAGGTTACTAATTTCAGTAGTATTGCTAATCTTATCAATATAGTTTTTGAATTTAGTGATTTGACCTTTTATTGAGCTTCTTTTTAGGATTAGTTCCTTCAATGAGAGTGGCATTTTATATAAAAAATTAAATATTACTGCAATTCAGACAAGACACTTTTGTAACTTTGTAAAAAAATTAAAATAACAAAAAACAAGTAAATAAAATTTGCAATATTATTAAATAACTAAGAAAGGAATAAAGAAAAATCTCACGCTCCTTCTTTCTTCGGGTTGGGTAGCAGGAACCAGTCACCAATTGCGTCAAGCAGCGTCAGCACAGCTATACAATCCTTATCCACTAGGCTGCGGTGCCGCGGACAATGCCTGGAATAGTCGGCACAATCGGGTCAAGGTCATGTATTGACTCGGCAAAAGTTGGTCAAGGCTACGCAATTTACTATTTCAAATATCAATAAAATTTATTTATTTAGTAAGATTAAGCTAAAAGTTTAGATAAAAAATATGTTTCGTAAACACTGACTTTAATTTAATAATATTTAAACTATCACTAAAACGGAATGACACATCAATGTTAATCTAAAATGATTGAATATTTATCGAAAATTTGTTAAATAACACAAGTGGAGGTTAATATTTAAGATATATTATGAATTTGGAATATTGGGATGGTGAAATTGTGAAAGTATTGTGGGATGATGATGGATTTAGGTTTAATTTTGAGAACAAGGGATGACACTTATCTCATGAAATCGGCGAATCTGCGTATTTTCCAGTGCGATTTTTTAGTGAAATCGCTGCCCAGATATATTATGATGCTTCCAGATCCAGTGCTATTGCAGAACTTCACTTTTCCTTGCAATTTGGTACATCGGTATGCTTCCACGTGTATCGGATTTTGTATTTTTCCGCTTTTATACAAATTTTTGATTTTTCGTCCTTTCACGGTCGCCAAATTTCTTGTTTTAGCACAAGAATGGAGTTTCTTCAATAAAACTCTGAAAATACTTGCTATTTCGTGTAATTTAGAAGAGAACTTGTACAGAGCTGTTGTCGCGAGAAAAGATCACAGATTAAAAATTAAAAATATTAACTAGGCCGCAACGCAGCGAATAACTATATTTGCTATTCCATTTTTAGAAGGCGCTTCAACACCGTGAGTTAGTTGTTTAGTGGTATCCCCTACATTTGGGTGTGGGGGAGACCTGATTACCGTCACCTATGCCTATGGATGCTTGTAACACCACTCACCAGAGGCTTACTCGCGCGCCGCTGACCCAGATTTTTTTTATAGCTTTGTGTAACAAGACGAGCAGATCGTACACCTGATGGTAAGCGCCACGTCTGCCCTTAGACAGTTCAGTGCCAAACAGTAACTAAGCAGTTACTGTCTGGCACCGCCCTGCGTCCGCTACACCGAGACTACAGTTATTAGGTCTCATATACCAGTAATTTGAACACATACATAACATTGTCAGCAAAAAATAAGGGTCTTCCCGCTGCGGGCTGGTCAAAGGCTAACACCGCCGGCTCGTCCCAATCGGGTGTGAAGGAAAAACCGGGGGAGTTTAGTGAGTAGAGGACGCTTTAGTCTCGAGTCCCACACACGGCCGCTGGTCTGGTTATAGTGCATAAACGCATTTTCCTCCGAAAAAAAAGTTTCTTCCCATTGCAGCAAAAAGCTTCTCCTAAATTAAGCTCTGGAGATGTTACTAACAGTAAAATAGCTCAACAGTTACGAAGTACTACTTCATTGGTTTTCTGTAAGGTCTTCTCTTAATTTTACCAACCAAGCCCTCAAGCATTGTAAAATATATGTACGAGTACTTTAGGTCACTGCAGTAAGGCCTATATTTGTGTAATTGAGGGACAGTGGGATGGGAATACGGACACCCAAATCGATATTGCGAACTTGTAGGGTCGCTAAAAGTCTTTCTTGTGACCGGAATTCCCGATTTTTAAGAGGCAATCATTAAAATATTGTTTCTATTCGTAGTTGTTATAAGGAATTCGACCGAGTGAGTCAATAAAAATAAATTAGAAAGTCTATTTAATTTTCTACACAAGTAAACAAAATTAAAATATCTGTTTGTGTAGTCGGAATCACAAATTTTACTATACGTATGACGTGTTTTATTGCGATATAATTTTTAGGATTTCTTTTTTATTTGTCAATTATTTTATTTGTTTTTTTTTTTATTTGTGTTTGTCAATATTTATATGTAACAAAAATATAAAGGAACCCAAAACTAGAAATAAAAAATTAAAATAAATAAAACCAAAAGTCAAGCTTTAATATTGAATAGCAACAACCGTAGCCTAATAGGTTTAAAAAATTTAAAATGCGTGCCAGTACACTAAATAAAAAAACTTGAAGGACAGGAATTTAAGGTACTAAGTGTTTTTCGGTAAAGGGTGCTTGGAAAGTATTAGTTGTAAAATCCGCTTCGCATCGCCTACGTGTTTAGGTATAGTAATAGATAGAGCTTACGACAACTGCTATTTATTGCTTTAGAGATACGAGGGTAGTTCTCCATTTCTGGTTTGCTGAACCGTAATGTGGAATCAAGGCTTTCTGCTCCTTAGTTTGCCTTACCGAAGTTACGTCGCGGGCGTTGGGAAGACTTTACTAGAGGAACCTTAATCCGAACAGTATTTAAATCTGGGCTCGCCGATCAGATGAACCAGTGTGCCAGCACATTGTAAGTACAACGCTGTCTGGTAAAGTGTTTCTCAGTGAATAGGCCACAGTGGCTTACTCACCATCAGGTGGGTGGGCTTCAGCCAATTGATGTAGCAGAAAAAATATATAAAAGCGTTTATTGTCAGCCTAACGTCATGTTTACAAAAATACACAGGTTGACTGGAAGAGACCTCTATTAGCGAAAAGTCCGCCAGTATTGTACAGCCATAATTATGTATCATGTTTTCTGTGTCATAGTTTGGGAAATATATCTATCATCTATCTTTCTACTGCATATCCTTTATACCGCTTGTAGTGTTGTCACCGAGTGTGACGTCAGCGCGCGCAAGCCTCAATGGAAAGGGGTGCGTCCCGACGGGCGCTCTGGCAAGGACCGTGTGGCCTAATGGATAAGGCGTCGGACTTCGGATCCGAAGATTGCAGGTTCGAGTCCTGTCACGGTCGTGTACTATCCTTTTGGATTTTGTTGTTGCAGTCTTCTTTGAGTTGCTTGAAAGCTTGTGTTGGAGGACCAAATAAAATCCTATATTTTACACAAGCAACATAACCGATAGCTAGTGAGACCTGAGACCATGACTGTGTTGGACTCGGTACTAAAGATGTTTGTGCCAGTTCCCACTAAACTCCCCTAGTTTCTCTTTACACCCGGAAGGGTTGACCCTGGCCTGGTTTTTTTTTATATTCTTTAACTCTGGTGACTTTACTTGCGGTTGGGGACGGAGTCGTGTGCCCTTTTCAGGGCAACGATAGACTCACTTTCAAGGGATTCTAGTCTAGAGTATTTACTAAATCTCGGGGTGTCTAGTGAGTCTCGGGAGGCGTCACGGGGGTGCAACATAGCCTTGACTTCTAAAACCCCGTCAAGCAAGCGATACCCTAAAAACACGAGAGCGCTACAGGTTACTCTGCTTACGTACTTAAAGTCTAGTGGCTTTGTGTTTTGTGAATGCCGTTTTAGCTTTAAGTTAAGGCTTGGTTAAAGATGACATAAGTGATGATGATGATACATAAGTGGTGGATTAGCTTTTCAGTATTTTATCGTCTATGGAAATTTTCCATAAGTACATTTAAAACTTCAACAATGGGGAATCTGAATGCCTATTATACCTACTCTTTACTATCTATATAGAGAAAAAGAAATCAGTTTTCTCAAATAGGTTCAACCAACAAAACTTTTGCACTTCATTCTTTTTTCTCGTTAATTCTACGTCAATGGGCGTTGAATAAGAAGTGTCGCAAGAAACTCAAGACTCAACCTTTCTAACCATATTTATAAATTAATAACGATTAAGTATTTAATTAATACTTATGACTTAATGTGCTTACGGCTTCGCTTGCCTTGAAACTCTCACTCAAACATCGAAGAAATTACAAAATGAGTAGCTGAAAAAATTGCACATTCTTTCGTAGGCATGAATTTAATGCAGCTATATTTTTATTTTTTGGATAGGTGCAATTTGTATTATCTGTATGAAATGTAGGCCTACCACTGTTTGTGATAGGCTAACATTTAGCATGAGCAGTTTCCGTCTTAAAAAATAAGCCCACTATTTAAAAAAACATTCTTATTAAAGATTTGATAAGCGACTTAATGAGTAAATTAGCACGTTATCTCATGTGAATTAATTTTCGTAACGCGGCCAATTCTATGGCACCAGAAAGTAGATTCTATGCAGATTAAACTATTACAGTCGAGGTGTCAAGTTATCTAATTTGATTACAAAAAGAGGGAAGCTCGCAATTAACCATGAGAACTATGTTTTGTTACGTAAACAAAATGTTTTGTTAGACCTGGTTAAATGGTGGAATATAAGATGCAGTTAGCAAAGTAGTTTTCTCATGACTGACAATGGGTCAACATTCGGGACCGCTTGCGCCATCTGTTTCTTGCGTTACGCAACTAATTGGTAATGGTGCCATCTTGATGTAGTGCCGCTACCTGACGGTAGATGGCGTAAATTACAAGTTTTAGATTTGGTAGATAAAATTGAGTAATGATAATTAATGACCTGTGTTTTTTGTTTCAGGATCATTAAAAACTTCATTCTTGGCCGGTTCTACTTTCACGGTTCACTGGCATTTAGCGTACGCACATCGAGTAAGTACATATTTATTAATTTAAAATATGTCGATATTTTCGTAACCCTTGATGACTTTCACGTGTTCAGTTTTGTTACATTAATGTATTGATAGTGTTGTTAACATAATCATTTTTTTTAAATAAATTTTCCGATCTATTTATCGTTCAGGGCAATCTCGCCTCTGTTTATCCAGTCTATGGGGAGGGACTTAAATGACGGGTACTCAATACTACCGCTGCTAAAGCTACTGAAAATAGGTATTTGTTCTCTTTTTAGGGTGGCTTCAGCCTCAGGATTCTTGATGAACTGGAGAGACCAGTGTTGGACTTGACTCCCCGAGCGGCCGGCTCGGAGTTCGTCCGTGATGATGTCACGTAAGTGATTTACTTTATTTACTTTTCCTCCTGACACTAAAGTAGGCAGCGCAAGCACTTATTTATTGAGTGATCACAAAAACAACAAAGGTTGCTAAAATGTATATTTATTATAAATTAACATTCAGACAAAGGACTAACACAAATGTGAATCTCATAATTCATGTTTGATTTGGTGGGATTCGAACCCACAACGGCCACTATCGAAGTATAGGGTAGCTTCGATGAATGTGGAGACTCGAATGTATGTACTTGAAATTAAACACTCGATCAAAGGAGCAGCTAGCATACAGTGTTGCAGCACACTGAGCGATGCATCTTAGATAGGTACAGGTGAGCTGTCTGACAAATCTTAAGTATAATAATTTTTGACCGCCGCCGTGGAACAGTGGCTAAGCCGCTCGTGTATAAAAACCCGGAGGTCGTGGATTCGATTCCCGCCTTGGATCTGGTTGGTGGTAGGGCTTTTTCATAGTCCGCCTGGCTAGCTACCCCCACACGTGAAATCTGCTGCCATAACAGCTCTGGCTGCGTTCCGGCAGTATTAATGTGGGAGCCAGTACACTTGAAATCAAATGCTCGAAGATCAGATGAGCCTGCAATCTGGCAGCACATTGAGAGACCCTTCCTGGTGAAGTGTCCCTCAATGGAATAGGCCGCAGTGGTCGCATACCATCAGGTGGGCTGCGTGTCTGCCTGTCAACTGTTGTGGCATAAAAACAAAATATATCTGCCATATAATGTCCATTGAACATAGACTTCCTAAAAATGTGATACTATTTATTTTTCGTTTTAGGGCTCAAAAGTACGAGGTGCGTCTGCCCGGCGACTTCACCTGCGAGAACTGCACGCTGCAGTTGCAGCGGGAGGCTGGCGAGTGGGGCGCCAATTACAGATTCTGGTCGTGCGCAGACATCGATATTGTTACGCGTAAGTTACTATTAAAATATAAATAGCGCCATCTAGCGCCGAGTGGCAACAATGGTATATTTGTGTACAGTGTGCTTATGTACCTATAAAGTTCACACGTCTTTAAAGAAACGCTAATGTTCATCATACTCGTAATATAACTTAACTGGTTGATCTAGGTGGGATTCGAACCCACAGGCTCATAGAACAGGTTCATTACCAAATGCGCCATCGAGCCCGTCCTATTTTAATGATATTAATTCCAATGACAACACCCAGTCCGAACTAGATAAAATCAATAGAATTACCATAATAACCGGCATTGTTGAAATAACATTGATCCAGTATTAATGAATTATGCAACACTATCCATGGTATGAAGAAAGCTCTGACTGACAAGGGCGATCTTAATCTTGGAACAGGTTGTATATTTTGTGTTGTGACAATGGTAATTTGGTAATGAATACCACCTGTTGTGTTTTGTGTTGATTGAATGTTGACCTTGTTTTTAAGTTGACGTGTAATGAGAAGAGATTGAATAGTATTTAATACATTGATTGAATGTTTATGCCAGGCATATAGCGGCGGTTTTCTCATTTTATTAATATGGGAGTCTTTTCTTCGATTTGTTTCACTTTTTGCCCATCGAGAAATGAGGGAATATTCTTTGCCACACTGCGGCTAGTAGCGTAACTTAAATAATTGCTGTACAAATATATATTTTCCTAGTAATATAAAGCAAACGTAATTACTCGCATTACTTAAACGCGCATGTCATGTAATTTACAATATCCTTTGACACATGACATCTCAGTCATTCCGTGATCACGATTGCGGTAGAGATCATAATATCCGGTTAAACCGAACATGTAAATTAATCCTTATAGTTTGTGCTTCAAAGTCCATTTTACTTAAATTGACATTTATGGTTCAAAGATGCCTACAGTTTATAAAACATTAATATACAGTCGTGGTCAACTAATTAGGGACGCTCTATCACTAAAACACAAGATCGTCCCTTCAGCCCGAAAAAACAAATCTTCACGAGGCTTTGATGCTGGTACCTATTAAGAACAAGTAATTTGACTACTATTCTAAATATTTTAAAGCCCGGAAAGAAAAAAGCTAGTTGCGATCAATATTTTTTAAATAAATTAATCATTGCCACTTACACATAATTGACTTACGGATGGACAACTAATTAGGGACACGTAAAACTTTAACTGTAAAATATAAAAAACTGGTAATTATTGAAGTGTTTATTACATGAAAAGTCTTTATTCATAAAAATAGAATACAAAACAAATCATTAAACGTATTTTTATAACCAGTATGGTTGTCTTTGTTGGTTAAAACCATTTGACATCGGCGCGGCATTCGATGCAATCAAATTATCACAGGTGTCTAAAGAAAAATTATTTCAAACACCTTGAAATGTCTCGTAAAGCTGACTTTTACTGGCAGTACGTTGAGCTGCAACTTTTTTCTTTGCTTCATACCATTATTGCTCTATCGGGTTTGGGTCTGGGCTGCTTGCGGGCCAATCTAGTACCGTCACTGACTGTTGCCCTAGGAACAATTTCACAGAGTGCGCGGTATGTTTTCGGTCGTTGTCGTGTTTAAACCGTCCATTAGACTGGTAAGACTTCTTCAGCATACTATAGCATCGTTTCCTCCAATATTCCTTCGTATTGGAACTGATCAAGTTTACTTCCAACTCTTTTAGAGGTCCTACTCTATGTCCTGAAAAACAGCCCCAGAATTAAATATTGCCGCCTCCAAATTTCACCTGCTTTTTCGTGTACTTTGGATTCATTTTGGACTTTATAGGTCGTTCCACGTTTTGTCTGCCATCGACATAGACATGAACTCGTCTGAAAACAGCACATTTCTCCATTGAGCGAGAGTCCAATGGCCATACTTTCTTGCAAACGCGAACAGGCTGTTTTTCTGAACATGGAGTAGGATCAATAAAAAAGTTGGAAGTAAACTTGATCAATTCCAATATAAAGTAATATTGGAGGAAACGATGCTATAGTATTCTGAAGAAGTCTCACCAGTATAATGGACGATTTAAACACGACAACGACCGAAAACATACCGCGCACTCTGTGAAATTGTTCCTAGGGCAACAGTCAGTGACGGTACTAAATTGGCCCGCAAGCAGCCCAGACCCAAACCCGATAGAGCAATAATGGTATGAAGCAAAGAAAAAAGTTGCAGCTCAACGTACTGCCAGTAAAAGTCAGCTTTACGAGACATTTCAAGGTGTTTGAAATAATTTTTCTTTAGACACCTGTGATAATTTGATTGCATCGAATGCCGCGCCGATGTCAAATGGTTTTAACCAACAAAGACAACCATACTGGTTATAAAAATACGTTTAATGATTTGTTTTGTATTCTATTTTTATAAATAAAGACTTTTCATGTAATAAACACTTCAATAATTACCAGTTTTTTATATTTTACAGTTAAAGTTTTACGTGTCCCTAATTAGTTGTCCATCCGTAAGTCAATTATGTGTAAGTGGCAATGATTAATTTATTTAAAAAATATTGATCGTAACTAGCTTTTTTCTTTCCGGGCTTTAAAATATTTAGAATAGTAGTCAAATTACTTGTTCTTAATAGGTACCAGCATCAAAGCCTCGTGAAGATTTGTTTTTTCAGGCTGAAGGGACGATCTTGTGTTTTAGTGATAGAGCGTCCCTAATTAGTTGACCACGACTGTATATAAGACAAGGACTGATACACACTTGATGTAAACTTAATATTCTTTTTTACCCTCTCTTTTACTTCTTCGAACTAAAGCACAGATTACAAAATAGTTACGCGACAAGCGACAACATATAAAATTGAAACCTACTGACGACCCAAACTATAAGGACCCAAAAGTTACGAGGTCCTGTGTTCAATCTGCTACTAGAGGCAGTAATAAATAAAATAACACACAATATTATTCATGAATAATAATTAATATTTTATTAATTTTCAATCTAGCATAATAATATGAGTAGTACTCATATCATATCGGGTCCCCTATTTGAGTGCGATGACGTTATTAAAATCATTTCATTACTAAATTATCATTTTGAAAGCTTTTGATGTTAGTAATAAAAATCAGGGGTTATTGAAATTAGCCTGGAACATTTGCATTAATTGTGTTCGTAAAACATGATGTATTATTAGCATTTATGTTTGTCACAATTAATATTTAGTTCCGTGATTGCATATGTGATCATATAAGCGTAGCTGGTAAACGGTTGTGATGTTTCAGGGTCAGCAAACATAATGTATGAATAATAGACATCTTAAGACATTTTTACATAATTAGTGCCATCTCGTGTTAAAATTAGCATATCTAAAAGTAAACAACAATGATAATTATATTTTGATGCCTACATTTTTTTTTGTCAAATTGTTAAATAACATTAAACTAATGCACTTATGTAATTAAGATTTAAAAAACAAAACACGCATATATCGTCAAATAGTATAATTTTATACTCCTACTTTTATCCCTACTATTTAAAATATCACAATAGAGATCAATAACATTAATGTAAATAAAAACGTTAATAATTTTCAAAAAAAAAACACACCGTAATTTAATTAAACAATTCGAAATAACCAAACAGCACCATCTATCGGTGAATAGCATAACCACCAAGAAAAGAAGACGGGCGAACATCCATAGAACGTTGGGCCTTGATTTTTTATAAATTACACTTACCGATTTACTATTATTATGTAGAAAATGAAGTAATATTCCAAATACACTACAATTTATAAATCCACTCCCTGGGAAAAAATAGTTATAGGATGATTTTGATTTCTACAAAAATAACCCCAATTGTCGAGTTCACTGGATCCGTTGTAAGAAAAGGTTAGGTGGTTTGTTTTAGCTGAAACCGTCATTTAAGCGTAGCGAAAGTCGTCAAATATTAAACCAAGCATTCCAACAATAACGACAAAACAAAATAATTCACATAAGTTATTCAAAACAAACAGAAACGAATGATTGACAGACGTTGTATGACATTTGATTTTTTTTGACTTTTCTGTTGCCATAATTTTTTCAGAAAATTATCGTTCCTCTATTCTAAGCTGTCATTTGTATGGGATCTGATCGGAAAATCAGTATTTAAGTATCATAACTAGCAACATTATGATTATTCTACCGGACGTACTATGCACTATGCACATAACACACCGGATGCACTACAAAACCAATAGTATTTTCATTTATTAGATTATATTTTTATCCCGGGGTAAAATTATTAATTAAAATTGAATTTAAATATTAAAAATCTTGTAACGAATATTAATTATATTTTAAATAGTGGAACGAACGCTTAAGATCGAGCCCATTTCTGCCGAACTCCTTTGCTTTGATAATTTTATTTTCTTTTCCAGGCAAGGAATACCACGAGACATGCTCGGGGCGAGGTTTCCACATCCTTGGTCGTTGCAAATGTAACAAGATGTACTCAGGATCGCGTTGCCAGTTTGCTGACGAGTGTGCAGAGGATACTGACTGCGGGCTTCGTGGGAAATGTATCGATGTTAATGGGACTGAGGCACCGGCAAGAGTGTGCTATTGTCCATTTGGGTTCCATGGGAAGGGCTGTAATAAGAGTAAGTTAATGTTTCTTTTGGTCAATAGATGGCAGCACTTGATGATTAAACTGTGATCTTGTTTGTTTCGAGAATTTCTGATGATGTTGATGCCATTTCAAACTTGGTCTAGGAAAGCGCTAGCGCTGCTATAAAAAATAGCTTTATTTTGAGTATATCGATGGTACGATTTTGAATGCTTATTTTTAAGAATTATTTTTCTGTTGTCCAATTCCAAATTTTCGCATACAATTATGAGCAACATACATTATTTGAATAAACAACGCCATCTATTGTTGAAAAGCTAAATTTAATTGTTTTTCAGAGGCCCCATGGAAAGACAAGAAAGTAAACCTAGACTTGTACACCAAAAAGGAATTATCCAAAGAGTTTAATCTATACTGGAGGGTGCTAAAGGAGGAAGCAGAGTTGGAAGTCATTATGAAGGTCAACGGAACTTCTTACGCTGGTACGTATGTTTGAAATTGGTTCTTATCCTATACTGTTTATAGTTTGAATTGTACTTACGAAATGTTTTATTTTAGGAGTCGGTTGGAGACCTAGTGGTTTGACGAAGCAGTGCAAGAATTTCCCAGTTCTAGGACCTTCAATTGATCATAGGCGTAAGTAATGCTTATTTTACAATACAAATATAAGTTACACTTTATTATTTAAGTATTCATTAGTACCACAAATTTAACAATTTCTAACAGCAAGCACACCAAAACCGGAACCATTACCAGAACCGGAGCCCAAATCCGAGCCCAGTTCAGAACCCAAAGCGGAGCCGGAACCCACTCCAGAGCCCAAAGCGGAACCGGAGCCCACGGCCGAGCCCAAAGCCGAGCCCGCACCCGAACCCGAGCCCAACGCCGAGCCTGAACCCACTGCAGGTAATGAAAATTAATAATTTAATAGCTTCTCTTATAGAATAAAGATTTTCTGGTTTGGGTGGGAGTCACACTTTATATGTATTGGGGAAGAAATTATTTTTATAATATACTATTTAGGCGAATTTATTTTCCTTTATTTGGATTGGGCTGTCTAGCAGCGGGATATATAAAATCTGATATTTTTCATAGCCCACTTTCTCGTTATATTTGTAGCCATTTCACTTATGGAGAGTTTTGATGTGATAACAGGATGCGATTTTTTAAATCACTCCATTACAAATGCCAAAAAAGAGATTAAAAACGATTCGTGATCCATTAAATAACTTTAAAATTATCCTATAACTATTGACAATCAAATAAATATTTATACTGTGTTTCAGAACCAAAAGCAGAGCCAGAACCCACGGCCGAGCCCAAAGCGGAACCGGAGCCCACCGCCGAGCCCAAACCGGAGCCCACTCACGTCTCGGAGAACGACAACCGCAACAAACGCGTCGCCATGCATTCCCTGGACGGCTTCGACTTCAAAAACTTGGGCAACGACGTGACCGTCAAGACTAGTATTTCGTATAAAGTGTCTAGTTCCAAAGGTAAATTGAATAGCTTTACGTCCGGTACGATAGCACATTTTTTTGCATAAGAGAACAGAAACGATAAATAATCTTTATCGTTACTATTTTTCAGGACGCAGAAAACGTGAAACAGCCACAAACAGCAGTAAGTATCGCTCCTCTGTATCACATTAATATACAGTGCACAAACTAAAATGTAACCCACGAAGAGAAGAAACGCGGCCACGCAAAAACAGCACATAATAATATTGATTCGCCTATACAGACACTAACGGAGATGTATAAAAACACTAATGTATTTAGATGGTGGCATTTTGGTTACGCCAAAACCTTTGTATGTGATCTTTGTAGATTTTGACAATGACTGTATGACGACTGTGTGAAGGACATACTCGTATATCGTATATGTATTTATGATTTCATAATAGGGATAGGGAATTTTCTTACACATACGAGACCTGCTTTAGTTAGTACTTAGTAGTCTTGACAAGGCGTATTGTCTACTTCGGAATATTTTGCCAGTTAAGGATAGTCTGAAGACTACTAAATGGCTTTCAGATAACAATGGCTTGCAAAAATATCTTTCATTAATAATTAAAATTGATTTTGGCTGTGCGATTAAGGCTCATTTATAGCCAACTGTAACAATTTTCGCTGACTTTTTTTTACTATGGGTGTCAAACAACAGATAAATATAACTTATATATGTACTCTTTTTGTAAATATATTTGTAAAACATACAGACCGATGTAAACTGAAGAAATGTTCATGCACACAATCTTTTCTACCTTGCGGGGATCGAATCCGCGACCTCTAGTGTAATAGCTGATCTCTCTACCATTACATCAAATGGTCGCCATAACATTTGATTACAAATAAATGACGATACTGTTGACTCGATAACAATGACGTTTTTTTACTGACTGTGACTCTTACTCTAAGGTTTTGGTTTAATTTTGTGTCGCCCTGTATTATGATTCCTTGCATGGTTCCGTTATTTTTGCAGATGTGGAAACAACGACCCCTAACACCCAGACCCCAGTCCCCGAACCCGAGCCCACTTCCGAACCGGAACCGGAACCAACTTCCGAGCCCAGACCGGAACCTGAACCTACTACCGTATCGATCCCAGAACCCTCTACTCCTACGCCTAAACCAGTGTCAGTGAAGCCAAAAACGAAACCAAAGTTCATACCAAAGTCTAAGCAATTATTGTTAAACCAATCTACTCAAAAACCTGAGCCAAAATCGGTTTCGGAACCAACAGCCGAGCCTAAAGCTGAACCGGAACCCGAACCCACTGCTGAACCCAAATCCGAACCGGAACCAGAGCCAACCGCTGAACCCAAAGCGGAACCGAATCCAGAACCCAGCCCTGAGCCCAAGTCCGAGCCAGAACCTACTCCGGAACCAAAATCTGAACCAGAACCTTCCTCAGAACCGAAATCGGAACCAGAGCCATCCCCTGAACCCAAATCCGAACCAGAACCATCTGCTGAGCCCAAATCTGAGCCAGAACCCAGCCCAGAACCCAAATCTGAGCCAGAACCCAGTCCTGAGCCCAAATCCGAGCCAGAACCGTCTCCTGAACCCAAACCCGAGCCGGAACCTAGCCCTGAGCCGAAATCCGAGCCAGAGCCGTCCCCTGAACCCAAATCGGAGCCGGAGCCCACTCCGGAGCCCAAATCCCAACCGGAACCAAGTCCCAAACCCAATGACGAAGTGGAAACCGAGACATTGCTAGTCAAGGGACTTAAAGAAGACGCAGGTAACGCACACGCTTTGCACCATATTTTTTGACACTTCCATTGATGAATTTCTTTCAAAGTTTGCGGGGTTAGGGGGCAACTCGTCCCAGTCCGAAACTGGGCCCGGGGACCAGTTGCACCCTTTCTAATTTGATAGTGGTCAACTGGTCCCATCTTGATTCTGGTGTTGGGACCAGTTGACCCCTGAATATTCTTTAGGGGTTTTTTCGTCCCACGAGCTATCCCAACTCAATTAGGGAGGTATATGAAATAAAAGGTAAAGTGGCTGTAAGCTAAAAAGACAAAATCATATCTGATTTCTGTTACAATTTCCAATGGAGTGAGATTTCGATATTACGAATATTCTTTAGTGTCTGACTGATCGTCTAACTAAAAGCTAAACATATGTATTTTATATGCTTAGAATAAGAAAAAGTTTTTGTTGTATAGTTCCTATTTTATTTAATAGAGTAAACGTGTACTACTATGGACAACCCGCTGGGGCAAAGTGAAATTACACTCCTTGACTATTCTATAATGTGGCGTAACTTTAACAGCATTAGAAGTTGATTTAATAATAATATATTTTGAAGACGAAGTAAAAACATTTTTTTTTTAATTGAAAATAATAATCAAAAATAATTTATCAATGGAAATGTCTTATTTTGTATAGCATTATTATTATGTATAGCACAGTAGTTGTGACTAGATAGTGTTCAATAATAATTTGCATGAATTAGTTAGATGTCTTAACTACATAATTATTATAAAATATATGTATAAATATTGAACTAATTTATGTAAAGTAATTAAATATACAAAAATTTATATTATTTAGGTACGTAACTTAATTTGAGTAAATAACATTTATTTAGTTTTTACCTTTTCTTGTATTTCTAATTAATTTTACTCCATTTTTTTCATTTTCTGAAAACTTTTGGGAGTGGTCACCTGTCTTTTTTATGTTTCTCTTTATTCTATTTTTACAATATGCATGTTTACTAAAACAATGGATGGATTGGATGAAAAATTAAATTCGTGGTTCGTACTTTAAATAAGACGTTGACTTATATACAAACTGTGGTCTACAGGTGAAAATAGTGGCCATAAATGTACACTTGTAAGAAAAATATTGGTAAATTCATATGCCAGTACTGGCAACCGTAGAGATCATTAAATTAAAATTCATTAACATATTTTAGATTTAAAAATCCATTTACATAAGTGAAATAATTCCTTGACAAGTAAATTATATAAAGATAAATAATTTTATTTTATTGTTAATGCCTCTTTGATCTGATTGAAAAAAAAATAGTTTATGTACTGGGCCATGATCTAGAGATTTCAATAATCCTTTTGCCCAGCAGTGGGACTTTAATTGGGCTGATACTTTTATTATAATGCCAAATGCTCACAGCGCAGTCTTCCGAGTCGTCCGACGAGTCTTACAGTTTGCGCATTCAGTTTCTCAGAAGGCCACTAACAAGTGGTTTTAGTGTTGCCAGAAACAAAAATAAAATTATTATAAATAGCTAATAATGTTCATCCATGTTTTAGTAAAACTCTCGCTCGCACTTTTATTTAATTTGCTTCTTCTGTATAAAATGCTTGAATGCCTTTTGCTTTGCTTTGTCTCTCAGTTCTCCTAATCTTTACTATGTCCCTTCTCCTTCTTTCTGACTTAAACCCTATTCCTAAAATACCCCTAGGTAAAGGTTTCATAATATATTACATGATATTTTTTCCATAATTTTTCTTTTCAGCAAAATAATTCACCAATCTATTTAAAATAATGTATCTTATCTATTAATTAAACATTGCGTTTTCGGTCTTGGGTCTTTCCTTATTGAAGTTCAGTTTCAATATTTTTAATTAGGATCTGAATTTAACTGAATCTATCCTATGACTAAATTACGTTTACTTTTTAAAATGTTTTTTTCCCATATTGAAGATCTGTTGTGCACTACTTCTCATTAACAAACAATGACACAGATTTTGATAAAAAATAAGGGGGAGTGTTTCTATGTAAGAAACTGAATTTGAATGTGATTCAACATTTTTTGATTGAACCATATTATAATATATTTTATTCACAGTTAGAATATAGTTGAATTATTCCATTATTTCAATTCGATTAAATCTGAATGAATACTATAGTTACTATAATATTATAATGACTCATTCACAATTTCATTACCTACATCACTAATAACTAACCACTTCAAATGATTGAATCATAATCCGATCGTTAGTTTATTGAATCACATTCACAATACGATTACATCACTTCAATATGATTGAATCATATTCAAGTGTATTATTAATACTCTAAATGTTCCTAATACATAGTGCCAATAGTTACAGTTTGATTGAATCACTCTCACATTACAATTAAATCACTTCAATTTGATTGAATCACATTCTAGATAATCTATTCTCTAAATGATGTGCATAATATCTTCAATAATTATAATAACATTAGATACTTTTTTGATTGATGATGTGTCTAATACCTTGTGGCTGTGTTTCTAGGTTACTTCCCATCCCATGAGTACGTTCCCAAGTTCGACTTCAACCCCATGGACTGCACTGATATCGTCATTGGAACGGCTAAGGGCAACTTCCACAGGATTCAGGATTATTACACTAGAGATAGGTACCTATGCAATATTTATCTTCCTTTTTTGCATCGTGGTCAACCATTCATTCTAATCATGTGTTTTAAGGACTGTAATGGTTCGAGTTTCGGCTATCATAATCGTAAAACTTTTGATTTAACTAAAAAAACTTTATTAATCTATTTTACTACTAAGATAGAATCATTTTACTGCGGGAAAACAACGACTAAAATACCATGCAGTATTTATGACTTTATTGTTATTTTTAATCTGTGAGATATTGTTTACGAATGAGAATAACATTTTCAGATCCACACCTCGCGTGGACACCTTCTGGGGCGGTCATGAGGATATCACCGCCTCTTCAGGCTTCGAAGAAAATGGAGTCACCACTATAATGTTTAGGAAGAAAATTCAGGTAGCTGTTGTTTATTTTGATCTTCGTTTGAAACGGTGGTTAAGGTTTGCTTTGACGTTTTGATCTAACCAATGTTTAGGGTTCACCTTCGTAGGTCTTGAGTTCGTCTTTCGCATGCTTTGGCATGGTCGATGGTATACGTTACGTACAGTTAACTGCAAAGAAACTCACGCGAATCGCACCCACGACCAGCCAGCCAGTCAAAAATGGACTCTGTTTTCTACTCACTCTCAAACCACTAGACCAGGGGTTCCCAAACTCATTTTGTCTACTGCCCACTTTGAGAATTAATTAATTTTTAACGCCCCAATTTTTTCACCTACTTAAAAACCACTATAATATTGTGAGCTATATTAGCGGAGATTAAACATACATTCTAAAAGAGACTTACTATAATCCGCAAGTTAACTTGAGACCTGAGCACATCCCGAAGCCTCTACACAACGCCCCCATTTTTTTCTGGGTCTCTTACCACCCCCCTTTAGGCCTGCAGCGACCACAAGGGCGTTATCGCCCACTTTGGGAACCCTTGCACTAGACTAATAGGCTTTTAGGGTTCCGTAGCCAAATGGCAAAAAACGGAACCCTTATTTAACATTACTTTCTCTCCCCCAGGCCAAAGAACCAACAGACCACTCCATAGTAGATGACCTGATGCACGTGATATGGGCGCGAGGCCAGGAGCCGGGCAAGTACGTGCACTCGCCGCCGTCGGGAATCGAACGCGGGACCGCCGCCGTCGGCGACTTCTACCGACAGGACGAGCTGAAGTACCACGGGCATGGCGGGCAGCGTGGGGTTACGAGGATTAACTTCTTTGGTATGTTTTGCTTAAGTGAATAATTTGACGATTATGTTTAATAAAAGAAAGGAAGACATAAAAAAGAAAGAAGGAAATTTAGAAAAAAAAGGAAGTTTTTTTTATTTGGTACCAATAAAATTAAAATAAAAACAATAAGACCAAGTAAAAAAAGCATTATTTGTTTACAGTGCAATTTGATTAATAATTTAAACAAAATAACTAAGTACAAATAAGAACATCATCAACTTAGATAAACGAAATGTACATGTTATTAGGGTTAAATTGTACTGCCCGGTCAATAGGCACTATCCTGGTACCGCGCTGCGCTACCAATGCGACCCTGAGGGACCCGATGGGGTTTAGTGGGTAGTTCGCATTCTGCGGGAGCCCCACACCCCCCCTAAGCCACCCCCGTGCAGGGATGTGCGCAGTGCGTAAATGCATTCCCCATCGGAAAAAAATGTGAAATTGTACACTACATAAATTGAAAACCTCCTCTTTTTTGAAGCTGGTAAAAAAATATAACAACTTTCACGATAAGATAAACTGACTAGAATAACAATTACGGTTTACAGAAGAGACCAAATCCTCCTCCTACGGCGGAGTCCTGCCCCTCCCGGACAAGTGTGGGGGCTACTGGCAGCACCCCACCAACTGCAGCGCATCCAACGGCACCTGCGAATACTACGCCTCGTGGGAGTATCTCGGCCTCAAGCGAGGGAAAGACTCGGTGCGATTCACTATCAAGACGAAGCACACCAACCTGTGGACTGGCATCGGGTTCAGCAATGATAAGAAAATGGTGAGTTAAGTTTGAAGGAGGCATTATTTTTAGGCGTATTATGCAATGAATTAATGTAGACTGAAAAACACATCTGTAAATTCTTTTTTTTTTGTCGAGGAAATGGCGATTATCTATTTTTATACTCTGTAGCCCGACAAGATGTCCGCTACCCACTAAAACACCCTGGGTGTTCAACACTGAATAAAGCAGAATCAGCAAAAAGTTTTTAAACAATAATAAAGCTGTTATAATGGAATTTTATTATACCTCTTGTAGCGACGAGTAGTGAAACTAATGGAATTCTACTAGTAACCCGATTCTAATTCTTTTGACTTCGTGTACTTATATCGCGGAAATCCACTGGATGCGGATGGCGCAGGTCCGATCAGTGTAGGCATCCAGCAGTTTACGTCTTTCAGCTGATGATTATTATTTATTTAACTTACGAGTTTTGTCACTTCTTATGGGTATTCCTAATATTTTCTTCCCAGTCCCAAACGGACGCGATCATCGGCTGGGTGGAGTCGCGGTCGGGCCGGCCGTTCCTGATGGACGCGTGGGTGAGCGGCTACTCCGCGCCGCGGCTGGACGCGCGTCAGGACCTGGCCAAGGAGACCGGCAGCCAAGTAGATGGAATCACCACGCTCAGCTTCGTGAGGAAGAGGGACACTGGGGATCCGAAGGTAAGTCATTTTTTTCTATAGTAGATCCGTTGGAAGACAGACAAACAGCCCAAATGATGGTATGCGGTCACTGCGGCCTATTCCATTGAGACACTTAGCTAGGAAGCGCTCAATGCGCTGCCATACTGTAGGTATTTTCATCAGGTTAGGTATTAGATATAAGCAAGGAGACCGGCAGCCAGGTGGATGGAGTCACCACGCTCAGCTTCGTGAGGAAGAGGGACACTGGGGATCTGAAGGTGAGTCATTATGTCTTGTGCTAAATCAGATCCTGTCATCCACGACCAAAACATATTGACATCGGCGGTGTTTCCGAAGTTACTCGATTTGCTCTTCTCCAAGAAAAGAGCGCATACCTCACTTAGAGGCCGCATTCGTCATTCCCCCGGTGTTGCTGATGTCTAGGGCGGCGGTAGTCACTTACTATTAAGGTGTGTCGCAAGCTCGTTTGCTTGCTATTTCATAAACCAAAAATCCAATGGTAGACGGCCATCGCAGTCAACTCCATTGACTGCTAGGAAATGTCTCTAAATGAGCTACACTGCAGGCTCATCTGATCTTGGAGCCTTTGATTTGAAGTGTACTGGCTCCCACATTAAGATTGCTGGTACACAGCCAGAGCTGTTATGGCGGCTGATTTCTCCTATGAGGGTTAGCCAGTCGGACTCTGAAAAAGTCCTTCCACGAACCAAACTCTGGAACGCGGTATAAGACGCGTCAACTTAATCGGCTTGTCTGAACATCGTGCGCGAACCTGTGCAGAACACAAATGTAGGTGTCAGAGGCACCTGTGCAAACGACGCTCGCAGCTAACTTCTGACAAGCCATTTGTTTACACAAAAGATGCTTTGTTTTTATAGAGAGCTGTTACTATTCCTATGTTAATACTCCTCTTCGTTCCAGGACTTGGCGTTCACCGACACCCAGTGCCTGTACATGATGTTCATCACACAAGGTGGTAACTTCGAGCCGGTCAACAAGCGGACCAGCAAGCATCAACAAACCCCTGTGGTTTCTGAGAACAGGGTCTGCATCAAACCTTGCGGACCTGGTAAGTACCTGCATTTAACTAGTACTATTATATATTCTGTGATTTAACTAAAACGTTATCGTCATACTTCGTCGGTGGTGAAGATGGTATCCCCATCCTGGAATGGGCGGAGTTTACTAACTAAACCTTGGAGTGTTTCTTCTAGGCTGTTAGTGGTGTGACTGGTGGGAGACAGGTGAGCCTTTGCATCCATGGTACAACTGGCTAGCGTAGATGCGCCCTCAAGACCCTCCCCTGTGGGGAGGGGGGCGATGGAAGTGGCTGGAAGCACCACACACCTGTTCCCCCCGTGTCGTAGGCATACCGACTGTACTGATGGTCCGTTTACTTAGCCACTCTTAGTTTACCGGGGAGCATAATATAATGAACTGTGGGTACTAGACAACGGACAATCTTTAATGATTACATGATCGATGATGTGATGATCGGTTGTTGGCACATGTTTTACAAAAATACACCCAAATCGATACAAACAGACATGTTCATTACACACAAATGTTGGTAAATACCGTGCACGATCGTACGAGCCCTTGGTGTAATAGCCGACTGCTCAACCTTAACCAAATCAGTCATCATCAGCCAACAGACATCCACTGCTGCATATAGGCCTCCCCCGAGGATCTCCAAACCGATCGGACTTATTCCAACAGTATCCAGCGAATTCCTGCGATCTTTATAAGATCATCGGTCCACCTTGTAATGGGTCAGCTCTCTATTATTTTGTCTCTGGTTTTTTAGCTCCAGAGAAAGCTTCAGAAGACAAAACTACTGTACCTGACGAGACCCTCTACCTGTTCTTACATAATGAATCTTCTTCCCACAGAACCCCCAGAAGACGAACTAACAACAGAACCCCCCATCCCCGGCCTGAAGGCCTACAACATGCTGATCCGCATCACAGGCCTGGCGGACAGCTTCAAGACGCCTGCGGTCGGCAGTAAGGAGTACGATGACCTGAGTCGACAAGTGGCTGACAGTCTGGCTGGGCAGTTCAAGAGGAATAAGGGATACCATCAGATACAAGTCAATGGGTTTATGCAGTAAGTCTTAATGAAACAACTGAAAACGGATTGAATTCGTGGTCTCATGTTACATTATAAAATCCGAAGTTACGATTGCTTCTGTGATCATTGTATGACTAAGATGTTATACGACATATGAATCCACTGTCACTTATTCAATTATTTTTTCTCACAAGGCGGGCTACGGCTTGTCCTTGTTTGTAGGTCAAGCCGGGGGAGTTTAGTGGGCAGTGGGGACGCCATAGTTATAATTCTAATATACAACATTATTTTTTGTTCGTACGAAAATCGAAACACGTGTCAAATATTTTTATTTAAGGAATCAGTATAAAAAAAATTAAAAAAATATCTTGAAAACTCGCGAAGTTACAAGCTTTTTGTGCTGTCCCGTTGTCCTCGTGCGAACGTGGTCACAGTGTGCTGCGCTGTGACCTTGCTTGCGCCCTCCCGCATCCACGTGACAGTTAGGCGCGCGGCCGGCCGGCGCACGGGCGCACAGTGAAATTGTTTCTTGTAGTGTGTACTTTATTTGAGATATTGTAAATATTATTTGGTCAAAATGTAACAAGGTATAAAAGTATTAAAATCGATTCTATTACCTACTGATTCTGAGCAAACAGTTTTCAGGTTTCTTATAAACATAAAATAACGCTATAGGACGTTTTTAGAAAGAAGGAAGACAAAAAATCTTGTAAAGTTGTTTGCAGGTCTCTTTTTAAAGTACCAGGGGCAGTGGAATCAAATCTAGGACCATTATTTTCTGTGCTTAGACATACTTGAGGACCTAACATGCATTTTGCGTAATTGAGTTATAGCAAAGAAAGAACGATAGTAAAGTGGGAGGATATCTTGAATCAAGATTGAACTCAGAACTTCGAGATTATAATTATTAGGTACTTAACCAGTAGCCCATTAACCCGAATGAATGTTAGACTAGACCAGTATTTTTTCTATTTCAGAAACGAAACTAAAGCCATAATCGCAGAACTGACGCTCAAAGCGATAGACTCGAACACGATCGAAGGTTCCAGCGCTCGCTCGCTCGATGGTGCTGTCTCGCCTCCTCTCAACGAGACAGAGGGAGACAGCGAGAAGGAGAAGTGGGAACAAGCGGTCAAAGATGTGCTGGCGCAAGGGAAAGTGGGCAATTTGAACGTGGACCCTGAGTTTTTGGTCTTCGAGCCTCAGAGCAGTAAGTATTGGAATATTTGAAATAATTTTCGGTTACATCGGTACGATGGTTAATCTGACACACTCAAAAATACTTCACTGTTTTTTTTATTATTAATTGCGGCTTAGTGTTTCCATAGTCATTGCGACCAATTCTGATCTATTGTGAACGCCACTTAGTTTTACAGTTTACAACTTAACTGTTACTTACTTGTGCATTTAATAACATATCTATAGAAGGAGTAGTTTTTTTTTGCATAAAGTTTTCCCTTTCGAACTGTGAAATTCATTAAAAAATACTACTATTCATATACTAGGTAAAAAAATCGATTATAGGTCAAAGAGTCGTTTTTTTTTTAATATTTGAGGTTCTAACTTGACGCACAGCGCACTTACACTACGTTCACGATCAGAAGTCCCCTAGCCGCTATATTGGTACTATTGTTTTTCAATACTTTTAATCTGTTTTTTGCTCAGGGGCCTTACCATGAGCATTTAAGAAAACCATCCAATCGCAGTGCAGTTTTCGAGCAGGGCAGAATCAGGCCTGCTTAATATCATACTATGACCCCTTAAAAAGTGAACGACTATTGCACTGTTTGACATGAAGGTGAACGGTTTCTTTTGTCTCTGGTCTTTTTACCGATCAATCGAATTCGTTCGAAAATCCATTGAAGATTTTATTTTCGTTTTACCGGTTTTTAAATTATGTTTTATAATACGAATGCTCAGGTAAAACCGCGTTTTTATGGGTTTAGATTACTTTATCAGTATAATTTTCTTGATTTACAGTAGTTTTCAATAAGTGAAGCAATAACTATGAAAGAGCCGTGCGTGCCGATTATTCCTTTTAACCTACTTAAATTTTTAAACGTTTCTGACACCAAAATAATACAAATGTCAAGTGTCAAATGCATTTTATTCTGTAATTCTGAAAAAGGCAAAAAAATTAACTTTTTCCGTGATTTAATACGATTTGATCATTGAAATGCATGTTCTTCATTGAGTATAACACAGTGATTATATACATTGATTGAGAACATGGTTATCAATTTGAGAATACTACGATTTTTTGTTGAATTCTTTGACGAACCACTTGAGATGTTATCTTTC
Source organism: Mecyna flavalis (assembly GCA_949319885.1). Classification (NCBI taxonomy): domain Eukaryota; kingdom Metazoa; phylum Arthropoda; class Insecta; order Lepidoptera; family Crambidae; genus Mecyna; species Mecyna flavalis. The sequence goes on along the minus strand of OX439417.1, from coordinate 2,168,355 downwards.
ATTATCATTTATCCCCATTGAACACTTCCATGTTCGTTTATACTTTCGAACTTTGACTGAAATATTCTAAGGATAATTTCTGGAGCATCCGAAGATTATGTGGAATGCAGCAGCACAAAGGCTCAACTCTTCAGTTAATATTGTTAATTTTTAAGACTAAGTACATGAATGATAGAATATCCCCCCCTTCCCCCCCATTTCTGGGATCAAAAGTACTCTACGTTCACCAGAGGGGATAGTGTAGCTTTCCAACTGTGAAAGAATTATTCAAATCGGCTCAGTAGTTTCAGAGCCTATTCAATACAAACAAACAAACAATCAAATCTTTCCTCTTTATAATATTAGTATAGATAACATGAAGTGATTGTAATATAATTTGTTATTATAATTCCAGTGCTGGGTAGACCTGAAGGCCAAGATTGAACAAAATAATAATCATCAATGATGCTTATAGAAGGACCTTGTGTTGATGAGCTAACGGAAATGATATGTAAACAAGTAACAATGTAATTTATTTATTTATAAAAACTTTATTGACCACACAAATTGGCTACAAAAGGCGGACTTAACACTAAAAGCATTCTCTACCAGTCAACCTTTAGGAAAAACAAAATGCTTGAATGCGGCAGAGCAAACTAATTAATAAGTGATTATCTTTTGTCTGCACTTATATTTGCTTCTATCATACTATAGTATGTGACAAACTTAAAATCATTCATGTTTTTATTACAGAGTTCTACTTAATCAAGAACATTTGACAGAAGCACATTCAGTACCTAACTGCCAACAATGGCACAGGTTACTTCAGCACCTATTGAGCCATTGCCACCTTCTGCCTACAGCTTCGTGAGTGTCTGGTTCAGCATCCCAAGTTGGTGACATCACCCTTTTGCAGAGTGGATATCCAGAATAACCTAAAATAAAATATTATTTAAGTTTCAGTTTGTACTGTGTGTGCCTGTGTTCTTGTTAGATACAGTTGAAGGAAGGATACTTCCGTTGTTGTCTACTGTTTTTAAGGTGTTTTGTAAGTCTATTAAATAAATGTAATTATGCTAATCTTATTATTTATAAGCCCATTGTGTTCTTTTGTTTAAGTTTATTAAAAAATGTACTTAATTATAAAATTATTTTGAAAAAGTATAATGGTTTTGATTTTTATAAATAAAGATAAAAAATAATATAATTCATGCACGCAAATGTTTGTACCCTGTGGGGATTGAACCCGCCCTCTGGTGTAATAGCCGACTTCTCGACCAATTACATCAAATAGCTCGTCACTTAGGTAGTAGGTTTAGGATGAAAATACAATAATAAATATTACCTAAAAACCATAAAGCCTTATTAGTGCTCAGCTTTCCAAGTGTGGGCAAAGAGCATGGTTTGACCAAATGAAAGAATCTTGATTAGCACTGGGATTGCTTGCATCTACACTTCTAATTTTTGCATATTAGCTTCTTAGCATTGCAAATCTGGAAATATAATGTTTAGATTATTATTATTTTACCACAAGTTGTAATGATCGAAGTTCTAAATACTAAAATCACAGTTCACTTCTTTATTTGCTTACCAACAAGACATTCAGGCTTTGTAAACAAATTAAATAGACATAAACAAATTAAATAGACATGCTTGTATCATAAACATTCCATTTCGAACGGGTCACTTATTTTGCGAAGGCGACGTAGCTTATTTCTCCCATCTTATTGGAATTCTGTTTCCAAATACTTAAAGAATTCGTCACACTTCTACAAAAATTGGTGTAAATGTTTTAAAATAGGTTACTTTTTATTTAAACGCTAATTTTACTTTCAATAATCCACTTCTTATCAAAAGATACTTACGTTTGACAAAAATACTGACTCCTAACCGGGGCACAAGAGACTCATGAACATAAGCACGAAAAGGTACGGAACAAAATTCGACGACAAAATATGAGATTCACTCACACAATCACAAAACAATTCTGTTAAAGCTACTCCAGAGTAGCTTTTTAAGGATCGGTTTATTTGACGTTTCGGACGTTCAAAAGACGCTTTGCTTGACATTTAAAGCCGCTCATGGTACGAAACGTCCATACAAAAAAAAAGGTGAACGGTTGTCAAAACGTCAAAGTAAATTGCCCTGCGACTGACCTGCCACAGGCCTGCTTTAAGGTTGTCATGGTACAATAAAGCAGAGCAGTTCAATTTAAGTCCTGCTATAAGAGCTCATAGTAAGGCCCCAGGTTTATCCATAAACGTAATATAACATAGACAATATTATTTCCATGGGTTTATCTATGGGTTTTTTGACAGATTTACAAAGCGTAGGCAATGCTGCCAATATAGCGGCTAAAGGACAACTTATGGTGAACAGTAAGCGCGTTCGTATTTCAAATTCGATTGCTTAAAATCTTGATACGGCCATAGCTTCGGTCGATTTCGGCCGAGGCCGAAAGTGGGACCAAAGGTGCAATAACGGCCGATGTCAAAAGTTCGGTCGATTGTTGGAAATACAAAACAAATCAAAAGATAACACTTTCCCTCCGCAGTAGTGTCAAACCGACCATCAGAGGAGAGCGAGGACTCCCGATACTTCCAGCTGGCGGAGACCAAGCTATACGTGGTGATAGGTTGCGTGGCGGCCCTCGTGTTGGTTGCGCTGCTTCAGGCTGTCTGCACGCTGTACCGCGGCCGCAAGGGGACCAAGGGCAAGGTAATAATAATAATATATATACAGGGTGTCCCAAAAATAGCGTGATGATAGACTAATGGATGACCATTTATATCGCCTTAAGTTTGGCACGCTCTTTTTGGGACACCCTGTATATAACTCAAAGGTGACTGACTGACATAGTGATCTATCAACGCACAGCCCAAACCACTGGACGGATCGGGCGGAAATTTGGCATGCAGGTAGATGTTATGACGTAGACATCTGCTAAGAAAGGATTTTGATCAATTCCCACGGGAACCGGAACCACGCGGGTGAAACCGCGGGCGGCCGCTAGTAAATAATAAATTGCAGCTGTTCAAGAAAAGAGTGCATTCCATCCTTAAAGGCCGCGCATTTGTGATTCCACATGATTTGCAGATGTCTATGGGCGGCGGTTTCACTTTCCACCAGGTTTGCCGCATGCTCGTCTGCCCGCTTTATCATGAAAAAAAATCGGACAACATCACATACATTGGTTTGACCCCAAAGTAAGTAGCGTAATTTGTGTTATGGGTGTCAGAAACAACGAAGGTACCACAAATATTTAAGTACAATTATAAACAAACACAAATGTTCAATAAACATTGAGATAGATTAAGGTACCAAAACGTTAATCTGGTTCTATAAAAAAATAATGCAATTTTGGAATGCAATTATCAAAAATAAAAGATTAAACTTAGTCACTCTTTGTCTTCACTTTTAAACAATGTTTCCAAAGGAGTGCCGTATCAGCATTCAGCAACAAAAAGTGTCTAGACTTAGACACGATTCGTTGCGCAGCGCAGCGTCTAAAAAAAAACCAATTGGTTTCAGGATCAACTGATCCCAAACTCAGCGTGGAAAGACTACTCCTCATCAAACACCAACTACGCCTTCGAGCCGTTCGAAAACGACGACAAATACACCACCACGTCGACTGCGCTCCGCTCCCGGCCTTCCTCCGCGGCCCCGCTAAGGCCTACTGGCCCACCGCCGCCGCGGCCTAGTAGCGCGCATAGGATGACGCCTAATAAGGTACTGTAATAGGCTAAGTCAATCGCCAAAACGAGCAACGACTCGTTCGATTTGGATGGTTTTTAGGGGAGCATAGAGAATAGTTGTTAAACTTATATTTTTCAAACTTTTGTGTATTTCTGTGTATTAGCCTTCAGTGAATATAAAACCACTACCCACAATTCCTTTTCCGCTTAGCTAAAAGGTAGACTGGTAGAAAATTACATGTAGCATGTAACATCAGCAGCATATAGTCCACCATTTCTTCATTTTTTTTTTGTTGTGCAATAAGGAATCGAAGACACTTTTTTGTCGACTTACATACAATGTTATAACAGTGTTGCTGTGTTGGTAACTGTAGGGAAATATCTTGTTGGGTTATTTGGACGGAAATAAAAAGAACTTGATATAATTACGGAGCGACACTGTACAGACAACATGGCAAACAGGAAGAGGAAGAGAACTACACGTCATGTAGATGGCGCTGCTGTGCGGATGCGTTCCATTTCATCAGTAACAAAAAGTGTCTACATCTGCTAAGAGCCATAAGATAGACATTAAACTAACACTATGAATGTTTACTAAATTATTCCAGACGCCGACAAACGGTCACAAGATGGCGTCGAACGGTCACAAAATGGCCGCGAACGGCGCGAACGGTGCAAATGGCGCGAACGGCGCGAACGGCGCCAACGGCCGCAGCACGCCGCGACACCACAACAGCGCCGCGCAGTACTACCACGACACGCGCTCGCTGCAGCGGCCGAGGGGGCAGTACGGGTAAGCTTCAATACCTTTATTGCAATGTGTAACAAGACGAGCAGATCGTACACCTGGGGGCTTAGACAAGATGACATCGCTTCATAGCTGGCGAATTTCGCTAAGTCCAATTTGTATGGATTTGACAGATGCCATAGAAAAGTCTGTTGAAACCATGGAATTAATATTATCTATGTAACCGGAATGATATCTTCAAAAAATTGCATTTTAGAAAATGAACACTATCCCAACGCATTAAAGTATATATTTGCTTGTGCCTTAGGCGAGGCAAATCCGAGACGAGAAAGATATCAATACGGGGTAGCTTGTCTCTTTCTTTCACATTGCCAACACGCAATGACAGTTCATTCATAGTTAGAGTGACCATGAATTCTAGGTCTATGGCAAGGACGGAGGCCAGGCGTACCTCGTTCCTTCATATTGTCAGTATAAGAAATGTTTTTGGGCAACAATTTTGCCTGACCAAAAACTTAATATAACGCTTGTATGTCAATGTAATTTTTACAATGTATTAATCTACAATTATATATTTGGTTTTTTTTCGTTCAATGTACGTATTCTTAAATTTGAAAAAAGCATAAATTTATATATTGTCTTTTTTTTAAATTTTAACTTTAAATGTCAATAAGGTTGGAAATCGCTTGCACTTGTTTTTTTACTTCAAACCAATAGGCAAACAAACAACAGACGGAACCTAAATTAGTTTCGAAACTAAAAAGTTTCGACTGGGGTAGATTTGGTAGGGGCAGTCGGGAATAATCCAATTGTCCCACATATTTAAATTATTTATTTTATGATTCACCCTTACCCCCAAAAATGTACAATTTCTCTATCACTATGGTAAAAAACATATTAGCATAATATTAGCTTTACGTTATTACATATTAGCTTGACTTTAGAGGGCTTATTTCTTGAAACACAATATAATGTTTATTTTACGTGTGTGTAAATAAGTGGAAACACGCAGAAACTCGAAATATAATACCCATTCTCAGAAGTTGGAAAATTTTAACCACAAATATTTTAACATGAATTACTTAAAAATACTATTTATTAGGCGGATCCGCAGATTGCATGTTTGAATTGGTCTCACTTAACCAAATCTTATTGTCACCCTATTAGAAAGGGACAAGCTGCTCTGTTTGACGGTTTCGCTCGGCTCGTTTTTTAGCCACGAGAGCACAGTCTAGTTATATATATTAAGTTTATGGTTGAAACTATGGGATTTGACATTCGCTATCGCAAATTGAGCTATAACGAACGTCATAAATGCTGCTTGTCTAGGTGGGCTGATTGTAAGCGCCACGTCTGCCCTTAGACACTAGACAGTTCAGTGCTAAACAGTAACTAAGCAGTTACTGTCTGGCACCGCCCTGCGCCCGCTACACCGAGACGACAGTTATTAGGTCTCATATACCCACCCAGTAATTTCACTAGCTTCAGTGCCCTTTCCCCGAAACACAGAAGTGCTTGACACACTTCTATTTCACGGGAAAATATCTGGCACTGCGGTGGTACCCACCTAGACGGCCCAGTACAGGAAGAAAAAAATGTTAGTTCAATACTAACACTTGGACCGTCCATGCATTTAATAATACCCTGAATTTTAATTCCACGGAATTTGGACATTTCGGAGGTGTTGTCAGATAAAAAAAACGGTTACGGAAGTCATTCAGGCGATAAAAAAATACTAGGACTTAAAACTTTGCTGTATATTTAATGTTTAACAATATTTAGGTTCCAGTAAGAAGAAACTCATTTCCCTGCCAACCACCGTTACGTGGTGTAAAATAGAAATGACTCGAAAAAAAAAACACTAGAAGAATGTTAGGCAATTATTTTAACCCTATTGTTCGCAACTGTTTAATAAAAATCTCAATTTCTCATCGATTTTTAACCTAGTTTTTTCCAAGTTTTTTCCTGTAGGTAGTAGACTGCATAAAGTCATAAATGACAAATACAAAAATGTTTAATATCACATTAATTATTTCCTATTTTACATAAATAACTCTAATTAGTTTTAAATTATGTACGTAAAAAGTTTTTCTATACGCCACCATACAAACAGGAATTACAAAAATCTAGTGGTTTTTATAATGACATGAACATTTATTATACATTTACATTGACTATGTCATGCTATATACCAAAAGCCTAAACAGTAAACATGTAGCTCATTAATAGTCACAAGCATTATACATGTGAGAATTATTTTCACTAAAATACAATAGACAATAACTAGAATATAGTTATTTACATAAAGTATGAAAACAAAACAAAACATCTACATAATCAAAGTACAAATAATGTGACGTAGTTCGCGAAGGTTGTGTTAGACAATTTCGTCACAGCTGACATGCGACCGTGTGGCCTAATGGATAAGGCGTCGGACTTCGGATCCGAAGATTGCAGGTTCGAGTCCTGTCACGGTCGATTAATCTTTTTGTTTTTATCCTTTCTTTATTTAGATATTCTGTTACTAATAATTAGTAATATTTAAATATTAAAAATTTATTTGATTATTGGTTTTTTATTTCTTCTTGTAAAGGTTTTAGTTTATATTTTTTAGTTAGTATTATATTTGTACTTATTTTATATTTAGTTAGTATTATATTTGTACTTATTACAAGTATATTTTAAGGCACTTTTACTCATAATTATCAAAACATTAATAATTAATTTTATCATTACCGAAACAATTTTTAATTAATACCTACTCTTTTAACTATAAAAAAAATCAATAAGTAAAGGCATATTGATACATTTTCTTGTGTATTTTAAAAGTATTTCATTGTATTATAACATCGTACTGCTACAGTGTATTGATTTTTCTTTAACTAGTGTTAAACCACGGTTTTGTTCGTTTTTGAGTTTTAAAAAATATTGCGTTATTGTTTGCCTAGATGTGCAAGTCCTTCATTTATTGTCGTGGATTTGCCTGGCCTTCTGTAATATTATGATGTTATGGCAACTAAACATTATGTAGCCGATGTAGGTACTTTGAATTAGAGATAGATAGAATTAGATTTGTGTACATAAACATATTCTTTTACAGGCAATGGCAAGTGGGCCGCGGCGGAGACCGGGCCACGTACTCCCTCCCCCGTGGGGGCGGTGGGGGAAACACGAGGGACCCTCACGCGCAACCAGACTTCTACTTCATGCCGTCGCAGCGGAAGTATGAAGGTGAAGTGGTCAGGGTTTATGTAGACTATAGGGATAAAGATAGCCAGTAAAGATAAAGAGAGAGATTATATCTCTAGTGACTTTGTTTTAAAGAGTTATTTAAATATATAAACTAAAAATTCGCGGCAGTGAGAGATATCTATCACTAGGGAGTTTGTTTGAGATAAAACAATTTAAAACATTAAATTCGCGGTTTCATGTTACATTTGGAAAACCCGAAGTTTCGATTGCTTCACAGTATACAGCAATCATGATCACGGAATGACCAAGATGTTGTGCTTCAAATGGATAGTTATTTGATTGATAACAAACGGAGTCATCAAATATTGCCTAAACCACTGTATAAAATATAGCAACTATGCAAAAAGAAAAAAATACATAAATAAATAGAGTTATTGGTATGGAAATTAAATTAGTTCCGCTACTCACCGCAGTGGCGGCAGTGGCGCTACTAGAATCCCATCATATTATATTTTATGGACTCTTTCTATTTTATGACGCGGTGATTCTGCCAATATCAAGTGTTGAGAGAAACACAATGTACACATACAAAGTTGAAGGATGTTTTTGGTTTCAGTTTTGAGATCTTCGCTTAGATTTATAAATTAAAAATTTACTATAATCTGTTTCTTTACAAGGACACAAACGAAAAGCTTTTTGTCACTTAATTATTGTATAAAGTCGCTGTGATTTAAAATAATTAGTTTTATGCATTATATAAATTACTTTATTATGATTCGGAAATAAGTAGTGTTGATTTAGATATTTTTATATGTTTAATAATAATATCCCAAGGGAAACGGTGACTGGAAGTAGGGTAGGACACTATTTGCCTACATAGGTTATGAAACTTATGTACAATATTAATGAGCATTAAAATAGAAAGGGTTAAGCTTATAAGATTTTTTAAAAGTAGGTATACCTATAATAGTTAGCTTAAAATCACAAATTACTTTTATATCTATCCTAAGAAGACGTTTTGTTAGTAAATTTGTTTTTTTTTATATTAAAAATATAAATAAATAAAGGAAAACTTATTTATATGCTGATTCTTTTAATGTAAATCGTTAGATTCTTGATAAAACACCAAATAATATAATGGTGCAAGCTTTAAGAGTAGTGCAATATCAGAATTTAAATCATAGGTTAGGAACTCGTGCCAGTTTACAGGCAGGCCCTGATTTAATAAACGTTACGTTTAAAAAACTAAATTTAAAAATAACCGTTTATAAAGTAGAGTAATTTTAATAACGTTTCGTAAAACGGTATACCTAGATATGGAGCCGACATTGGCAACACATTATTTAAGAGACGTATTCAGTAGGGCTAGACCGGACAAATATCGAAAAGTGAAAAGTATTTCGAATCGAGTAATTTGTATGGGAATTCTATTAGTTCCGGTACTCGCCGCAGTGGCGCTACTAAAATTACTCGTACTAATTTCTCGCTTTAAATTACTTTTCACTTTGATTTGTTATTCCTACAGAGGAGCCGACATTGGCAACACATTGGGAAATGCTTTCTGGTAAAGCGTCTCTAGGCTGTGTCTGTTAAAACAGACGTGAAAAAAAAAAGTATAAAATATGAAGTAAAGATAAAAATTGGCTTCATGATGTAAGATGATTTAACAAAATACGAAATAAATACACTGACCTGTTGATTTTTGTGCTAATTGTTACTTAATTAGGTAAATTATTGACTGGCTATCTTTATCTTAAGAAAACGTTAGTAACATTATTAATTTTTATACTCTGAACAAATTTAACTGTATAATTTTAAAAGTTAAGTAATCGGAATAAGTTTTGTAACACAATTGTAGTTAGTGTACTTATAATTAACTTAGTTTAAAAAATTGCATGCATTTTGTTAGTGGTTTTGTTTCATCTGTGCAAGATGGGTTGGGTTTGGTCTTAAAAAGTTGGTGTTAAGTGTTTTTCTCTCTAGATTACTTTGATTAAAATCTAGAATACTGGTTTACGTTAGAACTTGACCGTTCCGGATAATTTGGAATAGCTAAATGCTATATTTCTACTTCGCATTTTAACAACTTTAGAAGCAGTTTTTTTTTAGTTTGTGAATTGTGATCATTTTAAAGTAAATAGTATTTAGTTATTTTAAATGGCGGGGATTCTCTGTTTTCCAAGTGATGTGTATTTCAGGTGACTTCAAAATGCCGGCAATTTTATTTTATTGACTTAATTTGATGACAATTTAGCATTCGTTCCATTTTACACATATTTCCAGACTTCTCAAAATTGTCGCAGGAATTTCACAGAGAGAGGCAATTATTGTTTGCCTTATTTATCGAATGCTCAAATGTCATTTTCGTAAGGTCTTTAGCACACACTATTGTACGGGACGCTCATAGTTGTTGCTTTTGCTTGTCAAAATTACTTGTTTTGCACTGGGCTTGCTAATTAGATACACTGATCTTTCAACAAAGTATTAAAGAGAGCGGTTGCGAACTTGCGATGTGATTTGTTCAACTTAATTTTGATATAATGAATGACATCTTATTGTTTTTTATTTGATTGTTGCCACTTGAAGAAATTAGTTCCAAAGGAGATCATTTTTTTTGGGCCTTTTCTGAAAGTGCCGGCCAACAAAAAAAATTGGTACGTATCGATAGAACTAGCCATTTGAAGCAATAGTCAATATGGCACGAAAGTTGTGGGATCGCTCTGAACCAAGTTATACAAGTTCTAAGATTCACTATTTTCATACATTTTATTGATTTCTGAAAGTGCCGGCCAACAAAAAATAATTATACACATTGTTAGAACTAGCCATTTAAAACAATAGTTAATATGGCACGGAAGTTGTAGGATCGCTCTGAACCAAGTTATACTAGTTCGATGATTTGAGGGTTATTGGGGTTAGTTTTTCATACATTTATTGATTTCTGAAAGTGCCGGCCAACAAAAAACAATACATATTGTTAGAACTAGCCATTTGAAGCAATAGTTAATATGGCACGGAAGTTGTAGGATCGCTCTGAACCAAGTTATTTATACTAGTTCGATGATTCATCATTTTCATACATTTACTGACTTCTGAAAGTGCCGGCCAACAAAAAGTAATTGTACACATTGTTAGAACTAGCCATTTGATGCAATAGTTACTTGGCACGGAAGTTGTAGGATTGCTCTAAACCAAGTTATACTAAACAGAAATGGGCTAAGGGTGGAACCCTAGGGGACTCCGACAGTGGTGGGAAAAGGTTTTTGACGCGAACAGCGGTTCGAACTGCAGAAAAGGAATCGCGGTACATATAGTGGATGATGTCAATATAAGTCTCAGGAACCGCCTTGGAGGCTTGAGTTTAACGCACAGATCTATGACAAGTGGACAGTTTTATGCAGTGATACTGGGCCCCCAGTATGAAGTTGAATTGAAATTGGCCACTTTTTCAATGTGGTGACATCTGATAAGATTTGTTTTAGCCACATTAAACATAATTCTACGTTCCCGGCACTTTCAGAACACAATAAAATATGAAAAAATAACCCTCAAATCATCGAACTAGTATAACTCGGTTCAGAGCGATCCTACAACTTTCGTGCCATATTAACTATTGCTTCAAATGGCTAGTTCTAACAATGTGTAAAATTATTTTTTGTTGGCCGGCACTTTTAAAAATTATTAAAATGTATGAAAATAGCGAATCTTTGACCTTGGATAACTTGGTTTAGAGTGATCCCACAACTTCCGTGCCATATTAACTATTGCTTCAAATGGCTAGTTCTAACATATGTACCATTATTTTTTGTTGGCCGGCACTTTGAGAAAAGGCCCAAAAATGTATGGAGCCTGAATGATCTTCTTTCCAATATTTTTCCTTAATATGGCGAGTTTTATTTATTTTTATGGTCGGGCTATAATTGCATTAAATAAGCCATTACCCAATTTGATTGTAATGATGAAGGCCTTTGCCCAGTTTGTTATTAAGTTTTTTATAACACGAATTTTAATTTGATCTTACTCGGATCGGATCAATGTGAAAGATAATAATTTAACCACTCAATCCCGAACCGGCACTCGGGTGCCGCGTAACAATAGATTTTCTATTGTGTCTGGTGATCCGGGGCTCGAAAGATTAATATTATAATTAATTAGGTAATGGGTTCTGGAAAGCCGAGTACAATGGCTCATAATAGGCTAGTACAAAATAACATGGTGTTGAAGAAGTCACATTTTTTTTGTGGTATCAGAAATGTTTTTTGAGATATGTTTCGTGAGATCGTAGAATGTAGTTAGAAAATTGGCGTGGTATTGGATTTTAATAAATGAATGCGCTTTGACCGTCCTTATTACGCTTTTTAATTAAATTAATATAACTGAGAGGTATGATGTTGCAGCTTCTAAGGATGAGAGTAAGTTGTATCAAAGTTGCAACATTATTCCTCTCATTACCATTAAATTAATCATATTGTTTTGTGCCAAGAATTTAAATTATTAACTCGAATAACTGTAACCAGTAACTTTTTTATTTTTATGTTACATAAATAAAGATTAAATGTAGTCTAATATTAATCCAAATAAATGTATTAAATCTTAACATTTTGTTTTCTTTTCCGCTTATAAGTTAATATATTTTTGGGCTTGCATGCAATATCAAGTAGGTATCTTTTTTATTCTTAAATTTTATGTCACTTTATTGCAAGAACTCACTAAGTGGCGGATAAACCTTATCTCATTTATTTTATTCTACAGAATAAGTCATCCGAGGAAAACTTTAACAATGAAAAAATTAACAGTAAAAAACTTTATATTTTTTGGTTTATCGCGTAATGGTTTGTTTATTTATTTACAACAATGTCAATTAAAATAGCTGCGCATAACAAGACAATATTAAGTAGAATAAACAAATATAGCAATTAGCTCATTAAATCAATTAATCTATAACATTGTAGCCATAGAGATACAGTCATGAAATTGCTTAAATTACTAGAGTGGTTTATTTAAATGTAGTCTTGCTATGAGTTCTTGCAATAAAACCTAGTATCCGTGAAAAACAAAATTTTAATGTCAAGTTTCTTTTTTGCAGATTTTTGAACGAGTCTCCAAGAATTATATTAACCAATAAGTTACCAACAAATAACAGATTATATACTAAAGCACCGATATAATATATTATAGGACGTCTTCATATTACGTACACACAGAATTTTTTGAGGGAATTGATGCGCGTGCCCGCGAATAGATGCAAAATGTCGGCCATAGCCATGATTTAAACGATTTTACAGACACTTGTAGAGAGAAGTATTATTTTCTAATCGAGTAATTTGAATGGGAAATCTTTTAGTTCCGCTACTCGCCGTAGTGGCGCTACTAAAATTCCCCTACTTTTATTTCTCGATTAAAATTACTTTTCACTTCTGATACTTGACCGTAATGCCGTAATGATATGACCTAAGTTCAATGATTATTTATTATTATTATTTGGATGTTTGATTATGCAAAGACAATGAAATCAATGACATTTTTATTTCTTTATAATAGTTCTGTGTACGTACGCATATTTATTAGTTTTACTTCCAAACAGATCTAGTCTCATGTCACAGTTTTAAAAATAAGTTATAACCTTCACCTTAAATTAATATGAATACATTTATTGTAAATAATAAAATATAGTCTATCCTTTGCTGTATATTGCACGATTTATAGTTATTAATCTGATTAATTTTATTTTTAATTATACTTGTATAAAAAACACATAATTATTATGTATTTCTTTAGTATAAGATAAGTAACGTATATGTTTACGTGTATATATGCTTTTATAAAAAGGGAACAAATTAAATGACCACCAAAAAAAACAATCGGTACCCTAAACAGCCTCATCCAAAATAAATATAATATGTACAAATAAACGAAACCTGTACCAAAATATTTCGGGCTATTTAAGTCATGCCTGCACTACAAAAACTTTTCGTAACCCAAAAAGGCCACGCGTGTTTTTACTAGCAAAGTTTTGTGTCATTTCTACCCAAATATATCACTACTTTTGCCATAAAATGTATGCATATAACCAAGTATATTATATTGATTGATAAGATTTGTGTTAGGTTAGGTTAGAACTGCGACCACTAAACGCACGAGCGGCAGCGGCCGGCGAGTGCCAGAACTGAATTCTACCCATTTTACTTGGTCGGGACAGAGAGAGAAAGTATTTTGTTTATTTACTATCAATCATCAAATGGCATTAGTATCGAAAAACCTTTAGAACTTCATTTATATTTTTTGGGTAAGCAATGATTTTTGTATGTATAATTTACTTTATTAGGATAAAAATATGTAACTTATTTGGATTAAATTATTAAATAAAATGCGAGTACAAATTTGGTGCACGCGTGGCCTTTTTGGGTAGCTCAGGGATTATTCTGACGATACTTACGTTTTTTAGGTTGCCAGACTTACATTATTATTGGTGATCATTTCATATTAAAATGGGGATTAAATTCTGGTAAGTACTTAGGATTTTTTGGGCGTTATATTTCATTATATCTGGTGGTTGCTTAAACCTAAGCCTTATAAAAATCTGTATAATACACATGAAGTAACTTGAACAGTTAAAACCGAGACATGGTTAAATACTAAAATAAAATCCTGCAATATTTTTAGGACGTGTAATAATTATGATTTTATCGATAAATGTAATTTTTTTTTTTATTCTTGTACAGTGCGTCTCCAGGTATCAGCAATTTATAATATGATTGACAAAATTTTCAGTAGCAGGTATATTTTAAAAGGATATCAAGGGATTACTGAATTAGGGAAGGGATAACTGTTCAACGTTACATAAACAAGAACTAGTTTTATTGTATTGTAAATAAAGAAATATTTTTAAAGGTACTAGTGGCGCCATCTAAGATAATGCTCATTATCTAGTATCTTAATATATTGGTAACATGTAAATTAAGTTCGATTTTTCATTACAACGAAAAAGTTGTGATATTAAAATTTTTTACCGTCCAAATTACATTTTAGCATGTAAATTTATACAAAATAGTTTTAAGTAATAAAAATATTATGTATAGACTTAAGATTTTGGTTTTAGATAACCTATTTGTATGTATAAAATAGTATATAATACATTTATGATAAATATAAATAAATTCTTTAACGAATAAATATTGACATGGTATTAAAAGTAAAGTTTTTCCCAAAAAGCAATATATCTCCAAATAAAACCTTCAATGATTTTATTTGTTTAACTTTCTATTTTGTGACGATAAAAAATTAAGGTTAATTTAAAATAACTTTTGATGAACTACGAACTGCAAGCAAATACTATAGAAACTCTCTGGTTCTATAGTATTTGCTGCAAGTAACGTGAAAATAATTTTGTTGGGAATTTTAGTACTTTTAGTAGCGCCACGCGGCGAGTAGCGGAACTAATAAAGTTCCCATACAAATTAATCGAATATAAATTTAACTAAGAACTTACTTCACCTAAGATATCGAATAAAAGTACTTCCAATATTACTCAGTGTTTAATTTTTCCTTATTATTTGTGAAAGAATAATTATGTATACGTATACTGCGTGACTTTTTAGTCGTTGTTTTCCCGCAGTAAAATGATTCTATCTTAGTAGTACTTATGTACAATTTGAAAGATTATTGAAGTTTTTTTTAGTAAAATCAACTGTTTTACGATTGTGATAGACAAAACTCGAACCAATAGTACTAGCCGCGTCGCAGATGCTCACTAGCCGGGATCATTGCCCTTCGCGCTTTTCAAAAAGATAATAATTAACTATTTGCTAACATTTGAGTTCCATTATTTTCTTTCAAAATTAAAAAAAAAATACACAAAAGCAATTTTTTTTTAATTACTTGCGTAAATTATAATCGATAGTACTACTTAAGGTGAAGCGTTCTGCTGCGGGTAAACAACAACTAAAAAAACACGCGGTATAAGTGTATAACGCTTTGCTTCAAACGGTGAAGAGTAATTCGCACTTCCAATCGATGGCACGGCACGGGCCACGGCCACGGCCCACGGCCCACGCCGAGTCTCTTGGGTTCAACCCGGGTCCGATCGATGCGTTTTTGTTCGGATAATACTCGGTTACAGTCCGGAATTCTCTGTGTTTTCCAGGTTTCAGGATTTCCTTGTTGATCCAGGAATTACAGGATTAAATAAGTCCATACAATACATTCAGTTACTTCATTGAGTTAGTTACTGCCATAATAACTCTTGACAGGGAAACCAAACCAATAAATTAATAATTAGAACATGGCTACATAGTCATTCGACTGAGCAGGTTTCCTCACGATGTTTTGCGAAATAGCAAAGAAGAAGTTAAATGAATAATAAATAAATAAAAGAAGTTTTATTAGGTATCTTCATAAAACACTTTTAAAGATTTAAAATCGAGTTCGGACCGCGGCTTTATCATGTCAAACCTAATGTCAAACTACGAGTATAGTAGACAGGGTGACCATTTGTGGCAGATTTTCGACATGTTGGCAGATTTTGTGCCTAATTTTGAGCTCGATGGAAAGTGAAACAAGAGATTTAGAAAAGTGGTGGATTTTGGCAGATTCCATAGATTCCGAGAAAAAAAAGTTATAAAATTAAATCATGCGTTTTGTTAAAACGGCCTTGTTTCTTGCTCCTTAGCTGAGGCAAAATGAGATGTTAATTTTTTTATTTAGCTTCTTAGCTGGCTAAATGGCTCTAGAGAACAGCTAACCTATCTACCAACTAGAATCTAGATGAACTGGATCACAAATTATGGATAAATAACTTGACAAATGTTTAACTTATAGACCGACCGACAAACATAAATCTGTTCCGGTGGCCAAAATAGAAACTACGTGAATGAAATACAATGCAAAAACGATATTTAATGACAGTACTAAAACGACAGTAGCAACGCCGCCACCGGAACAGATAAGTTTGTCGGTCTGGAATTTAAACCTCGTTTGGCAGGTTTGTTGACAGTTGTTTGTGTGTGTAGCAGATTCCTCACTTTTGAGATGGTCACCCTGATTTGCCAACTTAGGGGTTTTCCCCCCAGATTTAGGGGGTAAATAAGTGAGATGGGATTTTTTTAGGGGTGTAATATTTTTTGGGGTATTTTTAGGGATTTTTATAACTTTAAATATATTTTTTTTATTCCAAATTCAGCAAAATAAAGGTGAGTATAGTCTCCATAGCCTTGGGATAATCCAATCCAGCGAATCATGTTCATTTTTATACATATCGCCTTAGCGACATCTAGTGCGATTGTTTGTTATTAAGAGTAAAGAGTTGAATAAAAAATAAAACACGAATTCTTCCACCATGTTGTCTATGACAAATATGACAATGACAATGACAATTATATCTTTCCTCTTTATAATATTAGTATGTATATAAGAGTAAAAACAAATTATATTACTGCACATTTTTTATTAATTAATTGTAATTATTTTTATTAAATATTTTTGGGGGGATTTTTAAGCAATTGAGGTGATTTTAGGGGGTTTTGACTTAGGTTTAGGGATAAATATTTTTTAGAGTTGGGAACCCTGCGCCCATTTCAATCAAGTTCACAAAGTTTTTGTTTAATGATTAATCCATGTTTAATCCAAGTTAAAAACATAAACTAATTAAATAATACCAGTTCGCCTCAGTGAAGTGAAAATAAGTGCATAGGTACTGCATTCTTTTAAAACTTTCCAGCCTTACATCAGCTTGCAAAGGATATAATTGCAATAAAAACTTAGTAAAAGGAAAAAAAATACTTAGTTAATTGGTTACAATGACCTTCTGATCTTATCGTTATCACGCCGACGCGTCCATTATAATATTTATTGTTTGGAGTTTTATCTGTATGATTGATATCAGAAAGTTTTCTAGTGTTTACAGTGTTAAAGTCCGTTTAAGAAATAACTGTTCTAAAAAATTACAAGAACATCCTTAGTGATTGAGAAAAACCTATTGTTGAGTGTTCTAGATATTCATTTGTGCATTATAAAGTTTCTGAATAGTTGGATTGTCCTATAAACTCTGAAAATTATAAATTGCTACTTTAAAATATTTTGTTTGTCTATTATAGAGTACCTTTGGGTATTGTGACAGCGAGGATGTATGCGCGAACTTCTAATAACTGCAAAGTCATACCCAAAAGGTGAGTGAGTGCTAACATTGGTGATTCCGCTTATGTTTAGGTTTAGGTAATCTGGGGATTTTCCGCACTTGGCCTCTAAAATGGGCCATTGTACATGAAATACGTTACCAAACACCGTCACTCAAACCATCTGAGTTCGGTCCAGAGCTCCAGCACTGCTGTGATGTACCGGAGCACCTCCCGCAGGGTGCCGCTGTTGGGAAGCAGGCGCTCTCGATGATGGTCCACACTCTTGCACTGCAGTAGTACATGGGCCGGTGTTTCTTCAGCGTCCATGCAGCCTCTGCATAGCAGGCTGTCCGTCATGCTGATGTTGGACAAGTGCTTATTAAGCATGCAGTGGCCTGTTATAATAATTATGTTATTGAATAAAATTAAATACAACTTAATGATACAAAAATCTTCAATTTACAGCGTTTTTGCCGATTTGCCAGAGAAATATGAAGTTTCCAAAGAACAATTCAAATTTTACGAGGATAATGGCTACCTAGTGATCAAGAAGCTCATTGACTTTGGCTCACTATACAGCTACAAGTAAGTATCTAGTACTATCCGATTCAAATTCTATTAGGGTAAAGGTGCTCCCTCACCGGGAGCATTCGCGTGTAATGTAACGTTGCAGACTCGAGCATTACATCAGTGAAGAAGGAGAACCGAGCATTACAATGCGCACCTTGTAATGATACAATGTGTAATCAATCAATTACACGCGAACGTTCGTCGGTCAGGGAGGTAGTATTGTAATGTAATGCTCGGAAGACGAATCTTTAATGTTACATTACATGCGAATGCTCCCGGTGAGGGAGCACCTTAATACCTTTTGGAATTGAGCGACAAACGACGTCAACTGCGTCTATCCGTAATTTTAGCAACACATTATTTTGTCCATAGAAATTTTCTTGTTCTGTGATTTTGTCAGTGTGTGTGTGTCAGT
Organism: Mecyna flavalis; assembly: GCA_949319885.1. Taxonomy (NCBI): domain Eukaryota; kingdom Metazoa; phylum Arthropoda; class Insecta; order Lepidoptera; family Crambidae; genus Mecyna; species Mecyna flavalis. The sequence continues at coordinate 2,149,641 of OX439417.1, read as the reverse complement.
CATCACTGTCGCGCAACGCAGCTCCAAAAGGTATTATCCTAATGGAATTTGAACCTGATAGAACATTTCTACACTCGTTAGCAACCAAATCAACTCAACGTCGAAGCAAGCATTTAAATGTGTTTATCTCCAAGAAATAATTAATTTCGGTACTATTTTATACATTTATACTTACTTGAAAGGGGTTTGAAGATTTTGGCCTTCCTACGCGTCCGCCATTTTGATTTTTTTTCAAAATAGCGTTCACTTAAAATTGTATCGAAAATCGATACCTTATATTAATACAATCATAATATGTTATAAGACAAAAACTCGTAAAGTGTCACATTTTAAAGATTTAAGCAACCAAAGTAAAGTTTCTTTATTTTGAGTTTTTTTTTTCTCAAGTTATAGTTCACATAAAATTCATTCAAAAATGGATACCTGACATCAATACAAACACAAAATGTCATTAGACGAAAACCCGTGAAGCGTCACGTTTTAAAGATATAAGCAACTATAGATTTATTTTGAGTTTTTTTTTGTCTCATGTTATAGTTCACATAAAATTAATTTAAAAATGGATACCTGACATCAAATCAAACATAAAATGTTATTGGACAAAAAATCGTAAAGTGTCACGTTTTAAAGATATAAGCAACTAAAGTTTAACTTCTTTATTTTGAGGTTTTTTTCACAAGTTATAGTAATAATGACATCTTATGATATTTTATGTTTGTATTGATGTCAGGTATTCATTTTTGAATTTTATGTGATTTGACACAAAAAAATCTTAAAATAAAGAAGTTAGACTTTAGTTGATTATATCTTTAAAACGTGACACTTTACGGGTTTTCGTCTAATAACATTTTATGTTTGTATTAATATCAGGTATCCATTTTTAAATGAATTTTATGTGAACTATAACATGAGACAAAAAAAAACTCTAAATAAATCTATAGTTGCTTATATCTTTAAAACGTGACGCTTCACGAGTTTTCGTCTAATGACATTTTATGTTTGTATTGATGTCAGGTATCCATTTTTGAATTAATTTTATGTCCACTATAACTTGACACAAAAAAATCTTAAAATAAGGAAGTAAACATTTAATTGCTTATAGCTTTAAAATGTGACAATTTACAGGTTTTTGTCTAATAACATATTATGTTTGTATTAATGTAAGGTATCGATTTTTCATAGAATTTTAAGTGAACGCTATTTTGAAAAAAAATCAAAATGGCGTACCACAAGGTAAGCCAGCCTCCATACAAAAATCTTCAAACCCCTTTCTGTTTTATATTTTTGCCAAATTATGTTTTTTTGACCAACGTAAAACCAAAGCTTGTTTGGACTCTACAGGCCAGTCCATTGTCTGATTGGGTTTAGATGCTATATTAGGATAATACCTTTTAAAATGGAGCGAAAAACTGACATCAACTGTGTTTGTCCGTTTTGGCAACGCAAATTAATAATACCTGTGTGTGCAAGTCATCACGCGTTGACGTAATTTATCGCTCAATAACAAAAGGTATTATCCTAATAGCATTTGAATCTGATAGTACTTTTTTTAATGAACTACAAGACAATTATTAAATCTTAATAATATAGGCGAAGGTTTCAACAAATCTGCAATGGAGTGGTTCCCCGTGGGAACATGACCATGCAGAGAGACAAACAACTTATGGAAAGTGGGAAGAAACCAGAAGATTATGTCCAAAAAGTAAGTTTATTTCAATAGCTTAAGTATCATTATTTTATTTGTTTTTGACGTGACAACACGTCTTATAATTCGATGGAGCCGGCTGCACGCACGAAAAAACATGACTCATGCGGCGTTCCAGTGCAAGCGAGAGCGCGGAACGAGCGACAAAGAGGCACAATCGGCCTCCGCGTTCGGCAGCGTTCGACATCTGTCTCTCCTAGCTTGAGCGATGCGTCCGCGTGGACAGCTGCTATACAATATATTTACATGTTTATATGACGTTGTCACGTTCATTCAACTATCGTCAGTAAACCGACTTTACAGACAACCGATTTTTTATTTTAATGCGCAGCTACAAGACATAGCATACGACGACGTATTCGCCGGATACTTCGAGTACCCTATCCAGTTAGACGTGGTCTCTCAGTTCCTGGGTCAGAACCTGGTCGCCATGCACACGATGTTCATCAACAAGCCACCGGGGTCCGGCAGACATCCTCCGCATCAGGTAACCTAGGGCTATGAAGATTTTTGGATGGAGCCTGGCAAACATAGGTATTATGGTCCTCCATTTTTTTTTTCAAAATGGCGTTCACTTAAAATTATTTTAAAAACAGATACCTAAAAGCAAAACAAATGTGAAACAACCGTAGAAATATGGTATTTAATATATTTTCAAAACTAAAATTTTTCGTTTTAGTCGCTCTGGTATTAAACTTCCCACTAAGATTCCCACCTAAGGTCCGGTTGGTGGTAGAACTTTTTCAGAGTCTGACTAGCTAGCTACCTCCCCCACAGGTGAAATCTGCTGCCATTCCACAGCCAGTACACAGTGTGGCGTACATTAATGTCAGCATTCATCATCATCAGCCCATCGAAGTCCACTGCTGGGCAGAGGAATCTCCAAACGCCTACTCGTCTACTCACATTTAGGTCCTACCAGCCATCTTGCGCAAATCGTCATTACACCTTGCCTGATGATGTCAGCACTAATATAAGTATTTTTTTATTGCAATGTGTAACAAGACGAGCAGATCGTACACCTGATGGTAAGCGCCACGTCTGCCCTTAGACAGTTCAGTGCCAAACAGTGACTAAGCAATTACTGTCTGGCACCGCCCTGCGCTCGCTACACCGAGACGACAGTTATTAGGTCTCATATACCCAGTAATTTCACTAGCTTCAGTGCCCTTTCCCCGAAACACAGAAGTGCTTGACGCACTTCTATTTCAAGGGAAAATATCTGGCACTGCGGTGGTACCCACCTAGACGGTCCAGTACAGGAACTTACCACCTGGTAAAACATTATTATGTATTAATAGTAATAATATACTATTATGTTCACAGGACCTATACTATTTCCCCTTCCGTCCCGCGGACAAGATCATAGCGTCGTGGACGGCCATAGACGAGGTGACCATAGACAACGGATGCCTCTTCGTTGTGCCGGCCAGCCACAAGAGAGGACAGCTTTATCCACATGGATATACTGAGGTGAACTATGGCAGTTATAATAATATCGACGGTGGAAAGGCAAAACTTACCAAACGCCATTAACCTAACTTTACAGTAGAGCTGTTTAAAGTTTTCAAATTTGGAAAAAAAATCATAGAAAATCCCGTATTAATCAGAAAAAGATTTGAGTCACTACATTGAAAAGGTATTTAATTTATCTATACAACTGTTTAAATATTATAGCGATAACTCTTTTGATTTAGAATTTAGTGTCGTTTGGTAAAAAACTACCTAAAATCATGTGCAGGTAAAAATTACTAAACGACAACTAAAATAAATATGACGTAGGGTAAAACCTACTAAATATAAAATGTTTTATAACTGGATACGAGAACAAAGAACTAAAGAAAAAAAATTAAGTTTTCCGGTTCGGGCAAAAATTACCAAGCTCATCTGTCAAGTTAGCAATGGACCATAATTTTTTACCATATCCGTAATATGACATAACGTTGACCCATATTTCCTCAAAACTTTGTGAATTAAAAGTTGTAATAAGTAGTATTCCCTTGATTATTTTCAATTTTATTATATTAATCCTACCTCACCTTAATAATGCTTTGATCCTCTTGTGTTTCATAATAATATAAATAAAAGAATAATGTTCTTAGTTATTGTATATTTGGTTTCATTTAGCACACCATACAGTCATAATATTATAGATACGTACTGTTAAGGATTGCGAAATCAGTCTTGTAGGTAAGTCTTAATAGTTTTTCTCAATAGGTAATTAGGTCACAATCGTAATCGTAACATAACAAATTCAACTTAACAACATTATGAATAAACCTAGCCTAGATAATTAAACCTTAGACAGTCTTTGTAATTAGGTAATATCTGTGTAATTAGATAATAGCCTCCAACGCAAAAGTGGGAGTACAAAATTGCAGCGAATCGGTAGTAGGATCCCAGGGGGACTTCAACGCTAAACTGAGAGTTCCAAATTGCAGCGAATCGGTAGAAGAATCCCATGGATTTTGAGCCAGGAATCATAAGAGCCAGATGCTCGTCAACTTTCTCGAACGGGAGGGGCTCTTCTTGATGAACTGTTCCTTCAAAAAGCAGCCTAAAGGAAGTGGACGTGGCAGATATGCAGATATGTCTTCGTGATCAACAGGTTTAATACCGGCAGCGATCACAGACTTGTCCGAGGCACTCCGAATATCGACTTTAAAGCTGGACGCGTCCGTTTGATTGAAGTCCAGACTCTGGCGAACCCTGCTCCAAACCATGATAGGATCTGAAACGTTCCAGACGAACCTGGAGAACCAATTTGCTGCCTTGAAAACCACAATTGATGTTGACCGAAACCTTGAAAATGTGGTTCGAGTCCTCAGGCGCAAAGGCAGGAACTCGAAAATTTCCGGAGGGACTCCAGGGCTAATGAGGCAACAACGTGAAGACCCACCCGCTTCTTCGTTCGGAAGAAGAGCTCTTAACCGGGAGATAAATAAACGTGTGCGTCACGATCTCTGGTGCTTTCGATCTAAAGTGCTATAGAGCAAAATCGGCGGTCTAAGGTGTTCGTACAATCTCTCGGAAGAAACCACCTGACGAAGCTGACCACAGCGAGTGGAGAAATTGTTGCCTCAAAGCCGGCAGTCCTTTCGGAGGTACAGGACTTCTATTGCCGGTTATACGCTTCGCATGCATCTTGACCTGATACCGAAAATGAGGAGTCTAGGGCCACGTTAACTCGCTATTACACTGAAGACATGCCAGAAGTCAGCGTTGGCGAAATCGAAATAGCTCATGGGCAGCTTAAAAATGGAAAAGAGGACGGCGTTCCTACAGAGCTGCTAAAGGCTGGAGGTAAACTCGTACTGAGGAAGCTCCAAAAGTGTGGTAGTCCTGTTCTTCAAAAAAAGTGACAAAAGCCTGTTGAAGAACTATCGACTAAGCTATTCTCAAGAGTGATCACGAACCGTCTTGCGCGAAGACTCGACGAGTTTCGGAGCGAATACGGCACCATAGACCACATCCACACTGTGCGGCAGATTATACAGAAGACCGAAGTGTATAATCAGCCCCTGTGTCTAGCATTCGTGAACTATGAGAAGGCTTTCGACTCGGTTGAAATCTGGTCCGTTCTGAAGTCCCTGCAGCGTTGCCAAGTAGACTGGCGATATATCCGAGTGATGAGATGTCTGTAAAAAGCAGCCACCATGTCCGTCCAAGTACATAATCAGCAGAAAAATTCTAGACCATTGCATCGAGGAGTGAGACAAGGGGACGTCATCTTTCCGAAATTGTTCACAAATGCAATGGAGGATAGGAAGTGGCATCAACATAAATGGCGAATATATGTCTCACTTACGATTTGCAGATGACAACGTCATAATGGCGGAGATGATGCTGGACCAACAACAGATGCTGAATGACCGGGCTGATTCTTCTTTACGCATCGGCATACGGACGAACTTGGACAAAACCAATGTCATGTTCAATGAACAAGTTCTACCAGAACCGATTGCTATTCACGGCGCCGTCCTTGCAGTTGTTCAAAAATATGTGTGGGTACCTTGGGCAGTCGTTGCAGTTGTGTCAAAACAACTTTGAGGACGAGATGAATAGAAGAATACAGTTGGCTTGAGCAGCGTTTGGAAAACAACGTCGAGTCTTCTCATCGTCGATTCCACAATGCCTAAAGGTAGGTTTTTAGTGCGTCCTACCCGTCATGACATACGGAGCTGAAACGTGGACACTTACGGCACGGCTAGTCAACAAGTTTAAAGTCGCTCAGCGGAAAGAGCTATGCTCGGCGTTTCTCTGCGGGACTGCATCCGAATGAGTTGATTCGGCAGATAACCAAAGTCACCGACATAGCTCGCCGGATTAGCCAGCTGAAGTGGCAGTGGGCTGGCCAGATCGGCCGTAGAACCGATAACCGTTAGGGTAAACGGGTTCAAGAGTGGAGACCGCGTCTCGGTAAACGTAGTGTCAGACACTCTCAGGCCAAGTGGAGCGATGATCTGCGCAAGATGGCTGGCAGGAGCTGGATGTGAGTGGCCGAGGATAGATCAGCGTGGCAAGCATTTAGAGAGGCCTATGTCTAGCAGTGGACTATCACAAGCTGATGATGATGATGAGGTGATAGCCATATTGAACAGTCATTTTTAAACATAACTAATTTTTCTATCAGAAGATTAAATTAAAATCTTATATAAATGAAACGCGTTTTACATAAACAGTGGTCAACAACAGTGGTAATAGTCACCAACAATGGTTGCACTGAAGTCTCTGACCCAGGACTAACAATTCCAGCGGCGGTCAACGCTTGACCGATAATGTTATCTGTATCAATACGCTTTCTTCTATCCATTGTTATCTAAAACAAAAAGCAATGTTAACAGACAAACAGAACCAAATTACTTAACAAAATACGTGATCTAAATATCAGCAACACAAAATTAGTACTTACCTCGCCGTCCCACTCGCCATTCCCGGAATGCGCGTGCATCCTTACCGACGACTTGTCGGGCACTCGACGCTTTGTTTTTTACCAAGCAACGACGCCGGAGCAATTCTTGGTACGGACAACCGACAAAACTAAGACATCGCGAGTTATCTAAACGCCAATCAGCACTTGATTATTTTCGTGTAAACTTATCCAAATGCCAATAAATTTCATGATTTGGGCAGGTAAAATTTTACCATACGCCACTCGAGCGTATTTTTATGGTAGGGTAAAAATGTCCAAATCACAAACGTTCAGAAAACTCGTCGGGGAATAACATACTAAATCAAACTGTTTATAGAAATTTTGGCTGGCAAAGATAACCAAATAACTTCGAGCAAGTTTTTAGAGGAAAGCAAAAACTACTTAATACTGATTGTGTGAAAAAGACGGTAAGGTAAAATTTACTTAGTCCGTGGTGTAATCTGAAAGTGCTTCCTAAGTACAAAATTTTCATAAACTGCCCAAAATGATGTCGCTAGGTTTTGGAAAAATACACGAATGGAGGGAATTTTGAATTTACCAAGCGCCAAAAAGTTGATCCTAGAAGCATGAAAGTGAGACCAATCGACGCAGAAAAAAAAGACGAATCCAACGGTATATATAACTCTATATGGGCCATTTTGGCGTTTGGTAAGTTTTGCCTTTCCACCGTCGATATAAGAAATAGCTCTCTTTTTCTTTTTTTTTTAACACCTATTTTTCCACTGCATGGAAAGAGGTCATAATGAAATGTGGCTTTTTCTTATTTTTTTTGAAACAAAATATGTTAAATGAATTAGCTAACAAATAAAATAAAATAAAAACTACTTGCACATACAGGATTATTATACAAGTTTTCATTTTATCCCTTGTTTACCCCTTAGTTGGTGATTTTCCAAGAAGCTCTTCTGGATGTGCATCCGATAACTTTTAAGCTTGCCAATCGCACCATATTAATGAGGTTTAACTTGGATTTATCAATGTTGATACTTGATTCTCGAATCTCTCTAATCGATAATTGAGAGTGCTTACGCTACTTAGGCCTATTGTCCACGTAAACCGCACGTCATGCGCACGCTTTCGTCAATTGACGATTACAAGACGAATGCTTGCATTTTGCGTAGAAACCTTCAATACTGTGTCCACGCTGCCGCGCCGCACCGCATGACGAACGCATGGCGTGAAGATGACGCGACCTGCCGCAGCGTGGACACAGTTTTAAAGGTTTCTACGCAAAATGCAAGCATTCGTCTTGTAATCGTCAATTGACGAAAGCGTGCGCATGACGTGCGGTTTACGTGGACAATAGGCCTAAACTTTTGGGTCAGATCAATGTAGGTATGTGATGTTGTCCAATATTTTATCAATTTTCAGAAATCTTACAAAATGTACCACGGCGTCTTAGAAGAGCAGGCCGTGGCTCCTGAGGACAAGAGGATTGACCTGGAGATGAGTCCTGGAGATACGGTCTTCTTCCATCCCCTACTCATACATGGGTCTAGGAATAACGTGTCTAAGGTAAATAACGTGCTTGTAATTACATATTATGGCGAAGGACACAAACCTTTGTACAGTGTGTGCAAGAAAATGATAAAATAAATAAATAAATATTTCTGGACATTATTCACACAGCGCCATCTAGCCCCAAACTAAGCATTAGCTTGTGCTATGGGTGCTAGACAACGGATAAACATTACTTATATACTTTTTTTTTGTAAATACATACATATTATACATAGAAACACCCAGACCGATACAAACAGACATGTTCATGCACACAAATGTTTGTACCGTGCGGGGATCGAACCCGCGACCTCTGGTGTAATAGCCGACTTTTCGACCATTACACCAAATGGCTCGTCAATGATACATAATATATGAGGTTTGAGGTCTTATGCGATTGCAAAAATGTTCATATTATTTGAATGAGTCTGTTTAAATGCTCGTGACTGTACATGTAAAAAAAAGTATCGTTAAAATCCGTTAAGTAAAGACGAACAACATTCAGACAAAAGTTTGAAAAATTATATATTTGACTTCTATTATTTTTTTAACTTCGTTAATATTTTTTATTAACAACTGTTAAAACAAATTAAAACTTAATAAATGGCATAAAAGTCGTAGCATCATTATATTTCTAAACAAAAAAAAAATGTTAAATTTCATTAACACTTTAACCGCCGACACATTTTGACAAATTTTCTTTTCCCATAACTCCAGAACTACCGCAAGTCCATATCCTGTCACTACGCAAGTAGCGACTGCCACTTTATAGACGTGGCGGGCACGGTGCAGCAGAGCATAGCGGACGAGATCCTGGCCGAGGCGAGGCGACGCGGGTTCGGTAATGTGTCGTTTGAGGTGAGCAATTTAATAAAGGCTTGTATTTAGGCGTACACCAAAAAAGGCTGAACGTACACCAAAAAAGACTGAACGTACACCAAAAATGACTGAACGTACACCAAAAAAGGCTGAAACGTGCACCAAAAAAGACTGAACGTACACCAAAAAAGACTGAACGTACACCAAAAAAGACTGAACGTACACCAAAAAAGACTGAACGTACACCAAAAAAGGCTAAAACGTGCACCAAAAAAATTGAATTGCTAACCTTACCTTTGGTGCCTTTGGTTTATTTTGGTGCACGTTTCAGCCTTTTTTTGGATACACACTTAAATATTTCCCTTTAATAAATATTGATTTGATCCCAAAGTTAGTCATCATCATCTTAGCGTGTCCTTAATTGCATCCAGTATGGAGCTCGGGGTCCGCTTCGACTATGATCCTAAATTTGACAAGCCTGATTATTACAATGGAGTACAAGAGAAATCAGACCTACTTGGAACATAAATGTAGTCGGAAACAACGACTTAACTTGCCTTTTTTTTACATTAATTATAACGTATATCGTTACACCAACGACAATAAAAGACAATTAACTTTCAAGGACACTTAAAAAAAATAGAAAAATACTACATTATTATAAAATCTAATTGATCCCCCACTTCAATCAATCAGCCAATTGCCGTCCACTGCTGAACGCAGGCTTTCCCCACTTAATAAAACTTATTTTTTTCAGGACGTATGGCGTTCTAGATGCAAGCATGTTAAGGGGGTAAAATCGAACTTATAGTTCTTGCGACCTCTACATCAATCACCCTATAGTAAGAATTCTACCAATTGATGACAGATGGCGCTAAATTAGTATTCTATGGACGAATTCAAATGAATATGGGATCCTGCATCGCACTAAAGGCATGTCAATTACAAACCACCACAGGAATGAGAATAAATATGTATTTAAGAATTCTAAACTGTTAAAAAGCAATGTTGTAAATAAGTATTGTAGTATTTTTTTGGTGTAAATAAATTATTGATTGTAATTATTGTATGCATTAACATACATAAAAATGGACCAATTAACTGCACATGGTCAATTGGACTTATGGTATTGGTTAATAGACTGTCTATATTTTGTCTTAAATATTATAGAATGTTATATAATTATGGCATGTGATCAAGGCACTTAATACAGGGATTATTTTCAAATTCGTTTATTTCAGATGTCATAGATTATATTAAGGGTGGTTAGATTATAGCTTTAATCATCGAGATCTAACGGATTAATTTTGGCACATGGCCCAACCGAGGAATCGAACACAGGACTTTAACTGTTTGACCATCAAGGTGTTTAGTTATATAATTATGTAATAACATTCTTTAGTGCTTACTTGGATTACGATGGCATATTTTAATGATATTTGTTATTAAAGTATTTTATTAAACGACATTGTGATATTTTGTTAATGATTTTGATATATTATACTGGTGTTTGTATTATTTTAAATCGTTTTATTTCTCATGTAACACATGTAGAGAATGCCTTATGGCATTAAGTCCGCCACTTTGTACCTCTGTTGTGCAATAAGCGTAACCAGCATTCAATTTTCGGTCCAGGGACCCAATTCTCGCGCCTTTGATAAAATATCGATCCCGATATTTATCGAAAAAACATGGCGAATATCAACTAATTTCCACATTCGCTATTCTCGTGATATCACATGTGATATTTATCCAGTGCTAGCATTCGATACGCAACGAGTGGTCAAGAGTAACCGATATCATTATCGTGTGTGATATAAACTATCGAAAGTGTCAAACAAAGCTAATTTTCCGCCTTGCAGATTATCATCCGCCTCTAAAAGTTGGATGAGTCTCATCTTTTGTGGATTTGTTGGGTATCCTTTCCTTTTTTTCGCCGCGGGACCCATTATTTTTCGACTTTTGAGTATTAAAAATGTTTATTAATTGTTTGGTTTTATTTTTATGTGTTTGACACTACTGACAGCTGACAACTGACATCAATGTGAAATATTATTATAACGTCATAGATAAATGTTGTCAAGTTTGTTTGCGTTCCATTCGTCCCAAGAAGGCTGAATTTTTTTCTTTTTCTTTGCATTGCAGCTTATTAATTTTCGTAAAATAAAGTATCAAAGGTATTTTACAAGTATTTTACATTAATCAACAATATAAACAATGGTTTATACAGTAAATTTAATAAAATAAGTTAAAAAGTATTCCTCGATTATAACATAAGTATAATCGAGAAAATGGAACGTTTTAACGAATGAACGAACACCTACTATTTGATATTATATCGAATTTTATATCGTATAGACCCGAGAATACAATTTTCTCTATGAATGGAGATTTTTGTGATATTTTCGTTCGATAAAAGACGCTTGATATAATATCAAATTCACTTTTATATCACATGAACTGAGAATTGGCTCCCAGGCATTTATAAAACATCAGCAAACAATTTTATTTATATTATCTCATGGGAAGTAAGCAATATTCAGGTTAAACCAAATTTTATCAAAACTGCTTCATTGGTTTAGGAGAGAAATCATAATAGACAGACAGACATTTATTTTGCAACAAAAATGCTAAAAAACAATCCTTATCTCCAAAAAGGCTCAAACATTTGCTTTATAATGTGGTCACTCACTGGCCTTGAACTAAGAGATATCTTATAAACTAAATTAGTTATTTTTGAGGAAACATTATGAATACATACCTATAAAAGTAGCTTTGTCTGTCTTGGATGATTTAGCTGATATTTTTTATGGATGTAGTATGGGTGGGACCTTAGGATACATTTAATTTTTATATAATGTATGTAACAATGAATAGCTTGTATTCAAACTTCTTTGCAAGTTTTCCAAAGTCGTGAAGTAGATTTTCAAAGTGCAATATTACCTCCATAGAAAAATTTTACTCACATTACCTCTCTATTATACAATCGTACTTAAATAAAAATGTCAAATCTTACTGTGAACCTCGTTTATTATTAGTAAGTGTTATGTAATAAGGTTTATCACGAATTTCACAGAAAATTATCCTGTTTGGACAATTTCATATCTCAAAATGTACCTATATATTTTAAGTAAGTACAGGATAAATGTTAATTCCATGGCATTTGCAAAACAATAGCAAAAGTTATCCTGCTCGGTAGCTTTTCATTTTTCATTTCTTATTATTCAGAGCTATTTAAGTCTACCTATCAATAAAGCGATGGCTTGGAGTAAGCTCCACTGAACACAGCCACTTGAGCTTCTCTGTCCACAACCATGAACAAAAACGGTTTGTTGACAACAAATTCCAGAGCCAATATAGAACTTCTGTAGGAGAAACCTAACTCAGTAACAGCAGCAGCTACTGTACCAGTCTCTGTCACTTCTATATCAGCTTTCTGGATAAAACTAGCCACGTGAAGCTCATAGCTAGATAAGAACGGAAACTGAGCGTGTTGAGGATCAAACATATCCCTTAAACCCATATCTATTAATAGTTCTTTTAAGTTGCCTAAATCAGATAAGATCTTGAATCGAGGCAGTTGAACCATAACCGTTTGTGGACCTCGTCTACGGAACTCAGAGAATACAGACAGGAGACTTATTTGCTGCAAATTGTCGATCACATTTGCCAACGGAACTCCTTCGTTCGGCAAGAAAATCAACATAGAAAACTTGTTAGTGTCTCCGTAAGGCAGTTCCAGTACTGTTGCCTGAATAGGGTCTACAGGAGTTATGTTAAATTGACTGTTCACAAACATCAGCTTTACGTCTCCCAAGTATTTGCCCTGGGAGTCAAAGAACTGACTGGTCTCTGTGTCTTCGAACGAGAAAGACTTTCGCCAAGTTCCTTTGAAGTATAACACGTCAATCATCATCAGATACACGCCTTCAAGATCGGCTGGAGTAACGATTTCTTCTATAACTCCATGAGTAGTCGACTTTACGTATTCGTTTATTTGCATAGCGGCTTCGGCGAAATTTTCGAAGGACAGCTGAGTGATTTCGGAGATGTGTGTCCTTAACATTTCTCGTCTAAAAGGTTGTTTCAGATCCAAATTCTGGTCTATGAATATGGCGGCACTCTTTTCCAAAGTGGCACTTCTGTCTGAGGAGGCTACTAACTTCGCAACTTCTAAGTATTTGTTGTTGAAGCATCTATTCAGGCTATGGTGGAGGACTTTCTGTATTTGGTTGAGGGTTTCGCCCGCTGCCCCATAAGAGACTGCGGTGAGAAGCATCCACGGTGACAAAGTAGATGTGACGAAATGGTTATCATTTTCTTCAGCGAGCCTCCGCAGAAGTTCGGTTGAGAATTCGTATACCGACCTGCTGAACACTGGTTTAGCGGTGTTGATGGTGCACTGGGACGCAACGAACGGCGCTATTGCACAGAGCACTAGTATAAAGTGAAACCGGGTCATTTTGAGTGAGTCCTCGCTTCGGACCCTGACTACTGACTGAGTTGTTACGCGATAGTGGGAGCCGGCGTGTGATAACCCCTATATCTGTGGTTTTGATTGTAAAACCCAAATGTGTTTGGACTTCAGGAAAATTATTATGAATATGCCTAACATTTATTTAGCAACTAAGCAACTTACGGTGAAAATAGTACTTAGGGTAATTTAATAAGTAATTTTATCAGTACTTTATTGTCTTTCCGCCCGCGGCTTAGCCTTTAGGCTTTAAAAATATTAAAAAAAATACAGGTATAAGTAAGAGCGTTAGACGAAAAAAAAATACACGTACGTCACGCCGCTTTTTGGTTGAGCATCGTTGTGCGGTAGTTTTTTGCGTCTTTCGACTGTAGGTTTTCGAGAATAGTTGCTAGCCCATATTAAAGCACTAGCCCACATTTAGTTATTTTCCTCTAATATTATTTATTTATTCACGTCGCAACGCAAGGGGATAGTTTGGATTTGGATGTTGGCTGAGAACGACATAGCTTCTTAGGGTCTAGTCTAGATATGTTCAGTGGTTTAGGTTTAGGTGTGATAATAACGTAACAGAGTTACTTTCGCATTTGTAATTATTACTTATTTTAGTTTAGATTGGTAATTGAGGTCTTATTTTTTCGTCTGGACTTACCATTTAGCTTCGTATCAATAATACGATAGGTCTTTCCAATAACGACGGGATTATAACTCATTAATTGTTGGTATTTACATTTTGATGTTGTTGTGTTGTTTATATCAAGATTGAAATTTAACAAGAAGTTTTAAAATGACAATAACTAATTAATTTTTATCGACTTTATGCAAACAATAGTTTAATATAAACACTGATAATGAAATAACAAGACTTATAAGCAAGTTGATAATGATAAAACGCCTGTAACTTTTTTACCGGCAAAACGATGCGTCTTTGCTAATCAGTACAGTACGTAATTCCCTCGCAGTTTTGAAATATACCAAACCACCACCCGTGAGCGGTCTCTCATCTTGATAGGAGTTAATCAACGAAGATGAAAACAACAGGAGATAATCATAGTTTTAGGAACTGGTTACCGCGTATTTTTTGTATCTGCATACCAGTTACTGTGATAGGGTCCAATTGACCGTCTTTTAATATCCCTACATTAATAAGTATGTAATTTCCACCTGTCTATAATTCGTAATGTTTTTCCTTTACTTGGAAAAACTTGACTATGGTCAATGAATTTCTTTTTCTAATTTGTAGTTGGAGAACTTTTTGGTACCTATATCAAACTTGGGCCCCGTTTCAGAAATTGTTCAATGTCAATGTCAATATAACATAATTGAATTGGCATGCTATTGCAGTGTCACTTTAAAACAGTTGATGTTCCCTCTTAAACAAAAAGAAGTATGTCAGAAGTGGGATTCGAACCCACGCCCACAGAAGTGGACTGCGACCTGAACGCAGCGCCTTAGACCGCTCGGCCATCCTGACTCGGGATCTGGGAGTTGTAATCTGCCATCTCTCCATGGGCGTACCGAGGGGGGGGGCAGGGGGGGGGCAGCTGCCCCCCCCTGGAAATCTCGCAGAACATGTATGAACTCGCCTAATTACTACTATAATCAAAGTGTAAACGGGGCCTTACGCTCCATCTTTTAAATTTTGTTTGCTCAGTGTAAAATAAAAAACTGAACTTGTAAACAGTATGGGTGATACTTTCACGGACGACCATAATATATCAAACGTTTTGCAGAAGATCTTCGAAAATTATTTTTGATTTACACAAGCGATTTAAATAAAATTAAAATGCACGCATAGTTTAATTTATTTTTATTTTTTAGGTCGGTTCTCAGGGTTTATTGTTACTGTTCTTTAATCATTTATTTCTAAGTAAAACATTCAGCGTATTTCACGTTTTGACATCTTTTCTTACAAATATTTTTTTACTCTATCTGATACAATATCCTAACTTTGGAGGCCTTAATTCAGAATGTCTAAGGAACAATTTCTTACGATTTTTTATTTAACTTAAAATTGGGACAATCCACTGCCAAGACAGCTCGCCATATAAACCAAGTGTGGGGCGATAATAGCGTTGAAGAAAGCACCGTTCAACAATGAAATTATGTTTCGGAGGTGTCAGCGTTGAAATTGCACTTCGTAGTGGTGGACCTAGAGTACCTACTTCAGGACGACGAATTGAGGACCCTGGTGGAAGCTGACCCATTGCACACGGCTAGAGGGATCGCACAAGAACTATGAGTCAGTCACCTGCGGTCTTAGATGATTTAAAACGCATTGGAAAGGTGAAAAACCTCAAAATGTGGTTAAGGTGTTCTTCTTTGATGCTGTAAAATCAAAACGACCTTTTTTAGATTTTTTGGATCGAATCATGACGTTCGATGAAAAATGGATTATTTACGATAACCGGAAACGTTCATGACAGTGGTTAAACGACGACGAGCCTCTCAGACACTTTTCAAAGGCAAAAACCCACCAAAAAACGACTTTGGTCAGACAATCACCGTAACTTACATCAAAAGCAGCCGGCACTGGTCAATAGAAGAGGTCTGATCCTCATCATCATCATCATTATCAGCCCGTAACAGTCCACTGCTAAACAAAGGCCTCTCCAAATGCTCGCCACGCTGATTGATCCTCGGCCACTCGCATCCAGCTCCTGACAGCCATCTTGCGCAGATCATCGCTCCACCTGAGGGCGTCCTACACTACGTTTACCAAGACACGGTCTCCACTCTAGAACCCGGTTACCCCAACGGTTATCGGTTCTACGGCTGATATGGCCAGCCCACTGCCACTTCAGGTGGCTAATCCGTCGAGCTATGTCGGTGACTTTGGTTCTCTGCCAGATCACCTCATTTCAGATACAATCCCACAGAGAAACACCGAGCATAGCTCTTTTCATAGCCCGCTGAGCGACTTTAAACTTCTGGACCAGCCGTGCCGTAAGAGTCCACTTTTCGGCTGCGTATGTCATGACGGGTAGCTTTCAAGCACTTCGATAACTTTGTCACTGGTAGAATCTTCGATAATTGTTGTTTTTTCCTGGTGCAGACTATTTGTCGACTTCATCGTATCCCGAAAACCAATAAATGAGTAACAAAAGCGACATTTAACTAACTTTATAGGTAATGGAGAGCTGTTATAAGTTGGAATGTGTAGAAAAAACCATCATAAAAAATTGCATTCCGCGGACGACGGGCTACACCCCCCTACCCCCCCCCCCCCCCCGTTATTTTGGCTAACACCGGCCAGTCGCTCGGATGCCCCCCCCTAGGCCAGAAGCTGGGTACGCCCATGCATCTCTCTGCCGTTATCTATATTCCAATACAAAAGACATTAAAGCATTTATAAGACTATACGGGTGTTATAAAAATACTTTATTGCCTTTTATAAATATCATTCAACATTATGAATCCTACTAATATTATAAATGCGAAAGTCTGGATGTTTGTTTCTTAATCGCGCCTTAACGGCTGAACGGATTTAGGTGAAAGGCACACGTATAGTTTATAACCCGGATAAGAACATAGACTATAAAATTCCTCCCTAAAAGATATTTAAAAAAAGAAATTACGCGCAGGTGAAACCTCGGGCGGAAGGCTAGTCCCACCAATCTATATGCAGAAGTATTCGCCACACGAAAATACTAGACTTTGCAGCTATAAATATTGAGGCAAAGAACTCGTTGTTTGTTTGTTTATCACTATTGGTATTTCGTACGAGATTTTTCTTCGCTAATTGTTTAGTTTAGTACAAATTAGTGTTCGGCTTGGCGCAGTTGCGGGGTAACAAACTAATTATAATGAGAAACAACAAGAATAATAGCAGTGTTGACAGGGCCGTAGTTAACCGACTCTGGGCCCCAGAGTATTGGACGATCCTATGAAATCGCTTTAAGTATGTAATAAAATGAAATAGTATATATTCAGCAATTTGATTTACTTATTAAATTGTTTTGCACATCAGATATATATATTTTTATCCTACACGCCTCGACGTAAATGGTCTGTTGAGAAGAGATGCCGCACAGAAGTTGCTCTAGATAGAGTTTTAAGAGACGAGTGCCTTTAGTCTCGAGTAAAACATACATCGGCAGGTCTTCTTAAATTCTTCCTATTGTCTTTCCCAGAGTGGTATGAAAATGTACGAGATCTATTGATCTATTGATCTCCACTTCATTTCACCGTTAAGTAAACACACTCCGGGAATAATGTTACCTATATTTAATCCCTCTCTTTCGAATAATGAGATAAATCACTATATTTGCTTCGTGTAGTTCAAATATTATTATTTATATTGTTTTTAGTCCATGTCTTAAGACTGAGTGATCAACTTATGCCACATTCTCTGACGAGTAAATCGCTCTCTTAGGTTCCAGCTTTCTAGGCGATCCCCGTTGACCTCCCTTAATCCGTCCCTGTATTTTATTAATATGGATCTCTGCTTTGGTAATACACGAGCTTCCCGCTTTCATCCGCACACAGACGTCTAGATTGTTTATTTATATACTAATTTGGCAGAACTGTTTATCGTACGCCAGACACTGCAAAATCTACCTACATAGATTATTGGGAATTCGTGGTAATGCTTTAATACTGATCAAGTCATACTTTACAAATAGAGAACAAGCCACGGTTGTAGAAAGAAACATAGGTCGGAAACTCAAAGACAAATGGAAAGAGTTCAAACGAATTTTGGAAAAAAATTGTAGGCGTACCGCAGGGCAGCATACTTGAACCGCTTTTGTTCCTAGTTTTTTTTTACATACTAGGTTAGTTGGCAGACAGGCACGCAGCCCACCTGATGTTGAACGGTCACTGCGGCCTATTCCATTGAGGGATACTTCACCAGGAAGCGTCGCTCAATGTGCTGCCAGACTGTAGGCTAATAGGCTCTTCTGATTTTTAATTCGATTTCAAGTGTACTGGCTCCCACATTAATACTGCCGGAATACTGCCAAAGCTGTTATGGCGTTTACTTCTTTGATTCGGGCGCCTGTTATTTTTGCTGATGATGATGCCACTATTTTTTATCCAAAAATGAACTTAACGATGAGATCTTAATTAATATAGCCGGATTTCGGCTACATATAATGAACATGTGGTTCCTAGGTTAAATTCCTATACCATTCAAAGCAGTGCTTGGTTTCCAATTAACATAATCGTGATGAATGAGAAAGCGACTTTCCTAAATTGACAAAAACATTTATGCAGTGTATTGCTGACATCAAGTACGAGATATCAAACGCCAAAGAAATCAAAGCATACTTTGCCTGTCAGGGAATAGAACATAGGGCCACAAGTTCATTGACCGGTGCCTCAGCCACTGAACCATCGAACCGTTGTACTTAACCATAGATAACTGTGCTGACTCACTGATGTTGCCGCAAAAAACAAGTTATCGCGAAAAATCTACGTAATAAAAATGCCGTGTTACGGTTAAATGTATAAATATGGAATTTACAAGCTGTCCTCGTATAGTCGTCATGTCCTTGGACAATGAATGAATAAAGATCCTTCGACAATAATTACACAGCGCCGCGTCATCACAATCAAGACATGACAATTTAAACATTGGCTCTTTTAAAATAAAAACCGCCATTTTTTAAATGTCTAAGTGACGCCAGGGACAGCAAACGAGCCAGCGGGTCGCCAGATGGTAAGCAATCACCGCCGCCCATGGACATCAGCAACACCAGAGGGATCGCTGATGCGTTGCCGGCCTATTAAAAAGAAGTAGGTACGCTCGTCTACCTTCAGGCAGGTGGGTTGCCTGTCTGTCTGTTAACTGGCTGAAGGTTAGTAAATTATAATAGTAATATCTTTGACGCCAGCATCTAGCATTCAGGTGTCTTATGTTAACAGAATATGTTTGATATTGTTATACTTACAATATCTGTCTGTTAACAAAAGAATGTATTCATTCTCCATTTTAAAAGATATGAGGAATTGTTTTGAAATACCCCATAATGTTTGCGATGACTAATTTCAGTTGTTAGACATGCTGCTGCCTCCGTGGTACAGTGGTTAGAGCACAGAGTTGGTTAGAGCGTTGGGCTCTAACACCTGGAGGTCGTTGGTTCGAATCCCGCGGGGAGCACCACTTTCTGTGATTGAATACGGATTGGGTTTGTGATAATCAATTCTTAATTAGCAATGCAAAGCCAGTGGGTCGCTCGTTCTAAAAAAAGTATTTGTATGTTGAAGAGCATAGTAAATTATTGATAGCAGCATACTAATCAATCTAATCATGTCGTATCGCTCGCTGTGTTTACAAAGTAGCGTCGTCTGATCTAAGAGGTCTACAAAGGTCAGATTTTTCTACTTCCTCATACAAATTTACTGCTACAGAAATCACGGTAATATTTTAATTCATAATTTCAGCCTAAACTCCTCGATGGTCTAGTGGTTTAAGTAGCGGAACAAGATCTCGGACTCAGCTCGGGTTTGTGATCACCAATCCGCATTTGGCAAGCTTGTTGATTAAGCTAGTAGCCTGATTTAATCCGAAAGACGTTCACTGCTGGGCATAGGCCTCCCTGAAGAATCTCCAAACCGATCGGTCCTGCGCTTCCCGCATCCAATGGATTCCCGCGATCTTTGTGAGATCATCGGTCAACCTTGTGGGGGCCCAGTCATTATTTTATAACTTAAAAAAAAAACATTTCTCTATTTACATACCTGCCTTTATCTTTTGTAAACAATCTTATCTTCATATCTTGCCTCGTTATTTTATTGCTGTGTCCATCTCTGTGAATCAGTGGAAACACGGAGGTCGTAGGTTCGATTACCGTCTTGGGTCTGGTTGGCGTTAGGACTTGCTCAGAGCCCAGTCATCAGGCCATTCGAAGCATAAGACTTACTATGTACAGTAAAAAGTATGACATGTTTTAGGTATAGGAATGTTTTATTCTCCGGTCGATTAGCCGTAGTCGTGAAGTGGCCTATTGTTCGTCCTCTGGGTCCATTCGACCGTGGCGTATCACCGAAATGGGCCCGTGACAAACGTGGTCATTAGCATAACAGTTACTCTGCTAAAGGCGCAGGGGATTTGTAAGTTTGTCGTCGTCGCTTGGAATAGGAAAACGATGTTTGGTGAACGATTTGGTGATGTACTTAGGATGTATACCTATAAATAATATACTAAGAATATTCTTCTACTTTTGTTGTTATTTTCCTTTTTTTTATTGCCATGTGTAACAAGACCAGCAACTCGTACACCTGATGGTTAGCGCCACGTCTGCCCTTAGACAGTTCAGTGCCAAACAGTAACTGCAGTTACTGTCCAGCACCGCCCTGCGCCTGCTACACCGAGACAACAGTTATTACTTAGGTCTCATATACCCAGTAATTTCACTAACTTTAAAAGAAGTAAAAGAGATTTTATCTTCTTTTTCATGGACAGGTCTGACAAACTGTTTTGTCACCAACAGCCTGTATAGATTAGCTACATATCAGCCTTTAATGAACCAAAACAGGACAAAGATCTTGACAATGAATCAAGGCATAATTACAATGATGGGTACCTGGCTCAGCCACCACGCTTGCCAAATCCAGATCGGTGACCACAAATCTGAACCATGTTCGTCAAATCCTCATTTTCCCCAACCAATTGACCGCCGTCCGCTTCCGTAGAACAGTGGCTAAGCCGCTCGGGTATAAAAACACGAAGGTCGTGGGTTCGATTCCCGCCTTGGATCTGGTTGGTGGTAGGGCTTTTTCAGAGTCCGGCTGGCTAGCTACCACCCCCATAGGTTAAATTTTCCGCCATAACAGCTCTGGCTGTGTTCCGGCAACATTAATGTGGGAGTCAGTACACTTCACTAGACATTAAAGGCTCGAAGATCAGATGAGCCTACAGTCTGGCAGCACATTGAGCGACGCTTCCTGATGAAGTGTCCCTCAATGGAATAGGCCGCAGTGTCCCCTTACCATCAGGTGGGCTGCGCGTCGGTCTGCCAACTGATATGGTATAAAAAAAATGCAGATTAGTGACCACAACACAAACCTAGACTATGTTCAATAAATGTGTCTTTGCCGATCTTGAAATCGAACCCAGAATCTCGCGATCACGATGGCCGGAAGAATTTCATTAATCCTTCTTACACGATCGAAGGTTATGTTATGAGGACATTAAATAATATTTTATTTATTTATCCTTGCTTATCATAGCCATCGACACAGCTAGTAATAAATACCTATAATAGAATTAAGCCTATACAATAAAATCCTTAGTGCCAATTTGACCTTTGCCAATACCTAGGATCAATTGTATTCAGCACTGTACCAATACGAGTTACCTCGCATGTTGATGATAATTGTCAGTCTATTCACATAGCACATATTATGTCGTCAATGAGATATGTCTGCCATGATTTTAATTGCCTAATGAAGGACTTACAAGCTATATTATGTTATTGTTTGACGAGCCATTTGGTGTAATGGTCGAGAATTCGGCTATTACACCAGAGGTCGCGAGTTCGATCCCCGCGCGGTACAAACATTTGTGTGCATGAACATGTCTGTTTGTATCGGTCTGGGTGTTTCTATGTATAATATGTATGTATTTACAAAAAAAAAGTATATAAGTAATGTTTATTCGTTGTCTGGCACCCATAGCACAAGCTAATGCTTAGGTTGGGGGGGCTAGATGGCGCTGTGTGAATAATGTCCAGAGATATATATTTATTATTTATTTATTTGTTATGGAAAACTTTGTGGACATTAAACAAATTCGCTTCTCTACACATCTACTCATATGTTTATGTATTGTACTTATATTTTCTTATAAAGATGACACTGCAAAAAATATTAAAAAAGCTCTGTTAAGTTTCTTGCGGTACTTCTTTCAACAGGCTATTCACGTCAAAGTGCTAGTAGGATAAAAAAGTTTTGACGTTCAAAAGATTTTCACTGAAAATCATTAAATTTTGCAAAATAGAAACTTTGACTTTTGACCTTATCCTAACTGGATAGTCTTTTGCTTTATGACCCCAGGCTAATTAGGACCGTAGGACGCCATGGCGTCTAATGGCTATTTGGTGAAAGAGAAACCAGGGAAGTGGGACAAAAGCCTTCACTAATTGATAGCGATTTTGACGCCTTATTTAGTGTTATAATTGAGGATTCTGCTATTACATCAGAGGTCACGGGTTCAGATGGTATACATTTAGGAAAGAATAAAAAATTTTTAGGTATTTTTACAATTAAACTTATAGTGTTGACTTATACTAAGGGATTTACAATACCTTAAAGGTTTCCGCTCAGCATGTGCCGCGGTAAGCCAAGCTAGGAAATGCAAATCTCGCGAGATTAGGGCTCAAGCGAGATCTCGCGAGATTGTGAATATCAGTGCTGCGAGATCTCGCTAAAATCGAGATCTCGCGAGATTGGCAGTTTTGCGTGTTTTTTTTGCAAATAATCACAATATTTGATTACATTAGGATAAAATTGTAATAAAAATCATAAGTATTATAAGATAAACAATTATTTTCATGAAATAAAACAACTTAAAACGGATAAAAATTTGCGATAAATTCCACATTTTAAATCCGTGATCACGACTGTTGAAAAGTGGTCGAAACGTCGGGTTTTAAATTTAAAATGTAGAATATATCGCGCGTTTTTATCCGTTTTAAGTTGTTTTATTTAATGAGTAGTAACCGCGTAAACATCAGTTAGAAACCAGTATTTATTTTTACGATTTTTTTCAATATATATTTTTTTAATGTTTGATCTAAGCCAGCACTTGACCACACAGTTGCCTGATGTTAAACAACTATGCGGTCTACAATAGAGCGCGCTTGCTCAGGAAAGGCCCGTTAATTCTGGCCTTGAAGAGCCCCAAGTTATAATGGATAGGTAGGAAAGACTGACCCAGGCAGAGAGTTCCACTCCCGCGCAGTCCGTGTCAAAAAATACGAAGCAAATCGCTTAGTCCGTGGTCTTGACTCTCTCTCGACTGCATACGGATGGAGTCTCTCAGTCTAATCGTTCAGTGATGGAACGGAGCTGGCGAAATTAAGTCGTGCAGTTAAGAAGAACACTCGCCAAAGTGGAGTCTGTAAAAGACAGAGAGGCAAGCAATCCTCCTTCGATGATCAAGGCTCAAACATTTTTTGAGCCTCATTGTTGCACGCCCGACACGAACGAAACTGAGAGACACCTCCCACGACCACTATCTCAAGCCGCCGCCTCACCTGCACCAAACGAAACCGACAGAACGCAAGTCCGACCTTGTCAGTTCCGGCTTCGGAGAGGTTTTAGTGCTCGAGTGCAATCTCGTTAATCTCGCGAGATCTCGTCCTGTTTTCGACCGAGATTCAATCTTGCAAAAAAAGGCCGAGATCTCGCGAAAACGAGATCTCGCGAGATCGAGATTGCATTCCCTAAGCCAAGCTTACCATGGCGCTGTGGTATTCCGCGGATACCTAATAAAAGGTCTACTTACTTATTTACTAACACACATAATTTCTTTTTTGTTGACAGTACAGGACAGGTGTTCAAGTAATATATTTAATTAAAATAATAGGAGACTGAATAAGAAACATAAATAATAATAGGCAGGTATACAATTTATAATATAACAATAAAATTATATAACAGACATTTATGGCCGATTTAAGGTAGATATTAAATCTCAATCGCCTGGTGGAATAGTAATCTGACTCTACATTCTATCCGTGGCCATAACCATAGAGAGATCAGGCGCAGGTATAGGTACTTAACTACTAACAGCATTATGCTTTTCGCAGCATGGTTGAGTTAACAACCCAAATGTGTAGACTCCAGACTCTAACTAAACATGTTTCAAACATCAAAACTTATGCGCAGGTATACTTAACTACTAACAGCATTATGCTTTTCGCAGCATGGTTGAGTTAACGACCCAAATGTCTAGACTCCAGACTCTAACTAAACATGTTTCAAACATCAAAACTTAATTAAAACTATTAAAAGCCTTCGATTTGGCACTCTCACACTTTAGTATATATTCTGTGCTCTCACTCAGTGAAGCGCATAATTCCCCGGTCGAACCGGCCCATTTTAACTGTCAAGGTTGTCTGCAACATTGCTCTACTTGACAAAAAAAACCTTAACTATATAGCAATGCATCTATGCTATGCAACCTTTTAGATATGAACTGATGGCCTCCGTAAATAAAAATCTAAATTCCATAATGTCAATAAGAATGAAATATGTACACATAAATAGAAATTTATCTCATCTGCGAATCCTACTAATATTATAAATGCGAAAGTCTGGATGTTTGGATGTTTGGATGTTTGGATGTTTAGATGTTTAGATGTTTGGGTGTTTGTTACTCAATCACGCCTAAACGGCTGAACGGATTTAGATGAAATTTGGCACACGTATAGTTTATAACCCGGAATAGGACATAGGCTATAAAATTCCTACGGGAAACGTCACATTCCCGCGGGAATAACAATTTTGAAACTACTGAACCGATTTGAATAATTCTTTCACTGTTGGAATGCTACACTATCCCCGGTGAACATAGGGTACTTTTGATCCTGGAAATTTGGGGGGAAGGGGGGATATTTGAAAAAAGAGATTCCGTGCGGGTGAAACCGCGGGCGGAAGGCTAGTATTTAATAAAACATACCTTCTTTATTTAAATTACTTACCTTCTTCGTCTTCTAAATAACGTCTTCTCAAAAAGTCTTCACAAGTTTATTAGTATACATTAGCGAAAGGCACCATTTACTTCTACATGATATGTTTAATATTATTTAACCCCATTTTGATCTCTGCGGAGCTACAATACCAGAAAAAAGTATAAGTCTATTAATATCTCACTGCAGGGCAAAATGACCGGGTTTATCACCGTGCATACCAAATGCGGATTTTTGATCACATACCCAAGCCATGTTCGAAAAAACCGACACCAAGTTAGCTCAATTAGGGAATCGAACCGTGAATCCTGAGATCTCGGGCCGGTACTTAAACCGCTAGACCGTCGAGAAGTTCCATTAAATTCCAAAATACTAGAGAACAAAAAAAGCTGCACCATTGAACTGATAAACATACAATTATACATTCAATAGAAAGTGCTGATTTTCAGTTAACATCTTGTATCCGTTCCTATTCTTTCAAACACATCGTAAAAAATACAGACACGTTGGAAAATTGACGTTCTCCACCTATTTTTTCCATGGTTCAAAGGCCTATGATTAAAATAACTTTATGTCTAGTATATTCTGGTGTAAAACATGCTGTGTTTACTTTATCAGTATCACACAAAGATTTGAGTAGGTATGTCTAGTAAGTAGTCTTATTATGTTTATAGTGCGTAAAATCACCTTCTTGGTTAGGTAATTAAATTCCTAGACTTGTTAACAGATCTATAAGTTGTGGCTTTTAGTTTTATTGCAACGGCCAGTGGTCCTGGGTTCAAATCTTACGCTAAAAATTTTGATTGCGTTCTGTTCTGCTAATTCAAACTTAATTATATACGAGGGCGATGTGCCGACGACTACTTTGCTTGCGCGATGCAGAATTCCATACATACTAATTTGTAAGCGTAGATCGTAGGTCATTCAAGTTAGAGGTCGTTATTTTATAATTGCTGTCAAATCGTGCTATGACTTTAGTAAATAAATTCATAAAAAGAATTAGTAAAATTATTTGATGAAAGTGTTTTGTTGGTGTTGTAGCACAAAGTTAACTCTAGCTTACTTTTCATGTGTCCCCAAATTATAGGTCATAATTACTAAAGTAAAGGTTTATAAATAAGGGACAACGGAGTGCATCTGTGTTTGTGCATTCTCATAAAACCTGTGTATTTTAAACAGTTGACAGTTGTCTAAATTCGGCTAAAAGAACATTATTATTCTTATTACGCTAAGTGGCTCTCGTAATGTTATGTCCAAGGACATATATATAAATGTTTACGTCTAATTATCACGTTAGATGTTGTAAAAACTGCACTCGAAAAATGCGTCGCGCGTCTCAATCGTAAATATTCAACAGTTGGAGTCTAGCCAACGATGCGAATTTTTCTATTAGCAAATAAAATGTTGGTTAAAACTGACATTGGTATTGACACAGACGTTTCTGAGGTCACCGTGTTTATTTATTCTAAAGAGATACGTATCTTTATTTATGAGTAGGATGACTGCCATCATGGTGCAGTGAATGGTAAGGCAAACTTCAAAGTGATGACTGTACCAAGGGTCTTGGCAAAGGGAATTCGGAAAATGCTTTGTGAAGCCCGTTAAGCTGTTGGTCCTGCGATGGATCTATCCTCGGTCGAGTCAGATTGTTGCACCACACTGTTCAATAAAAGCGAGACAATAGAGCCATAGGCCGTATAAGCTGTGTGTCTGCCCACGAACAGAATGCATAAAAAACCAATGAAAATTTATAAACCTAAATTCATGTCACCTAACGCAAGCCCTAACTGCTGTGTCAGTCAGTTGGGTTCCATTTTCATAATACCTACATATGAGTGATTTCGTATAAAATGATATTTCGAAGCACATTAATTGTGTTATTGAGAGTTATTTTTCGATAACTTGTGGATAAAGCTAGCATTCCATTCCTATATTTATCTAAGTAAAAATATCTATTGCCTATTACAAAACCTATGAAATAAATCGTATGTATAATTTATTTTCTTTATAGTTTATGTAAGTCAGTACATATATTTCTATAGTAAATTACAAATAAGTTTATTGCTAAATTTGAATAACAATAAACAAGTGTGTAATATGTTTTGTACTGCTCGTTAACGTTAATGCTAAATAATGTTTGTCATTGTATCATTATATGGAATATTGTTTAAATGGACTTAAATTAAATATACTGTATACATAGTTGGTCAGTCATCAGTAGTAGGTACGGTCAACAGCACATCACGGTAAACACTTACAGTTCGATAATAGCACTTATGCCCCCGACATAAGAGTGCTACAAAGTCCAAAGTGTTACGACTGACGTGCTTTTGACTGTACCTACTCGTATAATTTACAAATAGGATTCATTATGTGTTAAAGAAAAGATACGAAAGGATAACAGCCCGCATAAAGGGTGTCTTATTTTAAGACAGAATAAAAGATGTCAACAAGAGTCCCGTATTTCACGGACGCTTGACAAAAGTAATCTGAATTCATTGGGTGTTGACATTATTACATGTATTTATCGCTTCATTTCTTACCATAATCAGGTGTAGAAGATCGACTTAGTCGTCAACTCGCGGACACGAAACTCGCGGACTTCCGCGAGTTGGCACTTTAAGCGATTTGTTTTTATTCCTTTGTTTTTCAACATTTATTTCGCCAGTGGTAGCTAGCCAGTCGGACTCTGAAAAAGCCCTAGTCACTACCAACCAGACCTAAGGCGGGAATCGAACCCACGACCTTTGAGTTTTATCCTGCCTGTATGCCATTTGATCTATCATGTATATTATTTATATTATTAACTGCTGACGCTATGACATCATAAACGAGATAACTTATATCACATATCTATGCGTTATTAAAATTAATTAAAATATACGGAATTCACTGGTTACATTGGCATTTTAATCGTCAGATTGGAATTTTTTTGTAAACGATAGATAGGTCGAAATGATGTAATTTATTATATTAGGCACTCTTAAGTCTTATCTATAGATAAGATTTCGTGTGTATGTGTATTTATAAATAGGCCGTTGTCTATTCCTATTTATTTAAAAAATATCTTTTTCACAGAAAACTGTATGGCGAAATAACAGAAAACTGTCGGTCCTTCTCTATAGATAACAATATTCCATAGCCGGTGGTAGATGCATTCTGTAACTTTTATAGTTGCATATCAAAAGCCTACGCGATTAAAGAATAATTCGTTTTTTTATATTCTCTAGATGAATTTTTTCTCACTCCCACGACACCTCCGACACGGGTAGGTGGAGCACCCCGGGGTTTAGTGGATAAACCACGCCCCCTTTCTCAAGGTGGCAGAAGTCTCAGTAACCACTCTCTGCCCCCAATGGAGGGTAAAGCCGTAGGGTTGCCATCTCTAAAATTTGGAAAACAGGACAAGACGCGTGAAAACCCCGGACATTAGAGTCCGAAAGCCGGACATGTCAACAAGACCTTTTAAACATATTATTCAATGTATTAAAAAACAGTTGAAAATGTCATAAATCACCTTTTTTTAAACTCGGTCTACAGAATGAAACGTTCCCCGGACGCTCCCCGGATGCCCTCTAAACTAGGACAAATCCGGGGAAACCCGGACGGATGGCAACCCTAGGTAAAGGGACCACAGGGTTAAAAAGGTGGAGGTGTCCCCAAACTTCCATCCTCTTGTCCGACCTTCAGCCCTGCCAATTACGAGTATATTCTAGCAAAAACACTACCGCATATGACAATATTTACCTATCGTCTGAATTCACCAACAATTTAATTTAAATACAAAGCCAAGTCAGATTTAAATGTAAATATTATTGGTACTGAAATAAAAGTCATACTTTGTTGCATTGCAGTATGCAAGTTTGAAGTTCGAGGAACACATGAAAATACTGATTCTAGGAACTTTGCAATGCATTACTGCGCAAACCAACGCATGCATTTTTTTATGAAAGAGGGAGACAAACAACCAAATTTTGACCGCATATGTGGAACAGTGGCTAAGTCGCTCGTGTATAATTATAAAACTCGCCAGGTCGTGGTAGGACTTCTACAGAATAGTTAGCTACCATGTGAAATCTACGCCCATAACAGCTCTGGCCGTGCTCCGGAAATATGAATGTGGGAGCCAATAAGATTATATGAATAAATCCAAATAACTACTACTCAGGAGTAAAGATATTCAATTGTTCATCCCACTAAAGCCTTCTTGTTTTGTATAAAAATATAACATTGAAATGAAAACCATCTCTAATTACTCTGATAAACAATTATCATTTTGTAGGCGTATTCTGTTCGGCAATAAACGAGTTCATTGACAAATTGCGGTTGTAAAAATTTTGTTGCAAATTGCGGTTGTAAAAATTTAGTTTAGCTAAATGTTCTCAGAATCAACAAAGAACGAAAAATAATAAATATTCAATACATTTATTAATATGTATTTTAAGAAAAACATTGATTCATAAAGAAATACAAAAAGAACTTATTTCATAAAAATCTTCAATATTGTGTCACTATTGAGAAAAAATATGGACACTATAATGTTAAATATTAAAATTTCATATTACCTATAAATAAAACATTTACATTCAAAACACTTCGACGTGAATAGCTTGCTGAGATGAAATAACGCAAAAATCTCAACAGTTAGCTTTTTAAAAGTAACAGTATTTTTTACAAAAATAAACAGATTAGTGGAGGCAAATTCGACTCACTTGGATTCTAGATAAACAACGAATACAGGTACCACAAATACAAATTATTTAAACGTTTATATGCTTAGACTCGTTAACTAATACATGACTCAAAACTCACGACCGAAGCGCTATATACAAATAGGACATCTAAATTACAAAGGGAATTTCAAAGTACAATCAGTACATAAAGTTCTCTCACGATTTTACCGACAAAAAACCCTCTATAATGTTGGTGCATACACTTATTTATATAAGTACCTTTCACGCATCGCTTATCGCCGGAAAAAGTAATATACGAGTTTGCAACCTATTCTATTTAACTTAAAGTCCAAAAATCTGAACTGAATCTAGCCTGGAATAAAAACAGGAACGTTTCAGATCAAACGTGAATAAAAACTAGTGATTGACCTCGGCTTGCGTGGAGCAGACAGATTTTTGCTCTCAGTACAACACCGAAGCTTGCTACAGTTAGCTGCTCGCTCAGTTCAAAATAAACGCCGGCACGCGCGCAAAATGATAAAAATCGCTGTGCTTATGTTATTATGTGCTTCGACGTACGCCGTCAAGTACAACTGCAGTGCAAAATCAGCACTTTTAATATTAAAAAGGCCGACTTACGAATTCTCAGTGAAGTTGTTAGATAGAGTGACACAGGATACGTACGGGCATTTCGTATTTTCGCCGATTTCGACTTACATGCAGCTTTTGGCGCTAGCCGAAGGCGCTCGCGGGATTTCTCTACGGGAAATATGGGACGTGACGAGACACCATCGGCGCAAATGCTTTAGAAGAAAGTGGAAGTTCATTCTGAACAGGTTGGACTCGGAGCTCGGAGAGAATTTCCAAAAGAAATCTGTGTTAGTGCTGGACAGATTGTTGGGTGTCAAACGGCCGTTTGTACGTGAAGTGAAGAATTTAAAATCTATGGAAGTGTTGTTGTTAGACTTTAACAGTCCTGACAAGTCAGCTGAATATGCAAATGAAGTTATTAGCGCCGCTACACACGGGGTTATCGAGGACACATTTACTCCAGCCGACTTTAACACGACTGTTCTACTTACGGCTGATGCATCGCACTACAACAGTGATTGGCAGATTCCCTTCAACCCGGTGTATACAAAAACAGAGACGTTCTACGGCTCGTACACGGGCGAAGTCGACATGATGGAGCGAATCGATTACTTTCACATGTCAGATATAACCGTAATTAGAGCTCAAGTGCTAGAATTGCCTTGTGGAAGCCGTAATAGACTTTCAATGCTCGTGTTTTTGCCTCACGGAGATGTCTATGACGTGTTCTACGACCTGCATAAAATAAGACTTATGTCTATATTCAACACTTTCAAAGTGGACGGAAAGAAAATGCTTCGCGTGAAATTGCCGAGGTTTAGAATAAAGTCTGATATTGATAGTATACCAGAGCTGCTTTATGATATGGGAGTGAGTAGTATATTCTATCCAAACAAAGCTGATTTGAGAGGTATAAGTGATTATAAAGTTTACGCATCAATGATGACTCAGGTGGCTGATATAGAAGTGGATGAGAAAGGTGTAAGAGCGGGAGTAGTGGCTGACTTTATGGTGTCAAATAAGGATCTAACAGATGAGTTTGTAGTTAACAGGCCGTTTGCATTCATGCTAGTCGATAGAAAAACTGAGATAATATTGTTAGCTGGTGTTTATTCTAATCCGGAAAAGTTTTAGATCAGTTTAGTGGACTGTGCACAGACGGAAACAGTGTTGCCTAGCTTAATATTGGTTGTATTATTTTTATTCTAAGGTTTGTTAATTTTAAGAGGACTGGTTGTTAAGAAGGATGTGTGTTAAGAAGAAAGTCAAAAACTTGTGTGCTACGATCTCTGAACAAATAAGGCAGGGCTAGTCAAAGTCACGAAGGGTGGGTAAGTTGATTAAACAGAGTATTAAAAAAGAGAGATATAACGAAAAAAATCGCTTCGAAAACGACGATTTGCGATATAGCTTTTGAAATCCATTACAAGGCTTATTATCTTTTCTTGTTTTATTTGTACCTATGTATATATAAAAAATGTTTAATGGACAGCAAATGTACAAAATATGGTAAGAGTATCTAATTGTTATTTTAGAACTTAAAATGTTACTTACTACGTTCGATTCCGACTATGTTATATTATTGCGAGAAATGATATTACAAAAGTTTTTTTATAAAGTGATAAGTTTGTAAAGTTTTTGTAAAGTTCACAATTTGTTTTATAATTGTTTATATTTTAGAAATGTTATTTGGTTTAGAAGATATTAAATTGAGAAAATTGACAGCATTTAAATCTAAATTAATTGAACACTATAAAATCAGGTAGGTTCCGATTTTTGGTATGTTCTTTTGTGAATAATTTTTTTATGTTCAATCGTTATGCATTTTTTATATTATGAGTAATGTTAACAACATCTTGATATTTCATAAGTGTTTTAAAGATGTCAATGTGAATAAAAATATTATTTAATTTGAATTATTTTTCCTTTATTCCCAAAATACTTACTGAATTTTAAGTTTCTATGTACAGTCGGCTGCAGATCAACTAACCCTTTAAAGAAGTGTCACTTAAAAAAGAATGACGAAAAATGTATTCTAAATTATAAAAGAACTAGGTTTTGTAAATAAAACAGCAGTAGTATTTAAACATTGTTTTTATTATAACAATACTTAGAAATATATCAATAATTTGAATTAAGACTAGTATCACAATAACAGCCTCGTATATATAGTATTATGTATGGCAAAAATGTATTACAATATTGATAATGATTATAAGAAACTTAAAAATAGGTTTATACTTAGGTTTACAATATTCGATATCTTTTATGATAAATTCGAAATTACCTATTCTTAAAAGGCATCATACGTTTGATGACAGTGTCTTAATTCTAGGTCCGAACCGGAATTTAAACCCAGGACCCAGCGCAGGAAGGCAGTAACAAACAATATGAGTAGGATCAACAAAATACCGAGTACTTTAATTAAGTATTTTCTAACAGAAAAACCTAAGGCAAGAACTAATTTTTATCTAACCCGAGAACCAAACTCGAGACCTCAGTAGTCAGTACTCAAAGTGCGACTCTTACTAGCTACAATATACCGGTAGTAATTTCCGAGTTTTATACATTTAAAAGTTTTGGTCCCCATTTATACTTAATAATGACTAGAAATACGAAATCTTCACGCTTATTTAGTCATTATTATTAAAATTGATTCATTAAAGTGTGAGTTAGAAACAGGATTTTTTTTATTGTCTATTTTTTGAATAGTCTGCCTCAAAGCTATCACATTCTAACAAGGTAATTTGAGTCAGCGCTATTTTTTGCGAAGGTAAGTGTTGCTAACTGTACTAACAGTTCAATGAAATAACGGATGATTATAGATATTAAACATCAACTGTTATTTTTGACGAAAACACTATTAAAATTTGTTTTTTCTTTTTAAATCTATATAAATAAAAATCAATTGCTGTTCGTTAGTCTCGCTAAAACTCAAGAACGGCTAAACCAATTTGACTAATTTTAGTCTTGAAATATTCGTAGAAGTCCATGGAAGGTTTAAATGATGAGAAAATATGGAAAAATTGCGAGGAAAATACTAAAAACGACAATTTTATTTTCCCATACAAACTGTTTTTACCTGTCAAACCTCAGTGTCATGAAATGAAATGAAATGAAATAATGAAATAAATTTATTCTGCAAATAGATTTTTTAAAAAATACTTTTACACGTCAATCTTTTTTTTCCCTACCAAACGAAGTGATACGAAGTTCACAGGGTCAGCTAGTCAAAACTAAATATCTTTATACATATAGGCTTTAAAGATGCACTTATAAATCTTGAATGTCACAGAGTGACTCTACCACCGGATTCGAATGTTGTTATTTATAGAGAAGAACCGGCAAGAAACTCGATAGTAAACATATATTTTCTGCAACTTTTAGCAGTAAAAGCTTCCTCACGAGGCTTTTCCCATTTTTCATGTTCATTATAAGTTAATCCAACTAGAAAACTATCCCTTCAACGAATTTCAATAAAATACGTTCAGTATTTTTTATTAATAGAGTTACAAACATTAATCGTAAAATAAGTTAGATGTGCTGCAATTAATTTATTAACTTTGGATTACTGATTTGCAAAATGAGTTTTTTTTGTTAAATTACTGTACTGTACACTAGCCTTCCGCCCGCGGTTTCCGGGATCAAAAGTACCCTACCCTACCCTACCCCTACCCCTAAGTACCCTATGTCACCGTGTAGCTTTCAAACAGTGAAATAATTATTCAAATCGGTTTAGTAGTTTCGGAGCCTATTCAATACAAACAAACAAACAATCAAATCTTTCCTCTTTATATGTATGATGGAATGTCGAGCGTTCGGGGCGTCACATCTCCATTTCCCTCGGCCATGGTTAGTATACGCTCGGATGCAGAGCCAAAATAATAACACGTAAACACTGTTTACACACTATATTAAATAACTATTAGCCTTTACAATATAAATCGACAATGATTGCTAATATAAACTTGGATTAGAGCCAATGGGTTTGCGCCTGTGCATCGCGCTCAACCGACGTCCAACAAGTGACGTTTTGGCGCCATGACAGTCACAACTCCATTCGGTTTTACCCGCTCTAAAAAAATGATTTTACTACTATCGAATTATTCAAACAGAAAACAAAATGAAATAAAATTTACACGTGATCAATTTAACCAATTAAATTAACAATAATTCTAAATAAGCGCGCTCGCGCCGTCACGGCCGTCCTGCATCTTCACACGTCCTCGTGTGCTTGCTCTTCCTCGTTTTCTGTTGACAAAGGAAACCCAGGTGTAAACTCTACATACTCGGTCATTCTGACCACTTATCAACGTAAACAATATAGGGACAAACGAATCACTGTAGGACTACCACACACACAGCACATCATCCCATGTTGCATAGACGATACCTCAAAAGCCTTAGGTGATGCCACGTAGGCGAGGCTACGCAGGCAATGCCACGTGGCCAATATCACAAAAGCGATGCCACGCAGGCGATGGACAAATGACGTTATAAGGACGGACTAAAACAATACTACGAAGGCGACGCCACATAGGCAATGCCACTTAGGCAGTGCCACTTAGGCAGTTCCACAAAGACAGTGCCACAAGGCAGTGCCACAAAGGCTGTGCCACAAATGCTGTGCCACAAAGGCAGTGCCACAAAGGCAGTGCCACAAAGGCTTTTCCACAAAGGCAGTTCCACAAAGGAAGTGCCACAAAGGCAGTGCCACATAGGCAGCGCCACAAAGGCAGTGCCACAAAGGCAGTGCCACAAGGGCAGTGCCACAAGGGCAGTGCCACAAAGGCAGTGCCACAAAGGCAGAGCCACAAAGGCAGTGCCACAAAGGCAGTGCCACAAAGGCAGTGCCACAAAGGCAGTGCCACAAAGGCAGTGCAACAAAGGCAGTGCCACAAAGGCAGTGCCACAAAGGCAGTGTCACAAAGGCAGTGCCACAAAGGCAGTGCCACAAAGGCAGTACTACAAAAGCGGTGCCACAAAGGCTTTTACAGATTTCTAGTGGACTCAAATGAATTATTTTAAACTTACCATCGCCGTTACCGGGACATCCTGACTGTAAACAGGCGTTTCCAACCAGACATTCAACTCCAAAGGAACGTAACACTCAGGCATAGGTCGTATGCGATCATGCGCATACTTATTATGTCCGTTTGGAGTTCAATCACCGGCATAATAGCATCTACCTTGGTCCGCAATACAGTGGTCAGGCACGACATGAAATAGTAACTGTACAGGGTAGGTATGCCTGTATCGAAACCGTAGAGAGTATTTGCAAATTACACTGAACACGAGACTGACCTATGCCTTATAAAGTCACTAACCCCTGTCGTCTTTTACCAGAAAAATTTCTAGCTAAGCTTTCCCTTATCAGAGAATTTTCGGCACCAGAATCAAGACAAAATGAAAACTTCTCACCGGTTTCAGTCGAATGCTGGTCCATAGCTGGTTCGATGGTGCAAGCATTCACGCGTCGCTCAGGGTTGGTGCCGCTTGTACTAATCTCCTTTTTCGGGCAGCGAGTAGCGATGTGTCCCAGTTCACCACAAGAGAAGCAGGTTGGAGTAGATGACTCCTTCGGCACGTAGTTTTCTTCAAACCGTTGTGATGGGTTTATTGTCCCTGAAAACTGAGGTCTTGGATAAACAAAAGAACTGCGTGTGTTATTCGTTGTGCACTCAATAGCTACATGTCCTGATCTGCCACATGTATAGCAAGTACGCCTCTTTGTTTCCTCTATGCGTGTTTTTTTAGCTTCAGTAGTCGTGTCTAATTTTTCTTGAGTCGATAGATCCCTTTTGCGGTATGTAAATGCCATTAATTCCTGTTGCAGCTTCACTCGAGAATCAATTTCGGTGGTAAAAGCCAATCGCTGAAGCCGTGGTTCAACCTTGGCCGTATGCGCCAACGTTACAGCTATAGCTATTTGTTCGCTTGATAAGGAGCGCCATTGACTCATTAATGTAGTTAGAAATCTACTGGCATACGATGACAGACACTCATTTTCTTTCGGGCTTTGATTGAATAGCCTAAACAATGTCGCGGCCGGTGTTTCGACAAAATCAAATCTGGCTAGAAACAAATCCTTTAATTGAGGCCATGTAATCCCTGGAAAACTATTCTGTGCGAGCCACAAAGCTGCCGAACCCTTAAGT
Source organism: Mecyna flavalis (assembly GCA_949319885.1). Lineage (NCBI taxonomy): Eukaryota > Metazoa > Arthropoda > Insecta > Lepidoptera > Crambidae > Mecyna > Mecyna flavalis. The sequence continues at coordinate 2,113,149 of OX439417.1, read as the reverse complement.
GCTTTACTCATGGTAATAATTAAGTTGCTACCGGACAATTGTTTTTCTTGCATACACAGATCGACAGTATTACACCAAGCCCGTGCGTTACATTCTTGTTGTTCAGGGTTAAACTCGGGAAATGTTATTTTCGAATCATTTGAATTTGGTTGTTTAAGTGCACTTATTAATTCCATCATATTTCGTTGTTGCATTTCAAATAAAATTTTCCAACGTTCGGCTTCATTGTTTAAAAAATTATTATTAATACTCTGACCTTGTGGCTGTTGAGATGTTCCGGGTTGTTCCACTTCCGATGATGGAATGTCGAGCGTTCGGGGCGTCACATCTCCATTTCCCTCGGCCATGGTTAGTATACGCTCGGATGCAGAGCCAAAATAATAACACGTAAACACTGTTTACACACTATATTAAATAACTATTAGCCTTTACAATATAAATCGACAATGATTGCTAATATAAACTTGGATTAGAGCCAATGGGTTTGCGCCTGTGCATCGCGCTCAACCGACGTCCAACAAGTGACGTTTTGGCGCCATGACAGTCACAACTCCATTCGGTTTTACCCGCTCTAAAAAAATGATTTTACTACTATCGAATTATTCAAACAGAAAACAAAATGAAATAAAATTTACACGTGATCAATTTAACCAATTAAATTAACAATAATTCTAAATAAGCGCGCTCGCGCCGTCATGTATAATTATATTAGTATAAATTATGGTACATTAAATACGACTTGTAGTGTACAAGTATGTACCTAATAATAACACAAATGTTTTCCCTTGATTCGAACCGACGACATGGCTCACTGCGCCTTCGGGTCAGTCAAAGTTATAATTGGTTATTTATAAATTGTTCATAAATATAAATTAACTGCATATTAATATTTCCTACATCGTCATATTTTACGTTATTGCACTATTTTTACCTGATTAACGTAAATAATTAATAAATTATTTTGATTAATAGATGTTAAAACTGACGGTGTCAATTGCTTTATTATGGAAATGGCTATTGGTTCCTGATTAAATTGCTTTTAATTAACTAAAATTCAAATTGTGATAATTTTATTAAATGCCTTATGTGATGGGTCAAATTATTTTAGGTTTTTTAGATGAGTGTAATCTAAAACTATGGTAAAGCCAGTACCTTTTTTTTATCTTTAAAAAATGATCTATTTATCTATAATTAATTAAGACCTCGGTGGTTTAAAGGTTTTGATATGATCTCGGATCTAGGATTCAATTTTGGAGTTGAACATTTCAGGCATTGTATCTATATTTTTTAACAGCTTTGGTCTGTGATCGCTACATTTGGCAAACGTGGTGATTAGGCCTGTACCCATCATTTTGACGAAAACTTGATTTTGCATTTTGACATTAAAAATGGTGACACTACTTGTGTTTTTTTTTTATAAGAGGCATAATCTGTTTATCAATTGGGTCATTCTTTGGTACAAAGTAAGTCTTTATCATGGTACCCATTATCAAACTGTGGCAACGTGGCCTATAATGTGTTAGCTCAAATATTTGAATTTTCTAATCTATGTGACCGTGATATACCATGGTGTTTTACTCGCTTACGAATTTTTAGGCCAGAGTACGCAACAACTACCTATGTTGTAATAAGATAGGGCATAAATAAAAATTTTAGTGTGATTTTCGAACCATATCTTGATTCGGGCTTTTTTAATGTCACGTTTGCTGACAGACAAGCATCCAGCCTGCCGGTAAGCGGACACTGCGAATCCAATAAAAAAGTGTGCATAATAGCCTCGTCTGGTGAAGTACCTCTATCTTAAGTAAGACTACAATAAAGAGGATTCAGGCGACTGGGACCACTACATAGCTGGGACCGCGGTCCCAGTTGCCTGATTGGTTTTTATTTATTTATTTCGTCAGGCGAGTGGGACCAACCGTAATTTTAACCACAAATCCATTGTTGAAATACAAGATTTAGTACAGTTAGCAGAAAAGGTGTCATAAATTAAACAAAGTTATGGTCCCAGTCGACCTATTCAAAAATGTTAACAGGTAACTGGGACCGCGGTCCCAGTTTCATATGGTCCCAGTCGCTCACAATAAATAATAATAAATATAAATAAATATCTCTGGACATTACAGAAATAATAATTATTTTATGTTACTAGCAAACTATATCATCATGGCTACGCCCATGGGAGAGCATGGTGTTGACTGTTGATATGAGCAACCATTTCTTTTGCTGCCAAGTTTATGCTTTTAAATTACAGGATTCGGCGACGTTGGGCTGGCCAATAGCCACAAGGCTGACACCGGCTCGTCCCAATTGGGTGTGAAGGGGAAACCGGGGGAGTTTAGTGGGTAGTGGACGCTTTAGTCTCGAGTCCCACACACGGCCGCGGGTCTAGCTAGCCTGAGGTTATGGTGCATAAACGCATTCTCATACGAAAAAAAAAAGGATTCGGCGACGTGCGAATGATGTTTCTGGTGTAATCGCTTAGGTACTATTAGGCGGGCTGGGCTTTTAAGCGTCACCCTCCTGGTACAAAATAATTTATCCCAGGATTCTCAATATACTAAAACAATGTTTTCCTAACATATTAATTTATATTGTATCAAATCCCGGAAATGCTTTTAGTATGAATGTTTGACATACAGCCTAATAGTGTTCCTTAAAATAATTCGTCCGTGGTTGCTTTACTAAGCGGAGTAAAGTACATATTATCGTAAATTAGTCTTAGTTTTATAGCTGTCCCACCAGAGTTATTACCAGTAGAAGTAATAAATAGTATTAATAGTAGTAGAAATAAACTTGCGATGCGATATGGCAGAGGTCATTCGTGACTGTGCAGTGCATAGGGGTGTGACGTAGATTGCGTAGTTAAGTCTGTGAAATAGTAAGGTACTGGGTTCAAGTTGAAAAATTAACCTTTTTTTGTAATTTTGTGGAAGTCAAATGTAGTTTGTCTGTCGTCTAGTTTGTAGATTTTGTTAACCATATAATGTAAGTAATACAAATACTATTAGAAGAGGATTAAAATTATTTTTTTGTAGAGGGAGGCAAAGAGCCAGCGGGTCTGATGGTAAGCAATCACCGCCGCCCATAGATACCCGCAACACCGAAAGAGTCACAACTATAGACCGACAAACATAACTGTTCCGGTTACAGCGTCGCTCCTGTCTATTTAGAACTGTCAATAAATATCGTTTTTGCATTGCATTTCACGTAGTTCCAATTTTGGCCACCGGAACAGATAAGTTTGTAGGTCTGTACGTTGCATAAGAAAGAAATATTATGCTCGTTTCTTGAAGATTCCAATTATCTGAGTTTAAATTGGACAGGTTCGATAACTCATTTGCCAGAGGTCATGGATTCGGATTCTACTGTGTTTATATTAATATTAAATTATTGTGGTATCTTTTGTTTTTGATACCTATCACCCAAGTGCTTAAACTTACTTTGAGGTCAAATTAATGTTTGTAATCCTTTTTATTCGGAGGAGAATGCGTTTATGCCTCACAAGCGCAGGCTAGCAAGACTTGCGGTCGTGTGTGGGACTCAAAACTACACTAAACCCTCCCGGTTTCCCCTTCAAACCCGATTGCGACGAGGAGCCGGTGCCAGTCATGTGGCTATTGACCAGCCCATTCCCGAATTGAGCAACTGCAGCCGATCGGACTCGGGACTTAAGCGTCCAACTACCCACTAAACTCCCCCCGTTCCTCTTCACACCCGAAGAGGACGAGCCAGTGCCCACCTTGTAGCATTGACCCACCCATATTTGTCCAATATTAGACAAACACGGGCATTGGGCAAAGGACGACATTGAAAATATTACCGAATGTTATTTTTAACACAAACTAGCGATAATATTGATAAAGCAACAATATTGGTCAAACACTAGGCATTATTGATTCATCGATGACAGATTTATAAGCAAGACAGGCCTTTGCCACACATGAAAGAAATTACGTCGCGGATCTTTCGCTAAGCTAGCGATAATATTAATAAAGCAACAATATTGGTCAAACACTAGGCATTATTTATTCATCGATGACAGATTTATAAGCAAGACAGGCCTTTGCCACACATGAAAGAAATTACGTCGCGGATCTTTCGCGACGGAACGCCAATGCATGTAATTTCATAATATTTATTTATTTAAGCTTCATTGCACAAATCGAGAAATATTGTCCGCGACGGAGCGACCGTTCTTCCGCGTAGTGTGCCCGCTATTTGTAATTTATATGCAATTTACCTACATGTATTGGCGTTTCGTTGCTAAAGATCGGCGACGTAATTTCCGTCAAGTGTGCAAAGGCCAAAACCGGTAAATTTTTATTTGCTAGTAATATAATGTGTGACATCACTGCTTATTTTGGTAGTTACACTCAAGGACGACGACATACAGTTATAAGATCGTAATAGTAATATGCATTCTTATGTCTCTTTTATCGGTCTGGGTGTACAAAAAAAAAAACAGCGTAATGTTTATCCGTCGTCTGACACCACAGATAAACTAATCTAGAGTGGTAATTTAACACGTTCACTGCGTAGCCATTTTTTATGGAGTTTCAGCCAGTGCGAATGAGGTCTATTCGAGACAAGTTTGAACTCCATTACAGTGCGTATGAGACCATATCGGCCTCACAAAGTTATGTTTTGAAAAAATACCTTAATTGTAGTTCAAAAAGGACAATATCTGCTTGAAACTTCACCATTACAAACTTAAATAGTTGTTAAATCTAAATATAGCTTCGCCGGCAGTTATGACATTTCTGTATTGAGTAAATGAAAAATATATACAAGGTGGGCCAAAAGAAGTCATCCGATGTTGTTTGACTCTCATTTTTTTTCTAAATGAAAAACTTCGATTCTCTTTTTTGATTATGTTTATTTGAACCTTTAGAATTTTATTGTTCACGTCGAGAAGATGATATCGGTCAAATGGGCGCCGTCACAATTGATTGCCATACGGGCTCATCTTATGGCATTTCTCATCACTTCGGCGAGAACTTCGGGCGACAGATTGTCGCAGTCGTGTCGAATGTTGTTCTTGAGGGCTTCCAGGGTCTCGGGCTTGTTTACGTAAACACGAGACTTCAAAAAACCCCATAAATAAAAGTCTGGAACGGTTAAATCGGGCGATCTTGCAGGCCAGTGCAAATCGCCAAAACAAGAGATGAGGCGACCCGGGAACGCCACCTTCAGAATATCGGTTGTGGCTCGCGCAGTGTGTGCCGTTGCTCCGTCTTGTTGAAGCCACATATCCACCAGTCCTAATTCGTCCAATTGCGGTAGAAAAAAACTCGGTTAACATGGCCTTATAGCGCGCACCGTCCACTGTTGTCCCTTACGGCGACATAGCCCGACATCCTCAGCAACAGCGGCGATATTTTCAGCAGAACAGGCGTTCCGGGGCCAGCCACTCCTGGCAACGTCTCGTATGGTCCTATACTCTTAAAGGTTGGTGGCCAAACCAGCGCAGTGTTTGCGCAGTCGGTGTCGGACGGCCGGGGAATCGGCGACGGAATTCGCGATGCGCCAACACCACACAGACGAATTGTTACGCAAAAAAATAGACACGATTATTCCGCGTTCTTGGGGGATGTATCGCTCCATGGCTTGTTCACTTGTATTCTACATCTGTCTAGTCCACAAATGTCAAAACATAATTGACATTGGCGGTCATTTGCAAAAATGAGAGCATCTTCCAATAGGGTGATTACTTTTGGCCCACCTTGTATATGGCATCTGTTCTGCCTCACATCGCACTGAAATGAAGTTCGATTCGTGTCTCGACTAGTGATGGGAGTAAAAGAAAGTTGCAGTGTCGATATATATTAATTTGTTGTAGCAGCCTACGCAACGTTTTCGATGATCACTTTTAAAGTACATGATCAACGCATCTGCCACTAGGAAATTCGGAAATAAAACTCACGTTAGATATGAACGCCATTTTTAAGATAAAGTATGTCAGTGTGTTTTTATGTTAGGGGAATGAATGTGTGCATATTTGTGATAAACTGTGAGTACATGTGTGAGAGAGAGTGTGTGTGTACTCTTACTCTGAGTATAACAGCTGTGACCATTGCAGAAACGAACTTGTATTTGCCAAAAGATAAAATTGACTTCATAACGGAAATAACCTGGAATTATAAGCCGAAAATATAAACTTAACACTTAATTTAAGTTACAAGTAGATATAACAAGCTTAAAACCACACCATGCTGTAGCAATCAATATGCATTTGGAATTTTGGAACAACTCAATCCTAGGGAAAAGAACACATAAAGTGTAACATTTAAGACATAGTATTATTTAAAGTTTACTATCGCTTTGGCTTTAGCTGTGTTGCTATGTAAATCTATTTATTAAATAAAAGTTAAATAAATTATTATTTTAGGTGAATATTTAGCAAATAGATTGTAACGTAATCTTTGCAAAAAAACAGTTGGATTAAAAAACAAACTGTGACTCTCTGTCCTCCCTGTGCTCCCGTATCGACACTTATTACAACACTAAACTAGCAGCACTTCACCCTGTGCGGCTATGAGTCCTAAAATTTATGAGGCAGATTTGACCTCAATCCGCACTGTAATTGATTAATTTTTATTCAGTGCGTATGAGACCTATTCAACCTCATGTCTTAATAACTACGCCATTGGATTAGATTTCGTAAGAGAATTGATTTTGTATATTTGTCTCTGTCATACTACTAGGAATATTATCATAATCGTCCCCCGCACAGAGTGAAAGATCGTGATTTTTACTGCCGCACCAGCAAGAAGTCACGCATGGGGCGTTTCGACCTCATAATGCACTGAACGTGTTAAGTGCCACCGAAATTAAAAAAATCCGTTTCGCACTGAGACATTTTCATACTAATATGAACTCAACCATAGTAAAAAGGTACCCTTTTTACTTTCCCAACAGATAAATTATAATTCTAGTCTATAATTCAATCATTAGTAAACTGAAGATGCGTTTATAACTAGCGAGGTGGTGACGGAAAACACCGTAAGGAAACCTACACAGGCTTTGTAGGTTTATGACCGGCGGTTTAAGTACCGGGCCAAGACCTCGGGGTCCTAGGTTCAATTCCCAGGGCGGTCAAAATTTGTGCCGGTTTTTTTTTAACAAAGCTTGAGTTTGTGATCACTAATCCGAATTTGGCGAGAGAGGTGTTTAACCGGTAAGTACCCATCATTGTGTTGTGATGATGATTTATTTCAATGAGGCCGGGACACCACCGAAGCGGAGACGAGTCGAGCGGAGAGGAGATGTTTTTTAAACAACCAATAGAATTGCGTTTAAAACGTCTTTTAGAACAGCATACAGCACACCGCACATATCTCCGCTTTGGTGGAGTCCCGGCCTAATGAAGGCCTTTGCCCTGCAGAATTTTATACCGGAACACATAACAGTAATACGAGGGCATTATGCTATTTTGTTTTTTTTATTTCATAGACAAATTAATAATAGAACCAGTGATGTGACGTGACCTCTACAAACACTTTTTGAACATAGGTCAAGAATAATTTATTTAGTACTTGTATTCAAGTTCTATTTTAGTCGACCTCGCTAGCTCAATGGGGCGTAGCGTTCGCTTAACAAGGTCCCGGGTTCAATTCCGGTTGAGTTAATTTACGTTATTGTCAACTGTTCATATGCATAATGGAGTAATTTTATTGTTATGTTTTTTAAATTTTGTTTTGTGTTTGTTGTTTAGGATTATAAAATAATATTTGAGAACGTTTACGCTGAATAGTGTTTGCGATACCAGAGATTATTGCATAGGTCTTAGATTCGATTAACGAGTTAAAGTAGGAGTATTAAGTTAGTTGTAAGTTGCACTTTTGCCCAGAGTCCTTGGTCCCGGGTAGGACCGAAAATATTACTAAGTTTTACATGCGTTTTGCGTTGAATTAAGCTTTGAACCATATTTTTAGTGTCAAGCTTTTTTTAAAAAAAAAAATAATCTCGCTTTTCCTTATAACTCTCGTGCGAAACCGGGGTGGATCACTAGTCTAATGTAACCAAAGTTATGACAATAATAATATACATGAATTTTTTTTTAAATCCCGTACTAGTCAAAAGAGATCGCTTTCATAATTACAGTCTTCTGAATTATATAGAAGAACACACCAAATTAACTTACACAATATGAAAATAGCTAGCTGCACTAAACGTTAAAACTAATAATAACAATAAATTGTAATATGTTATAACAATAACATCTAGATAAACATCCTTATCCAATAATTTGTATTTATGTAAATATTTACTTAAAACTATGTTAGTATTTAGGCACTAATAATGTAATCACATAATAATAGGCACTTTGGAATTTCCGTATGAACTAACTAGATTATTTTAGTAAAACTAAATCTTTTATGTATAACCTATCTATATAATTCTTCTGGCTTGTCCTTAAAATTGGGGTGCATATATACCCCATTGACTTTTAGGGTATCAGTGCGCCATTTGATGTGCTAGGCAAGATAGCAGATTTTTTTTGGTACATTCGTTGGTATAATCATGAATGAGTAATTTTATACATTCATATTTAAAAAAATACTTGGAAAGGCTGTTTCTTTAAATTATCTTTGCCATAATTTTCATTGTATTTTAACTCGTTAGATTGATGGTTGCAAGTCAGTACCGAATGATATTGATTAATTTGACTAATCCGTAGGTAATAGTTACTTTGGTATGTATAACATCAACCCTTGGACAATAAATTACACTAAAATAAGTGGTGGGAAATTACTTACATGTCTTTTGATTTACCTCGCTTGATTTAATCCTTCTAGCCCCGGATTACTAGACACAATAGAAAATCTATTGTTATGCGGCAACCGAGTGCCGGTTCGGCGTTGAGTGGTTAAAAAAATTTATAAATTATTACTAAACAGTGCTAAAAAACAAGTGGTACCCTGTTTAAAATTTTTGGGTAGATACACTTTAGAACCCATTAAAAATGGTGTATCTGCACCCCATGTATTAACTGAGGTGCATTTGCATACCAGAAAGTTTCAGTTGGGGTATAAACCTACCCCGCAAGGTTATTGGAAGGCGAACATCATAATGAGTATGGGTACAGCAATCACACAAACCAGATAAAGCGACGTACGAGGCTCACACTCTGATATTATCATGAACTCTTCATTCCACAGAGAATCGTTGTTGCTCAGAGGAACCTCCAAGACCACCTGTGAAAAAACAAATTTGGTTAACTTCTGTCCGGAAACCATGGTAAGAAATACGAAAATTATTTTTTACTTAAAAGTTGCTCTTCACTGAGTAGGTTGGAGTGTGTGATATGTTTTGTCATACATGTAAATATTAGTGTTAAAGAGCCATTCTTTGACAAAGACAGCCCGATTAATATTTCGCGGCATTTGACGTACCTAATAAAAAGACACCCCTTAACTTCATAAACTCTCGTGTTAAAATATTTGTAGGTTGAGAAATCAAGGCAAGGAAAAAGAAACTGAAAGCATCTTAATTAGAGATGAACGGATAGCAGTTTGGCCGGATACCGGATATTCGGCCAACCATGTGGCCGGATAGACGGATATCCGGCCGCCGGATATTCGGCGGAACTTACCCTTTCACTGAAGCAGGCCTTATTTATGAAGAGAAGCGAAACCGCCAGCCGGATTGGGCCGAATGCCTATCCGGCCGAATAGTAGTTTGGTATTCGTAGTTTAATATCCGGTATTCAGCCGGATAGTATCATGGCCGCCGGATAGTTCGGATACCGGATAGTTACCTACCGGATATCCATTTCATCTCTATATTTAATACATTCGGCGTCCTATAATTGGTACCTAATATTCGAAGATTTCTTTTTCATTTCAAATAATCTCGGATACTCTACAAAACGAATGTTGGTTCAAAATACGAAGCTATGTCTTGTCAATGTCAACGTTAAAATCATTCCTATTTTGATAAGTGACGTTCTTTTCGCATTATACACAGAACAAGAAAAATTTCTCATAATACGATCATAAATGCAATCAGTATCAGTGGTTACCTCATTGTCTGCCGTCATTCCAGAAACATTACAACGACATAAAATTAAATAACGACGGTTTGATGCTACATTACATGCATATATAAGTTATAGAAGTTATGGAAAATTGGTGTTGCTAAAATAAATTCAATGTCATCAAATTGAATTAAAATTCGTTAATGTTTCAAGATGAAGATTTGTCACGTAGAATAATCAAATTTATTTTTCATTCCTTATTATTATTCATTATAATTCAAAAAATGTCCACTACTGGACATAGACCTCTTATAAGGATCAAAAAACTGGTCGGTCTCAAACGATAATGATCGACTAAGTAGTTGTCATCGATGAATTGTTATTCGACGAAACGTTTTTCAATTATGGAAAAGTGAAGGTCGGTCCTGCGCCACTCGTATTCAATGAATCCCTGTGGTCTTTATAAAATTATCCTTTTACAAACATTAACATCCCTTTTGAAATCCTACATTGGTTTTTACGTAAATATGTAAAAGGTTTAAATTAAAGTGGGCACTATTTTGCCACTCTGCCCTAATGAAAGGGTTGAATATAAAAATTCTTTATCCTACCTTCTGATCGGAAAAGAGGTCTAGTGGCAAGTAACATTTCTCTGTGGTGTTCCGGCACTCTCGAAGCACACTCCTGGCAATGTCGTATCTGGTCTTCTGCAGGTCAAATCTCGCTTTGATAAAGTTCGGGTGAACTTCGTTTTCTGAGTTGAAGACGAAGAAGTAGTAGCCATTTGACGGGACCCTAAGAAAGAAAAAGATATTGAGAACTGGTATACTTAGCACTGTGCTAGGAAGACCCATAATGTTTTTTTATTCCCTTTCGTTATGCCATGGCTCAAATTACGTTGGTATTTTTCTTTCATCTTAATTGTTTAAAAGTACAGGGTTAAATGTACAGGGAGCAGAAAAAAGAATGATGATGATGGGTAAAGGTTTCGTTCCTAATAGTTCATCAGATTACGGCTTCACTTCCTGTTTTGGTGAGCAAGAGCAGAATAGAATAGAAAATGCGTGGTAGAGCCACCCTCCAAACAGTTTGTTTTTGGCAATCTAAATAGGCCGGAAAAGTATCACCCTCTCCCAGATGACCGTTGGTCTGGTCTGGTCTGGTCTTGGTTGGACCGTTGGTTGGACCGGTAATACGTTGTATTACCGGTCTTTGTATAGTGACAGAAAGTGTAGTAGGACCGAACATCCCTTTCCTTCCCTCGCTCCCGATCGCCATAGCCCTTTCCTTTCCCCCATCCCTCTTCGCAATTTTTTTTCTCAGAAGTATGCAACACATATTTGCAGATGTCCATGGACGGTAGTGACCACTTACCATCCTTGAAACCCCTTAATTTGATGGCATAAGTTCATACCTGTAAGTAAGAGCATTAGCCTTCGCAGCGGAGAAGACATCAGCATCAGACGCGTCGGGCTGGCACGTCCGGTGCGGCGTGAGAGGCAGGTTGAGGATCAGACCCTCGCACTCTAGAAGCGCCTCCTCACTGCTAGAGAACGAAGACCAGTACTCCGAGTTACTCATGTCGATGCTGGTCGTTTCGTTCACTTTGTTGTGGTCTTCTGCGAACTCGTCTGGTTGGAGACCCTAGAAATATTGATTTATTATTATCTGTGGTTTAGTGCAGTTTTTTCAGGTCCGGCAATGTTAATAGCGAGCCAACTAAATATATATTCTACGGTTAGTTGCCTCAACACTACAAAGAAGATCTTACAGAATAGTTTTAGATCCAGATAGAATTATATTTTACATCCAAAATCAAAACTTAGAATAGCTATCGAAACCTACACTGATATCTTTTACTGATGAATAGAGCATGGCATGATAGAGCGAAAGATAAGATAGAAAAATATGGATATAATTTCAATCATTGCTCAATGTCTTCTTTAGAATATAATATCTGAGGGATGACATTGCAAAAGCTGCGGTATGATTTCCAGATTTAAAGAGGCACATTGTCTGGCCTCTCCTAGCTTATCCTTTACCTAATTACAAATGATTTTCTCTGAGCAAACATTCCGTTGATCATCGCAGGAGAGTTACCTAATATTTCTTTTATAATGCTTACCTCTTCAGCGGCGTAGTCTCTTGCCTCGTCGTCTTCGTTCAGCTGCTTCGTCAGTTCTATCTGACCCAGCATCAGCTCCCTCTTGGCCCTTGCTTCCTCCCTCGCATCTCTTCGCCTCTCTGTAATAATCCGAATGTAAGCAATTTTCATTTGTTTGATGATGATGGACTGATTTAGGATGATGTTTTTAATCAACATTATCATCATCGGCCTGTATACGTTCCCACTGCGGGGACACAGGCCTAATCTCAAGTGTAAGATAGTGTGGGCCATAGTCCACCACGAGGGAATGCGGAATGTTTTTAATGTTGATCATCAAATAGAATTGAATAGGACGTGCGTGCTTGTTCACTCTAGAAACTATGTGACAACAAGGTTTGTATTTGATAACCCAGAACTTGATTGATTATTTATAAAAAATATAAAAATACAACATATTGGACTAATTTCGACAAGAGAATTCCTTATTTAACCATTGAACAAATACAAATTTACTGTTCATCAAATGTAATAAACTTAGAAATGGTACAAACCAGAATCAAAATCATATATTATAGGTACAAATTCTTACGTTGTCTCTGCGCTTTGGTCTTAGCTTCATCAATGGCCTCTATAAGCACATTCCTCAGTCTGTCTAGTTCTTCCTCGCTGTCCGTCACCACCGACATTATGTCTGAATTCTTCTCCGATGACACCTAAGTCAAAATTATACAAAAGATTTTAAGTTTTATGTCTGGAAGAGCGTCGAACTGGCTGTTGCCGATATAGTTAGCTGTGCACTAATGTCTTTAGATAACTATTAGTAAGTAAGTTGGATTTTGTCATTGATAAACAAGTTCGAATCTTGGGTTAGGGGACATCTCGCCCTCTATAAAACTCGCCTGCAGGCGAGTTGTGCCCTTTGGTAAAATGCTAAGGCCGCACTCGCCCTATAGTATTTTTATGTCTGGGCCAGTTATACCCCTGCAAAATAACTAGGAGTCAAGTGGACATTTTGATATATTCTTGGATCGAATTCGCGATCTCTGGTGTGATAGCTGACTTCTCGATCATTACACCAAATGGCTCGTTTGCCTCCTTTTATCATAAAAAAGATCCATCAGGCTAAAAATGTACTTGCATAAGTTTACCATCAACATTGTATTAATACAATGTGCCTAGCCTAGGCTTACGTATAGTATTCATGTATGTATATTTCGTTTAACAATAATCAAATAGCGCACGTGTGTTTATAAGCTACCATAACTTTTCATTGTGAAGCGTTGAAATTGTTGAAAATATTTCGTAGTTAGGTAGTAGACGACATCGTAAAAATACGTCTGGGAGTAATAGGGTTGCTCATTTGGATTTTATTCATAAGTATTTTTATAAGCCCGGAAAAGAGGGGTTTTATAAGTTTGTATTGACTGAAAGTGGCACCGTATTTCTTGAACGAATGACACGATTTAGTTTTTTTGATCGAAAGCCTTGTTTGTTGTGGTGGTTCTTCACTAGCGTTTTTATTAATTGATTTATTTTTGAGGTTAGAGGTCTTTATTTATTTTTGACTATTATTGTTTCTTTTAGTGTTATTATTTAATTCATATTTATTTAGTACTTAGTCGTTTATGTATTATGGCTTAGTCTAGATATTGATATGTAGGACCAACGGCTTGATGAATACATAAACAAGACTTAATGCAAAGTGAATTGTCCGAACAGTTCGACGATCGAACTACTAATCGGACTAGTCGGAATAAACGGAAACATGTTAATGAGCAAACATTTTGTTATGTCTCTTCTCGTCCGTTCTCTCAACATTATTATATAAATGGATCAATATGTTGATATGACCTAAAATATGTGTGAGCAATATAAAAAATAGTTCATGCAGTTATTATTTTTATAAAAGCCGGACGTGTCTGTTTCAATAAACCGTTTCGTCTTCGCTATTAATAAACTGGGAAACCACATGGTCTCTATGCGATTACAAATCATCTTGTAATGAAGGTCACAGTCTCAACCATATTTTCTCGTTACCACCAATCATAAATGTATTTTAAGTAATGGCTGCGCTTGTGGATTCGTCTGTGTCAAATTAATTTTTTTTTTGTGTAAGAGACATTCTACAGATCGTTCACGATAAGAAGTCCTCTAGCCGCTATATTGGTACTATTGTTTTTCAATACATTCAATCTGTTTTTTGACAGATTTACTAAGCGAAGGCAATGATGCCAATATAGCGGCTAAAGGACAACTTATGGTGAACAGACTGTATGAACGAGCGTTTATGCCACCTGATGGTAAGTGTAATAGCGCACCTGTGACCGTAGCCACAGGGTCGCGGGTGAATATTATAGATAGGTAAGTATTAGAAGGACGGGGAAGGGAAGGGTTTAGGGCTCCGGCACTGTCTACTCTCTCAAGATTTAGTCAGGATTTGGCGGGGATTCGTCGTTTGACCCCGGTCCCTGAATGCACCGCGCCGTCATAGTCTTTGTGCGGTTGAAATAAGAACTATGACACCGCGGTGTATTCAGTGATCGGGGTCAAACGACGAATCTCCCGGATTTGGCAAAGTCCGGTTACTACGTGAACTAAAAGTTCAGAAATCCCCATTGATGGGGATTTCTGATGGGGATTTGGAAAAACCCATTGAAGCCACTGCCATCTGACCTCCGTATCCCTGAACTGGGAATTAGACCTTTCGCTACATTATTTGTTCACCTCGGAATCAAAACCTAGGTCAATTCACAATGGAGATAAATCCAACATAGTTTGTCATATGGTAACCCTGTGGACAAGGTCAGACATAACTCCTCGATTGGAGTGCCAGCATTGTGTGTTTATGAGCCTTGCGAGACACTTGACCTAGCTTGATGAGAGAGGACATCAGATACGGTCCTGCGCCGATTGATTGATGCAATCACTGTCTGTACACTCAAGATGCGAAATAAGTCATTTAAAACAAATGTTTTTATAGAAGAACTTTGTTCCTTGAGCTTTCGGTTCAAGTACCGAATAGCGCAAAAAAAATCTGTCGTGTTTTGCCAACAAAGCTCAGTTTTGTGATCTTCTGTATTTGGCAAGCCAATTCCCATCATTATTGTAAAGATGATGACGA
The DNA here is from genome assembly GCA_949319885.1 of Mecyna flavalis. Taxonomy (NCBI): domain Eukaryota; kingdom Metazoa; phylum Arthropoda; class Insecta; order Lepidoptera; family Crambidae; genus Mecyna; species Mecyna flavalis. The sequence goes on along the minus strand of OX439417.1, from coordinate 2,097,939 downwards.
TTTGTAATAAACTAGCAGCCGCCCGCGGTTTCACCCGGGTGGTTCCTGTTCCCGTGGGAATTGATCAAAATCCTTTCTTAGCCGATGCCTTCGTCATAACATCTACCTGCATGTCAAATTTCAGCCCGATCCGTCCAGTGGTTTGGGCTGTGCGTTGATAGATATCTATGTCAGTCAGTCAGTCAGTCACCTTTGAGTTTTATATATATAGATTTTAAATTTATAGTGATTAAATGAATATGAATATGAAAATGTCTTTGCCCTACAGTGAGATCTTAATGGACTGATACTTTTTCACGTTTATTAATTAATTCTTATTTATAAATCTGCAGTTTGTGGTGTTACCCGTCCCTTAACAAACTTAAAAAAGTCACGTTTTTTACGTGGCGGGCCCTACAAAGCCGTTGGTTCCTGATCTATCTTAGGTCGTGTTAAACCTGTCCCACCATTAAGGGCCGGTATTTCAATGTAACCTTATCTTATTGCTTAAGTTAAGTATAACATTTAAGATAAGTATTACTTTTGACAGGTAAAAGTGTATTACTTTAGGTGCCGCTTAACTTTAATCCTATAATGAAATACACTTAAGTCATACTTATTATCAATCCCAGACTAAGATCAAGATAAGTATATATTGAAATACCGGCCCTAAGACAGAAAGAACTGTATCATTCTGTACTTGTACTATATGATAATTTCCTGCTTATATAATCAATTGTTCGTATTTAGTAAATTATATGGCATAAAATATGCCCTATAATGTATTCTGCGCTTCACTGTAGTAACATTAAAGGCAATCTTAAACTGGTCTCAATAATTGCATCCGCCATATCTGTCCCGACTTTTACTTAACTATTCAAGGGAATTGCATTCCAGTACATTTAAGATTAAAATTACAATATGTTTCCCATATGGAATGCAATCAGGATTATGATGCCAGTGAACGAATCTTGGATCTAAATATTTATATCTGCGCCTCTTAAACGCACTCAAAAACCATTGAAACTTGAATGACATTGGTGATCACAAACCCGAGCTCGAGGGAATGGAACCCAGGTCCCCCAGATCCCGGAACTTAAACCACTAGACCATCGAAGCGTTGCGCTGGCGGATGCGAGTGGAGCGCTAGCATTCATAAAGTACATGGTTATTTATTTATTTATTTAATTTATTTATTTATTTAGTTATTGTCAATAAATGCTCACCTCATTATATTCCACTCCCATGGTCTCATGCAGTTTGGCGAGTACTTTCTTCCCCCTCCCCCCCAAAGCCTGGAGCCGCTTTAAAACGTCTTCAAAGACTTCTATGGAGCTCGCATCTGTTGTCGGTTCAAGTGTCGTTGGAGTCTGTAAAAGAAAAAGTTGGTTAATCGTTTTGTAATTAATTTGAAGGTGGTTGGTGACCCAAGAGTATCAAGTGACTAAAGGGTTGTGTAGGTGAACTGTGCCGCCATAACAGCTCTGGATGTGTTCAGCAATATTAATGTGGGAGCCAGTACACTTGAAATCAAAGGCTTGAAGATCAGATTAGCATACGGTGTGGCTGAGCGACGCTTCCTAGTGAAGTATCCTTCAATGGAATTATCATTAGGTGGGCTGAGTACCTGTTAGCTAAGTTAAGAAGATCTTCAAGACGTTGAGAAAGAAAAAAAGTTGATTCGTTTCAGTTGTTCAGTTTAGTTGGTCAGAGTGGAAAGACAGAGACGTTCTCCACTAACCAAACCCCCCTGTTCTCATTGCGTCAATAGTGGGAGTGTTTCGGCGAAACCTATTCTCAGTCACGAAGTAGGTATGTTTTTTGTATACCACATCAGTTGGCAGACAGACACGCAGCCCACCTGATGGTAAGCGGTCATTGCGGCCTATCCCATTGAGGGACACTTAACCAGGAAGCGTCGCTTAATGTGCTGCCAGACTGTAGGCTCATCTGATCTTCGAGCCTTAAAAATAGGCCCTTCATAGCTTTATCAAAACCTAACCAGCACCTTATACCTACTGCCACTATTATAAATACTTCACTTGGTTATAGATAGAACTATTAGAGTGGATCTATTGAAAACAAGCTCCTAATTCGGTCATGGAATGCCTTTCTTCCCTATCTAACGTTTCCATTCCCACAATCCATACCTAAATACAGACCAAATTATACTGCTCAGAATTTTTGTTTAGGTTCAAAATGTTCAATTCCCAAAATGTTAACATGGTGCAAAACGTTCATGTCCCGAAATGTTCATATCCCAAAATGTTCATTTCCCAAAATGTTCATGTCCCAAAATGTTCATATCCCAAAATGTTCATATCCCAAAACAATTTTTCCTTAATACTTATCAGTTCTAAGAAGTAACTAGCCCCCATACCGTAACATTCAAGTCTATTTACTGAGAAATCTCTAATTACCGAATCTAATCAGGGCATGACGTCATCGGCGCGTGCGCCGCCAATTCGACGGCGTTTATGCGCAACGATCGATTTGATGCGCGTCGCGCATACACATTATTGGGCATTAGGTATGCAATGACTGCTTTTAGAGATTTATAGCCAATGATTTTTTATACTAATTACTTAGTTGTAGGTACCACTTGTGACCAACAATGATACTATATAATTTAGCAGACTATTACTACTACAGACAGACGTTATTAAAAAGGAATAGGTTTTAGGAAAAATTTTCACATGTTTAAACATTGATTGACTGAATTTGTGAAGACTCGTCAAGTCGACAATTGGCTACTTATTATGTACAGCAAGCCACTGATCTACCTTTACAAATCTGTCAAATTACTGCAACCAATTTTCACCCCAATGTCTATCGCATAGAGTTCTATTTCAAGTGAGACTTTTTGACAGATTTGCAAAGGTTGTCCGTGGTTTACCGTACCTACCTTATTCCTCCGAGGTTTTGATCCGAGTTTCGTGATTCTTTTTTTTCTACGAGAAATTATTTTTTTTTGTACGGCGACTCCATCTGGTCTTATAAAAAATTCATTTAGTTTAGCCAAAATGTTTACGTGGACCATGGTTTAAGGGTTAGGTTAAATTCCCAGGTCGGGCAGAATTTGTGTCGCATTTGGCAAGCGTAGTGATTAAATACTCATCATGGTGGCGGTGACTTGATTTAAACGGTGGAAGTTAGAACTTTGCGTTACAGTGGAACACTAAATATATTAAAAAGATATTATTAAAAAGATCGTAACATATAAGTCGCCTTCTACTGAGAATCTCAATTCTGCCTTACCTACTTCAAGGGCTTGGTCGGCTTTAATTAAGATTCAAAGTCATATTGCGAATGCTATATGCTTATAAATAGGGCGCTCCTTGTCTTGTCTATTGCTAATGGAATTCCTCAATGATTCATTGTTCCAGTGCATTTGCAGTACCTACATCAGACGTGTGTATTGCATAGTACACCCACACAATGTCTGGGAACGCCTAGTTTCTTGGGTGAACCTCATCTTCATCAGCCTATATACGTTCCCACTGCTGGGACACAGGCCTTATCTCAATTGTGAGAAAGTGTGGGCCATACTCCACCACGCTGGCCTAGTGCGGGTTGGTGGAGGGGTGCGTAAGGCAAGTGACCAACCTTAATGTCAGATGTTATCAAGCCGCCAAATGGCCTCTGACTAGGATTGACGACTAATATCTACATTAGTAAATATCAGCCGGGACCAATAGCTTAACGTGCCTTCCGAAGCACGGAGACGCTCGAAATAAATGTCACTAAATGTGGTCAGAATGGTCACCCATTCATTAACCGACCGCGGCGTGGGTAGCTTGACTGTCGTTTCTGTGCCCCCATATTTTATTATGGCTACAGAAACCAACTAGTGTATCTATAATTAAAACTGCTAATGAGTGGCTACGTTAGATTAGTTGATTGCTATTTCTCGAATGCGTGACCTATTGTCAAGGCTGTAGCTATTTTCAAACAAACGCTTATGTCATTAATTTTCTTCATCAATTCTAATTTATATAATCTCCGTTTACAATACTAATTGTTCGTTAACTACAATTGGGACCGTTCATTTTATGATATTTCATACAATCTGTCAGATAATATAAATCTTAGATGTTGTATTTGTCCACTTTCTCGGTCGGGTCAGTTCATTGACTGACCCGACCGAGGAAGCAAAGACAACTGACATACAGGAACAGTTTGTATCATGGCTCTACCCACAGAGATTCCATAAATCTCTGTGGCTCTACCACTCATGATTAAAGTATCACCAAAAAGGAGAGTCGGGTCGTTTCTTTTTGGTGTGTTCCAAGTGAAAGTGAAGTGATAATAAAAATAAAAGCAAGGTAGGTGTGTGTCATCAAACGTAGTGGAGGGTACTCAACCGGGACAATCAAACCAGGGAATCGGATGATCAGCCGCTGATACGGTATCTAATCTTCTAGGTCAATGTCAATCATTATCGATGGAAAGTACACGCTAGGCCACTAAACTCTGGGAGGAAGTATATATCGGGAATATTTCTACTAATATTAGGAATGCGAAAATGTTTTTTTAATAATTTGGCGCAGACCTAGATTATCTGTGGGGAAAGGCTGCTTTTTCTCGAGATCATTCCTTAGTTCCAACCACCAGTTGAAAACCAGCGCTGTAGCGGATTTTATTCCTCTCCAGCAAATGCTGAGGCCAGATCCAATTGACCTGTTTTTTTATTTATTTTTCTTTTGTTTTTTTTTTCTATATTATTGTATTTGTGTTTATGATGTCTGTTAATTACTGTCTCTATATGGTCAATAAATGTTATTCTATTCTATTCTATTCTATTCTATTCTATTCTTCTAGTTCTCATGGAATATTAGAAAAAGATATACGTAGGCAAAGCCGCGGGCCTAAATTTGTCTTATTTTATAGAAAACTCCAAGATCAAAACAAGAGGAATGTTCAAACATTTGTGGCTCGAACTAAGGCCTGAACTAACAAACTCGGTATAAACATTTGTGTGCATGAACATGAACAATTACGTTTAAGTTTCTGCACAGAAAAAAATTAATAAAAAAGTACCTATATAAGTAATGTTAATCCATTGTCTAGCACCCATAGTTATAAGCTATGCTCAGTTTGGGCCTAATGTTAAGGAGAATTATTCATTTAGGTAATATTAACTTACCTCTGTAGTACTCTTATATTTAGTCTCGACTTCTTTCAATTCTACTTCTTCTTCTTTTTTATCTTCGATAAAGTGATTTTCTCCACCAGTGTCTGCTTCCTTTTCTTTGTTTCCTTTTATTTTATCCAACAAGGTAACTTGGAGTTTCGGATGGACTTTCTTAATTTCATCTTCTAGATCATTCTTGGTTGTTCTACGACTGCTCTCAGGAAATTCATCAGTTTTTTCAGTAATGTTCATTTCAATTTCTGAAATAAAAGAATATAGTTTTATGCTACGAAAATCGTTTTACTTAAATGAAAGCCGCACCGCACAACACTCAGTCTTCGAATGGCTTTGAAATTAGTGCTCTGGAGAAATGATGCTTTATTGCCCTTCCTTTACACGGCTTTATAGAATTGCCGTTTATGGTAAACATTTTTATACATTGAGGTTTTGAGGCAGTGATATTCCACTGTGAAACGTCGCTTGTAGGTACAATATGTTTCCACATTGTGGACTTCTCTGTCATTAATTTAGAACGGAACACAACCCTTACTATTATTATGTTTTCGTTTGGCCTCCGTAGCCGAAAACTCGGCTAGGAGGACCTTATACTTTTTTTTTATTGCAATGTGTAACAATCAACAACAGATCGTACACCTGATGGTAAGCGCCACGTCTGCCCTTAGATCGTTCAGTGCCAAACAGTTACTAAGCATTTACTGTCTGGCACCGCCACAGAGATATAACTCCGTGGGCACCGCCCTGCGCCCGCTACACCGAGACGACAGTTATTAGGTCTCATATACCCAGTGCTTGACACACTTCTATTTCACGGGAAAATATCTGGCACTGCGGTGGTACCCACCTAGATGGTCCAGTACAGGAACCTTCCACCTGGTAAAGGCACTTACGTTTGAAGGACAAGAACTCCCTCTCGTGTTTGTCGACGTTGGCGTCGCGGTGCCGGTGGAGCTCCGGCACCGCGACCAGGTTGGGCGGCGGCTTGTAGCTCAGCCGCTTCTCGTCTTTCGCCTCCTGGCGCCGCGCGTGGATCAGGGCCAGGATTGATCGTAACTCCTGAAGGAAGATCATCAAGATATGAGAATATGTTGTTGTTGTCTTTGTATAAATCAGCGCCTGGCTAGTGGTAGACTAGCTGCCACTATTAGTATTACTCATTTGTGTGTGATTATGTATTTTAATATTTCCGTGTTGTGTATTTTTAATCCTTTTTTCTTATTTATGATACACGAGCCTTCTAGCCGCGGTTTCAAACGCGCGTAATTTCATTTTTAAAATATCCCCCCTTCCCCCCACATTTCCGGGATAAAAATACCCTATGGCACTTGGTGATAATGATGCTTTCCAACAGTGAAAGAATTTTGAAAATCAGTTCAGTAGTGTCGGAGCCTATTCAATACAAACAAACAAACAAGCAAATATTTCCTCTTTATTTATATCTAATATTAGTAAAGATTTGCACTAGCAAGTGGACATTCTGCGATAGGGAGATTCGGCAAAAGGGACATTTTGCGAACAGGCTTTTTTGCGAAAAGGGCATTCTGCGAACAGGACATTTTGCGAACAGGACATTCTGTGAAAAGGACATTTTGCTACCAGAAGACATTTTGATGAAGGGACTTCAGAGCCATTTGACATATAAATATCGCAAACTCATCTGTTAATGGTCCAACTGGCTCTATGTCACCTTCGGGTCGTGGTCTGTGATGTCGATGGACGGCACGGTGTCCGGGCCGGTGGAGTTGACCGCGTGGCTCGGGTCGTGGAAGCTCACCCCGGCCTTATGGCGCTTCATGGTGCCTGAAGAAGAAAGGTTACAATTTTGGTAAATAATTAAGGTAATAAGCGGTACAATTGTCTAAAGAAAGAGATCACAGAAAATCGACGCATGAGTAAAGCTTTGCGATTGCGCATCGGTAGGGGCTAACACGGATCTATCAAAAAGTAAAGAGTCATTCGAATCGAATAAATTGTATGGAAATTCTGTTAGTTCAGCTACTCGCCGCAGAGTGGCGCTACTAACATTCATAGACTAATTTCTCGATTCAAATTACTTTCCAGTTTTCGATTTTAGCAGCGTGCCATATGTTGCAGCCACTGAGCTCTATGATAATACGCTCAGCGTATTACGCTGGAGTGGCTATAGACATTGAAATGACAGATAATTTTTCTGTCGATTTGAAGCGCCCCCAATAGTGTACTGGGAACTAAAATGACTTCAAATGGCTCAGAACATGAGTCAAATGGACAGCCATTGACATTGACAATGACAGCATTATCGAAGTTTATCTGCGAAAGTCAGTACTATTATTAGTTCCAAGTACACTAACTACTGCTCTCAGCGCGAATATGGCGATTTTCAAATCGGATCAAATATTTGGTACCAATCGCCTATCCAGTGGTCAATGGAAATCAATGGTTGCAGCTATCTTCCTCAATGACCAAGGGCTACCACAAATTTAAGAAATAGAGGCATGCGTCACGACACGACATAAGACGATCGTCGTGCACCTTTCCTAAAACGATTTGTGCCTCGCTCGTCCCACAGATTCTTGTCACACATAAAAAAATCCTCACCTGTCCTTATTTGTATGCCTCACTACTATAGGGTTATAGAATGTGCCTGTATTGAGTCATGACAACACAGGTGTTCATCATTTGAAAATCATGTTTTTAGACGCCAAATTGTCTATCCTCCAATAGTTTTGCAAGTGATATCGAAGATATTGGGCGAGCTTATCGGATCAACTGATTACGACACATGCTAGATTACATTAACTTGGTGTAGATAATAAGGTGTTTCTGTCATATAACAAGGTCTGGCCCATTTCAAGCTGGACTGTAGCAGCCAATTGAGATGTTGCAATGATAATTGAAGAAACGAAACGATAGATGAGCAAATGACTTGAAGAGCTGTGAACCTACGTAGACGAGTGGTACGGAACCACGCTTCATATAGATACGTGAGATACATGGTTCGCATGGTGAGCAGTTAGTCGGACAGCAGTCTGACCCCACTGAAGAAAAGTCAGAGGCTTTACGTGTTGTCCAAGGGAAATACGTAGTTTTACACCGTCCAACACCGTCACATTGTTACATCCAACATACATGTTTAGTCTTACCCAGGATATGAATCTGAAAATATCTCCTGGTGTGGCTGTCGCTACAAGGCGCGACTTACTATACAGTATAATAGTTATTAAGTTGTTAGTTAGTTATTAAGTTTGTGAAATGTAATTGCTAGATCTGAATAAAGGGCTATATTATTATTATTATTATATTATAATAAAGCCCAATACAACGGTTTAAAAAACGGCTCAAAAATTAAAAACAGCACATAAACTGCTGCACAGCAGATAGTTAATATAAGAAGTGCGAAAGCGTTGTAAAAACCATGTATTGTAATATGTCAAAACCATCATAATGAGGGAAAAAATCTACAAGCATTAACCGTTTGCGAACCCAAGAGACCCTCACAAAATTATCTTCTCTAATATGCGGTGCCGCTGCTGCTCCTGCCAGACCATCTCGGCAGACAAAGACATCGGGAGATGAACAGAAGTTGACGAATAAACGTCAACCAAAGAACAAGTGCGATGAGGAGGGCTTCATCATGGTCGAGAGGAAGAAGAGGAAGCCCGCCGCCCGCAACCACCGCGGCACCGCACCGACTCGCCCGGATGACCCGCTGCGTCCTGAGATACGTGCGACGCAGCTGTACGTGTCTAGACTGCATTTGTCTACGAAGGTCGAGGATCTCGTAGACTACATCCGAAAGAAGTCCAAATTCACTCTAAGGGTTGAGCGATTGGATTCTCGCAATAAAGTCAATTTCGGTTCCTTTGTGGTGAGAGTGCCGTCCCATCATCTGGAGACTTTTATGAAGGAGGACTTCTGGCCGCAGGGTGTCGTCTATCGGAGGTTTCGAGGACGGCTCCCAGCTGACTCAAGTCGCCTTAAGGCGGCAATATTAAATTAATTTTTATTTTATATTTATATTGTATGTATGTTAGTCTGTAAGGTATTTATAATATGGGCCTGTAATTCATGTAATTCTGTTGCCTGAAATAAACGATATTATTATTATTATTATTATTAATATCCATACCAGGTTGATTAGCTCTCCCGTCATCTTTATTCAGCTTCTTCTTCCTCTCGTTGAAGAGGTCCTCAGTGATCTGGCCGGCCTTCAGCGCCTCCTCGAGCTCGTCGAGTTCCTCTGACGAGTCGTCGCCGATGTACGCACAGCCTTGGAGGTGCTTGTAGCCTTTGATCATGATGAGGGATGCGCCGGCTTGGCTGGAGATGTGTAAAAATCACAGTTTTAAAGTGGCTGATTTGTCTAGAATCTTCACACGTCTCTAATGTTTGAGCATGGTAACAGAAATAATAAGAGAGGTAAAATATAGTGAATCTTCCACAGCGCTGAGCCGCTCGTCTAAGGAAGTATTTGCACCTTGCAGAAGGTTACAGGATAGTTGCATTTCATAACTGTTGTGCTTTGTTTCTATCAGTAACTCGTCACCAGAGCTCATGCTCTTGGTAAAAATAAATAAACAAACCGCAAAGCCAAAGTCCAATCACCAAATCGTCCAATTTTGACCGCCTCCGTGGAATAGTGGCTAAGCCGCTCGGGTATAAAACCCGGAGGTCGTGGGTTCGATTCCCGCCTAGGGTCTGGTTGGTGGAAGGGCTTTTTCAGTGTCCGACTGGCTAGCTACCACAACACATTTGAAATCTGCCGTCATAACAGCTTTGGCTGTGTTCCGGCAGTATTAATGTGGGAGCCAGTACACTTGAAATCAAAAGCTCGAAGATCAGATGAGCCTACAGTCTGGCAGCACATCGAGCGACGCTTCCTGATGAAGTGTCCCTCAATGGAATAGGCCGCAGTGGCCGCTTACCATCAGGTGGGCTGCGTGTCTGTCTGCCAACTGACTTAGTATAAAAAAAATCACCTGACACAAGTAGACACGGTCACAGTAGACCCCTTCAGCAGGTAGAACCCCCAGTACTCCTTCATGTCGTCTTCGAGCACCAGTTCCCTTGTCATGGAGACGGGCACCAGGTCGTGCTGTAGCTCCGGAGGGCCGGGCATCACGAACGCATTGAACGTCGTGTTCGACTTCACCACTTGACTCTGGAAGTTGAAGTAAGGTTTGTTTCATTATGAGATGAAGCCGAAACAAACTTATAAATAAAAAAAATGGTTGAGATCTTCGTCCATGGAGAAGGTTACTAGGACACTTGCTGGTCAATAGCCACAAGGCTGGCACCGGCTCGGTGTTCTGGAAATACAATTTATAAGGAAAATGCCGGACCTTAAATTACAAATTGAATAAATTACTAAGATCTCCATCCAAGGGGTAATGTTCCTAGGACACTTTGGTGCACTCTGGTGCTCTTAAGCTGTATCGTGAAATGTCTATAGTTACCTATATCTAATTAGTAAGAGTTTGCTGAAGTCATTTTGTCTCATCTGATCCCAAATCTAGCCCGTACCTAGGACAACGTATAAGGCTGCCTGTCCATCGGAGCGGAGCAAAAAAACTGAGAAATATTGACCAATAGGATTATAGGATTGTACAAAATCTCCGTTCAGGCAGGGAGTTGCAATCCAAAATATTAATAACCAAAATGTTAATATTTCTCCGTTTCTCCACTCCGATGGTTAGACAGCCTTATACGTTGTCCTAGGTACGGGCTAGATTTGGGATGAGATGAGAGAAAAAGGCTTCAGCAAACTCTTACTAATTAGATATAACTAGACATTTCACGATAAAGCTTAAGAGCACTTGGACCCCAGTGTTTCCACCCCAATCGGCTCAAATCAATAGGTATTGCTGATTGCTGATAACAGAATATTTGCACCCTTTATGGTTTAAGCAGAACCAGCTGCAGAAATAAGGTTATGTAAAAAGAGACAGACCGTGGAGCGCGAAACGCTCACGAGGAAGACCACAGATGCGTTGGTATGACGATATCAAAACACTGGCAGGAACAAAGTGGATAGAGATTGCTCAAGATCGCGAAAAATGGCATAAACTGAAGGAGGCCTACTAGCTGTAGAAAAAGGCTGAAGAAGAAGAAGAAGAAGAAAAAGAGACAACATCAAAGATATGTCACAGATAAATCACGAACTTATTTGTCAGTGGTGTTTGTTATGTTCGGACTGAAATTGACCGAAATTGCAGGGGAGTTTTATCGACCTTGAATCTAGATCTTTGCCCCGTCATGAACAACCGTAAATAAAATTACAGCTGTAAAACTATTTGTTAAGTAAATAACATAATACTTTTTATCTAACAAGTGAGCCAGCGACCGATAGCGCTATCTCTGAAGTGCTATCGTCTCGCTCTAAATATATAAATAGGTACCGATAAAATAATTAACACGGAGTGAAAAACTATGCAACAATGGCTGTCATAATATACGAGTTAACTGCCACCGTGGTACAGTGGTTCGAGCGTTGGGCTATAAAACCCGGAGGTCGTGGGTTCGATTCCCGCGGGGAGCATCACTTTGTGTGAATGTTTCCAGAAAGAAAGAAAAAAAGCATACAATTCTTCTGTAAGTGTGATTGTCTCCTAGCCTAGCTCCTTCTACACGGCTTTGACACCAAAGCTCAAAGGCGGTACAAACTAGTACAAAGTTCGCCGGGTCATTGTTTGTTATTATTGTAAAATGAGTCGTAGTTTTTTAAGTTTGAATTATTTTAATGCGATGTCTTATCTAATTAAAGTATCAGCCTTTTAATTTATTGTAGCCCGTTACTGCATCGATTACTTGCCTTCAATGATTTGTCCCACAGTGGGACATTAAACATGATAATTTGTATTTTACCCCGGCTACACGAGGTGTGAGACCTCCATCTTTCTCACTCACCGAGCAAAGCTACACTCATACGGACTTCTGAGAGATGTTGGCACTACCCCCGACCAGCTTTCCTTTATTAACATTTTGAAGATGTAGAAAGAGAAGGAGATATTGATATTGATATTGCCATCTTACCTGACACCAAGTGGTAGATATTCTGCTGTCTATGAGCCTCATATCGCTCATACTCATAGGGTACATCTGACCGGAGAACATTCGGTATCTGGAAGAGAAAGAGAGAGAATATTTAATATTATTTTGTTAACCAGACCCACGGTGAGAATAGAACCCACGACCTCCAGGTTTTTATACCCGAGCGGCTTATCCACTGTTCCACGAAGGCGGTCAAAAACTTTTGTGTCTTCTGTCAGATAATAGCCAACAGTGAATATGAAATCACCCCTTCTTGCGCAGACGTAGTGACACTTTGTGTGTCTACATACTAACATAGAAAAATTATAATCTACATAATATAGAACGGTACAACAAGAAAACCTAATCACTGTTAGGAGCGGTGTAATCAAGTTAAAGTTGCCATTATGATAGTAAACCTTTGATTTATGACTATCTGAAAAGTAGGGAAAATTTTTCGCATTTATAATTTTATAGTAAAATACGTTTTATTTACAACGTATGAGGTATTGGTCAAGTTATCGATCATAGATTACGGCAGTCAGATGGCACTAGCTACACTAATAACTGAATTTGACACATCCTGAATCGTGGTGTAAGCATACACTAACACAGTCACAAAATTCTCGGAGAAAGAAAGAAGATGAAAAACTCTCACCTCATATATAAGGGAAAGATGATGGAGACACTAGACAGGCAGATGAGCAGGGCCAAGAGTCGGCAGATCCTGATGGGGCCGCGGTAGCAGGAGCGCGCGCCGATCTGACTACAACGACAGTGAACCGAGCGAAACAAGACGCTCGGAATGAAAGATAATAAACTCTCACCTCATATACAAAGGTACGATGATGAAGATACTAGGCAGGCAGATGAGCAGGGTCAGGAGTCGGCAGATCTTGATGGGACCACGGTAGCAGGAGCGATCGCCGATCTGACTACAACGACAGTGGACCGTGACGGAACAAGACGCTCGGAGAAAGAAAGACGATAGACCCTCACCTCATGTACAAAGGAACGATGATGAAGACACTAGGCAGGCAGATGAGCAGGGCCAAGAGTCGGCAGATCCTGATTGGGCCGCGGTAGCAGGAGCGCGCGCCGATCTGGCTGCAGTGGCGGTAAACCGGGACAGGCGGGCGGGGGACCGCCGCTGTAACATATGCGATGGGAAATAAATTAGGTGGGAAAGTCAAAGTATTTATTTTGCCACTAGATTTACAATTTTTTTTTAATATATCAAAATTGTTCTGTCCTACCAGCACTTTGACGTGAATGGCCTGTTGAGAAGAAGTGAAGAAAACTTGACAAATAGTCTAAAGAGAGTGTATATTTTCAAAACTTTCCATGTCTAAAGGTAAGCTAAGGGGGTGGTGCGTGTGAGTGTCCACAGCTAATTAAATGAAGTAACAAATGCTTTGTTTTGATGATGTGTTAAAGCCATCATTGTGAAGATGACATGATTTCAATGATGAAGGCCTTTGCTCTGTAAAAATAATATATGCTGATGTTGACTTTAAATCTTGTGAAGTTTGCACGCTTAAACACGGATGCTTTTGTTATTATTATTGTGAAATCTTTTGACATAATGGCAAAGATTTTAGTCAACATTTCGATTAATCTGGTGTTAAACAATACTGACCTTCTAAAGGCACTAATTCTTGAGGATCCATTTTGTAATTCACAGATTTGGCGGGTGTTACATCTTCATCTGGCAGCCATTGCTCAAGCTGTCAACAACATTTGAATATACAATTAGATGGATAGGCTTATGTTGTCGTCAAATAGTAGATTATGCCATGAAATAATTCGAATTAAATCCTCAGTTTTAATATTTTATTCGATTGTAATAATAGTACAAATTACAATAACTATCGAACTTAGAATCTTCTCCTTTTTTGCAATCAGTCAAAAGCAGTTAATCTTATAACAGACGATAACTTTAATTTAAACAGAAGGAGTCGTCGAAAGTACCCATTTCCAACACTAGTGATTTCGGGTTCGATTCCCAATCAGAACATTTTATGGGAAGAGTTTTGGCATTAAGCTCTGTTTTCCGGAAAAGACTCGTCATCTGGCACTGATACTGAGATAGCCACATCTAATAATAAAACCCACATTTTGATAACACATTACGTATACTCCTGTTCTTCGGGTAGCAACAGGGTTTATATGGGTTTTTAAGTCATATTTCCTCTGATATGGTTAAGTGAAAAGATTCACATTCTTCATTTTTGTGATCAAGTGCTAACTTTTTGGGGACAGACCCTCTGTGGTCCAATATTTTCTCAATCATGATGATCGATGATGAGCATCGATGGGGCATTTTATCCTTGACACAAAACAAACTGTTTGTCTTAGTAATATTTTTAATACATAGACATAATATAGATATTGTAATGGAAAAATTTTGCGATTAAAAAGAGTGACTATTGAGTTTCTTGCCGTTTCTTCTTGATGGATAGCATTCCGAGACAGGTGGAGACAGTCACAAAAGATACAGTCAATAAATGAGGAGGATGTTTGCAAAAAAACCTTGTCAGAAGTGGGATTCGAACCCACGCCCACAGAAGTGGACTGCGACCTGAACGCAGCGCCTTAGACCGCTCGGCCATCCTGACTCGGGAATAGAACGGTGTAAATTGGTGTATCTCTATCATTAACTATTATAATGATTGGACATAGGCCATGCAAATATTTCTATACTAATATTATAATTTATCGCTCCTTTCAGTCACGCCCAATGGTTGACTGGTAGAGAATGCCTTATGGCGTTAAGTCCGCCAATTTGTACCTTTGTTGTGCAATAAAGTTTAAATAAATAAATCAATAAATAAATTTATTATAAAGAGGAAAGATTTGATTGTTTATTTGTTTGTTTGTATTCAATAGGCTCCGAAACTACAAAACCGATTTTAATTATTACACTGTTGGTAAGCTATACTAACCCCGAGGTGACGGGTATATTTGATAAAAGAAATTACGCACGGGTGAAATAGCGGGCAGAAGGCTAGTTATGAATAAGATGGCAGTGAATATCTCATAAGTATGACAAAAAAATAAATAAAAGAAGTATTATACTATTATAGTATTAGATGTGTACGACACTCAAGATTCTACGAACGGTGTTAACAGTTTTGTAGGACACATTTTACTGTTTCTATTAAGTACTAAAATAATTATATCTTACTAGCTGCCTGGCCTGCGTACAATGTTATTTAGAAAAAGTTAAAATTGGCAATATCTTGAAAACCGAGCAACTTTTACTGAGATCATGTTAGGCTTGTTCGATGCCTCTTGTGCTGGCCTACCCTCAGTGTCACTGTGACGTGTCATTTTTGGGACACCCTGTATTCTAGCCAACTAGATTATCAGCTGATCAGTAATATACACTTTCATTAATTAACACAAGCTCCACCACGTGTCCAGAGTGAATGCGTGACTCATATCTACATATTAGGTTACGTCTTAATTGATTTGTTATATTATTATTGCTGTCATGAAACAGATAAAGTAATCGTGTCCGCAAATAAATCGCAAAGCTCTTCAATAAATAATTTTGCGATGTCTATTTAATTCGGCTATTACATCAGAGGTCGCGGGTTCGATCCCCGCACGGTACAAACATTTGTGTGCATGAACATGTCTGTTTGTATCGGTCTGGGTGTTTCTATGTATAATAAGTATTTATTTACAAAAAAAAAAGTATATAAGTAATGTTTATCCGTTGTCTAGCACCCATAGCACAAGCTAATGCTTAGTTTGGGGCTAGATGGCGCTGTGTGAATAATGTCCAGAGATATTTATATATTATATATATATATAATTAAATGATTTTACTTCAAACTGGTGAACAGTACTGGCTTTCATTTTCTTTCTGAAAACGGAGAAGGAGATCCCTGTGTGACACATGATGGTAAGTATTCAGTACACTATGGAAAAGTTACGATCACAGAAATCTAAATAATATAAGATTATTTAATTGCCTTATTATTTAGATTTCTGTGGTTACGATGCATGCTGTCAGTCCAAATGGGCTGGCTTGATCAGGGCTGTACAGGGTCAAAGGTATCAAAGTGTCCTTTTGACAGAAGATCGGCATACCTTTGCTATTGCGCATCGATTGCCGAATGAGAGTGCCGGAAGTCCAGTGAGAGTGCCGGAAAAGAATATTAGAGGAGGAAGGAGAATATCATTAGAGAACGTGGAGCAGGGAAAGGGAGGGACTTTTATGCAAATCTAATCATACTTTGGCCTATTGTTAGAGGGTTGTGCGTACGACGTGAAGCAAGGACAAACAGAACCACTTCTGCTATTCATAGTTAGAGCTTTCCAAGGTCTTTGTCTATTCCTGGTTGATTAAAATTGGTTCAGTAGTTGGGCGTGAAAGTAACATACTGGCAGACAGGGTTACTTTCGCATTTATAATATTATTAGTATGGATTTTCATAATGAATCATACCGCTATACTATGTTTAATATGTCATTACAAACTAACACGAATGACGAAGTCAAATGCAGTGTAAATAATCTATTAGTTTGCTTGCTGTCTTGGTGATACGCCTCGAAAATATTTAAATGTCCTAAGCGTAGATAACATCGTCAAGCGTTAAGTAAATACATAATGGATCAAATACTATCTGAATATGTATTAGATAAATATACCTAGATATTATTTACATAGCGCCGTCTATCCCTTAAAAGTGGAAGATCTTCCTTCGAGCTAGATCGACTGTGCTCTGGGACCAAGGTCCAATGTTTGGTTTGTCGTATATATTAGGTACTAATATTATAAAGAGGAAAGATTTGATTTATTGTTTGTTTGTATTAAATAGGCTCCGAAACTACTGAACCGATTTGAATAACTAACACTACCTACTATTATTTTTTTTGCTTGGCCTAAAGGTTGACTGGCAGAGAATGCCATTATCATTAGGCATTAGGTCCGCCTTATGTACTCTTGATTGTGCATTAAAGTTCAAATAAATGAATAAATAAATAACACTATCCCCGGTGAACATAGGTTAATTTTGATCCCTGAAATGTGGGGGGAAAGGGGGGGATATTTGAAAAAGGAAATTAAGCACGGGTTTAACGGCGGGCACGGGTTTAACCAATAGGTTTATTCCGGAAATCCCCACCGACAAATCCCTACCAGTAGAGATGATCGCGCGATGTAGGGTCCTATAAGTACTAATTTTAGCGGCTTTTCTCACAAAATTGTAGAGCTATTTGTGGCGCGTACTCTTCGCGTACTTGATGTTTGCTGATCAAGTTAGAAGTCGCCATAAACGCAACACTGTAATCGTCAAAAGCCACTTACTCTACAATATTGGGGACAGTTCAATTAATAAGTTTTACTTTTTAACTAGCGGCCGCCCGTTGTTTCAACCGCGTGGTTCCCGTTCCCGTGGGAATTGATTAAAATCCTTTCTTAGCGGATGCCTACGTCATAACATCTAGCTGCATGCCAAATTTCAGCCCGATCCGTCCAGTGGTTTGGGCTGTGCGTTGATAGCTATCTATGTCAGTCAGTCACCTTTGAGTTATATATATTAGATTTATCAGTTGTTTTAACGGTATAATCTTTATCCATAATTTATATGACTGCAGTTTAATTGTAAATGCCTGCTCATATCATTTAAACTAAGCGTGATAAAGCCGGTTAGATCTCTTTGCCTTTAAGATAATACTGCATTTGCAAATTTGAGCTCCATTCTTACCCACTTTAAACCTTATTCATATTAAAACAAAGCCGTAAGTTGTTAGAAATGTTTTTAATAAATACGTATATTCAGCAATTAATGTGATTATGCATACGCATTGTTGTAAAAGGGTAATCTAATTGGTTAAATACGTGCTTACGTAAATTTTAATGATGTTTTGATTCAATTGGCATAGTGGATTTTACCCTTGGCTTCGTCGAGGTTTAAGGTTCAGATTGTAAAGGATTTTTTTTGTGCCAGTTAAGCTGGCAGACACAATTGATGGCAAGCGGCCACTGCGGCCTCAGCCAAGAGACATTGAAATTTATTCCAAAATAAAATCAAAATATTCTTTATTTATGTAGAATTCAAAATTGCACTCCATTGCACCCAATTGCATGAATCGTCATTTTATCAATGTTAGAGATGTCTATCTACGGAAGGTTTAAAAATAAAGGTAGCCTACAATGGTTTTCTGGTCAAGTAAGTATTTATAATTATGAAACAGTCACAATAAACAATTTTATTAATCAAAATTATGAAATGCTTATAATTAACAGTAGTTAAGTCTATCTTTTCGATGGCACCTGATAAAATTATTCCACAACAAGACTATGTACCTCTACGTAATATAATTAGCATTATCAAGGCAAATATGTAAGTATATTATATCGAAGAGGCTATGGAATTATCATCGTTATGTAGGACAGACTACTTGTCTGTTCAGACAGTCTACTTCAAGATAACAATGTTGTATAGATTATGCCACACGTCGACTTGAGTGAATATTCTGTTTGCTATTATTCCTTGTGCATGTGCAAGGCTTTTATCATTTAGTTAAAAAACAACTTATGTTACCAGAAAGTTTTGAACTTTCTGGTAATCGTCGTCATAGTTGCAGCGATGTAAAATACACACAGCGCTATCTATTGATATCTATTTGAAACTGGCTATGGTAGTGCTGTGGTTTAGCTGGATCATAAAATGCCGAGTGTGATTCGACTCCCGCTATGGGTTTGGTAGGTAGGATGGAGGATTTTTCAGAGTCCGACTGACAAACTACCACCATCACAGACTGTAGCCATAATTATAACTTTGGCTGAATCTAACATTATAATTTTGGAAGCCAGTACACTTGAATTTTAAGTCAAGCCTACAGTCTGGCAGCACATTGAGCGACGCTTCCTGATGAAGTGTCCCTCAATGGAATAGGCCGCAGTGACCGCTTACCATCAGGTGGGCTGCGTGTCTGTCTGCCAACTGAAGTAGTATAAAAAAACTGCACATAATATGCTGCCAAATTGTATGCTTTTTAGGATTTTCGACCCTTTGGTTTCAAGTGTCCTAGCTCCAACATTAATATTGATGGAACACAGCTTAAGCTGTAATGTGACGTAATAAAACACTAAAACATGACTGACACAACTGCAGCACCTGTCAGCAACATGAGTTTATCATTCCATGCGCGGCACTCGTGCGCTAGTCAATGATCTCCAATCAGTATGTGCACAGCTTATTGAAATCGGTGAAGTTATCTACGCGGAAGCTATCAAAAGTGTTAGTGCTCACGAATGTTCTTATGGTCAATTTAGGGTGGCAGTTGCCAAGGCACTATACAATCATGAGTGGTCTCCGCTTCGAATGATAGTCCCATGAACATAATGATTGATGTTACTAAGTAGAATTTAGGTTAGAGTTAGTTATCTAAACGAGGTTTATTTAGAGAAAGCTCTGGCTGTATTCCGGCAAAATTAATGTGGGAGCCAGTACACTTGAAATCAGAGGCTCGAAGATCAGATTAGCCTACAGTCTGGCAGCACATTGAGCGACGCTTCCAGGTGAAGCATCCCTCAATGGAATAGGCCGCAGTGGCCGCTTACCATCAGGTGGGCCGAGTGCCTGTCTGCCAACTGACCTTGTCTTGACTTTTGAAACTTTTATTAGAATCAGTGATCAGTGAGACGTGCAAGTCTATTCATTCTCTAACTCTAATATGAACTTGAAAGATAACGATTACCTAAATTTTAGGCAAAACGAACGCTCGTGACCCAATTAATATTACATATTAGGCAAACATTTCTTATCTTCGTACGCTAGTAAAACTTTGTTATATTCAGAGATATGAGATACTAGCCTTATATCCAAACATCCAGACTTTCGCATTTATAATGTTAGTAGGATTTATTTATTGCGGGACATTAAAGTGTTCTCTTTCAAGAGGATATTATTTATCAGGGTTTTTTGAAATCGTTTGTTTTCTTTGTTAATTATTCTCGGTGCTATGATGACGTCGAAGAATGGCACGTGTCGCTTTGATAAGTCAATAGAAATATGGATTTGAACTGATTTCTTTGAGGGTAATTTCACCACACTCTATTAGCGCCCCATTCGAAAATACACTCACCGGCAATAAAACCTGGCCACTGGGCTTTTTTCATACAAAGGTGGTCACTTTAGCGTCTCACAGATAGAAAACTATTTGCAGCTGTGCAATGATTATTACGTCAATGGAGAGGCCAAACACCCTTTTATCGAATCACAATTTCAAAAATTGCCAAAAATCGTACACTATTCTCAAAAAGAAAAAACAATAAACCGAACTGGACGCTCCATATAATATCGTACTCGTACACATGAATTTTGACTTGACTTAATTGTTTTTCCTTTCTGAGAAATTGAGCGGTTAGCGTAAATTCTTGAAACTGTGACTTGTTAATCGTACTTTTGGCCTCAACTCTTTTCAGTCGTTAAACTTTTTTAAATTCCATTAACGAGTTATGATTTAATTTTTTCACTTTAGCGTCTCATAGATAGAAAACTATTTGACTATGAGACGCTAAAGTGACCACGTTTGTATGAAAAAAGCTCAGTGGCCAGGTTATATTGCCGGTGAGTTTAAATCATAACTCGTTAATGGAATTTAAAAAAGTTTAACGACTGAAATAGTTATTTATGTGACTGCTGCATAATGAGGGTCATTAAAATACGAATGTGGTTTTATGAAACGAACGAAGTGAGTTTCATAAAAGAATCACATGAGTATTTTAATGACTAATTATGTACAGTCACATACATAACTTTATCTTCATTCATACGATAATATGTCTATTTTATAGTCAGGATTGATGAGCAAACGCCCTAGTTACCAACTTAATCTGTATGTAAAAGTTAGTACTGACGTAATGACTGACGTTTGTAGTTTTTAAAATCCATAAACAATCTAGACTCGAGTTGATTTCGATTCTCAAATCGATTGTTATAATTTCAGCATCGAATTAAATGTATAGGAATGGAACATAAAATTACTAATCGACTAATTCGATAATCGAAACAACCTATTAATTTTTACTTTTAAAGAAGACGTTCGAAATTTGAACGAAATTAAGTATCGGTTACCGACACTAAAATGTAAACATTTCAATGCAGCCACAGATACTTATATCTAAATGTAGGGCGTTTGCTCATCGCTCCTGAATATAAAATAGACATATTATGGTATGGATGTAGATAAAGAGTATTCTTTAACAGAGCATAGAATATAGCATAGCATAGCATTCAATAGAGCAGGATTTCGAATCCCTTGGTAGATTCACTCTGTTACATTGATTATGATATGACGATTCATAAGTACATCTAGGCCTAATGAATAGAGAGTTTTAACTAACAATAAAAAAAGAAACAAAAAAACTACCTAAAAAACTGAAAAGCAAAAAATAATTTTAATAAGACATTCATCAAATGCGCTTATTGTCTAAGCCTATTAATTAAATTGTATTTTACGTGCTAGGTAGGTACCTACTAATCTGTTTGAAGTCGGTGCTAAGCCAAATAGTAGGTACCCAGATTACGTACCTACGTCCGCGGATTAATAAGTAACCCTTTATAATACATTATTATTATATATCATTTTTGATTACCTTTGGCTTGGCACCGACTTCAAACAGATTAGTAGGTACCTACCTAGCACGTAAAATACAATTTAATTAATAGGCTTAGACAATAAGCGCATTTGATGAATGTCTTATTAAAATTATTTTTTGCTTTTCAGTTTTTTAGGTAGTTTTTTTGTTTCTTTTTTTTTGAAGTCGGTTTAATTTTTTTTAAAAAAAGTTTGTTTCTTTTTCTATTTTTAGTGTGAATAACACGTAGGTAGTGAGTAAAACTCTTTCATAATAATGATAGCGAAAATACGAGTAGAATTGTATTATTTGATAATAATATTAGGTATTCATTAAGTGTTCAGCACCATGGGTAGGAGGAGAATGCGTTTATGCACCATAACCACAGGCTAGCTAGACCCGCGGCCGTGTGTGGGACTCGAGACCGAAGCGTCCGCTACCCACTACACTCCCCCGGTTTCTCCTTCACACCCGATTAGGACGAGCCGGTGCTAACCTTATTGGCTAGTGACCAGCCCATCCCCGGGTAATCATCAGCTTAGCTGCAAAAGTACATGAAATACAACTAACGTTCCACATATTCCTACAACACTGAAAGAATTATCCCCTAACTCCTAACCGTTAAGGAGTTGTACTTTCCATCATCACCTTAGCTGCAAAAGTACATAAAATACAACTAACGGTCCACATATTCCTACAATACTGAAAGAATTATCCCCTAACTCCTAACCGTTAAGGAGTTGTACCTTCCATCATCAGCTCATCAACATAAAATGATGTCTATCGGACGCAAAAACTTGAATGGCTTCAGAAAAAGCAAGTAACGCGTAGTCGCAGCCTATAAAATTTGAGGTTTTCCCTTGATTTTTCCGGGATCCCATCATCAGATCCTGACATGGTGACAATGGGACCACCTCTGAACTATGCACTTTCAAATAAAAAAAGAATTATTTAAATCGGTCCACAATTGACGGAGAAATCGACGGACATACATACAAAAAAAAAAAAAAAAAAAAAAAAAAAAAAAAATACATACAGTCGAACATATAACCTCCTCCTTTTTTGAAGTCGGTTAAAAACTTACCTATTATTTTTCCTGAGATATCCGGAATCCATATTGAGTGAAGCCTTCCGTTTTTCTTGTGTTCTTCCGGTCAAGCGAGTCCCTCTCTTACGCTAGTGGCGCCACCTTGCGTCCAATGCGACCGTTTCCGGTCGTAGGTAGCTATAGTTACCTCATGGATCGCGCCACCTCTTTTTGTCATTATACGTCGTTGGTAACAGGTAGAAATTACCTGGATTCCGGATATCTCAGGAAAAATAATAGGTAAGTTTTATTGTTAGTTAAAACTCTCTATTATTTGTTCCGTCTTCGATATCCGGAATCCATATTGAGTGAAGTGTTTGATATCTCCTGGTACTGCTTAATGATGCTATAATGTGTATGAAGTAAGGAAGTAAAGTAAGAGTTAAGGCATTACTGTACTTAATACATAAGGAAAAGCTTATGCCAAAAACTATACGTCTGTTTCCAAAAGTATATGGTCTATAGAATACCTCTTTAACAGTTTCATGAGGAAACAGCTTAACATCCAGGTGACGCCACGGTACCTGCTTCGCGAAGTACTAATTTAACTCAACTACTTATGACGGTCGTAGTGGCGGTTTTACAGTACTTTACTAAATAACTAATAATCTTACCAGGTACCTTCTTCACGACGCGACGTTGCAGTGCGGCGATACAATCAAAATACTAATCTATATCTTTCCGGCTGTTGTCTCCTCTACAAGCCCGACTTCCTATGATTTGTAGAGTCATTTCTATAACCCAAAACTCGTGACATAATTATTGCCTTTATATATCAAGTTTTCTGATGAGACTTGATAGGTTTAGGTTGTGTTCGGCCAGAAGAAATCAAAAGTAAAATTGCAACACGTTTCAAAACATCATAAAAATATTCTAGATCTTAAACATTTTAGTGCTTAGTATTGTTCTCCGTTTCAATCCGTAATTTTCGCAACAGACATACATAGGTCATAAAACCTAGTAGCTTCATGCTCACTACGTCTTGAGAAAGGTAGATAAGGCCGAGTGAAAAATAAGGAACAAAAGCGATTTCAGCCTATTAATGTACCACTGCAGGCATCATGGGCACAGGCCTAATCATCACGCTTGTATAGTGCGGATAAGAGATCATAGAGAAACAGCCAGAAAATCCGAAACAAAATGCCTGATCCAGGGACAGGACCCAGGAATCCTTGATTTCCGTCAGGAACTTAAACCACTAGGACAGCGATGCGTTTTAAAAAGATTCTAGAATTGCAGATCTGATAATTGTCTAATACTCATCTACAGGTGGTTCAGCACGCTACCCGGACCCGGCCCGGAGTGTGCAAATTAGTACAATATTATACTGATCCTAGGCTGTGTTCGGTTGGATCAAAACTTGTGAGCTATATTTAGGCGGGACAGCACCTATTATGGTTGTGAAAACAAGCAATACAGACATGAGACATCTGCAAGTCAACTTTGAAAAATAAAATAAAAATGCATTGTAAGAGGTTAGTTCCTTCTAATACCCAATAAACAAGTAGCGTGAGCAGTTCTGAATGGGAACAGGCCGGTTCTGGTTTTCCCTACTGACTGGAATGTCACTAAACTATTTAGTGTGTGATAGTGCATCTACCCTCAGGCTACATAGATCTGGAACGTACTGCGTTGCCAAATATATTTTTAGGACTTTATACGACTTCGTGCCTATTTTATAATAATGTATCTTAGGCCACGACTGTGCAATTGCCCCTGTGGAGAAAAAATGTGTATTATTCTTACCTGCTGTCGTTCGTTATGGATCACTGCTTGAACAACATACAGGTCCTTGAGTGCAGTTGATGTGCAAGGACCATTGGAAATCTGCCCATTTCTATATGTGCTCCATCAGTTGCATCGGTCGTGTGCATGTGTGATGTCGGCTGTGCGCGGCTCTGCGTGTAGCGTGAATGAGCTGCGTGCAGCCATGACCAACCAACTCTTCTCAGACTTGTACTAGTTTTGGATCTTTGATTTGTTGGTGGAGCAGGGATCTAGACGTTTCTTGAGTTTTATATTGCGTTGATCGACAAGTAGCCTCCCTTTTATGAACGATGAACAAGGCAAAGCTGCGTCTCCCCATTAGGAGCTAGGCCTGTCTGGGGGACTAGCTGCCTAGCGAAATCTGTTTTAGAAATGCTCTGCGGAGCGTGGCATTTCGGTTCCGACAAGGGCTTTGGGTTAGTTCCAGTCTTATGCGCAAGCGCAGCGCCAAGCCCGGTAACATTCCCAAACTCTGTCTTGTAATGAGTGGGTATGAGTTTAGGTCGCAACCAGAACAGATCGCTAAAGTCCAATAATTTTCCCGGGCATTGCAATGAAGAGATTTCAAATCTTACATTCTCCTTACGTACCTTTGAGACTGATGATAACGATCTCTGGGAATGACGAACGAGGCAACGCTAAGTCTCCCCATTAGGATCTGGGCCTGTCTGGGGGACTCACTGCATATGTTCCAAAACGAGGCAACGCTAAGTCTCCCCATTAGGATCTGGGCCTGTCTGGGGGACTCACTGCGTATGTTCCAGTAATTCTCCGAGTAATGTTAGGTCATTTCGGTTCCAAAAGGGACTTTGTACTGGCTTGTGTGTCCCAGGCAACGTCAAAACTCGGAACCAGAACAAAGCGCTGTGGTTAAAAAACCTGAAACAAATATTTATTTCAGGTACTGCCTTAGAGATTGCAAATCTTACCTTCTTTTACAGCTCAGAAATATAGCATTATATAGGCATTGCGGTTCTGACAGGGACTTTGTATTGACTTGTGTGTCCCAGGTAAGCCCCTTACACTCTAGGGATTGTGTCAGAGCCAGAGCCACTGCTGAAATTAATTGTTTAGCCCCGGCAAAATGATTACAAATTTACCTCCTCCTGAAGTTGTGATATTTATGGGAGGCCAACTCAGAGAACAACGAACGAGGCTGTCTCTCTGTTAGGAACTGGGCCTGGCTGTGGGATCTAGCGAAATCTATTCTAGAAATGGAATGGCATCCATTTGGCAAGTCTCACTTCTCCTGAAGCTCTCAATCTGAATGGGCCAAACGGGAGCCAAGGTCCACACAACCTCCGCAAAAAGGGTAGTGGAACGACTCAACAATTAATTAATATGCCATCAAATAAGGATAGTATCAGCTAATTAATGTCCCACTGCTGGGCAAAGGCCTCTACGGAAACCAGGAAATCGCCACGATGACAGATATTGGCTCAATCACCACGCCCGCCAAAGGCGCGGCGACCACAAACCCGTGCCCGACAGATTATAAATCGACACTAGTTTTTAGCTCAACCCGGGAATCGATCGGCAATGGCCAGGCACCACAAGCACTAGACCAACGAGACCATTCAAAGAATTCATGAAAATGTTCCTTTGAAAATTGCTCTTTCTAATCCGGTTTAAGTATCAATAAAGGTAGAATTAATCTTATTATTATTACTTGTATAATCATTGCATTTGCAAGAGCACTACAAGAGACTTGACAACGATACCTTCATTTTGTAGGTACGAGGTTCAAACCTAACTCATAATTCAGTTTAAAGTTTGCTAAAGAATAAGGAGGGTACTTTAATATAGTAGAAAAATAAATTGTTTGTCGATTTTGTTCTGTACTTGTGGCGCGCCGCCAATAACACCGAGTACTATTGCAACATGCAAAAAAAAAATTTGTAGACTTGACTTATATGATAAAGATCCCCAAGTGCAGGATTGTTGCTTGGGTTTTCTCGAGTTTGGGTACTTTAACTCTTTTAAAACAGGACACGTCTTGTTGCGTAGAAATAAAAAATATAAATCACTTACATGATCTGCCCGCTTAGGTCATTACTTATAATCCGTACCAGTATACGATTCCTTAGCCGAGCTTTTCTTCTCACTTTTGGAACTCGAAGTAAAGAAAATAATCCGCTTCGTCACTTGCCGACAGCGTAACTTTCTCTATATTTTTATATTCCATTGCGCAAGAGAGTTAAAACAAAATTAATGCCAAGCAATATTGTACATGTACGAACTTTTCAAAAATTTTAAAATCGAAAAATTATTATTATTATTATTAAAAAATTAACTATTTTTAACTATTTTAGAAATATCATGGGATATTCTAAAATATTTGCTCGCTTCGACGTCCGAACGCTACGAAAAACGACGCTATAATGACAAAAAGAGGTGGCGCGATCCATGAGGTAACTATAGCTACCTACGACCGGAAACGGTCGCATTGGACGCAAGGTGGCGCCACTAGCGTAAGAGAGGGACTCGCTTGACCGGAAGAACACAAGAAAAACGGAAGGCTTCACTCAATATGGATTCCGGATATCGAAGACGGAACAAATAATAAAGAATATTAATGACTAGCCGTCCGCCCGCGGTTTTACCCGCGCATAATTTTTTTTAAATATCCCCCCTTCCCCCCAAATTCCGGGATATAGATTTTGATTATGAATCAAAAGAGCTGCAGTCTGACACGACCGAAGAGAGATTAGGCACAATTCTTTATTTGAAACATCTCTTTTTTAATTTTGGCTTTAAGATATTCAGAGACAAAAAGACACTAAAATAATATGTAAACATGCAATTCAAAGGTCAATGACCTGCAAAAAAATGTATAGTTCGACAAAATACGCCAATACTTTTTACAAATCGGAAATTAGGTTAGCCGTATTTGTAGGTGCCAGTTGTAAAAAAAAAACCGCATCGTGAAACACAGAGTACAATATGTTGATATTATATTCTGTCAACAAAAATATCGGGAACTTTACAAAAAAATATATATCGGTTGGCAGACAGGACCGTTGCTCACCATAATATTGATTCCATTTGATCACCTGACGATAAGCGGACGTTTCATTAAGAAACATTAAATCTTAGATTTCTGACCACATTATGTCATTTCGGCTAGAAGGATATTAT
This sequence comes from Mecyna flavalis, assembly GCA_949319885.1. Taxonomy (NCBI): domain Eukaryota; kingdom Metazoa; phylum Arthropoda; class Insecta; order Lepidoptera; family Crambidae; genus Mecyna; species Mecyna flavalis. The sequence goes on along the minus strand of OX439417.1, from coordinate 2,070,207 downwards.
TTTATCATTATTTATCAAACTTCTGCAGCGTTTGAGCTATCTAGTGATGTGTGTCAGTCCTTATTTACTATTATTATAAATGCGAAGTAGCCTTGTTTGTCTGTATGTTAGTTACACGTTTTCACGCCTCAATCACTAGACCCTTTAAAATGACAAAGGCTAAATTTATTCTTGGGATTGAAAAAAAAAAAAATTATCAGACAACAAAAATCCAAATGTGTTAGTAACATTTAAACTTAAAGACTAATAATACTCTGTTCTTTTGGGTTCCATTTGGTGAGACTTGGGCCCGACCCAGGATACCAAGGCTTATGCCGGATTCCCATTAAACCCATACTTACGGCGCTGGTGGGAACACTGGGTAGTTTTAGTGGGTAGAAGACATCAGCTATGCGAGTCACACATAAACCTGGAGTCCCCTGTAGTACAGGGTATGTATAATCACATTTTCCTCCGACAAAAAAAGGGTGATACATTCCCAAGGCCTGAGCTTTGGAACTTCTATTCCACGTAATAGGTAAAATTTATTTAAAATATTAAAAACTTACCTTTACTCTTATAAAAAAATCCAATATTAATGGATATATGTATACTCACTTACTTATCACAGCTGCGCAAATAAAACACGGGGCAGCGGAAAAAATACTCAAAAATTCACAAACAATAACCAGTTTAAATCTGTCCTATTTATATACAACACACTTCCACGTTATAATACGACGAATTAAAAATCACTCCTCGAATATTGATTGCTGAGAGAATTAACACAATTTCCAATCGTCCGGTTAATATCAAACTGAGCTTTCGTTTAACATATTTTCAGTCTTAACACGTTGTTTTAAAGCACGATTTTGTTTGTAAGATTGTGAACACGTGTGAACTGTTTCGCGGTTGGGACAACACTAGTTGCTATCGCTCACATTGGAATTATCTTGAATTTTGTGAATTATGTATAATGTTTGAATACTCGTAATTTCGTAGTGATGGCAGCTTGACTAACAATAATGAACTAGATTTTAAAGTTTTTGCTGAGACATAATCATCTTTTTTGTGTTCTTCACATTATGTGTATCAATGGCGTGCTGTTTGCGCGAAAAATGAAATACAGGTTTGGTTCCCGGTCATGTCAATGAAGTTATGTCATGATTAACATTTTCTTTATTTATGTAGGCATTAGATATGCAGTTAAGAATCGGTAATTATCAAGGTAACAAGCGTACCCTGAATGGTTCGGGACAAAAAGCTCAGAGAAAAAAATAATTATATAGGAATTGAGTTTTTTAACTTTGTCTTGTCGTCAACAAAACATTGTCATTAAGTGATAAACACTAATTGACATTAAGCCATTAGAATATAAGACATCATTTGTATAATGATAATAATTACTTAATCTAAGAAGTGGAATACAAATGCTCATTTAATTAAATACAATGTAATACAACTACAAAATAAATACTAAGTTGCTCGTGACGATATTATAACAGGCCACTGCATGCTAAATAAGAACCTGTTCAACATCGGCATGACGGACAGCCCGCTATGCAGAGGCTGCATGGACGCTGAAGAAACACCGGCCCACGTACTACTGCAGTGCAAGAGTGTGGACCATCATCAATCGCGCCTGTTTCCCAACAGCGGCACCCTGCGGGAGGTGCTCCAGAACATCACAGTTCTGGAGCTCTGGACCGAGCTCAGATGGTTTGAGTGACGGTGTTGGTAACGTATTTCACGTACAATGGCCCATTTTAGAGGCCAAGTGCGGAAAATCCCCAGATTATCTAAACCTAAACCTAATGTAACGATAGGTAGAGTCTCCCACTTGAATAAGCCGCTCATCTGAGACCTTACAAAAGACCATAGTTAAGTAGAAGTTTTGTGCTGCTTCTGTCGGTGAGTATGATCTTTAAAGCTCGTATGGGTATTGCTTGGGAGCTTAAAGTGAAATAGACTAATTTTTACCTCGGAAAAATGTCCTCGGGATAACATCGTACAGTAAAGTCAACAGCAAAAGTAGATGATCAAAGTTAGAAGTTCAATATTAATGAACATAGTCCGCGTCAGAATTTTAAAGTACGTGATTTTATATTATACCAAACATTAATTTTGCCTGACCAAATGTTGACTCCAAAAGTTGTTAACGAAATTCACATCAGAATTAATAATATAATAAATAAATAGATATCTCTGGACATTATTCACACAGCGCCATCTAGCCCCAAACTAAGCATTAGCTTGTGCTATGGGTGCCTGTTTAATTTTGGCAACTTTGCACTAATTTGACTTTGCTGTTGGTCATTACTCTGGTGCACTTGAGACTTGTTGCAATCGAGTTTAAACGCTGATAGCCTATCTTTTAATAAGCATTTATACTCGATGTACTCTTCTTCCGTCTGTTCATATCTATCATGATAACCGATTTTCTCTAAATCGGCCTCTGTCATCTCTAGAACAATCTTTTGATGATTTGCTAAGTACCCATTCCACTGATTTTCCAAAGATTCTAAGCGTGCTGAAACGTAAGACAATGTTATTCGTTCTGTAGGCGATTTTTTATAATTTGATTTCGCCTTACAAATTTTAGACAAAATGTCATCCTGCAACTTGACATAATTCGCCATTTTGAAGTGTTTGAAAAAATCAATACGAAATTATCCAAGTCCTAAATATACTTAAAATAAAATTCTAACTACACACACACACCACACTTAATTTTCGTACGTTCAACACTTCTTGTCTACAAGGTTCAAAATGCACTCACAGTCTTGCTTTGTACCTACACTTCTGGTCGCCTTCCGGTGAGGATTCTCAGAATCCACGTCGGGTGGTGGAACTGGCGTAAGCAGGGTGCTCCGTCGTCGCAGTAGCAGCCGAGCTCCAGGAGGGCGCTCAGCCCTCGCAGCAGCAGCCGAGCTCCAGGAGGGCGCTCAGCCCTCGCAGCAGCAGCCGAGCTCCAGGAGGGCGCTCAGCCCTCGCAGCAGCAGCCGAGCTCCAGGAGGGCGCTCAGCCCTCGCAGTTGGAGCAGGAGGGCGCTCAGCCCTCGCAGTTGGAGCAGGAGGTCGCTCAGCCCTCGCAGCAGGAGCAGGAGGGCGCTCAGCCCTCGCAGCAGGAGCAGGAGAGCGCTCAGCCCTCGCAGCAGCAGCCCCGGCAGGGAACGACCCTCGCAGCAGCCGTCTAGCACCGGGAGGGTACGACCCTCGCAGCAGCCGTCTAGCTCCGGAGGGTATTCCACCCTCACCACAGCCTTCCAGCTCCGGAGGGTATTCCGCCCTCACAACAGCCTTTAGCCGTCTTGGGTGGCACAGTTCTCCACCGCCCGTTGCTGCCTTTTCGGGCAGCAATTCCCCCTGTCTTGTCGGTTCGCCGGATGCGTACTGACTGACCCCAACTTGGGTCTAACCGGCACTATCGAAGGACCAATGTACTTTTCCTAAACTTCTTCTTACTTGATTTATAAATAAAACTGCTTGTTCTTGAGTGAGTCAATTTATTCTGTCACCGGCCCGGTATATATATATGGCCGGTGAAAACTCTCATCACTGTGATATAAAAACATACAGTGCTATCTATTGACACGTTATACACAACAATACGTCTTGATTTTAGAATGTCATAACAATGCCATTTGTGGTTGCACCAAAGAGTAATTATAATAAAGGTTGAACATACAACCGGCTAGTGGTTTAAATAAAGAGTATTTAATATAGATTAAACAGTGCCAGACAACGGATAAACATTACTTAAATACTTTTTTTTGTAAATACATACATAATATACATAGAAACACCCAGACCGATACAAACAGACATGTTCATGCACACAAATGTTTGTACCGTGCGGGAATCGAACCCGCGACCTCTGGTGGAATAGCCGATTTCTCGACCATTACACCAAATGGACCATTACACAAAACTAAGAAGTTAAAGAATAATGTTTGGTATACGTCACTTACTTTAAAATCATCCTAATACTACACAGTTCTGACTCTAACTACGTTCATTAGTATTGAACTTTTGACTTTGATCATCTACCTTTGCTGTTGACTGTACAAGAGCCAAAGCTACAGGCGGAAGGCGGCTTAAATTCTATAATCTTCATTACATTGGAACTGTTATCCATCCATACGTAGATACTAATTTGAATGAAAATTCTATTTGACTTTTTTTCTCACCTTACGACAAACAATGAAACGGTGATCCATTTAGATAAGCACACATACATCCATCCAAAACAATCACTATAACACGTCCAAACAGGGGTGCAATCTCGCAGGGCCCTCAGGATTCCCTCACCCCGCCCTCTCTCCTCATTGGTCGAATTCCCTCAAGCAATCAACCAATGACAGCAACGCAGAAACATAATTTCGAAATTTGAATTATGTTGAATTTTTTCGCCAGTCCTTTCCCGGTCTTTGGAGAGTGCACATCTATTGTTTTTGTTACTTTGTGGTTGTTTTAAGGTGTTTTAAAAGGTGTGTCTGTTGAGTAATTTATGCCAACTGTGACGGATATTACTGGGGTCAACGGTATGTTTATCTCAATTTTACAGTTTTTTCACACAATAAATTGGTAAGGCTCGCAGCTCTCTTTTGGTATCGTCGTTGCAGTTTGTGAGGGGTTAAGTCATCAAAAAAAAGTTTTCAAAAAAAAAAACCAATTCCATGTTTCTATAATTATGGGATTATCTGAAATTCTCCCTTAATCGCCTGCTCATATACAAAAATCAAAAATCTGAATTAAAATATGCTTTATTCAACTAGGCTTCAAAGATTATGAGTCGTCAGAAATAAAAAATATAGTGTCTCTACTTATTTCCTTTCCACCGGACCACATAGAATGTACAAAATATAATACATAGAATTAGGTACGGAAGGACCACTTCTGCCATCATCAAACCTGCTCTTAACATCTTACCACACAGTAGAGCCATGTTGCAGTTCCCGTCTGTCAGTCAAAGTCTTAGGCCAGTTCGACTGGGGAAAAACATGTACCACCCTCCCTTCAGAAGATCTTCTTTACAGAAGACCAATGAGTGAGCTTTAGCTTTGCTATTGCGCTTATCGAGTTTCTTGCTGGTTCTTTTTTATACAGTATGACAGGAAATGAAATGCGAGGGACATATTAAAACCCCAAATAGTTTATGCTTTCATATAACGAAATAAGTATAAACCAATAAAAACTCTGGTAATCTGTCAATAACCTTAGTCGAAATTTTCCTGAAAATCCACGTAACGTGCGGGCACTTTTCCTTTCACAGTATTTCGTGCACTCGTTCAGGAGTAGACCTGTTGTACTCGCGTATAATTTGAGTTTGGGGCATAACCGGCCGGCCGGCACACGGGATTTTTAGGTAGTTAATGCATATTAGGATAAAAATGCACTCACATGACTCCTAATCGGATTCTGAACACTCTCCTTAAATAAATGTCCCTCGGGTTACCTAACACGCTGTATAATACCTAAGCAACATTCCGAATCCGGTGGTGGAGCCATTCTGTAACATTGATGTTGACGATTCATAAGATAGTCTTTGAAGACCGAATAAATAAAGAATATTTTCATTTTCATGTTATTCAATATTGGGAGTCGAAAATTTAGTGATATTGCCATCGACACGCTAAGAAGAAGAAGAAGATTTTGATTTTGATCATAATCATCTTTTCAACACACACAAAGGGAGGCCCAAGGATCTCCAAACCGATATTTTATCCCGCAACCCATAAAACCCCCGGTGTTCCAATTGGGACGACCAGGTACCAGCCTGTGGCTATTGAACAGAAAAACCGATCGGTCCTGCGTCTCCCGTATCTATCCAGATATTTATGTATTTAATTTGATTTCTTTTCCCAAATATATATTTTCATTCAACATTACGTCCGTATTTAAAATGGTAAAGTAATTAACAAAAAGCCTTTAATTAAGAGCATCGAGTATAAATATAGCACATCCGTCGATAGCAGCTTCCTGTCAGCCAACAATAGCACGATTGTTGCTACTTATTCATTAAATGTGTGATGGATATTGTTCGAAATAACATACTATATGTATAACTTGTTTAATTTCAACCCGGAGATCGTGGGTGCGATTCCAGACTTGGATCGACCGATCGACCGACTTCAATCTTTGCGACGAGTTTCCAGTCGGACTATCAGTGTATCTCTTAGTGGGGGTGGTAGGTAAGCTAGCTTCCACCCCCACAGGTGAAATCTGCCGCCATAACAGCTCTGGCTGTGTTCCGGCAATATTATTGTGGGAGACATTACACCTGAAATTAAAGTCTCGATGGTCAGATGAGCTTACAGTGTAGCAGTATATTGGGCGATGCGTCTTGGTGAAGTGTCCCTCTGTCAATGTGTTTCATTTTGGCAATGGGTTTTGGTGGGTTCAAGTGGGCTGCGTGGGTATCTGCCACTGATCTAGTATAAAAAATAATCCCACACTAACTAATATTATAAATGCAATAGTACATCTGTCTGTCAGTTACGTTTTCATGCCTCACCAATACCGATTTCGATGGGTACAGACTTAGATTAGAACTTGATAAATGCCATTTTTATATTAAAAACTAGCCTTCCGCCCGCGGCTTCGCCCGCGTGAACTATAGGACGTTATCCCGCGGGAATATCTTGTAAATGGTAGCCTATGTGTTATTCTGATGTATAAGCTATATTATTGTAAAGTTTCATTAAAATCAATTCAGTAGTTTTTACGTGAAAGAATAACAAACGTTCATCCATCCGCTCCCCAGCCGGTACCGCCGCAACCGCTATGTCCCTGCATTTTAAATCTGTAATATCTTCGAAACTATTCATTTAAATTATGTACATGATGTAAAGGGCCATATTGATCTATATTACATGCACAATTTATTTATGGTACTTTATTGGATAAGGATTAATACTGTTTTGCTTAAAACCACTTTTTCGTAAATAAGCCATTATTTTATCGTAATAAGTCAAGGAAAATGGTTATTGTGGGTTATCCCTAAGAGATAGACATATACCATCGCGGATTTTTCTGTAAAACTTTTTAAGGTGTACAATATTGTAGTACATTATTTTGATCTATCTCGTAGGGTTTAGCCAGCGTTTGCAATGTAAGCGCAAAAAAATGTGATTATTTACGACCTTAAATTAAAAACCTCTAAAATTATCAGTGTTTCTCTACTATATTATGCATGTATTATACATATAAACCTTCCTCTTGAATCAGTCTATCTAATAAAAAAAACCGCATCAAAATCCGTTGCTTAGTTTCAAAGATTTAAGCATACAAAGGGACATAGGGACAGAGAAAGCGACTTTGTTTTATACTATGTAGTGATGCAGGAATAATGCTCTGTTCCCTCGGATGAAAGTGAACCAAAGGAAAAGTACATACCTGCACTATTTTTTTTCGCATATTCCGTCATTATTTAATTGATTCGATACTGATATGTTACAAAAATATTCCAATAGCGCTGAATCCTACGCCTGTAATATTGACGACCAATTTAGTTTAGTCCTTCTATTATAAGCTGGTGCTAAAGGTGCGAGACATTACTAACTTTGTATACTTTCTGTTTTGTAAATACATTATAGTGATATTTGCTCCCCAGCACCAATGGCATCGGACCAGGAGTCGTGTTCGGACGAGGAACCCGACAGCGAGATGCTGAGCGATGATCTCTGCCTACCAGACAGTGATGATGAGAGACAGATTCCCAGAAGCGTCCAGGTAAACTGAAGATTTTTTTTTATACTAGATCAGTTGGCAGACAGGCTCGCAGCCCACCTGATGGTAAGCGGCTTACTGTTGACTACAGGCCTTCTCTCTGTCACGCCATCTGTTACGATCCTGTGTGCGATTCATCCAGTTTGCACCTACCTGGCTTAATCACTACGCTTGCCAAGAGCGGATTGTTGATGACAACTTCCAGGACCCCGAAATCAAGGCCTGGTATTTAAACCACTGCTGCGTGATGACTGGACCATCGATGCGTTGTAATTCATAAGAAAATACATGCATTAACTCAACGAACTCTCCCAGAACCTCTCCGACGACGTCCCAGCTCTGAACTCCTGCCTGCTCCGGCCTCCACGGAAGCTGTTCACCAACTGCCGCGAGCGCTGGCGGCAGCAGAACGTCAGCGGTGCCTTCGCCGAGCTCAGGAGGCTGGTGCCGACCCATCCTCCGGACAAGAAGCTGTCGAAGAACGAGATTCTAAGGATGGCTATAAGGTGTGACATCTATCAAGGACAAATTAAATCTATTTTTATAACGAAATGTATGAGCCAGTTGACTTCTAATACTCGAGGCACTTGGGACCACATTGTCAGCTGTGGCGGAAATTGCAGCCGGGAGGTCTGTCTGTGGGGGGACAGTCCTTTATCCTTAGCTTAGTGGGCATATCTGCTCACTTGGTGGGGAAGTTCCTCATAACCCTCGTACTGGTAATTTTTTTACAAAACCGTTATGCTAAAGGAATGCGTAATACATTCCTTACATAAAAAGACTAGGCTGTCTTATGATAGATTTAGAGCTCTCCGCACTGATACCTTTAACAATTCTCTAACAGATAAAGCTCTACAAAGCAAGATACCTAATTTATTTTAAATACACTGTAATTCAAACGTTCGGGATGATATTAATTTTAACGTCTGTACAGGTATATAGGTCTCCTCTGCGAAGTGCTAGAATGGCAGAAGACCCACGGTCACTCCATGAACAAAGAAAACTCCGCGAACCTCGCGATCAAGTGCGAATCTCCCCTCAGTCCTCAAGCGAGAAGACTGCGCCTCAAAAGACCTTACTTCACCGAAGAAGATTGCTCCAGATCCAAAATATGCAAAGATAATGAATACCAGAAATATGGTAACGAAGAAAACGAGGACTTGTTGAGAAGAAGCTACCAGAGGCCATCAAACCGTGATATATACTTTGGGAAAGACCATTTAAAAGTGCTGAGAAATCAGTATTTCTTCTCCCCAAGATGGCGGCAGAATGTGCCGTTTAGAAACTTGGCAGATAAAAATGGAAATAATCTTCTCATGATAGCACCAGCTCAGAATGGGAAAGATGACGGGAAGGAACATAACGGGCACAGTTGCAAAGAAAAGGAGATGAAAGATGGTGGTAAATAGATGAAAAGAAGTTCCTGTTTGGTTAAAGGAGTTTATAAAGTTTTGTTTACCTTATCATCAGCCTTTATCCTGCAGTAGGACATTAATGGCTGATACTTACTTACTGACTTTGTCACCAGCGGCAGCATCAGTTCTTTTGTCTTGCTCTTGAATTCTTATCTCGAATGCGTTGCCCGCTTTGAGAATGGTATATGGAGGAAGAGGGAAGGAACAGAGCTTAGGAGATGAGAAAAAATAAGAGGAGATTAAGAGGTATGTACCTCACTTTAGAATCGAAGAAATGCAATACAAGAGGAAAGTTTCAAAATTCCTTTTTTAATTTACTACTTTTACTAAAGCCAGGCTTATCAGTTAAGCCTTTTTGAAAAAAAATATATTCAGAATTCATTGGTAATGTGGTAAACACCACAATTGGTATATTTGTAAATAATTTTGGAATTCTTGTTATTATTTTATTTTTAGATTTATAATAATTAAGGTGCGAATTATTTTATGTTTTATAGCTGTAGTCTAGTATGTTAATAAATTATTTGAAATAAATCTAAATAACCGTATGAATATTCTTTATTTTTCCTTTTTATTGGCACTTCCCATAGATTTAGTATATGGCACTTCCTGTAGTTCAGACATAGCTTCGGAGTTAAGCTCAAACTCAAATTATTTATTGCACTCATGAATGTTTTACAGTTGGTAAATAATAAATAATGTTGGTATATCCAGTACATCAAGTTACCCGTTTGGGCATGCAAATATTTGTTGGTTCGAATTCCGGCAAGGGATTATTTGATTTAGCTTTTGAGCTGTTTTACGTAGGAACGAATACCTAAAGGCTTAGGTATAATTAAAAGCTGTAAATAAAGAGATCCTATATTTTATAGTCTCCATCATTTAAATCATGTTAAGCGAAAACTTAATCTTGCCAAGTGCTTGTCAGTGATCACAAACCCGAGCTCTTTGCCCGACCCGAGAACTGAATCCAGAACTCCGAGTCCGAGAGCTGTAAAGCCCTTTCGAGCATACGAGTATTATTAATTAATTACTTAATTTTTTTCTCAATCTGAAAACAACTACATATTATATTGTTGTTTTTGCTATGTAGAAATTCTATCACAATATTTTTAATTCTTGATGGGAATTTAACATTTCATGTCCTGTCTCAATCTTACGGCTTTTAGAGACGCGTTAATTTCACATACTGTACAAACGAGTACATTTCACTCTAAAGGTCGATAAACAAATTACTGCTGATTGCACAACCACCCCTGCTATTTCCATTTCATTCTCTTTCTCTTTTTCGCATGAAAAGGGGCGTGTTCAGTTGTACACCACGCCCTAACTAAAGCATCGTGGGGACCAGATTTATTAATTCATACAAATAGACGCAAACTCGCAACTATTCATGACTTTATGAACATGAACCTACAAAAAGCTAAACCAACTTTTTTTGTAGGTTCATGTTTATGAATAACGCTGACTTTTATTAAAGGATTGTAAAATGTGTTTAAACACATAATATAAGACTTAGTTTAAGGTTTTTTTTTTTTTAATAAATAGTATAAACAAATAAAGTTGAGGGAATATTGTTTTGTTTCTGATGAGCTTCGATCATAGAGATTGAAGCTGATGAGATTATATTATTTTCCAGAATATAATATAATTAGCTTGCCAATGGAGCTTAAAATAAATGTAGGCTTTTGTATTGCAGAATTTATAGGTTTGACTTGTTGTTAAGAACTCTTTGGCAGCCGAATGGTTTCATATCATAGTCTATGTAGACGAAGCCGCGGGCGCAAGGCTAGTATATGACTAAATTCGATTTTCTTTCCAAATTGATTGATGTGATTAATCTTATGATATAATATTAATTTAGTCTCATCACATCTAATAAAAAAAACAGTTTCCCCTAATTTTTTTTACACAATTTCTAACACTAACAATATTTATTCATATAGAAGAGATGATTGCAAATTGATTCCGCACTCGATACATTTACCAACACGCAACCAGTGTAATAAAAGATAAGGAGGCAATCTGCCACATTAATGCACCCGTGCGTATACAGCACGTAGGGCTGCCAAAATAGCAAAAAAAATAATTTTTCTAAAGTCTCTAACTTACAAACGTCACGTGATAAGTGTTATTCACGCGCGACTTTTAAATTGATATTTTTTTTCATAATATATCTATAACGCTTTATTTTCTTCATATCTTACTCTGCTTTCAATTATTTCTACTAATACTTACTTCACTAGTACTTTAGTAAATTGAAATCGTTTCAGAGGAAACACTAGGGCGGTTTTTCCATACAAAAGTATTCCCCCGTTTCCTCCCTGGATAATGCCAGTAGAGAGATTTTTTCCAAAAATCTATGACCACTATTTTCATGTCCCTATGTTTTCCTTTTTTTCATAAATTAATAGTTAATTTAAAGTGTTATGAACCTTCAAAAACCTAAAAAAATGACCAGTTTTTTCGCTGTGTTCAAACAGAAAACAAATTTAACTAGAATAAATGAAAAAAGGAGAACATAGGAACACCGCCAAGGCCTTTCTTTAATTTTTGATGAAAAAAGTAGTTAAATCGGTCAAGTTTTGGAGAAGAAATCAGGGGACTACGAAACGTTGATTTTAAGTATTTTTAATAGGTATTTTCGGTCCAAGCTGGAGTTGTCTCTATCGCGCTCTGCGGGGGGATGCGCGACAGCAATAGTTTTTACAAATACCTATTTTTCAATTCTCTCGCCCTTAGTGTTTCCTCTTACAAATCAACATACATTACCTACATAGTTCGTTTTCTTCTTTTTTGTAGTAGTAAAAAAGCATTTTTGCATTGAAAATCTATTAAAAAGAGCATCTGTCGAGTTTCTTGTCCAAATCTTCTCAATAGAAAGGATTACACAGTCGGCTCTAAAAATTATTATTGAAATATTGGCTTTCACACTCGTATATTCGGCGATTTATATTTATTTATATAATGTGGCAGCCCTACCAAGGCGCGTGGCACACTCCGGGCGCGATAACTAGCGCGTGCACGCCGGGTATAGAACCTGATCCCTTTTATGAGGGGCTTAAAGTCAACACTATTAATTCACACTCATGGGATGGGAAGGGGACTGGTGAGAATTTTTATACGGATTATTTTTTATTTGATATAATTCTTTTTAAGCTTAAGTTTTTACTGCAGTCTCGTGCTTGAGATTAAGTATTTGCGTACCAGTGGTTTTCACCCGTTATACAGCGTGTTAGGTAACCCGAGGGACATATTTAAGGAGAGTGTTCAAAATCGATTTAGAGTCCAATTCGCTATAAAAAACATATCCTTAATTTTTTTCATAATTATCCAAATAATTTATGTATGCATGAACTACCTAAAATCCCGTGTGCTGAGCGGCCGGTTACGCCCCAAACTCAAATTGTACGCCAGTACAATTTGAGTCGTACTTGAACGAGTGCGCGAAATAGGTACTGTGAAGGAAAGAGTGCCCGCACGTTACGCGGATTTTCCGGTTTCGACTAAGGTTATTGACAGATATTTACCAGAGTTTATATTGATTTATACTTATTTTGTTATATGGTAGCATGAACTATTTGGGGTTTAAATATGTCCCTCGCATTTCCTGTCATACTGTATAATTATTGTGTTAATACGTGCCTATGTGGTCAGATCGCAGTCGCTTCAATAAAATCCTGGATTGTGGTGCAAACGTACCCAGACTAGTTCGGGACAGAACGTTTGGAGAGACTGTTGAGTTGCTAGCAGGTACGGCATTTAAAAAAAAATACAATTATAACAAGAAACAGTATATTTACATCACGTAAATACTCAGCAGGTCAGTACAAACATATAAAATTAAAACCACTTTTGTTCGTATTCCGACTTAAAAATTCCAAAGATCTTAAAAAAAATTGTAAAAGATTACGAGATTATTTTTCTTACTAAGTTTTTGTTTTTCTACTGAAGCGTTAGCGCTTCAGTAGGCTTTGAGCCGCCTGATGTTGAGCGGTCAACGTTGCCTATGGTTGCTTGTGACACCAGACTCCACAGGCACATCACTTCGTCGCCGACGCTGTTATTTAAAATATGGAACTTTCTAAACCTAATAGTCTAATCACAGCTCAGTCTTCTGGCTTTGCGCATGGTATTCCCTGAACGCCTTCACTGCTTTGAAGACATCAGCAGCGAGCGCTCCAGGCAGTTCCAAAGCGAGGAAGTGTCCCCCTTCTTCAGAAACGGTCACGTTGACAAGATTGGTGTACTTGGTCCTCAGCATCCGCGGGGAACGGTAGCCAAGCTCGTGCTTCGCTTGGTATGCCCAGGTTGGCACTGGAGTCTTGATGCTGGAAAATAAAGGTCAGCGTATTAATATATCACGTCTGGTAAAGCAACTGACATTTCCAGTCTGTCATGTTGGTAAGTCGAAATGGGCAGCCTTGACAGGGAAAGTACCAGGCTCTCACAGAAAACCGACTTAGTGTGGTCATGTTTGTCAGGTCTCGTTTAGTGTTTGAGAGTACCGGCGGCTTGTAACCCCGTCTCTCTGCTTTCCTATTGTGCTTATTTAGATATTTAAGAATGTCGGAGAGTGTCCGTATACCCTTCTTCCCAATAACCCCATAGCCTTTTCTCAAAGATGGGAAACGTATCTGAGACCCTAGCGCAGATGTCCATGGACGGTAGTGATCACTTACCATCCTGGTGTCGTATTTACTAGTTCGTCTCCCTTCTTCAGACAATACAGGAAAAGTCGTCACTATGACGGTTGACTAAATCGCTACGCTTGTCAAATGAGATGGTCATGAGCACAGACATATATGTATAGAACATATGTCTGTGGTCATGAGGCACACCGAAAGAGCCAAAGTATAACTTACCTATCTAAGTCGATTTCCCTGACTTTGTAACTCATATTCTCAGCGTAGTATCTCATAGATGTTGTGATCTTGTTGGGAGCCCAGTACAGCATCAGGTTGTCGATCAGCTGGTCCTTAGTGAATCGTGACTCTAGGCCTCCGTCGACTTTGAACTTGTATTCCCTGTTCGTCCAGACTGCGAACTTCTCCAATATGTAGGCGAGGAGACCGGATGGTGAATCGGTGAGAGCCACACCTAATGGGGAAAGTAGTAAATATGAGCATAGCACAAACAGACCTACAATGCAAGTAGCTTTAGCACTTGTCAGAAACAACTAATCCTTCAGGCTAGGAAGAGGACCCTGGGGTGTTTAAACTCTGCTTGTTCTAGGGTTATGAGTCAAACACACCACTTTTGGGGTTAGTTCCGCTATGGTACTGTACCGGTATGGCACCCTCGCAAAATACCTAACATAAAGTCCCGCTATGGTACCTATCCTTTAAATCTACATCAAACAATATAGGGTACACTTGAAACGAAAAATGCAACTGTTAAGATTTAATTAAAGATATAGGTATGTATGGCTTATTATTTTTCGGGCGATAAACAAATTAACTAGCGACTAACTATTTTGTCACAAATAAAAATGACTGATTAAGAAACAAAAGATAAAAAGAACGATCGGAGGCGGAAATCGACTCGGATGAATATAGGTTAGAAGGCTAAGGCGGGAGCTTTGCTCCCGCCTTTGCCTTCGTGGTTATTTTTTTTTATCTTTCATTCCCCAATTTAACGAGTTAGTAAGTTTCATAAAACACTGTAAAACTTTTCTTCTCACCAGTCCCAAAAACTGAAAGGTACCATAGCGGGACTTTTTGGTAGGTATTTTGCGAGGGTGCCATACCGGTACAGTACCATAGCGGAACTAACCCCACTTTTGTTCTCGACGGAGGATGACCGTAGGTACGGACGGCAGCAGATCGAGTACCTACCCTAATCTGGCAAACATACTCAATGGAGAATGTTACTAGGTATGCGAAATAGCTTGTAACTTTGTCACAGTAAAGCCTATGTGAATATAAACACATTATTTTTTGTTTCATGCCAAAATATCAATTAGTTTAGATTTTATAGACATTTAAAAATCCCGTTCGCCGCGCGTCGGTCGGCCATGCTGGCGCTGCAGTACGATGACGTCACAGGTCATAGTACGTTGCGCGCTCCGGTACGGTTCTATACGAAATAACCGTACCGGAGCGCGCAACGTACTGCGTGAGAGTATGTAAAATGACGTCAACGCAAAGAGCTCCGGCCGGCCAACACTCGCGCCGTTTAAAATTCAATATCTCGGGAACTAAGTGACATATCGAAATAATTTTTATACACACTTTTTTTATTTCATATGGACTATAAGAAAAGTTAAAAATCGAAACTAGTGAACATTCTCCATTGAAAGAGAACTCTATGTGAAGTAAAAAAGCTGAAAATTGGTTGTAGAGGTAGTCTGATGTGCTGTAGACAGTAAGTCGCGTATTCCTCGGGTAAAGAAAGGTCACTAGTTATTGATAACCAGTACGTGACATTTAGTTCTTAAGTTGTTCAATAGTCTGACTCCGGATGCTGAGGACAGGGTGCAGCATTAAAGCTTGGATATCTTAAAAGTTTCAAGCATACAACCAGACGATATTTTATATTTGACGAGCCATTTGGTGTAATGGTCGAGAAGTCGGCTATCACCAGAGGTCGCGGGTTCGATTCCCGCACGGTACAAACATTTGTGTGCATGAACATGTCGGTTTGTATCGGTCTGGGTGTTTCTATGTATAATATGTATGTATTTACAAAAAAAAGTATATAATTAATCTTTATCCGTTGTCTAGCACCCATAGCACAAGCTCATGCTTAATTTGGGGCTAGATGGCGCTGTGTGAATAGTGTCCAAGGATATGATGATACTACTTACTTACTCCGATGGCTCAGCGACCCGAAGTGTGTCTTGGCCTCCGATACGAGATTTCGCCATGATATGATATGATGATGAGGTGGCGTATTCCATTGAGGGACACTTCACCAGGAAGCATCACTCAATGTACTGCCACACTGTAGGCTCATCTAATCTTCAAGCCTTTGATTTCAAGTGTCCTGACTCCTAAAATCCAACTGGATTTGATTTTTTGGTAGTCAGGAAGCTTGAAATAAAAAAAACTATTCTTACCAACAGTATCAGGCTTAGTGGCCTGCAGGTGGAAGTAGCCGAACTCCTCGAGCATATAGGCCAACCAGGAGGAGATGGGGTACATGCGATCGGCCAGCTTGGATTCCACGATGAACGAGGGGAAGTAGGCACCGAATAGGTACATCAGCGTGGAACAGCCGTTCTGTAGAAAAATTATTCAGAATTAGAAAATAACAATTATATAGCTATTTCAAAGATGTAATAACGATATAATACTCGTAACGCAAACATTGTGAAACATTTGGCACAAGTAAGAGTTTCTTGCCGGATTCTTGTCGACGAAACAGTATTGTGAAGCCGTCCGATCGAAGACAGGACAAGCCGATCGGACCACGCGGCCTAAGGGGGCGGTAGAATCATATTATTATTTGATGGTTGTGATAAGTGCTTTTTGAGCATGTATAATAAGAAATATATTTTTAAATAACAAAAATTGGCAGCCACCTTAAGTCTCGCTTGTGTGCGACTGACGTAAAAAGGTTTTACTTCGGATAAGTCTTGCTTTTTTTTCGTATAGACAGGAACTGTCTGCAACATGGCTTTATTAAATCAAAAATGTTTCACATACCTGAACAAACATAAAGTTACTATGATATCCCAAGATATCTTCAGGATACAGAGTAGCCAAGTTAGCCCCAACAGCCGAGCCCCAGTCCCCACCCTGCACGTAGAACTTCTTATGGCCGAGTCTCTGCATCAGGTTCTTAAAGATCACTGCGGTTTGAGGAACACCGAGACCTGGTCTCGCAGCCGCCTGAAAGAGAAGGAAATATAAATGAAGGAACATTAGAGAAAAGTTATGGATCAGTCTATTTAATATTCCACTTTAAGCACGTTAAGCCGTTGGTCCTGCACCTGATCTCTCTTCGGTCGTGGTAGACTACTGTCCCACAGTATTATGAGAGTGAGGGAATACGGAGTGCTCTGCTTGTGCACTATAAGTACCTACTATGTATACAGCGTGGAATTTTAGTCGTTGTTTTCCCGCAGTAAAATGATTTTATCTTAGTAGTAAAATAGATAAACAAAGTTAATTTTTTAGGCAAATCAAAAGTTTTACGATTATGATAGACGAAACTCGAACCAATAGTACTAGCTGCGTCGCGGACGGTCACCGGTCGGGGTCATTGCCCTTCGCGTTTACCAAAAAATGATTATTTACTATTAACTTACATTTGGTTTACATTTTCCCATCAAAATTTTAACAAAAATTCAAAAAAATTGGTAAAAAAAAAAATCAAAAAAAAAAAATCCAAAAAAATTTCTTGCATAAATCGAAAGTGTTAATGAAGGTAAAGCGTTCTGCTGCGGGAAAACAACGACTAAAAAACACGCAGTATATTGCGTAGTTGGTTAATCGTAAGATTGGTCGCAGTAGCCGAAAACTCGGCTAGGAAAACAATAATTCCACTTTATGGTAAAAGTCTCCATCATTAACACAATGGCAAAGAAAATTGTTAGAGGCAGTGCACTGGCAAAGTTCGAAGATCAGAGAAGCCTATAGTTTCGCAGTACGTGAGCTTGTGAAGTTTCGTCATGGAATAGGCCACTTATAGTAGAAGATCCGAGCCTATCACCACCTTCACCCATCTGTGATTTAGATGAGACCTTTTTATTATTAAATTTTATGTATCAAAAAAGAAATCGCGCGATGGTTGCCTAAAAAAATCCTGCCCATGCTATTTTTAATTTTTTGAAAATCCATAATTTTTGTCACACCTTCACCTACTTGTGATTTAAAAAAAATTTTACCAATCGAAAGTACAAACCCTGTTTTCTTGCCCTAAGTATAAGGTTGCCAGATGGGTGAAGGTGGTGATAGGCTCGGATCTTAGACTATTCCCATGAGCTGCAGGCCAGCTAAATTTCATAAAATTTTTCTATTCTATTCTATTATTCTATTTCTGTAAAATAAAATGACTTATAAAAGACAATCTTACTATTTTTTTTATTATAGGGGGGCAAACGAGCAAGTGGGTCACCTGATGATAAGTGATCACCGCCGCGCCCGCATAAGCACCCGAGACCCCCTTGGGGTCGCAGGCGCGTTGCCCGCCTTAACAGACGATAGATATTAGGTCTCATATACCCAGTAATTTCACTAGATACTTAATACTTACATCGGTATACCCATATCCAGGAAGACTAGGGATGACGAGTTCGAACACGAAGTCATAACCTGGAGTCTGCTTGGTGAGGAGTGGGATTGCTTCGTAGAATTCCCTGACTGATCCTGGCCATCCGTGGACTAGAAGGAGAGGAAGAACTTTCACTCCTTCTGGCACCTGGAATAGTACAAGATTAAGTATTGGTGACGTGCAATCGGGATGTGAGGACGTGAGTCATCATTACTTTGCTCTGAAGCAACCTATCCTGCTCGCGGTCCATCGAATAACGAGCGAGGCTTAGACGACTGAAACATGGCGCGGTATAGTCATCCAAATCAAAAGACACATTGAGCAACGCTTCCAGATGAAGTGTCCCTCAATGGAATAGGCCGTAGTGGCCGCTTACCATCAGGTGGGCTGCGTGCCTGTCTGCTAACTGACCTAGTATAAAAAAAACCCTCCTGCCCAGCGTGGCGATTATGGGCAAATCCTACTAATGCCAGCAAAATGACGAGCGTTTGAAGCGGCCATGTCCAGCTTTGGGCTGCGATAGGCTGATGATGATGATGACGTACAATTTGAACGCCTCCGTAAAACAGTGGTTAAGCCGTAAGGGTATAAGAGGTCGGGGTCGGAGTTTCGTTTCCGAAAGAGATTATGTCGCCATGCGGTGTCTCTGGTTGTCAGGGTCTGTCCTAGCTCAGAGACGCTGCCGACGGCGATGCAGGAGCGCGGGGGGTTTAGTGGGTATTCTCCGTGCAACAGTCTTTATAAAGACTGGGGCATGGATTGCACGAGTCCCACACACGGCTCGCCTACCCCAGACGAGTTATGGTGCCTAAAAGCATTACCCTCCACAAAAAAAATAAAAAATAAAATAAAATAAGGTAAGTGCAACTAGTGCAAGTAGGGTTAAATGGTTGTAATATAACTGTTATTTATGTAAATGCTTCTGTGTAATTGTTTGCAAAATTTAATTGTCTTTAATTAAAATTATTCTCATTGGTCATATGCACTTTTAACTAAAGTATAAAATAAAATCTGTTAGTGGGGAAACTGGCCCCATTTTCAATATTACCTGAGGCTTCACTCTAATGAAATGCACGTCCAATCCCTGAATGTAAGTGGTGAACTGAGGGTACTGGTTGAGGAACTTCTCCCTCTCTGCGAAGTTGTACTTCTCGGCCCAGTACGCGAGCCAGCTGTTCAGGCTCTTGGTGTTGAACCCGTACTCGAACCCCACACCCTCTAGAGGAGGAGTGAAGGGACGCGGGTTCTTCAGTCTTTGACGGAGATCGGCTATCATCTGAAAAAAGTATAACTAAATATACAAACGCGAAAATAACAGTAAAATCCATACGAATATCTATATACATCTAGAAGCGGAAACTTGTAATTGGCCTTGTTTTGTTACAATTAGTACTAGTTAGTTTCTAGCTGTAAGATTCCCTAAAATTGTAAAATAAAATAAAATAAAATAAAAATAATATAAATGCAAAGGTCATTCTATCGGTCAGTTACGCTTTCACGCCTTAACCACTGAACAGGTTGTGATAGAATTAGGTTCAGAGATAGACTAGATTTTGAGAAAGGTTAAAGGCTTCTTTTTTTAGATAACGCTTAGTGCCCATGGGATAACAGAAAAAAAAGTGTTTTTTTTTGTCTTTATTTCAAGTCGCAATGGATCAACTCAACAGCTTATCATTTTCCTTCTTATTATCCCGGAAATAAGACTTCATCTTTCCAACTACAATTGGTGTTGACGTATATTATTAATT
This sequence comes from Mecyna flavalis, assembly GCA_949319885.1. Taxonomy (NCBI): domain Eukaryota; kingdom Metazoa; phylum Arthropoda; class Insecta; order Lepidoptera; family Crambidae; genus Mecyna; species Mecyna flavalis. Next base: position 2,050,116 of record OX439417.1, on the reverse strand, counting down.
CTTATACTTTATGTTGTTAATTCTAAACTATTTACAATCTAAGTAATTATTACTTAGCTAAAAAAATATTTTAAACGTTTGCTTTTCAGTATTTCCGTGCTAAGTATCACAGGCTGTATAAAGTGAGCTGTATAATCCATAACAATCAAAAAAACAATTTATTTCCATTTTTATATGCTTACCGATTCCTCGAACTTGATTTTAAAAGGCTTAATGGTTTTGTCCTCCCGTCCTTTCAGCTCCTTCGGCCCCCACCACTCGTTGGGGTCCAGGTTGGGGGGTTTCTGGCTCTCATTGCACTTCAGTGTGTACCATATTCCGATACCCACCACCAAGACAGCTAGTAGGGCGATCAGTTTCGCCATTACTGTTGAAAAATAACGTAACATTACATGCATTAATTTGATTCTAAAGGAAGTAGCTTTAGCACTTGATCTATGGGCATAAGAAACAAAGCAGGTAGTATAAATATATTCTTAGTTCCGTGCTTCGGAAGTCACGTTAAGCCGTTGGTCCTGCGCTGATCTCTCTTCGGTCGTGTCAGACTGCTGTCCCACCGTGTTATGGGAGTGAGGGAATAGGGAGTGCACCTGTGCTTGCGCACTCATTTGTGCACTATAATATATCCTGCGTAGTTGGCTAATCTTAAAGATTGGCCGCCGTAGCCGAAAACTCGGCTAGGAGGATATTATCATTTCTGACTCTCATTGACTCTTATTGCACTTCACTTAGTTACAAAAAAAAAAAAACATCTAGACACAGAACACAAAATGTTCATGACAAAAATTTGTCCTGGCCTGGGGATTCGAACCAACGACTCCCGGCGCACAGAGTCAGGTCACTATAAATAAATGCGTTATGGAGTCAGAATAAAATTTAGCTTAATTAAACCCTAAGCCAGGCAGTAGCCAAATAGTGACCACCATAATTTGAACCTTATGTAGTTGTGATACCGGCGAAAACCAATGAAAATTTTCATCTTCCCGCAAAGGATTTAGGCTAGCTAAAGCCATATGTAGGTAAAGCATTTTTAATGGTCCATTGCAAGACCTCCATCATCCAAATCCAGTTATCTTGACAATAATGGGCACTGGCTTAAAAATCACGCTTGCCAAATATCGTTTGTCAAAAAAAAAAATCGACACAAACTTTCCCCGAAGCGCGTTCGAACCTAGAACTCAATGTTTTTGCCCTGCGAGAATCGAACCCGCGACTTCTGTAATATTCGACTTCTACTTCTGTCTACTAATAAGTCGATGTTGGCTGGTCGTTAAGTTTAAGTATCATTTAAATGGGTGACTTATTACTAGTTTAACTGCCGCACTCAGAGACGCCCATTAACGCTAATCTCTGATTTACTAATTTTGTCATTTAATAATAGCTATAGTCTTTGTTTTTATGATGTTAAGTTCCATAGGTTTTGCTATAATCATAGACTTAATATATGCTATAATTGCAATGACGTTCAATCTTCGATCATTAACATCATTGCGTTCAATATATATTATATAAAATGACGTGACGTCTCTGAGTGCGGCAGTTAGTCTATAAACAAAACATTAAGGTGACGCCGCGTTCAACTAAAATTCTGAAATTCGGCGCGTGCCGCCCCCCCACCCCGCACATTTTTGACCAGAGACGAGCACGGAGCAAAGAGATCCGCGCGTCCACTAAAACCACTGACCTCCATTATACAAGAACGCTGGACAGGCGATCGCTACCAATTATTTGATTCGATTTGAAAATCGCCATATTGGCCTAACTGCGCTGGAGAGCAGTAATTAGTGAGTGAGTGTACTTGGAACTAATACTAGTGCTATACAACGACTGAATTTTGTTATCGATAAAAACTTTTTTAGATAAAGTGCCCTCTTTGTGTAGCCAATCTAAGTACATAGGTATCTTATTAAAAACTCTCTTTGGGGAGGGCTAGGTCCTTAAGGAAGTATTCTCAAGTCACTTATTTTATTTAAATAAATAAAAAAAGTTATTCCTAATTTTTTGAAGACCCCAAATAATTATTATAACTTTTAGATAATTCCAAATGTCATTGGCCCGTATTTATAGACAGGTCTCAACTATGAGATCGATCTTAAGATGACTCTTGAAATAGTGGTTTCTGATGTTTACGCGGTTACTACCACAGATAATAATATAATAATAGTAGTTACTACTCATTAAATAAAACAACTTAAACGGATAAATCGCGAGTTTTATCCGTTTCAGTTGTTTTATTTAATGGCTCTTGAAATATTATTTTTAGACAAAACTACAACTACGGGCTTTAGTCTAAAAACAACGTTTCGAGATAATATGTGACAATGCTCCAAAATATTCTAGAATTAATGCACGAATAAAATTTCATTGTCTAGCCCAGATTATTTGCAGAGTCAAAAAATGTCTAACTTTCTCACCGGTCAACAATTGAAAGGTACTTAGCACGTGTTGTTTTGGTAATCTTTTTTAATAATTATGGTTTAAAATCATCGGACTGGTTTAACATAATTATACACAATCATCACAAATCAGTTTTTTTTCTATTTTGTTGTCATATCAAGTGTTGATTATTGTAAGAGATCACTATGTCCCTTTAATAATAAAATAAAATTATCGACTAAGAAATGACATAATATCGACATGAATTTAGACATCCCTAAACTAGTTCCTATGGTTTGTTAAATCTTGGATGATCTCTGCGACAGCTGTCATCGATTTGACAGCTGTTAAATTTCACAATTTTTGACTGTCAAATTTATGAAGAGAAATAACGTTCATGATTGTAGGGTCCCGCCCACTTAGAGATATTCATTGCTATTATCATTCGCTTACACTTAATAATCGATTATGAAATTGTAACACATCGGAATTTTTTTTTTTGTATCTCTTCAAACGTACAATTTTATAATAAAAAATCAAATTGATTAGAAGTCGGTTTGGATATAACAATTTGAATATGATCAAAGTCCGAAATTCGTGTAAAAGAGCACATGACATGTGCTCCGAGTATCAAAAATGACGAAATTACCCCAAATTGGTACTTAATTACATATTAACATCCAGACACAGGACAAACACAAATCTTTATCACCTAAATGTTTTCGCATAGTCATAGAGCATGCCAAACAAATGTGTCCTTTGTTTTAAATCACTTTTACTAGAGGTCCTCAATCGTTCAGTGTAGATCGATAGAGGAATCGATTACTTACGAATCGAAGTTTTAACATTCGTTTATGGTAAGACTACGCCTCTAGAAATGTCACTGCGACACCTGTCGCAGAGATAGTAGTGGGTAATATCAGATTTTTACAATATCGAATCGAAACTATATATTGATATCTGATATCGGATTCTGAAAATATATATTATTTGAAACTATATATTGGTGTATCGGAGTATCGGACTGTATTTGGATACACTAAACCTATAAAACGATGTGTTCTGAAACTAGATACTGTATCATGACATGATATTATCATTGTGATTTATTTCTTAAAACTGTCTCGATTAGTTACTTTAGGTGTATTAAGGATGCTTTAATAGTATTTACTTAGTTATTTGTGTTTCAGTAAGTACTGCATTAATAAACATCGTATTTAGAACTTCTAAATACGATGTTTATTAATGCAGAACTCGTTAGTAGTAACTAAAAGCATGAAATACATAAACTTAATAATACCAACCACCGAATCTATTAATAGAATAACAAAAATTAGACATGGATCACCAATGCTATGAGTTCAAGGACAAAGGTCAGTGAGAGTTACGTAAAATTGCAAATCGAAAATGCATCTTATTGCTGACAAAATAAGGTCTATTAAAAATGTGTCAAAATACACAAGAAAGTATTGAAACAACCTTATTCTTATACAAATAAGGTTTAGAATTGTACGAACACACGACTAATGCTATTTCACTCACTCACAAATCCTTTCTTTAGCTCGTATCGCAACGCGATACGGTTTAATATCCTTTATCGATAGGTCTTGGATATCGAGCTAGATATCAAATCGAGACGCATCGCATCGATCCAGCAATATCGTGTATCACCAAATATATAGTTTGGATACGCAGCGATATCGGATTTTACGATATTGGCCTAATATACGATTTAATATCTATATACGATTTGTATCGGCCATTCCTACGCAGAGATCATCCAAAATTTAACAAACTATAGTACACTCACTGGCGGCGCTTCAAATCGACACAAAAAATAGCTGTCATTTCAATGTCTACAGTTCCTTCAGAGTTATTTTACCTTTGACAGCTGTCAGTGTCTTATTCCATGCGGTCGTTTGACGAAGCTCCTCGCATTTTTCTATTTAAAAATGATAAATTTATCTTGTATTATGCCAAAAAGGATTCAGAGTAGTGGTAAAAATATTGTGTTATCAGTACGTGATTTTTGAAAGAGAAAAAGACATTATAGGCCGTTTAATCCCATTTGGAAATGTTCGCCATTTGAAAATGCCGCCATAACTGGTTAGCAAATAGGGTTACCTTACCAGTGTGCAACATTTTACCCCAATGTGAATGGAGATAGAATGTTGTGATATATAAAAGACAAGACATAGGTATCGATTGTTCGAAGCTATAATTAACCCACTCAAATGAACGTTTTCCATTATTTTAGGTCTATCCAAAAAAAAAAAACAGCGCCAGTTATCAATAAAAGAAAATTGTATTGGATGATTTTAATTTATGTGGAGTCTAGTAAAAAGGCGAGTTGAGAGTTAAAATGTGGTACAAGATGCAAACAATGTTGTCAAATTAACAGAAGAAGCATTCCGATCGGTCACTCACTGTTACTACAGATGAATGGCAAAAACAATGTGAACATGTTATCCACATCGAAGACCAATTGTCCGAAAGAGAAGTAGGTACTTAATGGATGCCGAAATGTACAAGTTCATAAGAGAATTAAAAAATTAATCTGGTACTGAATCAGACCAGACGGCATTTCTGAAGACTCGAGTTCAACGGATAGTGATTGTGCGTAGTCAGCTATCTTTTTAGATCATTCTTATTCACAATAAAAAATAATATTATAAACATGATGGTGAATCTTAGAAGCTAAATATGGCCACACATATCTCAGGTTGGGCAAACAGACTGTATAGCCAGTCCAGCGTACTATGTATATGATGGAGGTCAGTGGTTTGAATAAATATTCGAAAAACAAAAGCGAGCGTGGGCGGAGAGCAGTTGACATAGAACCGTCTCTGGCAATAGCCGGGAGCGTACTGCTGGGGCCGCGCGACGCAAGACGCTCTTAGAAAACCCGCTCTAAACGAAAAGAGCGTATGCGAAAAAATGGTTTTATCCGTGTGATTTAAAAACTATAAATGTATTTTAAATAATATATGGCCCAATTATAGTGTATGGTTCCGTGATTATATTTAGTAATTTTGAAGGCTTAAGTCGCTTCCGATTGTTGTAAAAATGACAATCCCTGTTTTTATAGAGGTATTTTTGATTAATTATTCTGTGTTACAAAAGTTGACCAATCGTGTATTCAATTGGACTAAACAAAGTCAAAGACATGATGAATCCTGCCAATTAATTTTATTTTCTTAGCTCTAGTCATTGCTGAGAAAAATCGATATCCTTGCAATACAAATATTCAATTCGTCCTCTGATTTAGGTAATTAAACTCTTTAAATGCTATAAATACCTATTACGCAATTACATATTGCTTTGTTTTTCTGTACAGACACCACAGACAGAATGGCAAATCATTGTGACTCATAAAAAACTCTTATAGCAAAGTTTATTTTTATCTTTTATATTCTTATTCTTTAGCGCCTCGATGTTCTAGTGGTTTAAGTACCGGGCCGAGATCTCGAGGTCCTGGGTTCAATTTTCAGGTCGAGCTAACTTTGTGTCGGTTTTTTCGGACATAGCTCGGGTTTGTGATCACCAACCCGCATTTGGCAAGCGTGGTGATTACGCCAGTACCCATCATTGTAGCGATGATTTGATTTTTAGGATGGAGGCCTTTGCCCTACAGTGGGACATTAAATAGGCTAGTACTTTTTTTTTTTTTTTTTTGAAGTAAGAGCTCTAGTTAGAGTGGTTTCAAGCGTCGCTTCGCATGAGGTCCATAGTTCAAATCTCGGCGCGCATCTATGAATTTTATATGCGCATACTACTAAGCGGTAGAGCTAGCAAAGACAATAGAAAAATGATTATTAATCGAGTAATTAATTAGTGGCGTCACTGCGGCGATATTGAACTAGCCTTAGACTAGTTTTCATCCTAGAAAAAACTACATTCGTTCGGGTTAACGTTCTAGAGTCCACAAGGCCAAACCCGCGGGCGAAAGGCTAAGTCTATACTAATATTATAAAGAGGAAAGATTTGATTGTTTGTTTGTATTGAATAGGCTCCGAAACTACTGAACCGATTTGAATAATTCTTTCACTGTTGGAAAGCTACACTATCCCCGGTGAACATAGGGTACTTTTGATCCCGGGAATGTGATTGAAAGTAGAGGATGTTTGAAAAAAGAAATTACGCGCGGATGAAACCGAGGGCGGAAGGCTAGTGTTTTAAATTTTTTACACCAACTCTTCTTAGTATTATGCTCCAAGGAGGTAAGAATAAGAACCAGCTATTTTTAAAAATTAAAAACAATCTGATTAGATATAACAGATTTAAAATAAATTACTAACAATTTAACTCGGGTATTGTGCCCAAAACCTTGAGAGGTACGATATTTACGCACACTCCATCGAGATGTACAAAAAAGTGTGAGCTTCTTATATTTTTTAAATTACAATGAACATTCTTTTTTTTTTAAATTTAACACTTATTGTATCTGTTTTGTTTACACCCTAAATGACTTTCAATTGAATAACCTTCATAATTATTATGTTACTTGCTGTAAGTTCATTTAGATAACGCAAATATGTACAGATTATGAAATGCATTCATTACTTAGCAACAGGTTATATTAACGTTTTACATACTTTGATTATGTAGAGTATTAATTTGGTGCAGTCGTTTTTAGGGTTCCGTAGCCAAATGGCAAAAAACGGAACCCTTATGGATTCGTCATGTCTGTCTGTCTGTCTGTCTGTCCGTCAGTATGTCACAGCCACTTTTTACCGAAACTATAAGAGCTATACTGTTGAAAATTAGTAAGTAGATGTATTCTGTGAACCGCATTAAGATTTTCATACAAAAATAGAAAAATAATAATAAATTTTGGGGGCTCTCCATACTTAGAACTGAAACTCAAAAAAAAATTTTTCTTCAAACCCTTATGTGTGAGGTATCTATAGATAGGTCTTTAAAAATGATAATAAGGTTTCTTATATCATTTTATACTAAACGGAATAGTTTACGCGAGAGACACTTCCAAAGTGATAAAATGTTGGTCCCCCCCTCTAACTTCTAAAATAAGAGAACGATAAAACTAAAAAAAATATATGATGTACATTACCATGCAAACTTCCATTGAAAATTGGTTTGAACGAGATCAAGTAATTAGTTTTTTTAAAACGTCATAAATCGTAAACCGCAATTTTCCTCTCATTCAATCAACTCAAATATAAAAACGTCGATCAAACTTACAAAGAACTACAAGAACTTTTATATTTTGATGATACTTGCTGCTACGGAACCCTTCATGGGCGAGTCCGACTCGCACTTGGCCGGTTTTTTTAAGTAGTATGGGCGCTGTGAATTTGGACGATCCATTTTTATTTACATATACATACGAGTATATGAAAATATCAGAGAGAAAAAAAATTGTACTAAAAGGAAAAAGTTTTAAATTCGACTGCAGCTGGACATTAATTAATTGTTGTTGTTAACTTGGCTTTAAGACATTAGACGAACCAATTTTTGTGATGTTTTTTTACTTGGACTTATATGTACCTACTTGGGCAAAATAGAAACGGGATTGGACAAGTCGTTTTTGAGTCGAGTATTTTTACTCAACACGATACCTACCCGTGCCGTTACTTTTAAAATTGTAATACCTATCTTGGAGAGTTTAAGTGATTATTTTATGATTAATCACCGTTCCTATTGTTATGAATAAGATTTATAAAGAAATACCTATGTATTTGTAAATCTGGGAAAAAATAATAATTGGCTAGGCAAAGAAAAATAAGCCATTAAATCTAGACATATAACAACAGCGACACCTTAACAGTAAATAAAGAAACGATAGACCTTGAACCTCTAACACCAACTCATAAAAACAGGCTGCTTCACGCTAATGCGCGTGCGCAACGCACACACTGCTTCTTTTCTTCACAGTACAAACAGTCCCCATCATACAAGAACCGCAATGTACGCGTGACTCATAAATCTCAAAACACAAACTGTGACAACTTCCTTACATAACAACCAAAATTGCAGAAATACTTTAACCGTACCAAAGTAACAGGGTAAATATTACTAAAAATAGGTAAGTAAAGGGTAAGCTTACCTGTAAACACAAGTTTGTTGTTGTTATGTAACCTAATTCACGTATATGCCGGCCGGTCGACGGTTCTCCACTGGGCTAGTGAATAACTATGCGTAGTGTTGACCAACTGCCGATAAAAAATTTTTAGATAAGGTTCGATTTTTGTTCTAGACGATTTGTTTATTTTTGTTTAAATTGGGTAGTGGTTTAGGTTTACTATGTTTGAGTTTTAACAACAAAAATTATACAGTAGTGGAATCCTCTTTCGAAATAATTAACAAAACTGGTCATTTAATGAAACAAAAATTTGCATTTAAAATATTTGATTACGTCGGAATGGCGAGATCGCGAGAATCAAGATAGACCCTCGACATTTCTTTCGTTCCCATGCGACCAAACATCGATAAAAAAAGATAACCCTTCAGTTCCTCCCTTCAGTGCATCCCTTTTCCGTTAGTTGACAGTTTCCCCTTCCACAAGATTTAAAAGACTTACAACTTATACATGTATTTCTGATCGGATTAACAAAAATGTGTCTGTTTTTTTTACACACGTTACTTTTTGATAGGAATAATAAAAAAGAATTATTCAAGTACTCAATGACCTGGTTGGGAAAACTTTACTAAAATAAAACGGTACTAAAAACCTGCTACATTGGCTTTATTATTATTAACATCAAATTATTCTTTATTCGTGTTGAAGTTCATCTCTATTTATAAAACTCTTCCACCGGACTCGGAATGTTGTTGTACATGTAGATAGCCTACTATGTTAGAACGTCACTATCACACGTACAAACGTCTTAGAGCGGTAATAATGAACAGCCGGCTATCTCTATGTTCGCTTGTGGTGCCGATAACATGCGCAGGAGACGCGCTGGCTCACTAGTTTAACGCCTTGTTGACAAATACATATATCAAAACCCCATAAGGCTCACATTTTAAAATTCCTTCTTAGTTAGCACTTTGATTTCGAGATGAATGATTGACATTTCAATTATACATGAGACCTTTTTGAGACCTAATAACTGTCGTCTCGGTGTAGCGGGCGCAAGGTGGTGCCAAACAGTAACTGCTTAGTTACTGTTTGGCACTGACCTGTCTAAGGGCAGACGTGGCGCTTACCATCAGGTGCACGATCTGCTCGTCTTGTTACACATTGCAATAAATAAAAAATACATCATACAAAATTTTATCGATGTCGATAGCCTACTATTACAGTACGTCACTATCACGCACACTTACGTCTTAGCGGTAATAACACGGTAATAATGGACGGCTCGACGGCTATCTCTATGCTCGTTTGTGGTGACGATGACACGCGCAGGCAGGAGTCGTCGGCTCGCTAGGTGTGCGTAGGACGGAATGTTCATTACTTGGTCAATCTAACAACATTTATGTCGGTATTTTTCCAAAATAGCGTTGTTTGGTATCCTTCAATCTATCTATCTGATACTTTTTTCAATTTCAATTAACTATTAGGAAAAAATACCAAGAGTGTGACAATAATATCATTTTTAACAAATATAAAATAATACGAGTAAGTAGTATAGGTTTATCCAGTGCTTAACTATGACTATAGCTAATGATAGGATTCTCATGTAAAAAGTTATATGTACAGTCAAAAGCACGTCAGACGTAACACTTTGGACTTTGTACCGCTCTTATGTCCGGGGCATAAGTGCTATTATCGAACTGCAAGTGTATACGGTGATGTGCTGTTGACTGTACTTAAATAAAGTTTGCCCTATAGTATTGTAATAGTCCTAACACTATTACATAAAACATTTGTCCTTAAGAAGGTATTTTTGACGTGACAACGTCTTATAAATTGGTTTGCCGGGTGACACTTCAAGAAACTGCGTTACGCTCCGCTCACGTTATGCGCTCACAATGAGAGCGAGTGAGAGGCACGCGTCCCGCCTAAGAGCGAGAGAGACAGACATAAAAAGTCGTTGTCACGTAAAACTTTCGCCCGTATACCGACTTTTTTATATTTATGGTTTTATCAACGCTTGTCCAGTTATGGATTACAGTAATTTACTTAAATACACCAACTTAGAGGTTCTAACCTTCAAAGGAACCTTTTCTATATTTCCATTATTTACAAAAGGGCTGTTATCACTTATCACTCTGACGGTAGTAGATAGACTGAATTATTTGTAGATTAAGTGTTACTGTGACCGCTATCTTGCCACATTGGTATTAAAAAATATAGATTTATAAAGAGGTCATAATTCAAGAAACCTTATTAATCAAAAAAAAATCAGACATCAGACTTGAACTTAATTGGTTGTTTTTTTTTTAATACGTTAATTACGCTAATAAGAAGTCAATAAAAAAGTAAATATTTAATTTCCAAAATGTTTACTTACGATAATAAAAAAAAAAGAATATAAAAACACTCCCATCTGTATCAACCCAAGTTTTATATAATTGTTCTTCCATAAAACCATCATATACATTCAACAAAAATGTCTATTAAACATCAAGGCACAATAATCACTAGACAAAAAATCATCACCAATTCCAACATCATTCAACGAAAATCATCACCAATCAACATCATCCAACGAAAATCATCACCAATTCGAACATCAGTCATCATCACAGTTCAGTCTTCGTGTTTTTCTTATGCCAATCTAGGAAACTCTTCATTGCCTTGAGAACATCTTCTGCGAAGACTTGAGGCAGTTCAAAGGCTAAGAAGTGTCCCCCATCGTCCAGGTGGGAGAAACCCAGCAGGTTCGGGTACTTGAACTTCGCGATCCAGGGGGGGACGTATGTCAGCTCATAGCGAGTCTGTGCGATCCAAGTTGGAACTGGTGTTGGGATTCTGAAAAGAATAAATAAATATCTCTGGACATCAGTCACACAGCGCCATCTAGCCCCAAACTAAGCATTAGCTTGTACTATGGGTGCCAGACAACGGATAAACATTACTTATATACTTTTTTTTATAAATACATACATATTATACATAGAAACACCCAGACCGATACAAACAGACATGTTCATGCACACAAATGTTTGTACCGTGCGGAGATCGAACACGCGATCTCTGGTGTAATAGCCGACTTCTCGACCATTACACCAAATGGCTCGTCAAAAGAAGATTAATTAAGGATATCATGTTATCGGTCAAGAAAATTCTGGTGGACAACATAAGTAATTTATTCATACTTGAAATCAAGTGCTCGAAGATCAGAGGACCGCCTCCGTGGAACAGTGGCTTAGCCGCTCGGGTGTAAAAACAGGGACGTCATGGGTGCGATTCCCGCCTTGGGTCTGGTTGATGGTAGGGCTTTTTCAGAATCCGACTGGCTACGGTGGCTAGCTACTATCCCCACATGTGAAATCTGCCGCCATAACAGCTTTGGCTGTGTTCCGGCAGTATTAATGTGGGAGCCAGTACACTTTAAATCAAAAGCTCGAAGATCAGATGAGCCTACAGCGTGGCAGCACTTTGAGTGACATTTCCTGGCTAAAAGTTCCTCAATGGAATAGCCCGCAGTGGCCACTTACATGAGTAAGGTTCACGTCTACACAATATATTCACATTATGGTACAAATAAAATATAAATAAAAGATCATACTCATCGAGTTTCATGCCCAAATATCTCTTATTAAAGCATTCGGAGTAAAGCCTCATGGACGAAGTGGTGGATTTCGGCACCCAGTAGAACATCAGGTTATCTAACAGCTGGTCTTTGGTGAAGCGGAACTCCAGGTCTCCGTCAGCTTTGGAGCTTTGCACCTTACGAGTCCAGGTGGAGAACTTCTCCAGGATGTATGCGAGGAGACCGGAGGGAGAGTCCATTAGGGCAAGGCCTATAAACAAATTTTTGATATAAGTTGCAACATTTGCATGACCATCTGACCGCCTCCGTTGAGCAGTGGCTAAGCTAAGGTACAAGAACACGGAGGTCGTGGGTTCGATTCCCGCCTTGGGTCTGGTTAGTGGTAGGGCTTTTTCAGAGTCCGACTGGCTAGCTACCACCCCCACAGGTGAAATCTGCCGCCATAACAGCTCAGGCTGTGTTCCGGCAATATTAATGTGGGAGCTAGTACACTTCAAGTCAGAGGCTCAAAGATTAGATGAGTCTACAGTCTGGCAGCACTTTGAGGGACGCTTTTAGGTGAAGCGTCCCTCAATGGAATAGACCGCAGTGGCCGCTTACCATCAGGTGGGCTGCGTGCCTGTCTGCCAACTGACCTAGCATAAAAAAAAACTTACCAATGGTGTCAGGCTTAGTGGCCTGTAAGTGCATATACCCAGTCTCTTCAATGAGGTAGGAGTATTTCTTCGATAGTGGGTAGAGTCTGTCCTCGTATTCCTTATCTACCACTAGAGGGGGGTAGATCGCTCCAAGCAGGGTGAATAGTGTTGCTCTCGGGTCGAATGAGAAAACGAAGTTGGTGTGGTAGCCAAGGACCTCCTGAAATAGAAAAAGTTAATACAATTGGTAGCTGTTTTAATGGTTTTGTTATTTACTACCCTAAACGCCTTGAAAAGGTTAATTTGTAACTAGATTTACTAAATGCTCTAATACCCGGAGGTCGTGGCTTCGAGTCCCACGGGGAACATCACTTTGTGTGATTGTTTCGAGTTTGGTTTGCAGGCTTGAATCTCCTGAATGTCTGAAAAGAATGATGATTCCGTGCTTCGGAAGGCACGTTAAGCAGTTGGTCCCGACTATGTTCCAAGTGGGTCTGGTTTCCCTTGTAAAGGTTACGGAGGTCAGATGGCAATCGCTCCATTGTAATAACCAGGCTTGTCAAATCTAGGATCATAGTCGAAGCGGACCCTGAGCTCCATACTGGATGCAATCGGGAATACGCTGGGATGATGATTTACTAACTGCTCAATTACCTGCCATATACCATTATAGAGACGCCTCGATGGTCTAGTGGTTTAATTACCGGGCCAAGATCACGGGGTCCTGGGTTCCATTCCCGGGTCGAGCTAACTTTGTGTCGGTTTTTTCGGACACAGCTCGGGTTTGTGATCACCAATCCGCATTTGGCAAGCGTGGTGATTAAGCCAATACCCATCATTGTAGCGATAACTTGATTTCAAGGATGGAGGCCTTTGCCCTGCAGTGGGACATTGATAGGGTGATACTTTACTTTTTATGTAAACATTACCTCAGGGAAGAACGTAGCCATGTTGTTTCCAATGAGTGCTCCCCAGTCTCCTCCTTGAACGTAGTACTTCTGGAAGCCGAGTCTATGCATCAATTTCCTGAAAACGACGGCTATTTCCGGAGTTCCGAATCCTGGTTTCACTGGTGCCTGGAAGTAGTAAATTTATTTAATTAACGCTCTGAGGAAATTAATATTGTCTGAATTTTAGTGGTAACTATAAGTACCTATAAGTACCGAGGCGAGATCTCGGCGGCCTATTTTTTTTTCGGAGGAGAATGCTTTTATGCACCATAACCGCAGGCTAGCTAGACCCACGGCCGTGTGTGGGACTCGAGTCAAAAAAAAACGTCCACTACCCACTAAACTCCCCCGGTTTCCCCTTCACTCCCGATTGGGACGAGCCGGTGCCAGCTTCTCGGGGGCCTGGGATTTGTGTAAATTTTTTGAAATTTAGCTCTGGTTTGTTATTTTTTTTATGCTAGTTCAGTTGGCAGACAGGCACACAGCCCACTTGATGGTAAGCGATCACTGCGTCCTATTCCATTGAGGGACACTTCACCAAAAGGCGTCGCTCAATGTGCTGCCAGACTGTAGGCTAATCTGATCTTCGAGCCTTTGATTTCAAGTGTAGACCTAAAAATGAATTGTTTGCTCTAATAACACGTACACATTAAGTTACATAAAAAGTCATAATACTAAAATACGTACAGAAGAAAATCCATATCCTGGTATACTAGGGATGATGAGGTCCAGAACAAAGTCCCTATCCTTGCTGACTGCGGTCAGTTTAGGAATAGCTTCGTAGAACTCCCGGACTGAACCCGGCCAGCCGTGGATGAGTAATAGTGGAACCAGTTTCTTCCCCTCGGGAACCTGTTGAAAGTAAAAAATATTAATTACCTATTGTGTCCGCCGCTTCACTAGCGTAAAATTTGGCCCAGAGTCAAATATTAATAGATTTTTAATTTGTTAATACCATTAAATTAAGTCTACAGATTTTATTTTTTATTTCTTTTTATTTTAAAGTGACAAAGAAGAATGAAAAACTTGCCATTGTTCTTGGGCCTAAAAAAGAGATGAGATGTATTCTACGTGAAAGACCACACACACACACCATCAACTTTTATTATGATGACACCATAATCCGTCCCAGGGGGAAAAAGTTATCGTCCATAATTTATTATTTTTATATGAACATAAATAATTAACATTATAAAAATAATAACATTTCAGATTTTTTTTATGTGTTGTTAAATACAACCATTCAAAAAAAATGTAGTGATGAAACTTCACCTCCAGTGGATACTTCACTCCACTAAAACAAGGGATTCGGTTGATTCTGGATTCTGGGTATGAATTTTTCAGAGTCCAACTGGCTATAGTATCGAGTACCTTTTAAAATAAAATCTGCTGCCATTGAGCTTAGACTATGTTCCGGCAACATTAATGTGGGAGCTGAACTAAAATAAAAATAAACAAACCTGTGGAGTGACCCTGATGAAATGTATATCCAGACCCTGGATATTGGTCTTGTACTGAGGGTACTGGTTGAGGAACTTCTCCCGAGCCTCGAAGTCGTACTGCTTGCCCCAGTACTGCAGCCAAGTCTCGATTGTCTTGGTGTTGAAGCCGTACTCGAAGCCGACGTTCTCCAGGGGAGGGGGGAACGGGCGACGGCTCTTTAGTCTGTCCTTGAGGTCTTTTACCACCTGGAAATATAAATAAATATTGGAAAATAACACATACATCACAAACACGAAACTAAGTAGCTTGAGCACTTTTGTTATGGAAATCAGAAGCATTGATGTTTGCTGATCATGTCCGCCTCCGTGGAACAGTGGCTAAGTCGCTCGGGTATAAAAACACGGAGGGCGTGGGTTCGATTCCCACCTTGGGTTTGGCTTTTTCAGAGTCCGACTGGCTAGCTACCTCCACAGGTAAAATCTGCCGCTATAACAGCTCTGGCTGTGTTTCGGCAATATTAATGTAGGTACACTTAAAATCAGAGGCCCGAAGATCAGATGAGTCTACAGTCTGGCAGCACATTAGGTGACGTTTCCAGGTGAAGCACCCCTCAGTGGAATAGGCCGCAGTGGCCACTTACCATCAGGTGGGCTGCGTGCCTGTCTGCCAACTGTTACTGAGCTAGTATAAAAAAAATATTGTATTCCACCGAATTAAATGTCCCGAACAGTATGTGTTTTGGCTCTAGAGTATGTCTGTGAACTCCCTACTTACCGATGGGCTAAATGAGATCTTAAACTCCTTAACACTAGTGTCCTGCTTCGCTTTCTGGTTTTCAGGCCCCCACCAAGCGTCATGATCTAAGTCAGGGAGCGGTGGGGGGGCTTTGAAGAATACGAGGTAGACTGGCAGGAATAACACTGCCACGATCGGCAGGAGAAAGAGGACTTTTGACATCTGAAACCAAAGAATAGGTTATGTTTATATTTTTTAATACATATAATAACAATATACAAATATTGTCTCTTTACACTGATTATATTAACAAAAAATTAAGTAAAAGGTTTGTCTATTTGTCCGTTTGTATGCACGCTAATCTCCGGAATTTCTGGACGGATTTAAATGTAATTATTTTAGTTATACCTAGTTCCATTAAGCTTGGGCATATACGCTATAATTGATTTTAGAAACTGGAACACCTGGTGCTTTACCACATTTACCACATCAGACTGACAAATAAGAGTGATTAAAAATGGCGCTCTATTATTTCGTCTGATGAGCATTTTCTGCTGAAGAAATAAACATCTATTGTGGAACTAAAATCGCACTTGTCCCATTTTTTTATACAAAATATTTATTGATAACTAGCCAGTAATATCTTTTTTCAAATAGCCCCCCCTTCCCCCTACATTTCCGGGATCAAAAATACCCTATGTTCACCGGGGATAGTGTAGCTTTCCAACAGTGAAAGAATTACTTAAATCGGTTCATTAGTTTCAAAATTGTTATTCCCGCGGGAATGAGACGTTTCCCGTAGGAATTTTATAGCCTATGTCCTAATCCGGGTTATAAACTATACGTGTGCCACATCTTAATCCGTTCAGCCGTTTAGGCGTGATTGAGGAACAAACATCCAGACTTTCGCATTTATAATATTAAGTATGAAGTATGACTACTTACACTTATATTCTGGAACACAAATAGAACGGTTAAAACACGTATGTTTCATTTCTTTATCTCAAAGAATTTTGATAAGCGTTTAATCCTTCGTTGAATTATATAATAATACTTAATGTATAATTACTTCTTATGCAATTTAGGTCAGAAATATTTGTTGTAGTAAACGACTTTTGAAGAATATTCCTATTATAGTATAAAGGAAATAATGTCCTCCTAGCCTTTTAGCCGCAACCAATTACTACCTACGCAGAATATATAGAGCACAGTTTTAAGCAATAAATTATTCTGATTCCGATTCAAGTGAGTGCGCATCAAATGCACTTTCTAACGGTAGGACAGCAGTCTGACACGACCGAAGAAAGATCACTGCTTGTATTAAGATACTCTATGCTAGAGACCGAGATAAAAAGCACCGAAAAATTAAATCAAAGAATACTAGCCCTATAAAACGCTAAGATGGTACATTGGACCACAGTCCCCAAGCACAGATACCTAGCTCCTAGAAAGATTTTCCTTTTCGCTGACGTCATAATACAAGCTAAGTTCAGTTCTAATTACAGGTCGGCCATGCAATTGTGGAGTATACAGAAATTAACTTCAATTACTGTGAATGTTTGTCCACTTCAAGAAAAATTGTGTATGTGTAAACTAAGTTTTAAGGGCTGTCTTTAAGCAAGGAGGGGACGGATTTGTGCCAAAAACAAATAGAATTTCAGAAGTCGAGATTAAAGCTTGGCACCGTCGTTATCCTTTTAATGTCATTTCTGTTGGAAGACACGCAGCCTACCAGATGCTGTTCGGCTACTGCCGCCTATTCCATTGAAGGTCACTTAATCGGGCAGCATCGCGTAATGCGCTGTTACACTGTAGGTTCCTTAAACTGTGTCCGAAACGACAGTTAGTCCTCTGATCTTCCGCCTTCCATTTCAAGCGTATTGTCTCCCAAATTAAAATAGCAAGAACACAGTCAAAGTTATTTACACCGCTTGGGTTAGTCGTAAAGATCTTGGGTTCAATTCCCGTCTTGGTTGCTTGGCTTGGTTGGTCAAGCAACCAAGACGGGAACCACCTCCACAGGCGAAACCTACCTCAATAATAGCTTGGCTATATTGCGGCAATATAAATGTGGTTGCCGGTACACTTGAAATGGAAGGCTCGAAAATCATAGGGAGCTACAAATGGTAAAGACACAGTTGCCGCTTACCATGATGAGGGCTAGAAGTTTGTCTGCCAACTAAAGTGACAAAAAAACCCAAAGTTATTTAATTCAAATGTCATATAAATAGATAGCAAAACCATGAATGACAATAAATAACTAAGAGACAATGTTATGACTTTATTTACAAAACTAGCGGCCGCCCGCGGTTTCACCCGCGTGGTTCTAGTTCCCGTGGGAGTTGATCAAAATCCTTTCTTAGCGGATGCCTACGTCATAACATCTACCAGCATGCCAAATTTCAACCCGATCCGTCCAGTAGTTTGGGCTGTGTGTTGATAGCTATCTATGTCAGTCAGTCAGTCATTCATGTCATTCATTCGCATCGCATACCAAGTGAAAATCAATATTTGGTATTGATTATGCCACTAGCACTCTGGTACTATAATCGAGGTCATGGGTACGATTCCCGCCTTATTTTTGAGTTTTGATGATGATAGAGGATACTTTCTAGAGACACTACCCTTTCCTTTCCACTACTCCAAGAGGTGCTCCTTCCCTCTTAAGAGGGATAGTTTTAAACTTTTTTTTTATTGCAATGTGTAACAAGACGAGCAGATCGTACACCTGATGGTAAGCACCACGTCTGCCCTTAGGCAGTTCAGTGCCAAACAGTAACTACCTAAGCATTTACTGTCTGGCACCACCCTGCGCCCGCTACACCGAGACGACAGTTATTAGGTCTCATATAACCAGTAATTTCACTAGCTTCAGTGCCCTTTCCCCGAAACATAGAAGTGATTGACACACTTCTATTTCACGGGAAAATATATGGCACTGCGGTGGTACCCACGTAGAAGGTCCGAAAACTGTGTGGAGATGGTAAAGCGCAGTCAGACTATCAAGCAACCCAGGAATTGACAAGTCCAGTTATACGACGTAGCATAGAAGATGGTAGGAATTATTCCACTCCTACCATCTTCTATGCTACGTCGTATCCCATAGCGACCAGCAAAACTCTTGCATTATTAAAAATTATCCTATCATATCACAAGAGTAAACTCTGGAAATACCAAGCCAGGGACAAAAAAAGAAAAAAAAAGTCCAGTTATTACATTGGTGCGACTGCCATCTGACCTCCGTAACTCTTGACAGGAGATTTAAACCAAATGGATCATGGTTACACAACCACTCGACGATGTTTTCCGGGCAACTGGGTTCATTTATACGCGTATTAATTTCTTGTATGCAAAAATCGAACCTGCGACCTCCGTTGTAATAACGAAATTCTCTGCCATTACACTAAATTGGTTGCGATTTATAAATATCCTAGAGAGTTTTTGGGTTATCCTACTAATCCTACTAATATAATATAATACATATTATAAATGCGAAAGTCTGGATGTTTGGATGATTGTTTGTTACTCAATTACGCCTAAACGGCTGAACGGATTAAAATGAAATTTGGCAAACGTATAGTTTATAACCCGGATTAAGACATAGGCTATAAAATTCCCACGGGAAACGTCTCATTCCCACGGGATACCTATTTGAAAAAAGAAATTACGCGCAGGTAAAACCACGTACGGAAGGCTAGTTTATCCATAAAACAAGCTCTCCATAACATTACATTAATGAAAAACAAATAAATTATACCTTACGTAGTCTGCGTGTTATCAAACCTGACACGCCACTGTTTATCTTCGTATACGGTCACTACCGTATGGTCAAGTCAACTCAAGTCCAAGGTTAAAACAAAATTGTAATCACCTTGTATTAGCCACACGTACGTCGCTCCTCGGACGGTGTAGTCCACCAACTGAATACAGATTACAGTCACTATAATTATACAGTTGATAACTAGTGTTGTTGACGTGTCGTTTCGATAGTGACATAGTGATCGATATTTTAAACACCGTACAGTGGAGTTCACTAATTTGAAAAATCACTTGTTGTTGTTGATATGTTGATAGTGAAACTATTAAACCTATACTATTATAAAGTGGAAATATTTGATTGTTTGTATTGAATAGGCTCCGAAACTAATGAAGCGATTTAATCAATTCTTTCACTGTTGGAAAACTACACTATCAAATGTGGGGGAAGGGGGGATATTTAAAAAAAGAAATTAGTCCCGGGTGAAACCGCGGAGGTGACCACTAGTTATCGATAAAATATCTTGAAGCTACGGAAAATTGTAAGAATTAGCGTTTTATCTAATCTTCAACTTCAACCTATCTATTAAAATATTTGATACATGGATGTAAAATAGGTATCAGCGTATGAAACATTTTAATAATTTACACCATAGATTGTAAAATTCGACACAGCAGATGTATCGAAATATAATCATAGCTAACATATCGATATACTTGGGAGTCATGATTGACATCACTACTGATAGTAAATTCAAACTTTTATCATATTATGTATTAATACGCATGCTAGACTTAAAAAGCCATAAGCGACATAAGATAACACTATCTGTTGCGCCAACAAACCGCGTTTTACACTTGTTTGGGGAGATACTCACTCAGCATGACAAGATGGATATTTTTGCAGACAGCATGATGAGCACAGAACACAATTACTCATGATGAGTTTGCTGACGTCACTCCACGTCGTTATTGATAATATGTTGACATTTGACTTATAGTCGAGTCATTTTAATAGGTCACATTTGACAGTTCATTTATGCAAAGAAAAATATTCCTTACGCTAAAGGAATAAAACTCAAGAAAACAACATCAGAATTCTTATTAATACAATTATTTATTTAGAAAATTAGACTCTTCTCCTGATCATAAGTAGGTAGCACTGTGTAGCACTTTTCTTTGCATAAATGAACTGTCAAATGTAATAATAATAATAATATAGCCCTTTATTCAGATCTAGCAATTACAATTTACAAACTTAATAACTAAACTAAAATTTCTTGTTTTTTAATTTTTTGCAGATCTGTTTGCCAGTCGGCAAAGGCCTTCTCCAACCGTTTCCACTCCATCCTATTTTGAGCTACTCTGCTCCAGGTCACTCCTGCCACTTGCTTGATGTCATCATCCCACCTTTTCTGCGGTCTGCCTCTTTTCCTTTTGCGTTCTCGGGGATACCATCTGGTCACCATTTTGCTCCATTTGTCATGACCTCTCATCAGATGTCCTGCCCATCTCCATTTCAGTCTTTTTATTTTTGATGTTACGTGTGTGGTTTTTGATTTGCCCCTAATGACCTTGTTTTTTATTTTGTCTGATTTTTTCACATTAAGCATACTCCTTTCCATTGCTAATTGGCAGACTTCAAGCTTCCTTGTCATTTCTTGTGTTATTGACCATGATTGGCAGCCATAAGTGAGAACGGGCAGTATGCAGATGTTAAATAAATTGCTCTTTGTGTTCATATGTAGTTCCTTGTCTTTCATAACCTCTTTCAAACTCCAGTATCTCTTCCAGCCATTGTCTATACTTCTCTCGACTTCTTTACGCATAGGTTCTTGTTGGGTGATGAGCTGCCCCAAATAGATGTAGTCTTCTGTGTGTAGTCTATTTCTGTTTTTTCCAATTGGATCTTGTTTTTAATTCCATTTGTCATCACTCTCGTTTTATCAGGGTTAAGTTTTAATCCTACCTTGCGGCTTTCAGTTGCTAAGTCTTTTATCATTTTACTTAAGTCATCCGATGTTTTGGCGAACAGTTCTTAAACGATTTTTGTGTTGTTATTATGTGTTCCGTTGGACGTCCGAAGTCCATTATGAGAGAGTACACCGTTTTCTTACGTCACAGCCGCTAGATGTCGCCAGATTCCCGTCACGTGACCCGCACCTGGGCGCCCCCTAGCGTGCTTTATGCGAAACATTTTGAACAAGTTGGTTAGCCGCCATTTTTGCTTCATTGTTGCGTCGTTTTTCGAATCGTTCACACGCCGTCAAAATAAATCAAAATTGATTTCATATTTTGTTTTTATGAATTCTTATAAATTTTCGAGATTAAAGTAGAAAATTTAGTTTGTAGTGTAAAAATACTATTGATAATTACACATATTCGTGATTTCCCGTTACGTTTAACGCAATTATAAAATTGAAAGTCTACCCGCGTTTTTCAACTGCTTCGAGAGAAAAAGATCGCGGTCGGGATCGAGTTCGCGGTCGGGAACGAGTTCGTCGTCTAGGAGCTAGGAGCAACCAGTGGTAGCTCGAGAGACTCGTCGTTGGCATCGTGCAGCGGGAGCCGCCGTGCGCCGCGCCACAGCGGCAGCCGAGCGCCGAGCGCCGGCGCCGGCGGGGCTGCGTGCTTGGAGTAGAGGTTTGACTTATTGTCTCGACAGTTGGTGAGTCTTAATAAATAATATTTTGCTGACAAACGCCATCACTGTCGCGCCCGGCTCGAGTTTATCGTGAAATTCTTCGAATGTTATTCCACCCGACGCGTGATCGTGATCGCGGCTAAAATCGACAAAATTGCTGATCCTAATGTTTCAATTAAGTTTATCTAGTGTTGACAAAACTACTCTGAACCGAATTGCAAAATTAAAAATTCAAGTATACAAAGACTTTATCTACTCAAATTGGAATCCGATTCTTTACGCTGAAATCTAAAAATAGAACATAACATTCCCTTTGCTGAACTGACGGTTAATGAGGAGCTAAGACGCTTCGAAGCTCTCTCCACTTCACTCATAATAAATAGTTCTATATCATAGCAAACGTAGTTTTTGCAGCGCCATCTAACGCTACTTTATACACAAACGAATTTGTAAATACCGCCCTTCAGGTGCTTATTAATTGGTTCACTGGCTCTGAGGTGAACTTAAACTCAAATTCTCTATGAAATTCCGCTTCACATGACATCTTGCAAATGACTTGCGGAAATCTTGCTGAAGCCTTAGAGCGTCGTCGCAAAGCGTGTTTCGAAACTTTTGAAAGATAAATACTCTCTTGGGAATACTTGTTTAAACCACAAGCTTCAACTGAATAACTACGAAATTTGGGGGTGCTAAGAAGCTTACCAAATATAGTAAGCCACTCCACCCTATGATGCCAAGATTTCCCGAACCTTCTACATCTTTCCAGATAGTTCGTTTTATACAATACCACCACGACTAACTGCTCTCTGCAGTAATAAAAGTAACTTGCGCTTTCGAAAAAATAACGAAACCCTCAACAACAAAAAGGAAGGGGAGCGAAATATCAGTAGAACCCATGGTAACCACAAAAAGCATAAATGAATTCACAAGGTTCTCTTTGGGCGGCTGTCTTGGGCATTATCAAAATGTTGCGGGTCTTTTCAATCCAACAAGGCCGCGGCTATCCCAAAAATGATAATGGTAGCTACCTCATACCTTTCATTCGGACACTGCCTTTACTTTTACCAAACCTAGGCGTATTAACATAGTTTCAAACGCTAGTTTCAACAGAAATGACATTCGAAACTCAAGATATGGTTCACAACGGCATTCTGGAACTAGTTTCGATGTCTCCGTATTTTATTCCTCATCTGTTTCTCAAAAAACGAAAATAACGAAGAGAATCGCGTCTTTCTAAATTTAAGGCCTTAAACCAATGTATGGCACCGAAGCATTACATGCCAAGATTCCTTGAGATTGGGCATTGGATGAGGAAATTAGATTATATCAAATTATCAGCCTAGCGTTCCCATTAGGAACCGTAACCGATGCTCCCTCTCTGCGCATCAGTTGCAACGGTTGTCTTTTACAAATGACAATCGCATGCACATGAGTTGAATCCCGTTTCAAAGGAATACAAGTTATAGTTTTGCACACCAAGACCAGCGTGTAAACATCTAGGTTGATTCAATCTGAAAAAATCGGCCACAACTCCAACCAAAACGATCAAATTAAACGGGCATCTGCTAGGACACATTAATCATTACCAAGTCCCTACCAAGTAAATTATCTGGGCATCTGCTGGGACACATTATTCAACACCAAGTCCCCACCCAGCAAATTATCTGGGCATCTCCTGGGACACATTACTCAACACCAAGTCCCTACCCAGAATCCGTCAAGAGTCTGTCGATCCGCCTCGCAACTGGCAGTTGGACCCTCAAGCAGGCGCAATGCCTCTTAGGTTGTCCAATTTTTGCGACCTTCATCACCCTCCGGGGAAGGTTGCATTGCCGTCATCGTCAGCGTTACAACAATTTGCTGCGGAAAACACCACACAGAATTGTCCAATTTCCAAACGATATGAAAGTCGAGCTCGAATGGTGGGCAAGAATAGTGAGGAAGACACACTCCACATCATGCGATCACCGATACCTAGATATAAAGATGTGCAGCGAAGGTCTCTAGTAAATAACAAGAAGTTAAATCAGTGTACAGAGAAATTAGCACTACAACGCCAAAGAGATGTAAACGTATTGGCCGCCACGGCAAAAGAAGCTTAAGCTCTCGCTCCACGGTGATTGTGCAGACTGACAACAGGACAGTAGTGTCAACATCAAGAACGAGGACGGAACAAAATCGACAGAAGAACTGTTCGCTCTGACGGACAATTTAAATGTTGTACTCATTCCTCACCACCTTCCTGGAATATACAACATGGAAGCCGATCACATCTCACGCAAGCGCGTCAGATCGGAATAGCATCTACAAAACAGAAGCATCGCTAAACATTTTCAAAATATGGGGAACACCAAGCATCAATCTGTTCGCTTCAAAGTTAAACGTGTTCAAAACAGCGTATACCATACCGAGCTATGTTACGCTAGACTTGTCAGACTCGAGCGCCAGTTACCATAATGCTATCAGCAAGTACTGGTGTTACGACCTGGTATGAGTGTTTTCATCGCCCGAACTAATCCCTCGAGAACTTCATCATCTCAACGTGGCATCGGGTAGCTCCATACTCGTAACAGCCCAATTGTAAAAAGCCATTTTCTGAAGGCCATACCTAAAGTCTCGTGCATTAACACGAACAATGAAAATTCAGAACCTTCAGACTACGTTGGTGAATACAGTGACCAACAGACATCCAGCACAAATCCTGCAATTTAAGACTTGGCTTGTTATGAGTGGGACGTACTTGCCAAGATCTGTGGTCCCTTGAAAGAGATAAACCTCTTCGAATCATGCTGGAGACCCTCATCCCGAAAGACATATACTCCAACAAAATAGACTAAATGGACAGTTTGGCAGGAAAATAACGTATTGTCGCACTCGCCACAACTATGTCAAGCAAGTAACAAGATATATGGACATTTTAGCAGGAAAATAACATAATGTCGCACTCGCCACAACTATGTCAAGTAACAAGATATATGGACAGTTTGGCAGGAAAATAACATAATGTCGCACGTAACAAGATTTTAATTTTTTTGCCTAGAAACCTCGCGTATCTTACAATTCTGGTGCACAATAAATAAACAATGAAATCTGTTTTGTGATGCCGTTTCTAATGTCAAAATCTTTAATAATTACATTGCGAAACATATTCTTAAAGCAATTTCACTAGCTTAACCAACAAGTCCCAAACTTCCTATATCGGATGCGAGAGTCGTTATACAAACCTTAAAAAATAGTTACCCATGAAATTCATAACAAAATATTTGGAGACGTACGGCTACGTTGCTAGCATCAGGTCGCAGGATTCACGATTTGCCTTTGTTACATTGTGATCCAGATCATTTCATCGATAATGTAAATTACCATTATTGTGTATTATTTTCCTACATCGTGTATTTTGCTCAAAAATAGATTTATCTTTATATTAACAACATCAAGTTGAATATTACTACATAGCTTCTCCAGATAAAAATATAAATCAAAATTTTTTTGCTTAGTTTCTGTAAAGGTACAAAGAATTTTACAGGCCACGTCACTTCTATTTATAACGTTTAGAATTCCGGTTTAGGGCCGCCACGCCTATGTAATTGGTGAATGGGTCAAACGAGGATTAAGTGGTGCTGGTAAACATGCGCCCCCTGGTACCTGCCGGACGGCAGTTTTGTTTTTAAATTTTAGTGAAAACTACCCTATCAATATGACTTTCTCGCTAAGGCTAACTGGCAACATGAATGCACATTTAGAAAGTTTCACCGGAAAGTTTGAGGTAACAAACGGAACTATTACAGAAAAATCTTAATCAGATATTTTTCTTTCTTCAGATACCTAGTTAATTGATTATAAGCTTTGAGGAAATATTCTTCACAGTAAGATTAAAGCTGTAATTCATAATATTACATCCGATGAATAAAAGTATTAATTATCCTTTGTTTTCATTCACATTGTTGCATCCAGGTGCTTTCATTAATTTATCACAAGCCGCCAGGAGATAACAAACACATCTCTCATAATGGACTTCGGACGTCCAACGGAACACATAATATAAAAATTTTACCTTCCAATAAAATTTGTATTATGTTTCCTGAGACGTCCGAAGTCCAAGTAAGGTCTACCTGGCCTACTTTACAATCATTATGAGCCGAACAATGAAGCAAAAATGGCGGCTAACCAACTTGTTCAAAATGTTTCGCATAAAGCACGCTAGGGGGCGCCCAGGTGCGGGTCACGTGACGGGAATCTGGCGACATCTAGCGGCTGTGACGTAAGAAAACGGTGTACTCTCTCATAATGGACTTCGGACGTCTCAGGAAACATAATACAAATTTTATTGGAAGGTAAAATTTTTATATTAGTGTGTAGGTGTGTAGTGTGATTTTTTTTATGGTATAGCGGGCAGACGAGCATGCGGCACACCTGATGGAAAGTGACAACCGCCGCCCCGTTCTGGTTCAAATGCGATCTTTATCCTCTTTTATGTAAACGCAACATAGGATTTCTTAATCTTTGTATTAATATGTATGTATAAATGATATGATTTTTATTCAATGAGGGCGCAACTTGTCTACACCAATCACCTTAACAAGGAAACCCGACAAAAGGACTCGTATACGATTCCAGCCACTGACATTTAAATGCATCGACTTTTCTTTAACGCTTTTGTGTTTAGTAAAAAATAAAAAAACGAGAACATTTCAATTGGAGAGCTTTACACCCATCCCTCGCAACATTTCTATATTAATGTTTAAAATTTATAAATTACATTATTTAACTTAGCATTATTGTAAGTTAGCACGCGAGAATAGGTACTCGCAGATATTTCGTCTTGCGTGTCAAAACACGGCTCCTACTTCCTTGTTATTCAAATAAGTAAAGTAAAATAGAAAATTGTAATATTTTGTATGTCCAATACTCATATTTGTTTGTCTCAAGTAAAAGCAGTACCTAGTAATGCTTAGTTTCGGGCTAGATGAAGCTGTGTGAATAATGTCCAGAGATACTTTTTTATTTATTGATGATCGTAGTTAAATAAAATAGTCCTCAGATCTATCATCCATTTATTAATTTTATTTAATAAAAATCACAACTCGATCTTCTTCTTTCTAAACTCCCTAAACCGTTCAACAGCATTCAGGACATCTTGGCTGAATTCCACCGGGTGTTCCAGGGCGAAGAAGTGTCCCCCCTTGTTCATAACCGTGGTTCCTAGGAGGTTGGGGTACTTTAGCCTCAGGACCGGAGGAGGGAAGTACAGAATCTCGTGTTTAGCTTGGAGAGCCCATGTTGGTACTTCTGTTGGTATCCTGTAAAAGAAGAAAAAATGCTTAATTCTTCACATAAACTTAAACAGATTACAGGAATAGAGACTTAGATTTAGGGTTGCCATCTCTAAAATTTGGAAAACAGGACAAGACGCATGAAAACCCCGGATTTTAGAGTCCGAAAGCTGGACATGTCAACAAGATCTTTTAAACATATTCAATGTAATAAAAAACATCGTGGTGTGCGTGCATAAAGCGTGTCTCGCGGGCGGCCCAAATTTTTTTTATTTAAATATTTTTTAAACTGGGTCTACAAATAAAAACCTTCCCCGGACGCTCCCCGGATGCCCTCTAAACTAGGACAAATCCGGGGAAACCCGGACGGATGGCGACCCTACTTAGATTAAATACAATATCGAATGTGTGAACTGGAGCCTAAACTAGGGCGACCCTGTATTTCAGGCATCCTAGTCCCACCCGAAAATGGTCAAGGGTAGGTATTGAATGACGTGATTGGATGCTTATGAGATACTAGCGGGCGCCCGCGGTTTCACCCGCGTTGTTCCCGTTCCCGTAAGAATTGATCAAAATCCTTTCTTAGCGGATGCCTACGTCATAACATCTACCTGCATGCCAAATTTTAGCCCGATACGTCCAGTGGTTTGGGCTGTGCGTTGATAGATATCTATGTCAGTCAGTCAGTCAGCCACCTTTGAGTTTATATTATATAAATGTTACATAGGTATTATGTGAAAAGATGATTTGATTATTCAATTGACGACGAGCCATTTGGCGTAATTGAGATGTCGGCTTTTACACCAAGAGGTCGCAGGTTGGATCCATATACGATACAAACATTTGTGTGCATAAACATGTCTGCTTGTATCGGTGTAGGTGTTTTTTTATAGGTACTAGCTCAGTTGGCAGACTGGCTCGCAGCTCACCTGATGGTAAGCGGCCACTGCGGCCTATTCCATTAAGGGACGCTTCACCTGGAAACGTCCCTCAATGTGCTGCCAGACTGTAGACTCATTTGATCTTCGTCTCTTCGAGCCTCTGATTTCAAGTGTACTCCAAGTGTTTGTTTCCAAAAAAAGCATATAAGAAATGTTTATCCGTTGTCTGGCAATCATAGTACAGCTATCCTTAGTTTGGAACGGGACTAATAATATCCCTAGGTATTTACACAGCGAATTAATAAATATTAAAAAAAAATCGTTAAATGCGTAACCAGTCATTAGTCTTAAAATTAAATCAAACTGTTTGGGTTAGTAGTCGATTCGCACGAAAATAATTCGTACTAAAGTTCACTTCACGGAATATTGATAAATGTGAAAAAAAAATTGGATACATAAATAGTGCATCTTTAAAGCCTACATAAATTAGAATTTTATCATAAATTCCACTTGAGCCCCCCGTTTGGATCCCCTAGGGTGTCCATAGATACTTACTATTCCGTTTGAACCCCCTTGGGGATCCACAGATACTTAATGTTACTCTTGGACTCCTTATACATAAAACCTTTGCAATAGACATCAAGAAGTTTAATTGATAGCATAAATCTTTGTTGATTTATTAATATTGGTGTGTTATTTAATAATTAAGTTTACTACTTTGATTTTTGAACAAAGTAAAGACAAAAACTTACTCGTCCCACTTCCTCACTAAATTCCTCTTGTTATAGCTCTCTGCGTATAGCCTTGCGCTGGTGGTGAAGCTGTTGGAAGCCCAGTACATCATCAGGTTGTCTAAGAGCTGTTCTTTGGAGAAGTGCAAGCCAAGACCGCCATCTGGTAGCCGCCTGTAGGCTGGGTTCGCACCTGACACGGTGAGACTTATGTAAAGTAAGTAAGCAAAGTGAGTTAAGTAAGTAAGTAATTAAGTAAAGTAAGTAGGTAATTAAGTAAACTAAGTAAGTAATTAAGTAAAGTAAGTAAGTAATTAAATAAAGTAAGTAAGTAATTAAATAAAGATTAGTGAAGCTCCAGGGAAGATATATTATTTTTTAAGTATGTAATTTTCATTGTAAATGAACTTTATGTTTTTATGGGAATAAATGTCTTTGAACCTAAAGTGAGTAAGTAATGTAACTAAGTATAATAAGTAAGTAAAGTAAGTTAGTAAATAGCAGTCTATTAATGTCAGTACAAGTCGTCAGTACAAAATTCAAAGGATTATGAATTGGGCTAAAGATTTGGGTCAATATTCGACATTCAAGCCAAGCGAGACAACAATTTGTCAAAAATGCCGTGTGCAGTTTCAGAGGTGTACGAACTATTCCAAAAAAATAAACTAATCTCAATATGCATTTATAGGTGAGTTTATTAATTTTTTTATTTATTCAAATTATACGATGTTAAGATACTTTTACTTTCATGACTTACAGCTAATTACGAATTAAATATATTTTAACAAATCGTTTATTATTTAAGACAGTCAAACGGTCTCCCTAGTTAGTTTAAATAAATTAGGTATTGAAAAAAAAAGTATTATGGCACTTGGTAGCCATTTAAATTTTGTATATCTCTTTCTCTCGTAATGCCTTATACATGGAAATAATATGCCTCATACAATGACGTTCAATTTATTGAACGTCATTGGCCTCATATCATTTATTTCACTTATTCGTAAAACTTGTCAATGCGTGTGAAGTTTTAGATTCTGTCATCCGTTTGGCAGGCATCATAGAGTAATAAAAACGCCTGCAGGCATATACTATATCTTTGGGCAGGCCATAGACGTAATATATAGATAAATAACATTAATTCCATGGGGCAGGCTTTGAAACAAATAACATACGTTATTTTGTGTCATAACCAATTTATGTTTATTATGCATTTATGCTTTTTATAATGTTACTGAAGCAAAAATTTTTCTTACCTAAACAGAACTTTTCTAGAAGATAAGTGAGCACACCTGCAGGGGAATCAGCCATTGCAACTCCTGGAATATAAAAAAGAACAAGATTACAGGACCAACCAAAAAAGGCGATCGGCAACTCTAATAAGTATTTGCTCTGTGTTTTTAATGCTATAGGCCCCGGCCGTACCCACACAAAAATATAAAAAAAGTCTTGTTTTTAACGGCCTTCTACTCTTATTTAATGCATATAGAACTATTTAAAAAATACGTTTTATTTTAAAATTCCTCGTTTAAAAGTGTTTATCGTTATTTATAACTACGAAAACTAACTGTAAATTCGTCCAAAATAATAGATTTCAAACGGTTTTTTTTTAAAATTTGGCTTGCGCCTATCGATTGAAAATTAAACTACCTATGAATTGGCTGCAAGAAATTTGTCAATTATCCTTTTATTGATTTTTACGGATTTATTATTCATAATTTCGATCAAAGTTCGGACCGCCATTCCCCTTACGCGCCCATGCTAGTTATGACACAGGTGTTAGTTACTCAATCTACTTTGTAAAAGGTCTTTTTTTATTGCAATGTGTAACAAGACGAGCAGATCGTACACCTGATGGTAAGCGCCACGTTTGCTCTTAGACAGTTCAGTGCCAAACAGTAACTAAGCAGTTACTGTCTGGAACCGCCTTGCGCCCGCTACACCGAGACGACAATTATTATGTCTCATACCTAAGGTATCTGGCTTCGTAGCCTGTAGGTGGAAATAGCCAGATTCTTCTATTAAAAATGAAAGGGTTTTCTTCAAGGGGTATATCCGATCTACCAAAGCTTCGTCGACTAGCATAGTTTTGAAATAGGAGAACATTGATAAAATCAGAGATGCTTTAGAAGACATCGTTATTGGCAAGTTTGTGTGGTATCCTAGGATTTCCTGAAATTAAAAAAATGAGTCAGTATTCAATTAATTTTCTATGTAAAGTTCTAAAGGTTGACTGGAAAAGATTGCTATTAGCGATAAGTTCGCTTACATTGTACCACTCAATTAAGTAGGTATAATGTTTATTTTTCTTGTTAATTTTGTGCAATAAAAATATCTACCTATCTGATTTCTAAGACAAAATGCAAATACTACATCGTAATTTTATGTGCAACTTAACTAAACTTTTTCCCATTTAGGCAATGATAGTGGCCGAATGAATGTGTCTGAAGGATGAAATGTTCCGAAATTGATTTCAAGCACAGAAATCTAAATATTTCAAGTGTAGTGGAGCCAGCTCCCACATTAATATTGGCGGAACACATGCAGAGGTCGGGGTGGTAGCAAGCAAGTCGGACTATGAAAAGGACCATGAACTAAAAATAACTTTTGTAAAATACTGTATACCTAGAACTTTTTGGAGAGAGATAAATACATTTGTGTATATCCATACACGTGTCACATTTACATTACCTTAGGATATAAAGTAGATATAATGCTGCATATCACACTGCCCCAGTCGCCTCCTTGAAGGTAGAACTGTTTGTAGCCCAGTCTCCTCATTAGATTCCTCAGAACCACAGCCATCTCAGCAGTTCCTAACCCTGGTCTTACAGCAGGCTGAAAGATAAATATAAATTTCTCTGGACATCATTCACACAGCGCCATCTAGCCCCAAACTAAGCATTAGCTTGTGCTATGGGTGCTAGACAACAAATAAACATTACTTATATACTTTTTTTTTGTAAATTCATACACATTATACATAGAAACACCCCCAGACCGATAAAAACAGACATGTTCAGGCACACAAATGTTTGTTGTACCTTGCGGGGATTGAACCCGCGACCTCTGGTGTAATAGCCGACTTTTCGACCATTAGTACACCAAATGGCTCGTCGAAGATTTCAATAAATTAATAAAATCGAGATGTGCGAGTCGGGGAAAATATCGCCGTTCCTGTTTTCCCCAAACCCAAACCAGAGAAATGATTGCTCCCTCGCATAGACGCTATTTGCGACATGATTTGGCAATATTAATGGGGCATTAAACTAAAAAAAGACACAGATCTTGCTCTTATATACCTACTAACATTGCGTTTTTTTTATTGATTTGGATCCGAAGACTAGCTATTAGGTCTTGTACAGTCAAGTTCACTTTTGATACTATTATCAGCCTATCAATGTCTAAGTAATACTTGCTTATTATAGTTTGACAAAAGCACAATACTTTGTTCAAATGGGCAGTTGAACAGTTTATGGATTTTTTTGTTGCCTAGCTTTATGAATTGGTAATAAGAAGCTGATACCTTATTATCAATTATTCAGGTACTTATTTAACTTAAACTTTCTACGGTGTGGCACCTTTAAAGATTAAATAAAAACTCCTTACATCAGAAAACCCAAATCCTGGTAGACTTGGAGCGATAATCTCCAAAGCAAAGTTCCTGTCCTTGCTGATCGCGGTCAGGTGAGGTATGGCTTCGAAGAACTCTCTGATGGACCCTGGCCAACCATGGAGGAGCAGCAAAGGAACTACGTCAACGTTTGGTGAAACCTGAGATAAGTAACATAACGCCATAACAACTCTGGCTGTTTTACGGCAATATTATTATTGGTACCAGTCACTGACCTCTCTATTATACAAGTGTATAATTGAGGTCAGTGGAGCCAGTACACTTGAAATCAAAGACGAAGATCAGGGGGCTTAGACAAGATGACATCGCTTCATAGCTGGCGAATTTCGCTAAGTCCAATTTGCATGGATTTGACAGGTGCCTTAGAAAAGTCACGTGGTCAATTGATATTGAAATGTATGGGATTTGACATTCGCTATGGCAAATTTAGCGATAACGAACGTCATAATTGCCACTTGTCTAGGGGGGCAGATGAACCTACAGAGCGGCAGCATATTGAGCGACGCTTCCTGAAGTGGCCGCAGTCGCCAGTGTCTAAACACACTAAGGCCAGCGCCACACTTGACGGATCTTTCGCGACGGAACGTCAATATGCATTTAACATGCATTGGCGTCCCGTCGCGAAAGATACGCGAACTTTGTAGGTATTTTATAGAAAATAGAAATAGAAAAAACGTTTATTTGGCACCAAAAATACAACACAGGATAATTATATAAAATGAACTTAAACTACAAGATAAAATATAACAATTGAACTTAAAATAATAACAATATTAAACTTACAATACTTATTTAACTAAAATTTTGGAGCCAAAATGGTCTCCGCTCAGCATATGACCGCAACGGCAGGTGCGCGTGACGGTCGCTGGTATTCTGCTATTTTATATGTTAGATCACCATCAGCAATCAAACCGAAATTCGGTCGCGTTAATATGTGCTCTACGAAATAAGTTCCCGCTGAACTTACGAACGAATATCTGCACAGTGTCGTCAGTAATTCAAATAGCATTGTAAACGTAATCATCATGCCTTTTTTAGACCCTTACTATCGGGGAGCTGCGGGCCTGTGTCTGCCAACTGGTCTAGTACAAAAACACTTACCTCAGGTCTAATCCTAATGAAATGAATATCCAATCCCTGTACATTAGTTTTGAAATGGGGATATCTGTTCATCTCTTTCTCCCTCGCGTTGAAGTTGTAGCTCTCAGCCCAGTAGTCCAGCCAGCCCTGTAGCTGATCAGTGTTGAACCCGTACTCAAACCCAATACCCTCCAATGGTGGGGTGAATGATCGAGTGTTTCTTAGGCGGTATTTCAGGTCGTTCACCATCTGTAGAAACCAGTTATTTACTTAGAAAGAAAGAATGAAATAAGTAGAAGTTCGAATCTCAATATATTATACTAATATTATAAAAAGGAAAGATTTTATTGTTTGTTTGTTTGTATTGAATAGGCTCCGAAACTACTAAACTGATTTGAATAATTGACGACGTTAGAACCATAATGATCTAAGTGACATTTTTGTCAAAATCGATATTTTGTTATTAACATCCCAAAAAAAGACATATTTTTCATGCCACACTGATCCAAGTGCTTATTATAGCAATTTTCATAAGGAAACTCATATCGGTCGCTTTGGAATAGGACAATTTCAGGAACAAATCCAAACGCATTTCCCTCGTTTTCTCAAAAAGTTGAAAATGTGACTTGGATCACTATGGTTCTGACGTCGCTAATTCTTTCACTGTTAGAAAGCACCACTATCCCCGGGTGACAAAGGGTACTTTTTATCCCGGAAATGTCGGGGGAAGGGGGGGATAGGTATTTGAAAAAAGAAATTACGCGTGGGTGAAACCGCGGAGGCGGCGGCTAGTGTCTAAATACATAATATAACAATAAGGATTTTTAAAATTCATGATGGCGGTAGATTTCACCCTTCCAGCTAGCTAGTTGAACTCTAAAAAGGCCTTCCACCAATCAACCAGACCAATTTTTCTACTTACATCATCACCAAATCTTATCCTGAAAGGCCTGATGCTGGTATCCACCTTCCCTTTTAGGTCTTCAGGGCCCCACCACGCATTATTATCCAGGTCAGGAAGAGGTGGTGTGACTAGGTAGATATAGTACAGGAGAAAGAGGACTACCGCTACGACAGGAGTGAGAAGAGTCAAGAGGA
Organism: Mecyna flavalis; assembly: GCA_949319885.1. Lineage (NCBI taxonomy): Eukaryota > Metazoa > Arthropoda > Insecta > Lepidoptera > Crambidae > Mecyna > Mecyna flavalis. Next base: position 2,015,254 of record OX439417.1, on the reverse strand, counting down.
GACATTTCATCTGAAACAAATTAAAAAAATATATATTTTTTTGGATAAATGAGAAAAAAAACGGAAACTAAAAGTAAAGTCGAATCTTATGATCTGAGGCCCTAGACAAGCGGCACTTATGACGTTCGTTATCGCTCAATTTGCGATAGCGAATGTCAAAACCTGTAATTTCAATAACGATTGACCACGTGAATTTTCTAAGGCACCTGTCAAATCCATTCATTTGAAGTTAGCGAATTTCGCTATCGCTGTCAAAATGTTACTTTTACCCTAGCATTCTTCCGGTGGACCTTTTGGACGTCAAAGTCGTGTCTATATTTGACAAGCACAGGCACAGCGGGCCCTGTGCGCCAACGTCTTTATTAATTTGACAAAAACCCTATCTCAAAAAATATGAAATAAATTATGTTTATAAGGTTAATTATGTTATCCCGCAAGAATGTGCTATTATTTTAGGGTTTAAACTATGTCACTCTCCAACAGCCAAACTAACCATATTCAAAATATCGAGTCTATCAGTTGCTTTATTGCAACGTAAAGGTAAGAAAACATCAATGTTCATGAAGCTATTGAAAAGGTCCCCAAGGAAGACTGGTCTAAATTCTTTTTGCAAAGGTTTCAAACGGTTTTAAATTTTGTATTATAAATTTTGTATCACCTGTATGTTTAATGTTTAAATGTAGCTGTTGTGATAGAAATAAATGATTTTTTATTATTTATTATTATATAAACAATCAATGAAAAATTAGCAAAATATTTATTAGAATTTAGAAACTTTTCCAATCCAAATATCGGCTACTAAATCATTTTATTGTTTAGAGAAAATTAGCAATATGTAACGACGAGAGATACATAAAAAAATATTGGGTCATGATAACACAATAATTTATTTATTTATTTATTTAAACTTTAATGCACAATCAAGAGTACATAAGGCGGACCTAATGTCATGATATTTACTCATATCGAGGTTACTAATCAATAATAATATAATTATTCATAACAATAATAATATACAATAATAAAATTATAGTTACGTACATTCCTATATTAATCTAGTAATTTAGTTTTGTTGTGAGATTATAAGGTTATCAACATATTACTAGATTAATATAGGAATAAAATTTAAGGTTAATTAGGAATGCGTATATTCTTTTTAGGTAGGTGAACACAGAAAAACCCATAATATTAGGTAGGTACGTTATTTGAAAATGATTGGTTACAAATGAAATTTTATTGCTTCATAACAAAAAAAAATATTTAAAAAAATATAATAGACCACTATAATTTATAATGTAGAATTATTTGGAAGATTTTTTGGAGTGCGTGTTGGTATGAGTCGACTGATACCCACTCCAAAAAAATAACTAAACAATAATTTGTAGGTACATTACATAATATCACACAAGAATACATCATTATTGTTTTAACCATTTTAAATAAAAAAATAATCATCATAATCGGTACACAGTAAAAAGTTTTACGATGTACTTTTTTTACAGACAATTTTATTTATTTTATTTTGTTTATTTAGGAACAGCAAACAGCTACAAAATATAACATTAAAAAACAATATAAAATAACTAAATAAACAATTAAAAATTATTAGAAAAAATGGCAAGTTAATATAATAAATATAAATAAATACAAACCTTTATAAAATATAAAACCACGAAATAATAAATAAGTTTAGTTAAAAATCACACTGCACATAAATATTTTATTGAGTAAATTCCACTATAACACACACTATGTACACTGCTTTAAATCTACAATTTATTTCACAATTTAACCTATATATTCACGAATAAGGAATTTAATTATTAGGTATATAAGTTTTACTATAGAGCGATATAAATGCGTATGCACCTATTCATGCTCGTTTAATGTTTGGATAATTTATTAGTCTAGTCGCACTAGTCTGCAGATCTGTGATTTGCTACAAAAACAAAGTTATGTAATGATCCTTGAACTCAAAAACATGATCCACGATGATTCTACAAAAACAAGTTTTTTACTTGCTTAAATGACTCCAAATGACTCTGATAGCAAAATAAATTGCTTCTTAGTAACAGCATTTAACACTAAAGTTTGTGACTGTATGCTAGTCTAGTGTAGTACATAGGTAAAATAATATAAAAGAGGAAAGATTTGATTGTTTGTTTGTATTGAATAGGCTCCGAAACTACTGAACCGATTTGAAAAATTCTTTCACTGTTTGATAGCTACTTTTTATCCCGGAAAAAAATACGCGCGGGTAAAACTAAACCAACTTAACTTCTAAATATTCTTTTTTCTTACTAATTTCTACATTAAAAGTAAATTTTTAACACAATGTAACTATTGACAATCCCTACGAAGTGGGATTTCATAAAAAATGGTTAGATAATTATACTCTTTATTGCACAAAATTATAAAAGAAAAATATGTTACAAAAATGGTTATATTTTTATTGAAAAATTTAAAGATACAGAAGCTACTAGCTTAAATAGATTAATTTAATAAAAGTCAACAAGAAATATTATTAGATGATGATGATTCTCTTATCTCACGAAGTCGTACGATGGGGTGCGTGAGGCGCGTGCCGCGGCTTTGCTTGCAAATTCATTACCAATTGCGGGGTGATGGTTGTTGATAGAAGAGGGGCTTATGATTAAATTGAAAATATACTAATATAGTAAAAAACCAACAGATAGACTGGGATTTTTTTATTTTTTTTTTTGGTTTCTGTCGCTATTTGATACGACTATTTGACAGAACGTAAAGAGAGGTTTGGAGATAAATAATTGAAAATGGAGTAAAATATCGTATTGTAAACAAAGGAGTAAATTATTTATTTGTAAATGTAGGTACGAAACAAAATGACAAGTTTTTTTTTTTTTTTGTAGAATAAGTAGATGAGGACGGAGTATGTGAGATGTGGTGTTGGGCCTCCAGGGCCCCCATGAGATGGAGGCTGATGGGTAGATTTGGTAGCACAATGAAAGTCAGTCTTGTGTAGAGTGAATGAATCCATCTTTATTACTGAGTGCCGCTTATATACTAATATTGAACGTGCGTTACGTGTTGTAGAGGAGAAATACCATAACGTATAGGGAAGGTATCTTATCAAGATCAGAACGTGATATTCCTTTATTCCATCCATCACACCTCCCCTGAAACGTTAGGCGTCCCTCCCCTGAGAAGAGTGCCCTTACATCGTGTTTGGTTTTCCTATCTATCTTTGTACATAACAAATCATTCCTAGCATCAACATGTGCTTTTTGTAACCCTTCCCCTGAAAGGACGAACTTATATTCATAGTACGAATTACCTCTAAAAATATTTTATAAAATAACAATTTGACTATAGATCTCAAAATTAACAATAATACAAAACATTTCGCCTCTGTTAGCAATCGCATACTTCCCAAAAAAAATAACATAAGTAATGTGCACGACGAGAATCAGTTATGTAAATAGTGTTTGTGGATATTCAGTGTGTGCACGACGAGAATTAGTTATGTAAATAGTGTTTGTGGATATTCAGTGCATATAAAGTTATCTGTGAAAATAAGACAATGTTCCGCAACTAGTGCTAGGTTAAGCGAGCGTTAGCGTGTAAGTTATTTCGTATTGTGAATAGGTTAAGATGTTTTTATATTTTTATTTGTTGTTTAAGTTATTAGGTAGGTTAGATATAAGTTTATTAATAAAGAATACTTCCCTTTTGTGTACATTATTACCCGAGAAACTAGAATAGGACTGCGCGGCGCCCGGCTGAGTAGTGAGAGCGCGGGAGTCGCGCAGCTGAGGCTGAGGCGGGGGGCGAGGTAGTATAAAATAGCAGGCGGGGAAAATGCGCCGCCACTCGCCCGCCGCCGGCCGTATGACGATGTCACATACGTATTAGGATAGGGGAAAGGTAGAATAATAAGAAAAACATGTATTAATAAACGTATATTATGTAAAACCTATGTAAAATGACGAAATAAAGATTTTGCCCCCCGCAAGGGGTGGGGTGAGGTGCGGAGAGGGAAGGGGAAGGAGGGTAGCCCGAAACTGTATAAAAAACGGGCCCCTAGCCCCCAGATTCATTCGCTTCACTCGCCTTACCAGCTGAAACAATAAGAAGAACAAGATCCGCCGGAATACTCTCCTGCACCTACCTCAGCCTTGCCAGGGCATACTGAAGAAAGAGTACCTACCGTGTTTTATTCCTCCCGTAACGACCATCCACCTACTACAGTCCACCATCACCTACCTTCGGAGTCGTATGACCCACATTGCATGGTCATTCGGAGCCGGATCTACGAAGAATCAGCACGATGGTCGTTACTAGGAGTAATCACGGAAAGGACTCGGAAGAGACGTCAGGCAGTGGCAACACCACTGGCACCGGCGAAACCACTACTACCGCCATCACTGGCGGGACTAGCACCACCGCCGGTACCGGTGAAACCGGCACCACGACGGCAACAGAGAACACAACGACTACGTCGGGCACAGGCCGGACCACGGCCACGTCGGCTACAGGCCGAACTACGGCCACGGCCCGCACGGCCACCACGTCGAAGAGTGTGGCCCCGCCCGATACCTCCGGTATCGCCGCCACGCCCGTCGCCGGTTCCATCGCCACGATCGTCGAGCGGCCACTGTCGGCCGCCCAGATGCCGCCGCCACAGCAAGCGCCAGCGCGGGTGCCTAGGCCCGCTCGGTCACGCCGATCTGGATCCTCCGCCAAGAGACTCCTCGCGGAGTTGGAGGCTAAGGAGAGGCTGGCCGAGCTGGAGCTGAGGCAGATCCGCGCCGAAGTAACGCTGGCACAAACCAGAAAGCAGAGGCAGCAATTAGAAGAGCTGTCCTCTGATTCAGGAGAGGACGAATTAGCACCACGACGGATCTCCGACTGGCTCGACCGCCGACCTACGCGGGCGAGTCAGATCTCGTACGAAGAGGAGTTAGCGCCCGTATTAGAGGCAGAAAAGGAAGCGATAGAGATACGTCCACTCACCGGGAACCAACGAGGTCAAGCCGCCCGCGCCACTGAAGATCGCGACCGGCGGGAGCCTGAAGATACTCCGCCTCGCCCCGTGGTCGACGTTACGTCGCTCACCGCCGCGCTAACAGAAGCCCTCACCGTGTCGAACAGAGCGGCAAGAAGACACATTCCCGACTTACCACCGTTCAGTGGTATGAGTCAGGAGTGGCTCTCGTTCAAGGCGGCATACGTCGAGACAGAAGAATGCTTCACAGCGAGTGAAAACGTCTCAAGAATAAGAAGAAGTCTGAAGGGGGTCGCGCTGGAGGCCGTCAGCGCCCTCCTTATTAGTCAGCCGCGCCCTCAAGACATCGTCAGCGCTCTCGAAAGAAGATTCGGGAGACCCGACGCGCTACTTATCAATGAAGTAGAGAAAATGAAGAATCTCCCTCGGCTCACAGAAAACCCGCGCGATTTATGCGTATTCGCCAGCCGCATAGCCAACACCGTCGCTACCATCGAGCTACTGAGGCGCCCGCAGTACCTGCATAACCCAGAGGTACCGCGCCTTATTATCGAGAAACTTACGGCGATACTTCGCAACAAGTGGTACGACTACGCGGCTGCGAGCGACGACACGCCCGAATTAAAGAAAATCGCAGAGTTCCTTAACACCGAGGCAGACAAGTGCGCGCCCTACGCGCCGCTAGAAAACACAGGCGACTATAAAGAAGCAAGAACGCCAAGAAAGAAGATTGAACGAACATACGCCGCGGCAACAGAAACACAGAAGAGGTCCGCATTAGAAAAATCGTCGTGTCCATGCTGCCGCGGGGATCATCATCTACCCGCCTGTCACGAATTCTTAAAGGCGGACACAAATGACCGATGGGACATCGCTAAGAAAAATCAAGTTTGCTTCCGCTGCCTATCAAGTAAGCATCGCCGCATCGTCTGTCGAGCCAAGCCGTGCGGGGTCAGAGGCTGCACCATGCGCCACCACAGACTCCTGCACCACGAGAGACAGCCGCCCGCACACGGCGCGCCAGCGCAGCCCGACCACACCGCACAACCGAAGCCAGAACAGTCAATCGCCCCGACAGTCGAACAAGTCGCCAGCCACACGTCGAGATCAAGCCGCGCATACCTCAAGATAGCACCAGTCACCCTGCGCGGCCCGCAAGCTGAAGTTAAAACATACGCGCTACTCGACGAGGGCAGCACGGTGACACTCATCGACGACGCGATGGCAAGAACACTCGGGCTCGACGGGCCGACCGACCCCATGTGGGTACAGGGCGTGGGCGGCACAGAGATGGCACACAAAGACAGCAAGAGAGTGAAAGTCAAGATAAGAGGCCTGCATAGCGACAACGAGCTACACATCGAAAATGCCCGCACCGTCGCAAGTCTAAACTTCACTACTCAGTCGATCAGCGAGCGGGAAATAGAAAACTGCTTACATCTGGAAGAAATCAAGAGCGAGTTGCTATATCAAAACGCAACCCCGAAAATACTCATCGGTCAAGACAACTGGGAACTCATCGTGTCACGTGACATTAGAAAGGGACGGCGCGATCAGCTGGTTGCTTCGAGAACTCTCCTCGGCTGGGTGCTACACGGCTGCCGATCCTCCAAGGCGGCCCCCGTAGCATTCTGTTGTGCTCACCTCACTCAAGCAGAGCACACAGACCCGATGGAAAAGATGATGAAGGAATACTTCGAGTTAGAGTCGCTCTCTATAGAACCGAGAAGACAGCGGAGCGACCCAGAGGCCCAGGCGGTACGCCTGTTGGAAGAGAAAAGTCGACGCCTACCCGACGGCAGGTTCGAAACAGGCCTACTCTGGCGAACAGAAAACGAAGAAATCCCGAACAACCGCAGCGACGCGCTCAAGAGGCTACATACGCTCGAGAGGAAGCTCGACCGTGATCCCAATCTGAAAACCCAGTATGAAGAAAGAATCGACAATCTCATGAAGTCTGGCTACGCCGAACAAGCACCTGCCGCGCCCGCCGGGAAGACATGGTACCTGCCGCACTTCGCAGTCATCAATCCCGAGAAGAAGAAAATAAGGGTGGTACACGACGCGGCGGCTAGATCACACGGCCGCAGCCTGAACGACATGCTACTCCCCGGGCCCGACCTACTACAGTCATTACCGGGAGTGGTAATGAGATTTCGTCAGTATGGAGTCGCCGTCTCAGCAGACATAAAGGAAATGTTCATGCAGATAAAAATACGTGATGAAGACAGAGACGCACTGCGCTTCCTATGGCGCGGGAACCGACGGGAAGGAGAGCCGACAGAGTACCGCATGACATCTGTCATATTCGGCGCGTCGTCATCCCCGTGCACCGCGCTCTTCATCAAAAACAAGAACGCGAGAGAACACGCCGGCGAATTCCCCGAGGCAGCGAGAGCAATAGAGAAAAATCATTACATGGATGATTATCTGCAAAGCTTCCCATCGATAAGCGAAGCGAGAAAAATAACGTGAGACGTCGACTACGTGCATCGACAGGCCGGCTTCGAACTCCGCGGCTGGGCCGCGAACGACCAACAAGCCATCGGAGCAGTCACCGGGGGCGCAGAGCGAGAGGGCACGACGGTCCCCATCGGCGGGAGCGAGATAGAGAAAACGCTCGGTCTACTGTGGGACACAGGCGAGGACTGCATCAGCTTTCGTCTAAACACAAGGAGAACACCGCCCGAGGTGCTCGCTGACCTCAGGCCACCCACGAAGAGAGAAGCACTCAGCATCATCATGTCCATCTTCGACCCACTAGGCCTCATCTCGCCTGTTACAACACCGGCGAAGAGAATTATGCAAGACTCGTGGCGATACAAGACGGACTGGGACGAGACGATACCGCCCGAACTACAAGGCAGGTGGAGCGAGTGGCTACGCCAGCTGCATAGCCTAGGTACCTACAACATACCTAGGTGCTACGACATGCAACCCGCGGCGCGCTACGAGTTACACACATTCGTAGACGCAAGCGAAGAGGCCTACGCCGCCGCCGTGTACTGGAGGATGACGAGGCCAGATGGCAGTGTCGGGGTCGCCCTAGCGGCAGCCAAGAGCCGCGTGACACCGACAAGGCCTATATCAGTGCCCAGATTGGAGCTGCAAGCCGCATTGCTAGGCGCCCGCCTAGCTAGAACCGTCGAGGAAGAGCACGATTTCGCAGTCGCCGCTCGTATATACTGGAGCGACTCCCGGACGGCGCTAGCCTGGATACGCGCCGAGCCCCGCACGTTCAAGACGTTCGTAGCACATCGCCTCGCTGAAATCGAAGATTTAACAAAGAAAAACGAGTGGAGATGGCTGCCGACGGCTGAAAACGTAGCGGACGACGCGACGCGAGCCACGCCCAGCGACTTCAGCACACAACATCGTTGGTTTATCGGCCCCAACTTCCTACGTCAACCCGAGTCGATGTGGCCCTCTGAGAAAAAGGTCGAAGTACCCGTGACCGGCGAAGAAAAAGAAAAAGAAAAATGCAATATCATACAAGTAAAGCCAGGCCACGCCCACCTACCGAACATCGAGCGCTTCTCAAGCTGGACACGCCTACTACGAACAACAGCGCGCGTGTTACAGTTCACAGAACAGTGTCGCCGAGAGAAAACAGAGAAAACGCAAGACACAAGTGAAACCGTAGCAGCTGCAAAACGGAAACGCACACGCGCGAACAAAGAAAAGGACCCGTCGTGGAACAAACCCGCACCACCGGCCCGCGACCCGACGCGATTAACCACCAAGCCTACAGATCGAAGAAAATTCATCGCGATAGAGGCCAGACACATGAAAACCGCCGAACAGCTGTGGATACGCGCCTCCCAGGAGGATAGCTACGGGCGAGAGAGAGAGAGAATATTGAACAACCGCACGCCAGAAAAGGACGACCGCGTAGCAGCCCTAAGTGTTTACCTAGACGAAAATAAGGTAATGCGGCTACGAAGCAGAATAACAGCGGCGGGCGACATCGAGGAAGAGTCAATGTTCCCGGCCGTACTACACGGGAAGCACGCCTACACTAGACTGTACATAGCCTATGTGCATGAGAGGCTACATCACGGCGGTACAGAGACAGTGGTCAACGAGCTACGTCAACGGGTGTACATCATGAAGATAAGGCCAGCGGTGAAGGAGGTCATCAGCCGCTGCGGTCCCTGTCGCCTGCGAAGAGCAAGACCCGCGAAGCCCTCCACCGATGACCTACCTGCGGCCCGCCTAGCCCACCACGTCCGCCCCTTCTCCTACACGGGGCTGGACTACTTTGGGCCCCTTGAGGTGACCGTAGGCCGCCATCGAGAAAAGAGATACGTCGCGCTCTTCACCTGCATGACGACCAGGGCGGTACACCTGGAAGTAGCCGCCTCCCTCAGCACCGACTCCGCCATCGCCGCCCTCCGCCGGTTCATAGCCAGGCGAGGGTGCCCCACCGAGCTGTGGAGTGACAACGCCACCGCCTTCAGAGGAGCCGACCGCGAGCTCGCCGAAGCCCTGAAAGAAGAAGCCGCCGCGCGCCACATCAGCTGGCGCTTCCTGCCCCCCTCCGCGCCCTTCATGGCGGGGGTATGGGAGCGCATGGTGCGCACTGTGAAGGAAGCCCTGCGTGTCACATTGAACGAGCGGTACCCGAGCGACGAGACCCTGCACACCCTACTGCTGGAAGTAGAGACGACGGTCAACTCCCGCCCCCTCACACATGTGGCGGTGACCCCAGATGACCCGCCGGCGCTGACCCCCAACATGATCCTCATCGGGCCTGACTGCCACGTTCCGGCCCCGGGTGCTTTCGACGAGAGTGACGAGAGCGCGCGCCAGCAGTGGAAACGTGCCCAGCTGCTCGCCGACATCTTCTGGCGGCGCTGGGTACGAGAGTACATGCCGCTACTCCATCACCGGCGGGAGCCCCACAGCACCGGAGTCATCCCAGAGGTCGGCGACGTGGTCATCGTCTGCGACTCCAACCTGCCACGCAACACCTGGCCGCGAGGACGCGTCACGAAGACCTACCCGGGGAAGGACGGCGTGACCAGAGTCATCGACGTCACCACCAGCAAGGGGCACGTACTCAGAAGGCCTACAAAGAAGATCGTCGTGCTACCAGTGAGATCGCAAGGCGACGGCGGGAGAAATGTGCACGACGAGAATCAGTTATGTAAATAGTGTTTGTGGATATTCAGTGTGTGCACGACGAGAATTAGTTATGTAAATAGTGTTTGTGGATATTCAGTGCATATAAAGTTATCTGTGAAAATAAGACAATGTTCCGCAACTAGTGCTAGGTTAAGCGAGCGTTAGCGTGTAAGTTATTTCGTATTGTGAATAGGTTAAGATGTTTTTATATTTTTATTTGTTGTTTAAGTTATTAGGTAGGTTAGATATAAGTTTATTAATAAAGAATACTTCCCTTTTGTGTACATTATTACCCGAGAAACTAGAATAGGACTGCGCGGCGCCCGGCTGAGTAGTGAGAGCGCGGGAGTCGCGCAGCTGAGGCTGAGGCGGGGGGCGAGGTAGTATAAAATAGCAGGCGGGGAAAATGCGCCGCCACTCGCCCGCCGCCGGCCGTATGACGATGTCACATACGTATTAGGATAGGGGAAAGGTAGAATAATAAGAAAAACATGTATTAATAAACGTATATTATGTAAAACCTATGTAAAATGACGAAATAAAGATTTTGCCCCCCGCAAGGGGTGGGGTGAGGTGCGGAGAGGGAAGGGGAAGGAGGGGAGCCCGAAACTGTATAAAAAACGGGCCCCTAGCCCCCAGATTCATTCGCTTCACTCGCCTTACCAGCTGAAACAATAAGAAGAACAAGATCCGCCGGAATACTCTCCTGCACCTACCTCAGCCTTGCCAGGGCATACTGAAGAAAGAGTACCTACCGTGTTTTATTCCTCCCGTAACGACCATCCACCTACTACAGTCCACCATCACCTACCTTCGGAGTCGTATGACCCACAAGTAATTTAATATATTTAAAGTCAAGGACGTAAAAAAAACAGGACACCGCACCGCGATACTAGCAAGTGAAGCCACTTTTATTCTGCACGTGTGTGCGTTTCGGGGATGCCATAACACAAATTTCTCCCCATTAGTGAAAATAACGGGTGTTAAGTTAATCTGTAAATGGTGTATATTGGTTTTGTAGCAATGTGCGTAAATTTTTAATTAATATGCCTTCTCATTACCACAATAAATTAATATAAAAAGAACGTTAGCCGCCAACTCGATATCGGCCTACTACAGTAACTATTTAATAATCTGTGCTATTATTTATTTTGTGCTGTGTATTTATTCGCTTTCAGTATTTTTATCTGAGGGACCGTCCAATAAATCACGTGTTGTTTTTTTGGCATTTTTAGACTACCCCTGCCCCCCCCCCCTCCCATATCACGTGTATTTTTAGAACCTACAATATATCTAATTTTTTTAATCTTAAAAAAATACAGGTATAAGCGCGTTGGCCGAAAAAATAAATACACGTGATAATTTACTACACCCCCTCCCCCGTGTGATATTCCGTAATGTTTTTATGAAACCTCCCCCCCCCCTCACGAGATTAATGGACAATCTCTGATTTATGTGTCTAATCCTTCAATAACATTATCTATAAGAACATAATGAATAAAGTTTACCCAAATTTTCGGGTGAATTCCTTATTTATTTCCTGGCAACACTGGCTGTTACTTTCGCATAAAGTTGAGGTTTTGTGTTCCAAATATTTATTTTGTTTGTATTAAAAGAAAATAATGTAATTACTACTGTCCTACCTGTGAAAAGTAATTCCTTGGCACTTTTTATGTGACGTGGTATTGTTATTGCACCATTTAACAACACACGACGGCATTATTTTAGTTTTTGGTACGCCACGAAAATTGCACTATTTACTTACGATGAAGACAGCGTAATGGCGGTCGGCCGGCTTAATTTAGTGTAAGTGTGTGCGTGTGGGTTCGTATTTACAAACGAACCGGCTTACTTTGGGTGCTTCACTTTTTATGTAAGTGACGCGGTGTCCTTTCTTTTTTTTAACGTCCTTGATTTAAAGTACTAGTTATTCAACTTTAAAAAAAAACATTTGTTCAAAATAATTTCCTAATAATAAACCATTATTATACAAAATACAGAAAATCTGAAAATAAAATTCTCATGACATACGAGTATTCTATTATTCTCTATTACGAGTAGTTCCTCTTTTATATGAAATTAATTTTACATAATATTTTTATCATTAACATTACACTCATTTATTTTCCTTCACAAGAAGATTAAACAATATATCGATACAATCATATTTTTTACGTCATAATTTACGTAGTTAATAGTTCAAGTATAAATAACCTCATTATAATGACTCCTTTTTCAATTTATAGGTAACTTTTTTTTTCCATAATCTATAACTTGGCAACGTATTTTGTTCAACATTATGACACATTTATTCATTATTTCATTTACACAATATTATAATACAAAAATATTAGTAAGACATATTCCTGTGTTCTTTTATACATTGACTTGTCTCATTTTTTCCTTCTATACACACTCGTTTTTCGTATTAATCATCAACATTAACATTGCATAACCCTTTGCTTATTCTTCGCAACATAATTTACTCAATACAATTTATTTTCACCATTTCTCGGTACATATTACGACTTCTACAATAACATAATGTTTACATATTTTAATCAGATCTCCTATAGTTGCGTCTTCGGCGCGCCTCCCATAGTAGAGAATCCTGATCTATGCAAAATGTAGAGCCCTCAACAATACGAGTATTATTACTCTTGGTACATATATTTCTCATTTTGGCACCTTTTGGCCAATTTTCTTTGGTACTTTATTTTATAAACAAAAATATAAATCGAGGTATTTTGTGTAATCAAAAACAACCTTTACTTGAGGAGTTCATATTTTAAGTCTTCATTGGACTCCAACTCATCTCACGGAGGAACTTCGTTCTCACCATGATCGAATGTACCTCACTTGTACCTCAATTATCAAAATAGAGTATCACAATTTTAAGACTATACTGTCTCCAACAGTGTTTAGCGATGAACATCGTTCAGATCGCGTTTATGAAGGATCTGATCTCTAATGTACCATATTTGTACCACAACATTTAATACTTCTTTAAAAAAAAACCCGTAATACTATTATATTAACACATTCATTTCACAGAATTAAATATCTCTCTATCTTTCACAAAAAAATCGTAATAATATTATAATAACACGTCATTCATTTCACAAAATTAAATATCATTCTATATCTTTCACTACTTTAATGAATATTTTGACTTATAAAAATAAGATATTACTTTTGGGTGATCAGTCCAATTGCACTTCCTACCTACTTCATTAGCCAAATTATTTCCTCATCTAAAATTGTCATTCATTTTCCTATCCAAAGTCTCCTTTAAACATTACCAAAAATTAAAAAATTATAAATAAACACTACTTTTGTGACATTGAAAATGTTATTGTTATGTAATAACATTATGTATAACTTTAATCATCAATTAATAAAATGTTTACTATGCGCTACTGAGTTCATAACGCGTGCCTGAACGTCGCTGACGTGACAAAATTTCGCTTGTACGCGCTAAAACCGTCGTTTGTTATTGACCTTGCTGTCTATTGTAACATATTGATGCTATTTATGTAAAACCAAACCGTACATTCCATTGAAAAACAAAACGCAACACGAATATTAAAAGAAATTCACACTATAATACCTAAATAAAATTAAATCCTGGATTGCTAACAGAGCGGTTAAGAATTTTAAAAATTAAATTGAAAATTAACAATCTACATATTTTAAATATATGTATAACCAAAAGTAACTACAACAAAACAAAATTATATCCACCTACATTACACTAAACACATACCTACATTATTTACACTGGATGGCGGCATCAGGCCCCCGAGAACTCCCGGCGGCGCCTCCATTTTGTATCTCCACCTTTCCAGCGCGCTTCTTGCAGTAAAACGGCTGCAGAAGTTTATCTTCTAGTAGGGCCATTTTCTTTGTCTTCAGCTCCTTATCAGTCCGTTATCCCGTGATCCCGGTTAGAAGGTTGAAAAAATAGGCTTGTACACTTACAAATTTTTCGACGTCTCCATGGTTGGTAGATGAAGCTAACTCCTCGTAGTTTACCACCGAAACCGAAACAGTCACGGTGTCACGGTCGCCATGTGGTGTTGGGCCTCCAGGGCCCCCATGAGATGGAGGCTGATGGGTAGATTTGGTAGCACAATGAAAGTCAGTCTTGTGTAGAGTGAATGAATCCATCTTTATTACTGAGTGCCGCTTATATACCGACGGTGGAAAGGCAAAACTTACCAAACGCCAAAATGGTCCATATAGAGTTATATATACCGTTGGATTCGTCTTTTTTTTCTGCGTCGATTGGTCTCACTTTCATCCTTCTAGGATCAACTTTTTGGCGCTTGGTAAATTCAAAATTCCCTCCATTCGTGTGTTTTTCCAAAACCTAGCGACATCATTTTGGGCAGTTTATGAAAATTTTGTACTTAGGAAGCACTTTCAGATTACACCGCGGACTAAGTAAATTTTACCTTACCGTCTTTTTCACACAATCAGTATTAAGTAGTTTTTGCTTTCCTCTAAAAACTTGCTCGAAGTTATTTGGTTATCTTTGCCAGCCAAAATTTCTATAAACAGTTTGATTTAGTATGTTATTCCCCGACGAGTTTTCTGAACGTTTGTGATTTGGACATTTTTACCCTACCATAAAAATACGCTCGAGTGGCGTATGGTAAAATTTTACCTGCCCAAATCATGAAATTTATTGGCATTTGGATAAGTTTACACGAAAATAATCAAGTGCTGATTGGCGTTTAGATAACTCGCGATGTCTTAGTTTTGTCGGTTGTCCGAACCAAGAATTGCTCCGGCGTCGTTGCTTGGTAAAAAAACAAAGCGTCGAGTGCCCGACAAGTCGTCGGTAAGGACGCACGCGCATTCCGGGAACGGCGAGTGGGACGGCGAGGTAAGTACTAATTTTGTGTTGCTGATATTTAGATCACGTATTTTGTTAAGTAATTTGGTTCTGTTTGTCTGTTAACATTGCTTTTTGTTTTAGATAACAATGGATAGAAGATAGCGTATTGATAACATTATCGGTCAAGCGTTGACCGCCGCTGGAATTGCTAGTCCTGGGTCAGAGACTTCAGTGCAACCATTGTTGGTGACTATTACCACTCTTGTTGACCACTGTTTATGTAAAACGCGTTTCATTTATATAAGATTTTAATTTAATCTTTTGATAGAAAAATTAGTTATGTTTAAAAATGACTGTTCAATATGGCTATCACCTCATCATCATCATCAGCCTGTGATAGTCCACTGCTAGACATAGGCCTCTCTAAATGCTTGCCACGATGATCTATCCTTGGCCACTCACATTCAGCTCCTGCCAGCCATCTTGCGCAGATCATCGCTCCACTTGGCCTGAGGGCGTCTGACACTACGTTTACCGAGACGCGGTCTCCACTCTTGAACCCGTTTACCCTAACGGTTATCGGTTCTACGGCTGATATGGCCAGCCCACTGCCACTTCAGCTGGCTAATCCGGCGAGCTATGTCGGTGACTTTGGTTATCTGCCGAATCAACTCATTCGGATGCAGTACCGCAGAGAAACGCCGAGCATAGCTCTTTCCGCTGAGCGACTTTAAACTTGTTGACTAGCCGTGCCGTAAGTGTCCACGTTTCAGCTCCGTATGTCATGACGGGTAGGACGCACTAAAAACCTACCTATAGGCATTGTGGAATCGACGATGAGAAGACTCGACGTTGTTTTCCAAACGCTGCTCAAGCCAACTGTATTCTTCTATTCATCTCGTCCTCAAAGTTGTTTTGACACAACTGCAACGACTGCCCAAGGTACCCACACATATTTTTGAACAACTGCAAGGACGGCGCCGTGAATAGCAATCGGTTCTGGTAGAACTTGTTCATTGAACATGACCTTGGTTTTGTCCAAGTTCGTCCGTATGCCGATGCGTAAAGAAGAATCAGCCAGGTCATTCAGCATCTGTTGTTGGTCCAGCATCGTCTCCGCCATTATGACGATGTCATCTGCAAATCGTAAGTGAGACATATATTCGCCATTTATGTTGATGCCACTTCCTATCCTCCATTGCATTTGTGAACAATTTCGGGGAGATGACGTCCCCTTGTCTCACTCCTCGATGCATTGGTCTAGAATTTTTCTGCTGATTATGTACTTGGACGGACATGGTGGCTGCTTTGTACAGACATCTCATCACTCGGATATATCGCCAGTCTACTTGGCAACGCTGCAGGGACTCCAGAACGGACCAGATTTCAACCGAGTCGAAGGCCTTCTCATAGTTCACGAATGCTAGACACAGGGGCTGATTATACACTTCGGTCTTCTGTATAATCTGCCGCACAGTGTGGATGTGGTCTATGGTGCCGTATCCGCTCCGAAACTCGTAGAGTCTTCGCGCAAGACGGTTCGTGATCACTCTTGAGAATAGCTTATAGACGAGGCTTAGAAGGGTATAATAGTCGATAGTTCTTCAACAGGCTTTTGTCACTTTTTTTGAAGAACAGGACTACCACACTTTTGGAGATTCCTCAGTACGAGTTTACCTCCAGCCTTTAGCAGCTCTGTAGGAACGCCGTCCTCTTTTCCATTTTTAAGCTGCCCATGAGCAATTTCGATTTCGCCAACGCTGACTTCTGGCATGTCTTCAGTGTAATAGCGAGTTAACGTTAACTTAGGGAAACTTAACGTTAGGGCCACGTGGCCCTAGACTCCTCATTTTCGGTATCAGGTCGAGATGCATGCGAAGCGTATAACCGGCGATAGAAGTCCTGTACCTCCGAAAGGACTGCCGGCTTTGAGGCAACAACTTCTCCACTCGCTGTGATCAGCTTCGTCAGGTGGTTTCTTCCGATAGATTGTACGAACACCTTAGACCGCCGATTTTGCTCTATAGCACTTTAGATCGAAAGCACCGGAAATCGTGACGCACACGTTTATTTATCTCCCGGTTAAGAGCTCTTCTTCCGAACGAAGAAGCGGGTGGGTCTTCACGTTGTTGCCTCATTAGCCCTAGAGTCCCTCCGGAAATTTTCGAGTTCCTGCCTTTGCGCCTGAGGACTCGAACCACATTTTCAAGGTTTCGGTCAACATCAATTGTGGTTTTCAAGGCAGCAAATTGGTTCTCCAGGTTCGTCTGGAACGTTTCAGATCCTATCATGGTTTGGAGCAGGGTTCGCCAGAGTCTGGACTTCAATCAAACGGACGCGTCCGGCTTTAAAGTCGATATTCGGAGTGCCTCGGACAAGTCTGTGATCGCTGCCGGTATTAAACCTGTTGATCACAAAGACATATCTGCATATGTGCCGCCTGTCCGCCAAGTTGAAGCCGATCTCGTTTTTCGTCATAGTGTCGGGGCTCTGCCACGTCCACTTCCTTTAGGGCTGCTTTTTGAAGGAACAGTTCATCAAGAACTAAGAAGAGCCCCTCCCGTTCGAGAAAGTTGACGAGCATCTGCCTCTTATGATTCCTGGCTCAAAATCCATGGGATTCTTCTACCGATTCGCTGCAATTTGGAACTCTCAGTTTAGCGTTGAAGTCCCCCTGGGATCCTACTACCGATTCGCTGCAATTTTGTACTCCCACTTTTGCGTTGGAGGCTATTATCTAATTACACAGATATTACCTAATTACAAAGACTGTCTAAGGTTTAATTTTCTAGGCTAGGTTTATTCATAATGTTGTTAAGTTGAATTTGTTATGTTACGATTACGATTGTGACAATTACCTATTGAGAAAAACTTTTAAGACTTACCTACAAGACTGATTTCACAATCCTTAACAGTATGTATCTATAATATTATGACTGTATGGTGTGCTAAATGAAACCAAATATACAATAACTAAGAACATTATTCTTTTATTTATATTATTATGAAACACAAGAGGATCAAAGCATTATTAAGGTGAGGTAGGATTAATATAATAAAATTGAAAATAATCAAGGGAATACTACTTATTACAACTTTTAATTCACAAAGTTTTGAGGAAATATGGGTCAACGTTATGTCATATTACGGATATGGTAAAAAATCATGGTCCATTGCTAACTTGACAGATGAGCTTGGTAATTTTTGCCCGAACCGGAAAACTGAATTTTTTTTCTTTAGTTCTTTGTTCCCGTATCCAGTTATAAAACATTTTATATTTAGTAGGTTTTACCCTACGTCATATTTATTTTAGTTGTCGTTTAGTAATTTTTACCTGCCCATGATTTTAGGTAGTTTTTTACCAAACGACACTAAATTCTAAATCAATAGAGTTATCGCTATAATATTTAAACAGTTGTATAGATAAATTAAATACCTTTTCAATGTAGTGACTCAAATCTTTTTCTGATTAATACGGGATTTTCTATGATTTTTTTTCCAAATTTCAAAACTTTAAACAGCTCTACTGTAAAGTAAGGTTAATGGCGTTTGGTAAGTTTTGCCTTTCCACCGTCGACTCCATTTTGTATCTCCACCTTTCCAGCGCGCTTCTTGCAGTAAAACGGCTGCAGAAGTTTATCTTCTAGTAGGGCCATTTTCTTTGTCTTCAGCTCCTTATCAGTCCGTTATCCCGTGATCCCGGTTAGAAGGTTGAAAAAATAGGCTTGTACACTTACAAATTTTTCGACGTCTCCATGGTTGGTAGATGAAGCTAACTCCTCGTAGTTTACCACCGAAACCGAAACAGTCACGGTGTCACGGTCGCCATGTGGTGTTGGGCCTCCAGGGCCCCCATGAGATGGAGGCTGATGGGTAGATTTGGTAGCACAATGAAAGTCAGTCTTGTGTAGAGTGAATGAATCCATCTTTATTACTGAGTGCCGCTTATATACTAATATTGAACGTGCGTTACGTGTTGTAGAGGAGAAATACCATAACGTATAGGGAAGGTATCTTATCAAGATCAGAACGTGATATTCCTTTATTCCATCCATCACAGAGAACAGTCGAGATTAAGTTAAGTATTATTGTACTCTTTAAGTGGGATAGAGAATATTTTGTTATTGATATTGGAGGAATCAATAAAATAATATAATATTGTAAAATGTATTCAAGCGGTGGCATCCGCGGTTTTACCCGCGCGTAACTTTTTTTTCAACTATCCCCCCTTCCCCACAAATTTTCGGGATCAAAAGTACCTAATGTCACCCGGAGATATTATAGGTTTCCAACAGTGAAAGAATTTTTCAAACCAGTTCGGTAATTTCAGAGACTATTTAATACAAACAAACAAATCTTTCCTCTTTAGAATAATATTTTTATTATTGGAGGAAGGGATTGCAACAAGTTACACTCTACCGATCTGAAACCATCAGATTATAGCACTGGACAGTTTCAGCATTATTTACAATATATTAAAAGATTTCAATTTCGCGAGAAATATTACAATCGCACGGTTTTCACAGTTTCACGGAATATAATCTCAGCATAAAAAAATAAAGTAAAACGAAGATTACACCAAACGTCTGCCACCCCTTCTCTTTCTTTTGAAAACTTTTTCATTGAAAAAACTGATCGAGGATTAAGAATTATTAAGCCCCGTAAAATCCTCGCTAATAAATTAATTTCAAGGTTTTAAAAGATAAAAACAAAAGAGGGACGAAGTAACTTTCTAAGAGGCGACTTTTATACAGTTTTGATGTAGCTAGGTATAACGGGGAATTATAACGATTATACGATACGATTATACGGGGGATTATACGAGCGAAGAAATAACTTAGCGACTGCTGATGAGATACTGTTTTATAAACTTGACTTTGCATTGTATAGAATCCCGATAGTATCAACAATGTTAACTTTGCTATACAGTAACACATTAAATGTTATAATTCAGTAAAATTAAATTTATTTTTCATTCAATGAATCCTGAAGAGTCTGTAACCTTGGCGGTCATGCTCGCTAAAATGTGCTTGGGGTGGTGGCGTTATGTGTCGGGTGGTTACATTCCCTCTAATATGGTTGAGTGAAATTATGGCTAGCACATACGTCATACTTGTGCTGCAGGTGCCACCTTTGGGCACTGGTCTTCCAGGGCTCACGGATTTTTCTAGATTATAGTCTCATTCTTATACTTTATACTGTATGGCTTGGTATTCTAAAACTAATCAGTAATTATTGTAACAAACAAATTGTATACAAACATTGCGATGAAAAAGTGTCGAGTTTCTTGCCGGTTCTTCAGATTCTTCAGGCAGATGACTGCATTCCGAAGCCGGTGGTAGAGTCACTCTGTAATTGACGATTCATAAATACTTGATACAAGTTTACATGAATAAAGAATATTTTGATTTTGATTTTGATTTTGAGCGGTATGATTTTGAGTGAGCCAAAATTTTTAAATTAACTAAATTTATGACACGAATATTGATTAATAATAATTAATTTAATCCAGAATGTTTTATCCGTTTCATGTATTAAAATTACTAAGTGAGCGACTAAATTACTAAGTGAGCGACTATTTGCTTTCACAAAAATAAGAAAACAAGAACGATCGTATATGGAAATCGACTCGGATGGATATATTAGGTTGCCAGACAACGGATAAACATTACTTAAATACTTTTTTATTATTATACATAGAAACACCCAGACCGATACAAGCACAGAGATGTATTGGACAGTATAATCATAATCATAATAATCATAATCATAATAATTTATTGCATAAATGTGGTACATATGATCTTACATAATATTAGGTATAGTAAATACGTATTTACTATACACAGAGACCGCACATTAACCCTGTAAGGGCACAGCAAAAGTAAAACTTAATCACTAAATCATACTAAATTATATTAAATTAAACTAGTTACTTAATTTATAAGTAAATAAGTAATACAAAAACTATTTGGCCTCAAAATACTCTTCCAAGGTGTAAAAGCAATTGGTTATTAACATGTTTTTATATAATATCATTGGTTATTAAATATTTCCGTAACATTTTGTATAATTCTGATGGCTTTTCTATTTTTCTAAACTGGTTTGGTAACTTATTGTAAATTTTAATGGACATGTGGTATATTCCTGAAGACAGATGCAATTTAGTTGAGGGGATGGCTAACTTGTCTCTATGGCGTAAAAGATGGGGTCGGGTGTAACAGTCTTTAGCTTGCAAATATAAATGTTTATGTTTGATGACGAAGTCGCATATACACAGCAACGAATGGTTCCTACCATTCGTTTCTATGCATACTTGTATTTGAAGTAACTCAAATGAATGTTTGTAAGTAAATAGGGGGATTAATGTTAATACTACCGCAAGCGTACCCTGAGGACTAAATCTGCACAAAATATAAAACCCAGACACAGAACACGCACAAATACAAACGTTAATTACATTTTATTGGGATGCGAACCCATGAAACAGGGGTACCAAAAACGCCATCGCAACAGTCAACAAATACCTATAACCAACCTAATAACAATCATATTAAGTTCACCCCTAAGGTGCAGGCGTGCACAACGCTGATAAGGTGCGGGGTGAATTTGTAAAGGGGGTGGTAAAGAACCATTTAAAGTAGGTATAATATAATTTGTTACTTCTCGTTCTGTCGCCAGTGTGCGAATAAGTATTTTTTGCTAGGATGCTATAGATTTATTTTCAAGTATGTAAAGCACAGATTTTAGAAAAGTTCCTAAAGTAGGTATCTATAGTTTGTTTTCTATATGTTTTTGTAAATAATAGGTGCATGTGTTTATAAATATAAATATTTTACCCTAAGTAAAGTAACACATTTTAAGTGTTATTGTGAATTTGTGATAACTTAACAACACTTAATTCGCTTGTTTTCCTGTGTATCCTTGGCTGTTCCCTTGATGGTACCACTGTACCCTTGGCCGTAAAACCCAACCTAATCAAATTGTACACGGGACCAAGAAGACTGGCTTTTCTTGAATTTGGACTTAAAGAAAAACAAATGAACATCGGTAAAAACAAATGAATGTCAGAAAAACAAACGAATGTCGGGAAAACAAATGAATGTCGGGGAAACAAGTGAAGGTGGGAAAGCATTGTCTATTGATCTGAAGCTAAAAAAATAGGTGCAAGCGATTGTCGATCTTATCGACATATACCAAAATAATGGATTTTAATTTTTAAAGAAACAGC
Organism: Mecyna flavalis; assembly: GCA_949319885.1. NCBI lineage: Eukaryota > Metazoa > Arthropoda > Insecta > Lepidoptera > Crambidae > Mecyna > Mecyna flavalis. Next base: position 1,993,069 of record OX439417.1, on the reverse strand, counting down.
AAAGTTAGTAAAATAAGCGTAGGGGAAAAGCAATAAAATTTTAAAGGTCAATAAGGATAATATCGCTGGCACCTGTTTTTTTTTAACTTCAGATCAATAGACAATGTTTTCCCACCGTCACTTATTTCCCCGACATTCATTTGTTTTCCCGACATTCGTTTGATTTTCTGACATTCATTTGTTTTTACCGATGTTCATTTGTTTTTCTTTTTGTCCAAATTCAAGAAAAGCCAGTCTTCTTGGTCCCGTGCACAATTTGATTTGGTTGGGTTTTACGGCCAAGGGTACAGTGGTTAAAATTTATTTTCCACTGGATCAAGGAAACAGCCAAGGGTACACAGGAAAACCAAGGGTACTTAATATTCTTTTTTACAAACGTAACATAATAATTTAAATGTTATGATTTTTATACAACGATTGCGCCACTTGGACGACACTAAGCCCACATGCACATGCTTATAAAAAAAATACATTTTCCCCATACAAAGGTAACGTAGGTACGCTTCACACCATTGCTAGTAATTCTTAACAAGGGTTCTGCGTTCCCAGGGGGATGAAAGTCAAGTGGCAGTAATGGGATATTGCGGGCTAATAACGGCGTATGGGGGTGTGATAATACCACCCTTTATGAGCTAATGCTGCGATTGAAAATGAAAAAAAAATTATAATAGTTTCCGAGGGGGTAGCAGGGCCAGTTAACGAAAATTGAAAAGTACCTAATTCGAATGGAGTAATTTCTATGATAATTCGATTACGATTCGAATCGCTACTAAAATTTCAAATCTATTTTTACATTCGAATTATTCTTCATAAATGCTACTGTTTAAAATGTATTATTAATATTTAGCTTGTGTATCTCATTTAGGAGTAAGTAGGTACTTGTGTTACAATTTGTCTGTGCTGTGCTTCAGACAAACATATTAATTTAATGAACACTGTATTTGACGCATTTTTTTTTTTAAATGGCATGATTATTATAAGCTTACATAGGTATGGTGTTTCTATTGTTGTATTGAAATTGTTGCTTTTTGCGGACTTATAGCGACATCTAGCGTTGATGCTATGCAACAAATAGCAGTTCCTTTTCCCAGAAAGGAGTTACAGATGCTATGCTTTTAACTAGTTGACAGAAAATTGTTTTAGTTGTAAAACGTAATAATAGATGGCGCTATTACAAAGTTTTGGGAAAATCAATATAACTGCCGCGGTAGACGATTGGTTTTGATTTCGTGTTAACTGACAATTTGCTAACATGAAATCTTTTATTAGACAATTAATTTGTATATATTTAGCCGTCTACTTATCAACAAGTCCTATTACCTATGTTTTTATGTTTACGGCCCAATTGTGACGACTTTTATTATTTATTTATTATTTTTATCTTTATCTAAAGTACCTTTCTGTATCTCTATATATTCTGCAATTCGTTACCGTAATGAATTTAAAATTTAAATGTAGGTATGTCAATAGAAATATTGAAATACATAGCTGGGCATCGTTAATCAAATAGTTAACTTCGTTAATCGCTAATCCGTTACTAAAAAAGTTACCTTCGTTAAACGTTAAAGCGCTACTTTTGGGACGATTTAACGCAAGTTAACGTTAATCGTTAATCCGTTAACACGTCATGGTAAATAATGTTTTTTTTAATATCGCTGCGTAAAAAAAATATAGTGGTTATTTACCAATTCGACACACGACTTCACACGAGACTAGACAAGGTGTGTCCATTTAGTGAAATTAAAATTTGTATCATTTATTACTTTGTTATCTCGACACAAAAAGATTTCCTTTGTTACAGGTTACAGTGTGTGTGACTCGTTGGGATAACTTTGTAAAATGATTCCCAACTAGTCACACTGTGATACGTCGGGAGATCTATCATAAATAATTCCCAACCAGTCACAGCACAGTGTGACACGTTGGGAGACCTTTCTTAAATCATTACCCACTAGTCACACTCATTCAATCTACAACAAAAAATACTGGATCTCCAGTTACACTGTAAGGAGGTTATCTTTATGATATTCAATGACAATAAAAGCAAGGGAGGAACTAATTCAAAAATTCAGGCTGAGAATAGTGATTTTACAATTTCTTCTTAATTTCATTCCAGGTCCATGACTTTTTTTTTTAGTACTAGGTCAGGTGGCAGACAGGCACGCAGCCCACTATGATAAGCGGCCCCTGCGGCCTATTCCATTGAGGGACGCTTCCCCTAGAAGCATTTGTCAATGTGCTGCCATACTGTAGACTCATTTGATCTTCGAGTCAGTGATTTCAAGTGTACTGGCTCCCACATTAATACTGCCGGAACACAGCCAGAGCTGTTATGGCGGCAGATTTCACCTGTGGGGGTGGTAGCTAGCCAGTCGGACTCTGAAACAGCCCTACCACCAAACAGACCCAAAGCAGGAATCGAACCCACGACTTCCGTGTTTTTTATACCCGAGCAGCTTAGCCACTGTTCCACGGAGGCGGTCAAAACTGACCAAAGACTTGTGGACGTTTTCTGAGGTGGACGTTCAGAACAATTAAATTATCTCTTTTTCGCTGATATTGTTCCCAACGTGCCCTGTTGGTTTACTTGGCGAACAAAACTTAAAAGTTGACGCAACGTTGGGAATAATCCAAACGAAGTAAGGATTTTATTCGGTACTTACATATATAGACTGTTAAATGGCACGGTGAAGTAAATAGTCCTACTAGCCGAGTTTTTCAACTACGGCGGCCAATCTTTTTGCGATCAGCCAACAACGCAGGATATATTATAGTGTGCTGCAGTGAGTGCGCAAGCACAGGTGCACTCCCTATTCCCTCACTCTCATAACACGGTGGGACAATAGTAATAGTTTGACCACTTCCGTGAAACAGTGGCTAAGCCGCTCGGGCATAAAACCCGGAGGTCGTGGGTTCGATTCCCGCTATGGGCATATGCGTAGCACATTGAGCGACGCTTCCTGATGAAGTGACCCTCAATGGAATAGGCCGCAGTGTCCGCTTACCATCAGATGGGCTGCGTGTCTGTCTGCCAACTGATGTGGTATAAATAAAAGTAAGTAACGGATTAGTGTTGCCCAAATTCAGTCTTGGTCTTGCAGTCTTGGTCTTGTTCTTGCGTTTTTGCAAGACCAAGACCCAGAACAAGACCGCGTATTTTTAGCAAGACCAAGACCAAGACTGACCGTGCAAGACTTGAGCAAGAACAAGACATAGCCTGCAAGACTCTTGCGTCTTGCAGCTAGGACTTAGCGCTATTTCACTGAGTAGTTAGGTGTAACAGTTCGGTGTTTAGGTAGGTACGCTTAGGAATTCTATGAGACGCAAAAAACTGTATCAAAGAATATGAAAAACTGGACCTATGCGCATTACGACTAATACCATAAACATAGCGAATAAAAAAATATCTATTAAAATCAAACTGAGTGCATGCATAGTTATGTTTTAACCATCGGCACTTTGATAATGCGGCATCAAAGGTTTTGTACTTACGTCTCAAAGAAATTTGCCGCTTTTCGGAAGTACATGGTTATGATACACGCGCACGTGTTTATTAAGAAACAGTTACTTCCATGGAAAACGACATAAAGGTCAGTTGATTTTTCGAATTTCTTATCAAATCTTCAGTTATTTATTAATCTGCTTGATCTTTACTATGGCTATGTTAATTCAAGCTCACAATGTTCCAATTCTAATACGTTTTTCTAAGATTTAAAGTAAACTTTAATCTAGACACGCGGCAGCGTGTCAAGCCAAGTTCAAGCAAAAAGGAAAGGAACGGGCTAGCCAGCGCCAATAAATAGTAATAGACTAATAGGTAATTGCAAGACTTGCAAGACTCTTGCTGCAAGACCAAGACCAAGACCAAGACTGGGAGCGCAAGACCAAGACCAAGACCAAGACCAGGTGTATTGGCGCAAGACCAAGACCAAGACCAAGACCAGGTGTATTGGCGCAAGACCAAGACCAAGACTGGCTAAGTCTCGTCTTGTTCTTGCATTTGGGCAACACTATAACGGATTAACGGACTCGGAAAAATGTAACGGAAGTTAACGAGTCCGTTAACTTTTTTTTAAGTTAACTTAAAAGTTAATCCGTAAACACTAGCTTTTTCTTTTGTAAGCCGCCATCAACTTTAGACGTGTAGGCTAACTCTCCGTATTGCTATTGGTAGGGTTGCCATCCGTCCGGGTTTCCCCGGATTTGTCCTAGTTTAGAGGGCATCCGGGGAGCGTCCGGGGAAGGTTTCATTTGTAGACCGAGTTTAAAAAAAAAAAAAATTGGGTTGCCCGCGAGACACGCACTATGCTCGCACACCACGATGTTTTTTATTACATTGAATATGTTTAAAAGATCTTGTTGACATGTCCGGCTTTCGGACTCTAAAATCCGGGGTTTTCACGCATCTTGTCCTGTTTTCCAAATTTTAGAGATGGCAACCCTAGCTATTGGGTGGTTTGAAATTCCTATTTATGAATAAATACATATTATATTTAAACTAATGATTATTTATTTATTTTACCTATACCTAAGCTTGAGCTACTTTTCTTATTGAAATAGAATGAAACAACAGGTTAACAAATCAATCTAGTATTTACTTTATTGAGGCATTTTCCAGCATTAATTACAATAAAATCATCTAGAAGTAAAATGTAGTAGATGACAATTAACCGTTGATAGAATTTCTACATCTATAGATATAATTATAAAATAACTTTCATTACTAATAAATTTATTATTGTCAACTTTTATTGTCATATAAGACTTTAGACTTTCGCGTTGCGATATAACAAAAACTAATAATATGAGGACAAACAAATAATTTTCTATGAAAATCTCAACGACGTAATACGTAAGAAAACTGCCTAAAATATATGAGTGGACAATATTAACTACATGCATTGATTGACCCCAACTCAAGTGAATCGGTGATTTCTAAAACCCCACATGTAACACAGAACAATTTTTTCAGGAGACAATAAAAACTGCTTTATTTAATATTGTTTTTAAAGGTTATAGAGGCTAACAAAGTATGAAATGTACTGTGGGGTTTTAGAAATCACCAATCCAAATTAAGTAGCATGAGCATTTGTGTTACGGGTATCAAGGAAGGTACCACAAAATATATACTTGAATAAAAATAAACGTCCGGACACAGGACACAGACACAAATGTTCATCACTTTGTCCTGCATGGCATTCAATCCACGACCTCTGGCTTACAGGGCTGGGTCACTACAAGAAAGAAAAACGTAATTTTGTCATACATATTATATGTACATAATATAATAAGTAAATGTGTTTTGTCCCATTATTATTAGTTCTTATTAATGATTGTCATAATTTTGATTGTCACGCTGAAAAAATCCAAATGAAAAATAGAGATTTCGTTGCAAACATTAGAATCTTTTACAGAGAAACATTAAGTCTATTAGAATTTTAAATTATTACATTATTTAAATTATTTTGTACAATCTATAGTCTTTCAAGGAAACACTAAGCTAATTAAAGCCATTCTATCTTAGTTTCTACAATTTATTTATTTTAACACAATAAAACACAAATCTGACGTCATTTATTGATATAATTATGTTTAATAATTGTGTTATTATTATTAATTATTTATTTTTCATTCGGTTTATGACTGGATTTCCATACATACATAGATTATAAATAACGTTTGATAGTATTTGTATTTGCCTAGATCTAGAAAATGGAGTAAAACCTATGACAGGCACACTTCACTACCACATCACAAAGGCTAAAAAGGCTAAGCCTTACCGCTAATTAAAACTAGGTAGTCGTCGCACTTGGCTTCGCTTGCGCAACTACTATGTATATAAAAAATAACAAGCCGACCATCTTAAATACTATGAAAAGAAATGTGATAGTAAAAAGGGCAACTTTTAAAAACGGTTCATTCCCGTTCGTTCCACCAAGCTTTGCCCCACCAGGTGGGACGAACGGGAATTGAATAAAACACTTCCGTGCAAAAAAATGAAATCACATTTGTAAAACTTTCAAAATATTTTTAGCACAGAAGCAAATTGTTAAATGATACTGGTATAATTTTAAAACTTTATAATGTCAACCATTTGAGATTTAGACCTCTCTGAATTCTGTGTTATTAATTTTTATGTGTTACATATTATAAAGAAATTAGGTTGATTCCATATAATTATTTTTTTGCTCGTGAATAGATGGCCAGTTCGACATAGCAGTGAAACTTACAGAAAATATACCGTTTCATCAAAAATTGCCTTTTGCCTTGTTAATAGTAATTAAAGGTTTTGTAGTCGTTTCCAAGCAATAAGTTGCCATTTTCGACATTTTTATCTTATTAAAAAAACAATGTTTGTATAATATGTCAACTTAGCGACTACTAAAAATATTTTAAGTTTGGATGAGTTAAATGATAATTAGAGAAGGATATTATTAATAATTGTCCTTAAAAATAAACAAAACCACACCCTTATTATTATGCCTTCAAAAATAAAGTAATTGCAAATAATAAAATACACTATACACTTACTTAATAACAAGTTTATAATTATTATTTACTCTAATAAATATGCAAGCAAGCGACATTAAAGGGAACTTACAACAATTATAAGAAGCAACGCTATATTTTTTTATACTTTTAATCAATATTAAACGTCATTATTATAAAAATCTAGAAAATGTATAAATTCACAACCTATTATTTTGTCTATTAATTTAGTTCAATAATTCATTTTATCATTTTTCCTTATGTTTTGTCGAAATAACATTCTCTATTGAGCAAGAAATCTAGTCGCAAATTAGTTTTATTTCTATCAAATAATTTATAAGTTTATAGTTATTTTGCGGGGGTTTAGGCCTTCTAGATAAACTATGTATTAATTATATAACTTATATCATTATATAACAATTTCTGCAACAGATTATTCACAGCAACGTGTGAAAACCATGTTTTTGTTACAATATACAATTTTGTATTAATAACAATACAAATAAATAATGTCCCTATTAGTAAATCGCGGCGTAGACATTAACAGATGTTAAATAATAAAATTATATTGCAATGAAGTGTGAATTTTAATTTTTATGTAAATTAATATTTTATATTATTATTTTTATACTTGATAATAAATTATTTCTTAGGTCTTATTTTATAGAGACCATTCATGCGTTAATTTATTGTAAATAAATTTATAACACATAAAATTAAAAAGTTACAATTTTATGTACAGCGGTGTTGCGTCCGTTGTCATCACAGAAATCTAAATATTTCTGTGGTTGTCATGGTAATTTGGGTTCCCCTTTTGCTAACCATCAGGCTAAGTGGAGCCAATGTACTGAGCTACTATAAAAAAAAACACAGCGCCATCTAGCCCCAAACTAAGCACATCTTTCATTATGGCTTAAAAATAAAAATATACCATGAACACACTCGTGGCATGCAATAAAATAAGCCAGAGGTAAGAAAAATATGCTACCGCCATTCCCATTTTAAACATTGTTGTTGTTCTTGCAAAATTATATTCACATAATTTAAATTCAGTATTATTTTATAATTTTTTTCCTACTTAAGTCTAAAAAGCTTTATTAGCTAAAGGTATTCAATTTATTATAGAGATTCATTAATAATAAGAAAAAATTATAATTATTATAAGTACTTTAATTCATAAGTTTTTTATTAGACGCTATGAAAAATTGTTTGTTCCCCTAAAAATAGGTTATAATATTTTATTTTAATGGGCAACAGAAAAGAAAAATGCCAAAGAAAACATTCTTTTCCCATGACAATCTGTATCAAAAACCTATTTCTTATTTAAACGGTCTTTATGACATTTGTAATGTAACATGTTTTTTATACATTTGGATGATTATTTATTATAATGCCATTCAGGATAACATTATTTTATTTAAAAATAACATAATTTTCACCCGCGCATAGCCTTTACCTGGTGGTTTTAGGTGTTTTCAAAAAAACTTTTCTTAGCATCATATTGTGTTCGATAATATTAAAAAAATGTATTTGTATAGTTATGATTCTTTATTTTTATCTTATTTAGGTTTCAGAAGTCTAACATTTCTAATTTTTTATTAGATCGTTGATACACGCAATCAGTTTATTCAGATAGTAAAACTTTCGTGAGCTTCAAGTATACTTAATAGTAATATGCCAATAAAAAACATAGTTTAGTAAGAATTTGTTTAAATAACATTTGTAAGATTGGCGTCCTTTCAAACAAGCGTAGTAAATCAAACATTAATAAATCCCATATTATCTAATAAGTACACAAAACTGCAAAATCCATAGCATATTCAAAAATAATCTACTTCCACACTCATTCTTCAACAAAAGTCTAGAACTTGAAGACCAACAATCACTAAATCTAAATAAATATAAATAATTATGTCGTTTTCCCATTACGCGAAACCAACACAACATAATGTTGTGACAACTCCAACCGCCATACTAAGTTGGTGTTGTGTTGTCCTCGTGTGTGAGAAAACGGCGCGCATACATTAGTATGGCGGTTGGAGTTGTCACAACATTATGTTGTGTTGGTTTTACGTAGTGACAAAACGGCCTTACAGTATAATTTATTATAGGTTATACTTATAATATTATTGTCTTAATATTTATTGTCGTAAAATACAGATAGGAAAGCTCGATAAATATTATCCAGTATGTTAGAGATAGATCGAATCAAACTTGTGAAATATAGTTATTTTTTACTAATTTAAGGATTTCTAAGGATTTAATTCAAAGAGGTAAAGGATGGACCACTGCAATGTCGGTTTTATGAGTATACACTATACAATTACGTTTGACTCACCAGAAATGTTTTAAGATATTTATTATGAGATTTATTGTACACATATTTGCAATTAAAGAAGTTGTTTCTAGCGAAAAAAAAAATTGAGTTCAAAGCGCGATACGCTACGTATCGAATTATGATATTATTTTGACGCGACAACGTCTTATAAATTGGTTTGCCGGGTGACACTTCAAGAAACTGCGTTACGCTCCGCTCACGTTATGCGCTCACAATGAGAGCGAGTGAGAGGCACGCGTCCCTTTCACATTAAAATTATTTTACCACTCAAAGTCGTTGTCACGAAAAACTTTCGCCCGTATACCGACTTTACAGGCAACCAATTTTTTTTTATGAAGTAATAATACCTTGACCGTGATATGTTTTTTTTTAAATAGTAATGATCAATATTATTAAAAAAACCTAAGCGTAAGTACTAGCGTAACCTAAGCGATATTACTGCTGGATAAGCTTTCAGGATTTTGTAGCAGCATCTAATGAAAACTAATATATAATTTAGTTCCTTAAAACATTTCTGGTTAGTTATTATAAGTACCTTTTGAATTCTACTTTCACCTTTAATTATTTTCACAAAGTAATACGATAGGTCAAATTTGCGCCACAATCCAATTATAAGGGGTTCGGAAACCGGTCAATCACCACAATGTGACCGTCATCACTCATGACATAATGTAATATTATTATGATTGTTAATATTTTTTTTTGCATTTTCATCAGCTCGTTCCTTACTGGTGAAAGAGGAAACTGTGATAGTTAAGTGAGTCTCGCTAGCCTTTTTTATTATTTTTAGTACTGAGAGAATGCATTTATGCATTGCTACCCACCCCGTTTGTGGTTGGAGTGAGGATATGTGGGACTCTACGTCTCTCCCTCGCAGTTATGATGCCTAAACCCATTATTCGCCGTATAAAAATGGTAACAGAGTTCTAATTTGCACTACCATACCATCTTATTGTGAAAACAATCTTCTTTTCTATGTCTACAATTTGTTTTCAATCAGAAAAAGTCCCAAACACACTCAGATAAAAAAAAAACATGTAGAGATATGGATTTCCCGATATGCGATTTTATTTTATATAATATCTTTTTTGTCACTAGAACCTACAGATAATGAGAACCACCATAAATTATGTGGTGTATTTTTTTTACTTAAAAAATTTAAAAAGCACAGCCCAAACTTTGCGGTGGATTCGATTATATTTTGTTCCTACATTTGGGAATAAAAGTTAATGAAGTCTTATTTAATTGGAAACTTTTATATCATCTCTTAAGTGCTCGATCCATCCCTTTCAATCTATTTCTATACCGTCCTTTTCTCAATAACCACTTGATTATAGTGTCAGTGTTTTCTAAGCTGCCTTTACAATCGCATCCTGGACAAATGATTTACTAACAGTTGTATAAGTCATGCCGCCACCAACTTCTTCCAAATCAAACGATTTCCTATGTACAAAATTATTTTACGAAGATAGTATCGATCGTATTTGAAAGTAAATAAAAATAATATATCGCAGTTTGATAAGTCAGACTTTTTCGCATTAAATTAATACAATATGGCGTTGCTGCGTATTTTACTGCGTCTTTAGTCGCTCATATCCAGTAAAATTTGATGATGACCAAATGAACGAATTCATTGATTTTGTAAATATTTAAAAAACCGCCCAAAAGAAACACATCTATGAAAAATAAAGCTACCAATCGATCTTCACGCCCTACCAATCCATCACCACTTCTATCCATCTAATTCTCACTATCTACTCTACAAAAAGTTTCCAACCAAATTTCGACTTAACCTAAACAATCTACCTCTTAGGAGACAGGCTTTGCACATAATTTGGATCCATTTCGTCCAGATCCTTCCCTTTTGTCTCTGGAACGCAACAGACCACAAAGCATAGACCTCCTACACTTATAGAAGCGTATAACCAAAACGCTCCATGTAGGCCCAAAGCCTGCTGGAAGTCCACAAAAGTTTTGACTCCAACGAACGCACATAGGTAACTAAACGCAGTCGCCATAGCACTCCCAAAAGCCCTATATTCTAGCGGGAATAGCTCGCCAATCAGCAGCCAAGATATCGGACTCATCCCTAAAGAAAATGCGATCGTGAAAACCAAAACACAGAGAAGAGGAATCCAATCATTTTGTCCTAACGTCTGATGGAACATAACATTTTGGATCCTCTGGTTCCGGTGGACCTCTTCATAATACGCGTAGCTTCCAAAACCTGCAAGCGCCATTGACATGAGAACAGAACTCAGTATCAAAAGAGGGAGTCTACCCACAGTATCTATCAGCAACCCTGAAAGACAAGATGCTAAAAGTTGAACGAAAGAGACAGCTATAGCCGCGCCATGCGGGTTCATTCCTCCAAAAGTCTTTCTAAATATAGGAACCGCGTAGAAAGAGAACGCATGCGCTCCAGAGAATCGTTGGAACATCATCAAGCCGCACGTCACTAGAATGGGTCCGAGCAACCTGTTCATAGTTCTGACATCTAGCGAATTGATGAGCTGACTGCCAGACATTTGACTTTGGCGTTGACTGAAGTTCTTACTGGCTAAAACATTGGTTCGAATCGTAGCTAGTTCTTGAGCAACATCAGAGTTGGGTCCTCGTAACCATAGGAGACTTTTGTAGGCTTCTTCGTCCTTTCCTATGAGGACGAGGTAGCTAGGAGTTTCTGGGATGTACAGAACGGTGCAGAATAAGAGGAGAGGGGCAGCGGAGATGCAGAGAGCGAGCTGCTGCCAGTCCAGGTAGGCACCGATGGTGAAGCTGAATAAGACTCCAAGATGGCCGACGATTTTGAGGACGGCGCTGAGGCAGCCTCGTATGTCTGGTACTGACACTTCGCTGATGTACACCTGGAACATAGAAAAATTACTGGTTATAGTGCTGCAAAGAGCATGTAACGACGACTAAATTATTATCATTGATTTAAAAGGCTTGTTTATTTCATTCACTTTAACTCTGTTGGAACCATAATATTTACATACTATACATTAATCGTCATGACATTAAATTTCTTTCAAGTTATTATTGTCCTTCACTTTCCAATGTAACTATTTAAAATCGTGATTTATTTAAATGCAATACATTTTAGGGACAATTTTGTACGAAACTTGTGTAGCTACTTAGGGAAGAGGCTACCATGGAGATAAACTTAAGCCGCCCCTCCATTCAAATCCCCATGTGATGTGGCCCAGATGAGTCCTTTAAGCTAAAGATGTCCCATTCAGTGATAAATTGAGTTAAACGTCGCCAAATGACAACATAATTTAAAAGGATTCCAAGTTGAAAACGCTATCTCGTTAATAACTTTGAAATTCATGCCCAATCTTCAAGTTTCATTCAAAATTAATTTTCTAGTTTGCTCGAACAACTGTACGAAACAAACTTACAAAAATTAAACATTCGCCAAACAAGATGATCTAAGATTAGCACAATGATGATCAGTCATTAAAATTCCTCTTAACTTGTGGTCTATCGGTTATCTACAAAGGTTCAAAGTTGTAAGCGAAAATGAACCTTAAGCCAAGGTAATAAGGTTCTTGTTATACATAGTTCGGTCGTCTGTGCTTACCAAAGAAACTAATTTTCGAGCCGCCCGCATATTTCAGACGCAATTATTAAAGTGACCATGGATTTGGGAATTTTCAAAGATTCAAAAGAATATTATTGTTTTTAATTGACGAAATCAAGCAACATAAGTAAAGAAAAGTGCATTTGGGTACGACTAATGGACTATAAGAGACTATAATAATAATAATAAATAATAAATATCCCAGGACATTATTTACACAGCGCCATCTAGCCCCAAACTAAGCATAGCTTGTACTATGGGTACTAGACAACGGATAAACATTACTTAAATACTTTTTTTTTTTGTAAATACATACATATTATACATATAAACACCCAGACCGATACAAACAAACATGTTCATGCACACAAATGTTTGTACCGTGCGGGGATCGAACCCGCGACCCTTAGTGTAATAGCCGACTTCTCGACCATTACACCAAGCGGCTCGTCAATATATAAGCATACATGTATTTAAAATGTTCAATATTTTAAATTTTGGTTCAGTACAACTTTACAAGATTAAACTGAATCTTCACTTTAATATTTGTCAATATCTAAAATGTCTGAATTGGTCTAGAAAAAAAAAAAGATACATTGTATTAATCTTGAATTTCAAAAGCCTTCATAAAATAAATCACGTATTCGTTACACTGATACTGGATTAGCCTGGGGGATGTGTTTTAAACAGGACTGTCTCTATAAACCCGTTCAGTGTGGACACCCTACACATAATTGATAAAGTCCAAAACTTCGTTCAAGTTTGAAGCTTTTCCCCAAAACGACGACGGGCTCCACTGCAGGGCTTAAAACCCGATATTAACGGAGCTTTTGTTATTTTAACTAAAGCTCCTACATACGTAATAGAGCGAAATGTAGAGCTTTTTTGTGCTAGTTAGCCTATTCCGTGAGGGAGGCCTTTAATCTTCCAGCCTTAGATTTCAAGTATATACCTAATGTATTTTTTTTACTAATTGATCAATTCTTATTGCGGAAATCCACCATCAAATACTGTAAATATTATTGGAAAAGAAGAAAAGAATGAATCGTATGATATCGAATGATCGTTATTTATCACCTTACGATAATCTCTGATAAACTTTAATTATCGTATCGGTATCATTATTAAGGCATTTTAACTTGAAAGTAACTTTCTATTTCGCTCAACCTAACAGATGCGTCGGTGGTGTAATGGTCAGCATAGTTGCCTTCCAAGCAGTTGATCCGGGTTCGATTCCCGGCCGACGCACACTTTTTGTTTCATTTTTATTAAACAAAAATTATATATTCCATGCCAAATATGGTAATTTTGTTTTAAAACTAGCTTTGCCCACGACTTCGTCCTCGTAAAGTCAATGCTTGGAAGAATATTAGTTTATGTCAAGAAATAAAAATTTAAGTAAAAATGCTTTTTATTAGGTACAATAAGTAAATATTGATTTTCATTTCCAAATGTTTCATTTAGTGCGAGTATTTTAAGTTGTAGAACAAAAATAATTGTTTTTCTACATCCAAAACTTTATCCGAGATGTAAATCAATATTTCTGTACATTCATTTCAACAAAAAGTCCACGTCTTCTTTGTCAGCATATCATTAAAACTGAAAATAAAAAAAAATCATTTGCCCATTTACAATGGTTCGCAATTTTAATTCTAGTTACAATCAATTAATTACGTATAAGGCGGTAGTAGGGCGGTAGAAGATAGTGACAAATACTACCTTCCGCGCTAGTTAAAACTATATAGAGGACTGTGCTTCAAAATCTGTTCCGGTGGCCAAAATTGAAACTAGGTTCATACGTGACATTGTCAATTACGGTCAGCAGCCAGCACAGGCTGCAGGGAGAGCACTTGAAGGTCATACCTGTGACAGCATAGTGAGTATGGATGGAGAACTTGAAGGTCATAACTGTGACAGCATAGTGAGTATGGAGCACATGAGGGTCATACCTGTGACAGCATAGTGAGTATGGAGAAGGTCATACCTGTGACAGCATAGTGAGTATGGATGGAGAACTTGAAGGTCATAACTGTGACAGCATAGTAAGTATGGAGCACATGAGGGTCATACCTGTGACAGCATAGTGAGTATGGAGAAGGTCATACCTGTGACAGCATAGTGAGTATGGATGGAGAACTTGAAGGTCATAACTGTGACAGCATAGTGAGTATGGAGCACATGAGGGTCATACCTGTGACAGCATAGTGAGTATGGAGAAGGTCATACCTGTGACAGCATAGTGAGTATGGATGGAGAACTTGAAGGTCATAACTGTGACAGCATAGTGAGTATGGAGCACATGAGGGTCATACCTGTGACAGCATAGTGAGTATGGAGAAGGTCATACCTGTGACAGCATAGTGAGTATGGAGCAGCAGAAGCCGCCCAGGAAGGAGGTGATGCACATCATCCTGACGGACGTGGCCAGGACGGTCAGCAGCCACGACAGGCTGCAGGGGGCGGCCGCTAGGGAGAGCACGCGGCGGCGCCCGTGCCGCATGGCCGCTCCGCCCGCCATGCCGCCGAAGAGAGCTCCTGGGGAACCAAACAACATCAGTCATAAGGTGTCCCCCAAAAATCTTTAAGCTCTTGAGACGAACAACATAAAGCTGGCCGCCCACGTCCGATAATCGGTGACCGACTTTTTGTAGGTGACAAATAGAACGTACTGATAGCAATGGAGCAACGCACACGGCCTACATAAAGTCGGTCAGAAATACCATAGAAATAAAATCGGTCACTGACTATCGGTCCTACAAAAAGTGTGACGTGGGCGGGCAGCCTAACAACACCAACGTTTGGGCTGGGTGCCGTTTTGCCACATTCGACAAGACATGCAGCCCATGATCAGATCATAACCTAATTGGTATAAATATTATTTAGAAACACACAGACCAGTACCAACAGGCAGCTCTCAGTAAATCTCACAACAAGTCTAACAGCTGAGAATCCTTATTGAAAGTTTGATCTTATAATTACAAAAAAATGTGCGTCAGGCGGGAATCGAACCCGGATCGCATGGAAGGCAACTATGCTGACCATTACACCACCGACGCGCTTATCATCTTAGTCCAAAGTTGGTGTTTGAACCTTAGTAAAGAGTCAGTAATTATAATTACAAGGATGTTTACGCAAATGGTCTTACCGATGGGTCTTACAATCTTATATCAATTAACACGACAAACTTTAAGTGAATTATTATCTACAAAAAAAAGTATATCAATAATGTTTATCCGTCGTCAGGCACCCATAGTATATACAAGCTATATGCTTAGAATACGCTAGCACGATGATCTATAATTTGGCAAGTCTAGCCATTACAGAGCGATGATCCAGAAATTGGAAAAACCAGTTGTTACATTGTGGAGCGACTGCTGTCAGATATCCGTAATCCTTAACTGGGATTCTAGATCAATCGGATCACGGCTACACAGCCATTCATATGCAGGTTTTCTCAAGATGCTTTTCGTCACTCGCCAAGCGAGTGGTAAATTCGCACATAGAAACATCCATAGGTGCGTTAAGATTCGAAACATCGACTTCACGTGTGGGAAACGACATTTCTACCATATCTGATGTACACCAGGTACTGTAGACACATAAAATTATGACCTTTTACACATAACCTAGACAGTTTATAATATGTATTATAATCGCGTACCCAAATAGCAAGTTTAATTTCGAGCCAGCCTCATTTGCGTAGACCCTAGTAAACAATTGTTTAAACACAAATTGACAAAGTTTTCGTATGGTTATTCAAACAATGCGATTAAGATGTTAACATGCCGACCTTTTGTGTTGCCCAAAGCAAATACAATTGCTTTCGAATAAGAACTTTATTGAACCGTTTTGGAGTTCGTTATTAGTGGAATTTGGGCATTTTGGGCTCATACTTAGGGTATAGTTTGCGCGATCTAGTCAAGATAATATGCTTGAACCACAATGTTGAACCATGATCCAGTATTTGGCAAGTCCAGTTACTAACAGTTTTCATATTAGAGCGACTGCCATCTCGATACCTCCAATGAACACTACGCTAACTTCAAAAGTGCAGGTTTACAGGAGGAGCTCTTGAAAGAAAAAAGTTGATAAAATCTTTATTTTTGTAGTTATTTTCTTGATATTTTTTGTGTGAGTAACTAATTTACTGATGCTTAAGATCCGCATAGTGACATTTAAAAAAACTTATGGGTTTTTTAATTAAACTCACTTAGCGGGATGTAACGCAGAAAGCTCTAATTTAAGATCGGGATACACTCCGCCAATCCTAAGTTAGCGGAATATATTCGGGAATATTACAGGCTACAAAATAATAAATTAAATGTATACTACATAAAATAAAATTAATAATTACATTTAAAATCGACTTCATTACCAATTTAGAGTATTTTGAACAATTTTTTTATTATAATAAGATCGTAATTTATGAAAAAGAAAAGTTAGCGTTTTGTAGTAGGATAAGCCGAAAATCGTTGAGCCGTTATACAAGCCGCTAACAAATAAATAGCGTAGAGTATCTTAACTGTG
Organism: Mecyna flavalis; assembly: GCA_949319885.1. Lineage (NCBI taxonomy): Eukaryota > Metazoa > Arthropoda > Insecta > Lepidoptera > Crambidae > Mecyna > Mecyna flavalis. Next base: position 1,976,129 of record OX439417.1, on the reverse strand, counting down.
TCATTACTTAGCGGCCTTTCGTCCATATTGGTAACTAAGCTTATGTAACCAGTTCCAAAAAATATTATTTTTTCGTTGGTGTTTTAAGTAGTTGTGAGGGAAGAATTATTTTTCCACTTCGTAGATTAAATTATTTCCATTATAGTAACCCGAGACATTGTGCAAAAAATCCCGATATGATGTGGGATTGTTGTGATATACAACTGGATCGGTGTAGTTGATTTGAATTAAAACGTACTATGCAAAACACTTTTAAATCATTTATTAATACTTAGAAAAATTGTAGGCAGTGGCCTACTGTAATATCTTAAATTTTAATTGCTGAATAGTTGCACTTATTTCTGTGTCAATATCATGATAATTATTTGGTATTTTGTCGTTTTTAACTGCTGAATTTATTTATTAAATTTTTGTTTCCTTCATTAGAATGCCCAACACTTATGCGATGGATGGGTTATTATTTTCCACAAAACGATTAATTCTAGCATGCCATCCTTCCAAATGGCTGCCATCCTTAATACTGTTCAACTGTTCCCCTTCACAACACCAGATTTTAATGAATCTTGTAGCCAGTTACGATCGAAGTAAAAATTTAATTGTGCTATTAGATCAGCTAATATATTTTATAAGCAATTGGGCCAAACCTGCACATCTTGCAACATGCCGCCTCTAAGCTGGCTTGATACTTAGCTGTTCTGCTTTTTTAAAAAGACTTTGACTTTATAGTGGTTAAAACAATCTTTTACATCTGTTTGAGGATATGGTTTCTGAATGCCATTAAAAGCAAATCTTCAAAAGCAACAAGCATTTTACGTGATTTCCAGAGAGGAAATTTAGTTTTGATTATTTGTAAAGGATTTTTTTTTCTTGTCTTGGTTTTGGAGGATGGCAAAAAACAATGGTACTATTTTTGGGTAATAACAATCTAGCTGTGAATGGTAAAGTAAAAAAAATCAAAAGTGCAAGTAACAACTTTTTCGTCAAAATTCTAACGTCATTTTAATCAGTCAATAAAAATATGAAAAACAATCGTTTCCTCCATAAGTAATAAAATTCACAATTATTAATATTTGGTTTCCTTGACACCCAACACACAGTATAATAAACAATCATTATAAATTACTGTAACTCATTATACTAATAATTATTTTCCGATAGAAGTGGCCAGTCACAAACATTTAACGTTCATAATAGATAGCAAAAAGTTACAAAAATGGAAAAATTCTTCTTCTTCCACAACTAGGTAGTTACCAAACAGCAAAAAAAATAATTTTGTAACTATAAGCTTAGTTACCAATATGGACGAAGGGCTAAGCGGTTCGTTTTATACTAGAAAACAAAACTCTTGTATTATAATTGTAGCATTTCATGCAGCTAATTTCGATTTTAATTTACTACAAGATAGTGAAAATTATTAAACTTAGTAATGTTTAACTCTGATTTACACTACGTTATATAATTATTTGTTCAAAAGTGCATTCAACGGGCGACACACACCGCTAACTGTCACATGAACAAATACTTTCCCGCGCAACACCCCGCCAACTCCTAGTTGGCGGCGTATCTCCCGCGGGCCGGCAGTCGCGCTAGCCGAATACACACCACTATATTAAGACAGCGGCTTGTCCACCCCGTAATTGAAGAAAGTACCTTTACTTGGCGTTATGTAAATCTCAAAACTTTTTTGTTTTTAAAGATATTGTCATGAAAATTTGGGGGCATAATATTAGTAAAAAAGTGGGTCGATTTCTATAAAAAACGAAAAATGGCAAATTTTGAGTTAGCGTAGTGTTCATTGGAGGTATCGATCTGACCTTTCGTAAAAAAGTACTAAGTAACTCTCCGTAAAAAAAGTGGAGTAAACTAAAGCTTAGTAGGTTTTACCCGGTTCCATTCAGAATACCCTTTCAAGCGTACTGTTAAACTTGACAGAAGCTTGAATTTTCAGCTATAGTTTCTATGGCAGGCAGTGGCACCGTCGACAATCCGCAAGGTTATTGTTATTGGTTTTTATTTATTTATTTAAGCTTCATTGCACAAATCAAGTACAAAAGGCGGACTTAATGCCTCATGGCATTCTCTCCCAGTCAACCTTTAGGCCAAGCAGAAAGAAACAGTGGGTAGTGCCAATTAACCTAAAAAATGTTTTATCTATGATTTCACTAATTAGATTCATAATTTACGCTATAACAAAAACAATAATATAGAAACCACTAACCCAGAAACGACAGCGATGCCAACCAAGAAGCCTGCTGATCAGTGAGCTGGAAGTCTCTCCTAGTGGCGTTGGCTCCAGGACCCTGCAGCGAGGCGATGGCTGGGGAGCTGTAGCCTTTCCCCAACCCGGCTGAGAACGGAGCGAGGGACACGGCCAGTGCTGCGAGGACCTGTAAAAATAGCTTAGATATAATGATATCCTACTACCTTAATTCGCTTATATGTAATCAAATATCATATTATTTCAGACCAGTTTATTATGTCAGAGGCGGCAAACGAGCCGACGTGTCGCCTGATATTATAATAGTGCAAAAGTGATTGGACAAGGACAAGACTTATTCTATTACTCTCATCTTAGTAGTCTGACAAGACCAAATAGGCATCAGGGGAAAAACCGCACCGCTTACTTCCAAACTCCGGACTGTAACCGATTATTTTCTGAATAAATGTTTTATAGTCTGTTCTATATTATAAACCCAGGTCCCATGATGACTGTACCATCGCTTTAAAGTACGACCTCTTACATTGAGGCTGAAGGTATGCTAATGATATTAAGTTTTATGCACACTTCGCAGCATTATAAACAATCCCACGTATCTCCGAAATTGTATGTTCTACCAACAAAGGCACTCTCCATAAAACAAAAATTCCTCAAGGGAAACGCACGGAATCTCCGAGACACTTAATTTAGCGTATTGTCTGACAGACAAGAACATGAAATATATTCTGCGGCACGCGCCCTACGTGATCTAATTGAAGGAACGTATGCGGTGAATAAACGCAAATTTCTTTCAGGTACAAACGGCCTGGAAATTGGTTCACAATACTATGGAAAGATATTTATAATTGCCGAGCATGATGGGTGTACTTTGCCATATGGCTTAAAAAACGAGCCGGAATCGTCGTGGCAATGAAGAATCATGATTGCCTATCTATATCTTGTTGAAAATCTATACTCTGATTGTTTGTATGTTTGTTTGTTTTGTTTGTATTGAATAGGCTCCGAAACTACTGAACCGATTTAAATGATTCTTTCACTGTTGGAATCTACCCTATCCCCGGGTGACAAGGGGTACTTTTTATCCCGGAAATGTGGGAGGGAAGGGGGGATATTTGAAAAAAGAAATTACGCGCGGGTGAAACCGCGGAGGCCGCTAGTACATTGTATTTGTGTACCAATTTAAGCTTCTCAACCAAATTAATTCATTTAATAATATAGTTATTATTAAGTTATTATTCAATATATAATGTGCAAGTGGTTTGTTCGGCCAAATTTGCACGCTTCCGTAGTAATTATTTGAAAAGCTGCCTTCCGCTTAGAACTACCAATGTTAATGGGAAATGTTAATTGACCATGAGCGTAATTCATCGAGCCATTCTAAATGTTGATTTCTTATTTAAATATGTACGATGGAGCAAATTTTTCATGATGGAAAATTATGTAAAGGATGTCTCTGACTAACATTAGGACATCAAATAGGCTGATAAAAAATTTCACAAAGAAACCGTTGCAAGTGGTTATTTTACAATCCAATCAACAGTCTCTTTACTATTTTCTGGGGTCTCGCTAGTCTTTCTCTATGGAGCTGGAACGCATTCTCTTCCACAAAAAAATGGTGTAGCACAAGAAAAGACTAGAATGTGTGTTTAAACAGTTTTTTTTAAAAACAAATTCCACAAATTCTTTCTTTTCGTCCGAATATTTTCCTCCAAAGACTACAAATTCCTAACATTATTACGAGCTATTATATACAAAATAGACTTTATTTTAATTTTACTTCAGTAATTATGTAAAGTATCCTGTAGGGTTTACGCTACAAACATCTTGAAGGTACGACACGAGCGTCAGACTAATGGACGGCACCCGCTGTTTTAATATTCATTATGAATAATTAGGGTTGTGGGACCATTTGGTGGGCTATTTCGGGAGTTTTCTTGCCGTAATGTATTTCATTATAGGGTGGTTTACATGAGACATGGTTTCCAGAACTGAGCAATTCGAAAAGGAATGATAGGGAGGATATTTTCCCCTTCTTCTTCACACGCCGTACGTAATTTGAATGTACCCAACATTGAAATTGTCGGTTTGAAATACAAAAACGTGTGATTTATGTTCGCTCTGTGTTATTCTAAATGTTTGTTTGTGATATTTATTGTAAGTAGGTATTATTATATCAAGTTATTCTTTTTTAACTTTATGAAGATAAAAGCGATGTAGTCCCATTTCCTATACTTAACAAATCCTCTCAACCAGATCTAAGGCGGAAGTTTTATCTATAAATCCATGACCCTTCTGTTCTAGAAGTGTAAATCAATCTATTTTCCACGAATGTCACTTTTGAAGAGGCGATCGATGGTTTCTTATTTATCATAAATACAAAAAAGTTTTCTTACATTTATATTAGTTCATACGTTACGTAATGTCAGGAGTACCCTAAACCGACAGGCATGCATGAAAAGACTATGTATGTGAAGGAAGCAAATAGTTATGAGCCAGGATCGTAGCAAGTGGAAGGAATTATTCTCTGCCTACCCCTACGAGAAAAAGGCGTGACGTTATCCGCATGTATGTTTGTTACGTAATGGGATCATTTAAAACCTGCGTAAAAATCCATCTGTAAGAAGGTAGCGGACCCTTTTCCGCCATTTCCGATCAGCGAGGGTGGCCTGACGTAATCGCTAATGGGGGTCACTGATGAACACATTAGGGCAATCTGGGTCCTTACCTTTAACCATTGGTGGATGTAATGAGGACCAAGTCTGTTTATCCTGGCTCATTTCAGACTTCTATAGATAGGTTTTAATCGGCGAGATTATATGCTATGGCTAGATTAATAATTATTCAGAGGTTTTAGATAACACTGAGGATTCAGGCGACTGGAACCATCTAAAACTGGGACCGCGGTCCTAGTTACCTGATAACATATTTGAATCGGTCGACTGGGACCATATACCTAAATTCCTTTAATGTTATTTCCGTTAACAGAAAAGTCAAGTTATATAACTTTGGATTTTATTTTATGTAGTATTACGGTGAAGTATTTTGACGTGACAACGTCTTATAAATTGGTTTGCCGGGTGACACTTCAAGAAACTGCGTTACGCTCCGCTCACGCTATGCGCTCACAATGAGAGCGAGTGAGAGGCACGCGTCCCGCCTAAGAGCCAGAGAGACAGACATAAAAAGTCGTTGTCACGTAAAACTTTCGCCCGTATACCATAAACTTAATATATATAACTAGACTGTGCTCTCGTGGCTAAAAAACGAGCCGAGCGAAACCGTCAAACAGAGCAGCTTGTCCCTTTCTAATAGGGTGACAATAAGATTTGGATAAGTGAGACAAATTCAAACATGCAATCTGCGGATCTGCCTAATAAATAGTATTTTAAGTAATTCATGTTAAAATATTTGTGGTTAAAATTTTCCAACTTCTGAGAATGGGTATTATATTTCGAGTTTCTGCGTGTTTCCACTTATTTACACACACGTAAAATAAACATTATATTGTGTTTCAAGAAATAAGCCCTCTAACGTCAAGCTAATATGTAATAACGTAAAGCTAATATTATGCTAATATGTTTTTTACCATAGTGATAGAGAAATTGTACATTTTTGGGGGTAAGGGTGAATCATAAAATAAATAATTTAAATATGTGGGACAATTGGATTATTCCCGACTGCCCCTACCAAATCTACCCCACTCGAAACTTTTTAGTTTCGAAACTAATTTAGGTTCCGTCTGTTGTTTGTTTGCCTATTGGTTTGAAGTAAAAAAACAAGTGCAAGCGATTTCCAACCTTATTGACATTTAAATTTAAAATTTTTAAAAAAAGACAATATATAAATTTATGCTTTTTTCAAATTTAAGAATACGTACATTGGCATCTGTCAAATAAATTTAAAGTTAGGGAATTTCGCCAGCTATGAAGCGATGTCATCTTGTCTAAGCCCCCTGGTCTGGTACTCTCGGGTCGTTCCCGTTTAGGCATCTTCCCGTTTCGTAACCCTCATTAATACCTACACAAAAGTTGCGTTTTGTAACCTTTTATGAGGAGCTCGTATTTGTGTAATGGTCGAAAAGTCGGGTATTACACCGGAGGTCACAGGTTCGATCCCCGCAAGGTACAAACATTTGTGTGCATGAACAGATCTATGAGGCCATCACCCTATTATAAACAGGCTTCAGCGACAATACAACGAAATGCAGAAGAAAATTAACGTAGATGTATTCTCGTCCAGCACTCTTATATTTAAGAGGGCTATACTTGATTCATTCAAGACATAGCTCAAAACCAATTTTTGTCTTTTCTCACATTAGCAAGTCGTGGCAGCCTGTAACTGAATCTGCACTTAGCAATATACTTAGACCTAAGAAAACCAAAATGTACATTAGTGTAAGATTTGTTGGTTGTCCTAATTAAATAAATAAATAAATCTGTTTGTATCGGTCTGGGTGTTTCTATGTACCTATAATGTGTATGTATTTAGAAAGAAAAAGTATTAAAGTAATGTCTATCCGTTGTCTGGCACCCATAGCACAAGCTAATGCTTAGTTTGGGGATATTTTACGAACAAAGCTCAATAGTTCAAAGTTACTCATACGTCGGTCTTCTGTGAGATCCATTTTGTTTGACTGACAGACAGAACTGCTCGTAGTAGGGTTGACCTTAAGTTTTGAGTTGAATAACTAATTTATAAATGCGTTTTTTTTTAATATCTCTCGCTTAAAAGGCCAACGCATCAGCGATCCCTCTGGTGTCGCAGATGTCCATGGGCGGCGGTGATTGCTTACCGTCAGGCGACCCGCTGGCTCGTTTGCCGCCTGGCCTCGCCATAAAAAAATTCGCTAGAAGTCATGCCACGGCTCAGAGTATCAGATCTCATTAGGTCCAAAGACGGTTCTAGCAAAAACTGTAATGGAGGCCGAACCACATGTGCCAAGATTTTTGCAGTTAGCCTAAACCATTATTCATTTCCTGACGAAGGCTTCGTGCCAAATCAGTTCACTGTAATGAGTTTGGAAGAACCATCTTTCATTTATTTATTTTTTATGCCAGATGAAGGCTTCGTTGTCAATAAAAAAAAATACGTGTGGCACTCGGGGTCTGCCGCGGTAAAGCTTTTGCATAGCATTTTTTATCAACTTATGCGGCAGACTCCGGCACAGTCTATACGCATACGTCTAGTCGCACGCACACACACCGTGCCAAAGTCAGCCGAACTGAAACGACGTTAGACGAGTGTCAGTTTATCCCATAAACGTAATATAACTAACTAGACTGTGCTCTCGTGGCTAAAAAACGAGCCGAGCGAAACAGTCAGACAGAGCAGCTTGTCCCTTTCTAATAGGGTGACAATAAGTTTCGGATAAGTGAGACAAATTCAAACATGCAATCTGCGGATCTGCCTAATAATAGTAAAATGCAATTTTTTGAAGATATCATTCCGGTTACATAGATAATATTAATTCCATGGTTTTTCCTTAGGTTCTTTTTCGTTACGGAATTTCTTGATCCGGTCGCGCCGCGCGCAAAGTCCGCGATAAAAGCTTAAAACCTTCTTTCTTTATCTGTTGTGTTGTCTCTAGTTCTCAATTAATAAGGGCTTGGTGTTAGTAGAAAAAGAAACCTCTTTTATTGCTGTCAATTATGTATAATTATTTATTACTAGCCTCCCTCCTGCAGCTTCGCTCGCGTAGACTACATCCTATTAAATACTACAAAATCCCCCTGGGAGGTGAACTTCCAAAAATCCCTTCTTAGTCGCAACTTACACATTAACGTTGCTTGCCTGCCAACTGTTTTTTTTTGTAAGAGGGAGACAAACGAACAAAATCGACACCTGATGGTAAGTGATCTCAACCGACTAAAGGAATAGGAAGGAGGGGGGAGTTGAATGGCTATGGGGGATGGGGAGTAGGGAAAGAAAAGGGGGTGGCAACTCACTCACAAAACGTTACGAAATTAATATTATTAGTTTTATTTTTAGAATCGCTGTAATACAAGCCGCAGCTTAAAGGGTTTGGAATCTCATTAGTCCAACGAGGTCCAGTAAAAACTTTGATGAAGGCTACCACGTGCGGTGTTACCCGTTACCAGTAATGACTTGAAAATATCCACTTGGGTATAGCTTAAAGAGAAAGTTGGAAAAAGGAACTTTTCAATTTGGACAATCCTTCGCTCGGAATAGAGATTTAAAAGGATTAAAATTAACATATATTATGTACGTACTATGTGCATACCTAAGTACACGATATGAATAGAACATCATATACCTAGATAATGTTTCCCCCACAGTAATTTGAGTATGTTCCAAGTGTAAACTTTTTTTTATAAAAGTTAACACGTTCCATGCGTCACATGACCAATATAGGGCCATGCTTGACTTTACCAGCGTGCGGTGCAGAAAAATGTGTTTCTCACCACGGTGCGGGGGGTTTTTTCATATGTTGTTCTATGAGTAAGAAAGAAACAAATAGATATATCCGAGTGTTTTTTTAAAAAGGTTCTAAATTTATCAAAAACAGACATGGCAAAATAATGTTCACGTCGCACAGAGTTGCGTACTTTTGCGCTGTGTGCGGCATGGCCAGTATATGGTCACGCCCCTGCACCTCATGCCGCACCGAATGCGGGCGCGCCATTCTCGCCAGTCGCGCATAGTGATGCACAACGTCCGCACACAAATCAAATCAAACGCAAATGTGATGATTAATATTTCATTGTTGGTTTTAATTTTAGTTCCTTAATTACTGTGATATAAGAGACATATTTCATTTAAGTTAACTTTAAATTTAAATAACGTTAAATTTAAGTTATGATGATGATTAGCATTTAATTGTTGATTTTGTTTGTAGTTCCTTAATTACTGCGATTTTAGAGACATTTCATTTAATTTAAGCATACTGGGCTGTTACACTGTAATGATTATGATGAATTGTTGATTTGTATTGTTGGTTTTTATTGCTTGCCCATCACTATTACTCGTTAGGCGTCTCATTAACACAGTGCGGCATGGCAAAATGTTTCTCATGAAATCAGGGTAGTACATTTTCTCCTAAATCTGGGGAAGTACAAATCAGAATTAAAAACGATTTATGCTGTAGAAACTACTACATATTACCTACATTTTAAAAAAAAGAACACACAAAAATGTTTTAATTTCAAATTGTTATGACCTCTTGAATCTATTAACTAATGTGAACAAATGATGTTCATGACGCACCGCAGTGGAGTCCTGCGTGAGAATCATGGAGTTCATGTCGCACCCTGGCTAAGTTCAGTAAATTTGGTGCCGCAATCAACGTGTTAACAGATAAGCTGAACAGCTGATGGTAAGCGGTTAACTTTACTTTAGTTATAATATATGTATTGGCATTTGAAAATGGTCAATTTGAGAATAATCGTGGCTTCACAATAAACAAAATAATTGCTTCTTGTCTTATTGGAATACATAAATGTAAGCGATCAACCTCAAACATCACATTCAAATCATGCAAAAACCACAACATTTTCATCAAATTCCGCCCAATTACAACAATTCGGCACATGACAACAACACCACAAATCAATAAACATTTAAAACAATGCCGAAGTAAACAAGAAAAATGAAAATTGATTAATTTTCCGCAGTTTGTATAAACAAAGCGGCGAACCGGCGCAGAATAATGGAAGAATAACAAACAGTGTCGCGGTACAGCTATAGAATTGAAGCTCGCGCCCTCAATTTGACCCATTATGGCTTTGAACGCTGAAATAATATATTTTCAATTGATTGCAGTGAAGGTATGATTTTGACATCAACACCTACATTGTTCCAACCCCATGTTATGGTATCAGCAAAAACGAAGTTAACACAAATATAGGTAACTAGCGGCCGCCTTCACGGTTTCACCCCCGCGTCATTTCATTTTTTAAATATCTCTCCCTTCCCCCCACGTTTCCGGGATAAAAAGAATCAATTATGTTGACCGGGGATAGTGTAGCTTTCCAACAGTGAAATAATTTTTCAAATCGGTTCGGTAGTTTCGGAGCCTATTCGATACAAACAAACAATCAAATCTTTCCTCTTTATAATAATTTATTAGTATCAGTATAGATGTGCCATCGGGCCATGATTGAATAATTCCTTAACCAACTTTACGTAGAAGCAAATGTGTTATCGCGACGCTACTGTTATCTATGTATTTTTATGAATATATATTATAATTCCATAATTATATTAATCCATAATAATATTATTTGTTTCAGGTTGTCCGTACGATTAAGTAAGGCTTAACAGCCTAAGGCGTCTGTCGCCGTAAGAACTGGGTTGTAAGGAAACCTCACAAAGACAAGTAAAATCTGAGTCAATCACCTTTGGTTGAAAGAACTAATAGTCTATTTTATTAATAAAAATGTTTCTATTCTATTCTGTTTTCTTAAATAGGACACTACATAATGTTACCATCAATATTGCTTTTGACATGCAAAAAAGAATTTGAATTTGACCTAGTAATAAACTGTAACAGGTAGAGCCAAATGTAATGTAAATTTTGTGGGTATGACCAAAAAAGATTGGAAAAATTTACATAAGTCAAAAAGAGAAAATTTTCTACCTATAGTGCTTGTAAGAGATAAGTCATCTATCATGTTCAAATATGTTATGAAAGATTAACACTGCAATGGCAAATAATACTCTTTTTATATTGCTTTTTAAAAAATAAATGAAAAGTGTGCGTCGGCCGGGAATCGAACCCGGATCAACTGCTTGGAAGGCAACTATGCTGACCATTACACCACCGACGCACTTGTAGTTCTTTTAAATATTTTTATTCTTACTCATCGTTTTTGAAACAGATTTGGTTTCAATTTACAATAGTTCATTAATTTGTTTGTTAATTTACACTATGAATTAAGGCATTCAAGCGTAACAGACAAAAGACACTACTCGGAGGAATTACTTTTAATTTGCATTCAAGTATAATATTAGAAATAATTACATAATACCAAATTATAACCAGTAGGTACCTACACCACATTGGTCGTCATATTTTTTTTAATTCTATTCATTTCTCAAACATATCAATAGCTGTAGAGGAAGATAAAATGTAGATCATAATTATGTATAATTTTAATATAGGATATCGGAAACAGTGATTAATATTATCTGTCAATAGCAGATTATTAATTACGATCAATGGGGTATGGCCCAAACTCCAAAGGTCAAAGACAGTGGCAAAATAGAACTTCATTTCTACATATTTAAGATTGTTAGCGTTACTGTCCACGGCGGCGTAGCTTCATAGACGCGTATTCGTCATTATACGCTTGGTGTACGCCTGCTTGCAGCTCACATACAAAACTTTGTAACTCTGTCGACGGAGCGTCAAAGCCAGCATGCAGCGACGCGAGCGTGACGTTGACGCTCCGTCGACAGAGTTACATAGTTTTGTATGTGAGCTGCAAGCAGGCGTACACCAAGCGTATAATGACGAATACGCGTCTATGAAGCTACGCCGCCGTAGACAGTAGGCCTTAATGTTTAATTCGTGCTCGTGGCGCAGCTGTGACAGTGGTTTGTTAGCGTTAACGAAAGTCAAGCTACCCACGCCGCGGTCGTTTAATGGATGGGTGACCATTCTGACCACATTTAGTGACATTTATTTCGAGCGTCTCCGTGCTTTGGAATGCACGTTAAGCTGTTGGTCCCGGCTGAATATTATAAATGCAAAAGTCTGGATGTTTGGATATTTGTTACTCAATCACGCCTAAACGGCTGAACGGATTTAGATGAAAATTGGCACACGTATATTTTATAACCCGGATTAGGACAAAGGCTATAAAATTCCTACGGGAAACGTCTCATTCCCGCGGGATATTAGAAAAAGCTAGTTTACTATAATGTAGATATTAATCGTCAAGCCTACTCCGAGGCCATTTGGAGGCTTGATAACATCTAACATTAAGGTTGGCCACTTGCTTTAAGCGCCCCTCCACCAACCCGCACTAGGCCAGCGTGGTAGATAGAGTATGGCCCACACTATCTCACAATTGAGATAAGGCCTGTGTCCCAGCAGTGCGAACGTATATAGGCTGATGATGACGAATATGTATAGGTACTTAAATAAAGGAGGTAAAAGCTAAGCAGTATTTAATCTCATAGGGGTTTAAATCTACAAACCCCTTTTACAGTAGAAACTTACACTTAATAAAGAAGTCAAAAATTTCAAGTTCTTAGTCTTGTAGTTCAGACTCGGCGTTGTTAGTCAGTTTCTTCTTCACACCGAAGATTAAACACTTAATCCTACAAATTAATTGCAAACGTTTTAAAGACAAATTGGAATTAAATAACATAACAAACTATAAGCTGTAAGCTGAAATGCGGTCGCTGGCCGCGAAAAGGGTTTACTGAGAAATGCGGTCGTCCGCCGTCAGTCAGTTCTCTGAATTACTCCAATTTTACATATTCTGTGTTGTCCCCTAGAGGCGACGAGATTTGTATTTTAAGTTAACTTAAGTAATTTATTCTTTTTCTTTTTACTAGTCTTACATGGCATTATCCTGTCTGAAGTATACGACATTCCAAAGCTTCCATACTATGTCCAGTCCATGCAAAAAATTATGTCGATCCGTTGATCCGTAGTATAGTGAAGGAATGACCAACTAAAGTATTTCTGTTTTTGTTAGATTACTTACAATGTACCGCTTAAGAAGGCTCAAAATCGCCTATAGGATATGATTGGGAATATTGGGATCTCCCTGCATCATCGCATCAGGAATGATGAGATCCGTACAAGGACCAAGGTCCCCGACATTGCCCGAAGAATAGCAGTCGGCAGGACACATTGCAAGGAGGACTGAGACGGCCGTTGGGTTGGGGCGGAAAGGTCCTTGAGTGGTGGCCACGTACCGGGAAACGCAGCCGTGGTAGGCCTCCCACAAGGAACGATTTTATCTAATAAAGATCGCCGGAATCCACCGGATGCGGGTGGCACAGGACCGATCGGTTTGGAGAGCCTATCCTTTACGAGAGATATTTAACCTTAGACGAATGAGACAAACAATGCGTGTCTATTCTCGCTCTCGCTTTACCTTGTAAATTAGACCACATAATATTCCTAATGTTACCCCTGTCAGAAATTATGAAGGCATCAGTTACCACCGAGAGTGCTCGCGAACAATTAGTTGTTAATCTGCCACTCCTTTAATATGGCTTCCGAAAACAAAGAAGAACTCGTGGTGAATTTTCGGACACCCATCCAGTATTGATGATACTGAAAGTTGCAGTAAGTAAAAGTTTAGAAATGATAACACTGAGCAAGTGATTCTTAAAATTACATGCCGCACTCTTTGGTGCCACAAGTATCTGATGATACTTACAAAAATGGTGATTAATTTTTAGCTACCATTGCTTGAATCATTTTTTAACGATCAGCCTGTTAATCAAAATCCGATTTCGTTTACCAGCTTTAAATAAAACGGTACTCCTCGTTAAATTAACAATCAAATCCAATATCTACTTAATTCTATTTAGGTATTGCTGCATTCATAAGCTTCAAAGATGTATCGACGCGTATGAATCGTTAAGAATATTATAATTATCCGTTTTAAGTCAGAGGCGACAAACGAGCCAGCAGCGGGTCGCTTGATGGTAAGCAATCACCGCCGCCCATGGACATCTGCAACACCAAAGGGATCGCTATGCGTTGCCTTGCCGGCCTATGGGGGTATGGGGAGTGTGGGCCTCCGGCACTCTCACAAACCAGACGAAACACAATAGTCACTATTATTTCACGCTGGTGTTATAATATGAGAGGAAAAGATCAGTGTTACAGACTGACTCTACTATGGGCTTCGTAATATCTCAAAATCTATAACTAGTTACTATTAATCCAACTTTTTCTGTGTTTTAGGGTAGAAATTACAATTATTTTAAGAATAGATCCCAGCAGTCGCAAATAAAAATAAGTTATCCTCAAATTGATAACCTTCTTTTTTAAGTCGGTAAAAATAGCAATGCTTTTCACGCATTTCATACGAATACGAGCAACATAAATCAGTGGTTGACACCACAAACGTATTACGTAAGCGGTATAATTGGTGACATTAGGGCAATCTGCGCCCTTAATGGTCGTCCAGAGCAAAACTAGGGCAAGAATAATGTTCCTTATCGATTTTGCCCTCTGACTGTGGTCCCGAAAAGTCAATATTAACCGTTTTAATTATGCATCTGGGTAAAAAGTATCCTTGATGCTGTAGTGACTTAAGTTCCGGGCCGTGAACTCGAGGTCTTGGGTTCGATTCCCAGGGTCGGGCAAATTTTTTTTGGATTTGTAGTATCCGGCAATGCGGATTTGATAAGCCTACTGATAACCTCGTTCATAGTTACTAGTGATAGTATTGTAGCAATGATTTTATTTCGATGATGCCTTTGTCCAGCAGTGGGACTGTGGGATATTAAATAGGCTGATAAGTGTGCCCGAGTAAAAGTGTCAGCCTATTAATGTCTCTTAATCGAGCAAAAGACAATCTATCATTTAAATTATTTAATAAATAAGACGCTTTTCAAAGGCACATTTTTTGCTTGCGCAAGGAATTTGACCCGGCACTGATACATGGCCTGGCACTTAAATTACGCCATTGAGGCATTTTCAAATACCTAAATATTATATATTGGACACATCGCATACATTGATCTGACCCCAAAGTAAGCACTTGTGTTATGAGTATTAGAAACAACGAAGTTTCCACAAATAAATACAAATACAGATAAACATCCAGACACAGGACAAACACTAATGTTTATCACAGAAATGTTTGTCCTGGGTGGGATTCGAATCCACGACCCCTGTCGCATAGGGCAGGGTCACTACCAAATGCGCCATCGGGCCAGACATAAGATTTACCGAGCACGTAATAAGTCTTTTACTTCCAAACAAGGCTAGTTACAAATCAAAATAAAATCTGTATCTAAACTCACCTGCGGCAAATGCCTCGTCGCTTTCCTAGGTTGCTGTTTCTCCCTCGCCTCCCCTCCCGATAGGCACTTCCCGTTCGGCATCCCCCCTACCTCTACCTCTTCCTTAGCCCCCACCCGCTCGAGTGGCCGCGATATCGGTATGTTATGCTTCTCGAAGTATCCATTCTGTATCATCTGATCTAATGACACCTCCAACTCTCTCACTGGAACCACTTTCCGCCCACATATCGGGTCATCAACGATCATCTTTCGGTTGCAACCCGATACTTCGGAAAACTTAACGTTCTTTTTTTGATCATCGGGCTTCTTCGGACGACTTCGCGCTCGCTCGGGAACATCCGTCGTCCAATAGCGTGCGTTCTTCTCGTTCAACCGAAGAGGTTTGCATACTGCCACGTTTTTCGGCTTTGATACTTTGTCACTGGCTGTTTTTGGTGCCCTATCGTATACTTGAGGCTCTTTCTGTCTCACTTCTCGATCAGTTCTCCTTCTGTAAGGTTCGTACTGCTCTCTCATCCGCCTTCGTTCGCTCTCGATTCGAAAATCATAATAATCTTTCTTATATTTACGAGTGTTCCTATCGTCGTAATTGTAATAGTTCCTTGGCAGGGAATTATATTTAACATCGTAGGTTGTCGGTAAATTAAGGTATTCCGGCCTGATTGGTCTAAATAGGGACAAACGTCCTTGAGCTTCGTCGAAGTCTGAGTATATGTCTTCGTAAACGTATCCGTTCTTCCTTCTCGGTCGCTCGTACGTTTCCTCTCTTTCTCTATATCGTGTTTCGGGCTTGTTTCTATCGTTTCTGGTGTCGTATCGTCGTCTGTATTCGAATTCGTAGTCGTAATTTGAGCGGTTTTCGTGAAGCAAGCGTTCCCGAGAGCCAGCCATCTTCGCTTATTTGATTTTTCCAGTCTGTGGAAAGAAAAAAGGAATATTAATGAGGAACTTTTCCGTGGATGCTATTTAGGGTTGGCGGGTTTATTGGGAGTGATATTTGTTGATTATGGTTAAGATATTCATGACGTACGGATTTTGATCCGTTATTTTGGTTTTAAATATAAAACTGTACAGTAATTTGGGATTCAGATTGTAGACTCTGCCAAAATACACTAGCAAATTACAAGTACCTACCTACTGCGTGGTTTTGGCAGTGTCTGCAATGTAAATAATTTTTAATTTTTATAAAATAAAATAAAATGTTTATAGCAGAAGAATACCCCGACTTTTACCTTACCTTATTACCTTACCTTACCTTACCTTATTGATTGATACCTTATTAGGTCTAAATGTGTGATTTTTAATTGGCAACATGACTTCACTACACGAGAAACGCATTTCACAGTTTCATTATGAAATAGATATACATCCGTGTAGAGGCATCCCTGCCAGTGAATGCGGATTTCGTCGCGTTTTGCAAATTTTACGACAAGAACAATGAAAGGCAAGTAGAATAATTGAATCCCGTAGGATTGGAAGATGCGTCCCGACAAGATTATGGGACATTGTGGAATGTTAGATTTAAATTACATTACGACGTTCCCTGTTCACTCTTTTCGGGGAATCTGGGATGAATCTAGATTTATTGGCAGCGTGAAATTGGAATTTGAACTGACAGCTATTAGATAGGTATTCGTGTTATACATTGTACTAGCCTCCACCTGCGGTACCCTCCGGGGTTTATAACGAGTAGTTTTTATGTTTTTTAAAGCAATTTTAAAGGGTTGCAAGGAGGCGGTCATTGAAGCCCATTAGAGGTATTCTAAATTTTAATCTTCAAATTAAAGCAATTAGACCAGACTCCTGTAACGATGACTTGATTTCAATGTCCTTATCCATAGGTACAGTCAACAGCACATCACGGTATACACTTGCAGTTCGATAATAGCGCTTATGCCCCCGACATAAGAGCGGTACAAAGTCCAAAGTGTTACGTCTGACGTGCTTTTGACTGTACATTGGGTTTTTAAATACTTAGGCTGATTACTTCTGGTTTCAAACGTTGCTTCACATGCTTAAGGTCGATGGTTTGAATCTGGGCGATAATAATTTTTTTGTGAGGATATTGTTGGTGGTAGGGCTTTTTCAGAGTCCGACTAGCTAGACACCCTCACAGGTGAAATCTGCCGCCATAACAGCTCTGTCTGTGTTCCGGCAAAATTAATGTGAGAGCCAGCACACTTGAAATCAGAGGCTCGAAAATCGGATAAGACTACAGTCTCGCAGCACATTGAGCGACGCTTCCAGGCGAAGTGTCGCTTAATGTGCTGCTGGTGCTTAGTGGCCGCTTACCATCAGGTAGGCTGCGTGCTTGTCTGCCAACTGACCAGGTATAAAAAAAACTTGTTTAGCCCTGGATCATGGTTTGAGCGCACTTAGATTAGAATACCTAGATCAGGACAAAACGCGTGCAGAAAGAAGATCGTACTCGTTTTAATTCTGTTAACTGAACACGAGTGTAAATCGAGTATGTGACGTGGATTTGATTAAGTTACAAGTCAGGAGATCCATTTGAATATAATTAGCGCACAGCCGTTTCCATACTAATCCAATGATATCTCCCATTTGCATTTTATTGCATTTGTATGTAAATCGATGCGCCGCTGAACTAGTTCGTTTCAGACGGAATAATGCAAAATATTTGTATTGGATCATATTTTGATATGAAATTATAATAAAATCAGTATATCCTTTATTAATGTTTTAGAATTTGCAAAACTCAAACTCTAATAAATCAATGTTACAGTTCAAAAATAATTACATATTAATAGAATAAACAACTTTGTCTGTCTGTTGCCTTAACTATTTTGACGAAAGGTACGGATATAGATTTAGACCGTGGGAAAGAACACAGACTGCCTACTTTTTTTTTTTGCTAGAGGCGGCAAACGAGCCAGCGTCTCGCCTGATGGTAAGCAATCACCACAGCCGTTGGACATCTGCAACACCAGAGGGATCTCTGATGCGTTGCCGGCCTCGTTTATAGAGGCGCTCGTGGCGCAGCTGTGACAGTGGTTCGTTAGCGATAACGAAAGTCAAGCTACCTACGCCGCGGTCGGTTAATGGATGGGTGACCATTCTGACCATATTTAGTGACATTAGGAAATTTCGAGCGTCTCCGTGCTTCGGGAGGCACGTTAAGCTGTTGGTCCCGGCTGATATCTACTATAATGTAAATATTAGTCGTCAAGCCTACTCAGAGGCCATTTGGCGGCTTGATAACATCTGACATTAAGGTTGGTCACTTGCCTTACGCACCCCTCCACCAACCCGCACTAGGCCAACGTGGTGGAGTATGGCCCACACTAGGTATCTCACAATTTAGATAAGGCCCGTGTCCCAGCAGTGGGAACGTATATAGGCTGATGATGACGCTCGTTTCTTGAAGGTCTTATGGAAATACTGCTGCACTGAGATTGATATTCCGGGATAATTGTCACGTTCACGTTCAATGACAGTTCCTATGGGAGAACAGAAACCGACATTTATTTATTTACACTATATTGCACAAAACAAGTACAATTGTCGGACTTAATGCCGAAAGGCATTCTCTACCAGTCAACTATTGGTTTTTGTAATTATTTCACGTCGCAACGCCAGATTGCCATGATTTTTGGTGAGTGGATAGTATTAAATACGGAAAAACATCACATTTACAATAAACATCATATAAACCACGCGGGCAAAGCCGGGGAGAAAAGCTAGCTATTTAATAAAATCAATGTGATATTTCTCGCGACAATTCGCTACAGGTGAACGCTGGAAATTCTTAATCGTATGTTATCGCGAAGTCGTGAAATTACCTGAGCCATGCTTCGGCATAATGTAACACTTCGTCCGGTAAAGACGACGTAAAACCTTGTGTCACCGTAGTAAAACACACCTTGAAAATAAAATTAAGGCTTATGAAAATGGGATATACGATCTTTGTAATGTTATATAAACTAAGAAAGGAAAACGTGAAAACTCGTGTATTTTTCTGGTTTTCTTCAGGATATAAATAAATAAATAATATCTCTGGACATTATTCACACAGCGCCATCTCGCCCCAAACTAAGCATATGCTTGTGCTATGGGTGCCAGACAACGGATAAACATTACTGTATATAAGTTTTTTTTTGTAAATATATATATATTATTATACTTACGGTGCGTACAGATTAAGTAACATTGTTATATAACATGTGTTTTAAAACACGTCAAAATTATCTGACATTATTTTTCAACAAAACATTTAGTACTGAAAATGTTATTTAACATTGTTTTATAACATGTTATGTTATATGATCTCAATGATCTGTACGCATCTTTAGAAACACCCAGACTGATACAAACAGACATGTTCATGCACAAAAATGTTTGTACCGTGCGGGGATTTAACCCGCGACCTTTGGTGTAGTAGCCGACTTCTCGACCATTACACCAAATGGCTCGTCCCCCAAAGGTGGTCATGCGACCTTTAAGGGGCTTCTCCGTAACGTAAAAATACCTTCAGAACGCTAATGCGTACAACCAAATCTATTTACGAGGCAGGTTTTCGCAAGAACCCTAATCTTCGAGCCGATATAATCTCGAGCTGGAGGGAAATCCCCCGGCGGTAAACGCGTCGTAAACTTGCTAGGCATGTACCGTGACGAGTTTGATAAGTGTCGCGAATATGTTATCGATACTATCGAAAAATAGAATTTGATTCTTGGGGACGCCCAGCCTTTGAGAATCTAGACGTCAATCAGCCATAAAGCTTTTTTTTTTATAAAGAGGCAGTCACAGGATGACCTTACTCCACCTGATGGTAAGCGGAAGTGAGGTCCAAATATAAGGTTGACTGGCTCAATAGATCATAGTACCCATTGAGCCAGTCACACTCACCCTGAAGGCCTGCATAGATGCCGCTTCACGCCCCGCCTGAAAAGCCCAGGATTATAGGAGGAAGGAAACACGTGAGCCGGAAGGGTATTCCATGCCCTAATGGCACGGGGCAAAAAAGAGGAACTATACCTCTTGGTACGGGCCACCAGTGTCTGGATGGTATGAGGATGGCAACGCAGTCCGGCGCGTGTTGTTCGGGAGTGGAAACTATAGCTAAACATTATGTTCATCGACTTCGACTTCATAAATTTTTGAAGAACAATGGCTAATCTGTTAGTAAAATTGAGCTAAATAAATACATATTAAAAAGGAACATCCAGGGCCGATACAAACTCGTGATGTTTATAACATACAAAATCAGACTACCCTAATCTGTCAAACTACAACCAATTTTCAGCTTTAACAACTTCAATTGAGATTTTTTGACAGATTAGGGTACGTTGTTATGCTGCCGTCCGTCGCTAAAATCAATTAAATAAAATTGTTGATGGGTATAATATTTACCGGTTATAGTATATTTAATTCATACATTTCAGGTATTTTCTAAGATTGAGATTTCTTAAATTGTTATATTAAAAACACTAAAATATTATCGATATTAAATGTCACCAGACTAGTTAGGTCCCGAGGCGCAGTGCGGTACAAAGCTTAACTGTTCATCGATAAATCTCATCAAGAGAAGTTCACATTTCACCAACTACTGGCCAGAGTTTTCGCCAAGTTACACTAAGTATAATAACTTTATTCTACGAATCCAACTCACTGTCATTTTTCTTGGTGAAAAGAAGTGCCGCAAGAAACTCAACAGTTGTTTTTTCATCAGCGATCATCAGTGATCGCTCTGGTGTTGCAGATGTCCATGGGCGGCGGTGATTGCTTACCATCAGGCGACACACTGGCTCGTTTGCCGCCTCTGACATAAAAATAGGTGGATTCGAACCATTTATCTCACCCATTTGATACCACTGGACTTCAACTCTCTCGGCTGGGAGGACATACGAGTAAAATAACTTTCAGTTTATTTATTTTGAGCTGGAGAGAACAGCACGTTCGCAAAGTCAATCAATTACACCCGGACCCTCTTTGGAGGGCTGATTTATATTGATTTGAGCGTGTGACATGTGGGACATTAGGGTTTAGTGTAAGCTTAGAATAATGTCCTAGGACATTACTCAGAATTGTAGCTTATTGCAAATATTTTGACGTAGATAGATATTTGAAATTACGAAGATTGATCTTGTGGAATAGTTGAAAAGTTGGCTAGCTATACCATATACAGCGAGTTCGATACCTGCCAGTATACAATAATTATTGATTTTGTACGGACGGCAGAGCAGATCAAGCTACCGTAATAAGTCAAAAAATATTAATTGAAAGAGAACTCTATGTAAAGTAAAGTAAAGTAAAATCATTTATTTGCAAAATTAACAAAACCCATTGGGCATGCAAATAGTAATAAAAGAATAACATAATAAATTGACGTGATACAAATGTTATATACAGGGTGGAAAGCTTCAATGGGGCAGCCAAGGGAGGCACCCCAATCTCTGCAGCCACATGTGAAGTATATAATTACTTCACAGAGAGAGAATAAGCTGAAAATTGTTTGTATAAGGCAGATTGGGGTAGTCTGATGTGCTGTCGACTGTACATGAACTTCTCTGTGATATATAAAAAAACAAAATTAAAGAAAATATGTAAAAACATGTGCGTCGGCCGGGAATCGAACCCGGATCAACTGCTTGGAAGGCAACTATGCTGACCATTACACCACCGACGCAGCTGTTTACAGTTGTGAAAGATTACGCTTTATGAAGTAGGTATTTCAATCAAGTAAAATCTCCGGTGTAATGTTTGCACAAAAAATGTACAATTTTTATTTATTTATTTTATTGCTAACTAGCGGGCGCCCGCGGTTTCACCCGCGTGGTTCCCGTTCCCGTGGGAATTGATCAAAATCCTTTCTTAGCGGATGCCTACGTCATAACATCTACCTGCATTCCAAACAGCCCGATCCGTCCAGTGGTGGTTTGGGCTGTGCGTTGATAGATATCTATGTCAGTCAGTCAGTCAGTCAGTCAGTCACCTTTGAGTTTTATATATATACTTATAGACAAGCAATAAAATTTAAAAAAAAAACAACCACAAACGGGTTGAGAATCTCAGTTTTTTAAGTTGATTAATAATACGATCTGCCGCCATAATATCTCTGGCTGTGTTCCAATAATATTTATCTGGGGGCCAAAACACTTGAAGTCGAAGGTTCGAAGATAACAGTTTGTCTACTGGTGAGCATATTAAGAGATGGTTTTTATGTTAAACTTTCACTCAGTTAAATAATCCTTTTTAAAACGAGTGTAACTATAATTCCTAAGGTCTCAAAATATAAAAATATGGGCTGATCAATAGCCACAAAGCTGGCACTGGCTCGTCCCAACGGGTGTGTATGGGAAACCGGGGGAATTTAGTGGGTAGCGGACAGCGTTACCAGTTTTTATTTTTGCCAAGTCGGGACTTAGGTACTTTTTGAGTGAAATAACCGTCAAAAGCGGGACATAGTAAAAAAAAAACGTATGTATTCAAAGGTTTTCAAATATTTATCTTTTTATTTGACTTAAAATTACGTTTACGTGACAATAGATAGCAAAAGTAACCATCTCAAGTAGCCTCTCTCTCCCACACTCTTATCTTCATTACGCGCCTTTTATTTCTTTCTCAGCACTCTGCACGTACGGTCGAGTTCTCCCCGAAAAGCGGGACTGAGGAGCCTGTCCTGCGCGGGACATTTAATTTTGATTTAAAAATCGGGACGTGCCGCCAAAATCGGGACGTCTGGCAACGCTGGTAGCGGACGCTTTAGTCTCGAGTCCCACACACGGCCGCGGGTCTAGCTAACCTGCGGTTATGGTGCATAAACGCATTCTCCTCCAAAAAAAAAGGGTCAAACTCTCAAAATATTTTAGGCCGGTCAATCGCCACATGATGAAAGAAGAAGGTTGGTTCTTTCGGGTGTGAAGGGGAAACCGGGGGAGTTTAGAACTACCCACGAGTCTCTCGTCAGGCTGCAGGTCTCGCTAGTATGCGGTTATGGTGCACTAGTATCGCAAAAAGCCAATCACAAATACACAGCCCTCGGCTACGTTAGTAATAATATATTTCTGTACCTCGGCAGTTAGTGAAGCAACGAGGCGCAATGCGGCGACGACGACGGTGCCAAGTAGCGACGGGTCTAGGGTCTAGCCTATATTATGGCCAAACACAGAATAGCTAAATAAAGTGAACCTAAAATAACACCTATTACTTACTTGTACACTTTATTTTTACTAATATTATAAAGAGGAAGGAAAGATTTGTTTGTTTGTGTTGAATAGGCTCCGAAACTACTGGACCGATTTGAAAAATTCTTTCACTGTTGAAAAGCTACATTATTCCTGGGTGATATAGGTACTTTTGATCCCGGAAATGTGGGGTGAAGGGGGGGATAGTTGACAAAAGAAATTGCGAGCCGCTAGTTCTATATAAAAAGTTGATTTATGCTTGAGTGCATTTTTTGTTTCAAGTCGGTTTTTTTTGGGAATTTAACAAAGACACTTTATCTTAGTTATTAGGCAGTGGTAAAACTGACCAAAGACTAGACAAACACTTATATAGTAAAAAGCTAATACAATGCATGGCAGTAAGTGGAGCAGAGTGGCGCAGTGCGGCCACACCGGTGCCAAGCAGTGGCAAACCTTACCCATGATGCCTACTTTGGCTACGATCTCAATACCCTACATACCTATGATGCTTAACTAAAGATGGGTATGGTTATGTTCTACCAAGTTGTCTACACAATCTAGTAGAAGCCAATCGTTCTGACAACACAATACGCGGTCGTTTGTGAAGCTTGGCGCAATGCGACGACGACGACGCCAAACGTGGGGTTTGCTCATAACGCTTTTACCGAACTTGGACTAGGAAATTGTACTTTTAGTTCAAGTACAACTACTAAGTATAATATTCCTTTGTCGTAAGAAAATGCTTCACTGCACCGCAATAGTAGGCTAGCGAGATCTAGACGAATGGCTAGAGTGTGGGAGCGAAACATAACCTACGGCAACCCTTCTTAAAAAAAAAAGAGATTCCTTCAATGGAAATAAATAAATAAAATAAATAAATAAATATCTCTGGCCATTATTCACACAGCGCCATCTATCTAGCCCCAAACTAAGCATTAGCTTGTGCTATGGGTGCCAGACAACGGATAAACATTACTTAAATATACCTATATTTTTTTAGTAAATACATACATAATATAAATAGAAACACCCAGACCGATACAAACAGACATGTTTACTCGTATGCACACAAATGTTGTACCGTGCGGGGATCGTACCCGCGACCTCTGGTGTAAGTAATAGCCGACTTCTCGACCATTACACCAAATGGCTCGTCAATACTTCGTTTGTTACTACTATTTCCATGATGTATCACCTAAAAGACAAGCGCGCAACCCACCTAATATCTACAGCCTATTCCATTAAGGAAATTCCGATTGAATGGACACTGGGTTTATTAATATCGGGTTCGATATTTTATCAAAGGCCAATTCTCGCGCCTTTGATAAAATATCGAACCCGATATTTAATTTTATCGAAAAAACATGGCGGATAACACGGAAAACCGCTTTTTGACAGCCTCCATGGAACAGTGGCTAAGCCGCTCGGGTATAAAAACACGGAGGTCGTGGGTTCGATTCCCGCCTTGGGTCTGGTTGGTGGTAGGGCTTTTTCAGAGTCCGACTGGCTAGCTACCACCCCCACAGGTGAAATCTGCCGCTATAACAGCTCTAGCTGTGTTCCGGCAATATTAATGTGGGAGCCAGTACACTTTAAATCAGAGGCTTGAAGATCAGATGAGTCTACAGTCTGGCAGCATATTGAGGGACGTTTCCAGGTGAAGCGTCCCTCAATGGAATAGGCCGCAGTGGCCGCTTACCATCACGTGGCTGCGTGTCGGTCTGCCAACTGACCTAGTAAAAAAAAAACAGTTGTTTCTCTGTTCCGTGGCGGATAATGTGGAAATTAGTTGACATCCGCCATGTTTTTTTCGATAAATATCGGGTTCGATATTTTATCAAAGGCGCGAAAATTGGCTCCCTGGTTCCATACACAGGTCCCATAGAAAATACTGCCTATAAATGTAGGTAGTAATTTATTTCAAATGGTACGTATTGAAACGTCTCTTGAAGTTTCTAGTCAAAATTTCTACCTGTAGCGATAACCTAGATTGCGATATCTAGGTCAAAAGGGGATTCTTTTTCAAGGTTCCGTATATTTTGAACTAATAAGATTTATGTTACTTGGCACAGCCGTCGCCGCATTGCGACAAACATTAACATTTAACGTGATTGAACTGATCGACCTTTTAAAATTTACGAGTATATTTTTTAACTACCACCGTTGAAATGTGTAAACCCAGGAAGTCATGGATTCAATTCGCATTCTGGAACTGGTTGGTAGTGGATCTTTTTCAGAGTCCGACTGGCTAGCTACCTACCGCCCCCACAGTTGAAATCGGCCGCCTTTGCTTTGGATTTCTCCCGGTAATATCAATGTGGGAGCCAATACACTTGAAATAGGTACAAGACTATAAGATCATAGGAATCTATGCGTGGCAGGCCAGCACATTTAGCGACGTTTCCTGGTAAAGTATCCGTCAATAGGCCGGCGGACTTCGTGCTTAGGTGAAAAATAAGAAAATACATTTCCAAAGAGTTTCTGATAATACAGGTGTTGTCGAATAGAGGTTGAAATGACAAATAGAAAGCAAGTGAGCGTAAAATATGCCCTTCCCCCGCCCACCAGGCAGGCGGGGGTCCATAAAAATTAATTCCCGCAGGAAACCGCGCCGGCTCCAGGCAGGATGCAGATAAAAACACTGGAACGCGCTGAATTAACACTGGGAAATTTTGCGGGAATTTTCTGATGCCGGATTTTGGAGAATGCTTTCATATTCTTTACATTTAAGGGGCAAGAACTCATTTATACTCGTACCTACTAGTACGCTAGTTCGCGTCCATTTGACGTAAATATTAAGGGTCAGTTCCACCACTGAAAAATCGGTTTGTGATAATTTATTTTTCAGATTACAATGGTGGTATCACAATATGGTTTTTATGGTGTTGAACTTACCTAAACGTAAAACTATGTACCTAGTATAATACGACAAAATTAAAAAATGTTTTTAAGTGACCTTTTTTATCATGGCCGACGCGGACGTTAGTCAAAACGTCAAAGTTTACGACCAATGCTTCTTTGATTTTTTTATTTCTTATGCTAAATAAAACGATGTAGGTATAGATGGGGTGGAAGCTATGCAGTCGGGCACTGAAAAAATCTCACATTTAACCCAAGACTAATCTTTACATGAAATACCTATCATATTATTTTAGTAAGAGGAAACAATGTACAACCTTCCATACCCATTCCACACCGGATGCAGATAAATACTAGAATGTTCCGTTGGTAAGTCGGTCCGCGGAACGTTTCGAATTGCGTGGAACGTTTCGCAACAAAAACCGACCAACAAAGCCTTACGGAAATTAAAAAAGCAACTTTTTAGGGTTCAGTGAGAAGAAAATTCGCCCGTCATCTGTTTTTGTCGAGTTTCATTTGACTAATTACTTAGATGGAACATGACTTAGTATTTTTATGTGTTCCTAATGAATGGACTTTTTTGGGTTTAAAGTAAGCGGCATTTTAAAGGTGTTCTATTTACTCGTATTATTTTTAACTCCTCGATGGTATAGTGTTTGGAGTATCGTGGTCCTGGGTTTACTTCCCGGTTCAAGTAAATTGCTTATTCCACAATAGGGAATATGCATGTATTTTTTTTATATTTTTAATTCACTTTTTACATCGTTATAAAATAGTAAAAAATATAAATACTGTTGGGAATGCTCAAATTATTTTTTAAAATAATATTTAAAACATCGCTTCAATTTGATCTGTTTGAACGCGCCGCCATCTTTCGCGGGCCTTGATTGACGTCACAAACCACTACCAGTGTTTGTTGACTATGATACTTTTGGTTCTTTTAAAGTAATTTTCAGTTTTAAAAGCTATTCACGCCATGGAAAAAGCTAAAAGACCATTTTATAGATTGTCTTGTACCCATGTGCAAAAACACTCAAAAAATTAAAAAAATCAAAATTCCTGTTCCAAATGATGCGAACACACGAAAAAAATGGTGTAAGGTTATGAGAAGATGAAAAACACCACAGAAACATAATATTAATTTTTCTTTCAGACACCATATAAACAGCAAAGCTAACATGGTATGTGACGTCACGTTTCGGTTCGACCAATGGTGATGCGTTTCTAGAATTCGAATTTCACTCGCATATTTTGCGTTTTTCAATTAATTTTTTATGCAATTTATAACAAACTAAATAAGGAAATAATGGTTCAGATACGATTTCAGGACGATATGGATTCAGGGGAAAAAAATCAATTAAATTTAATCCAAAGGCATATTCCCTATTGGTAAGCGTGGTGACTATAATTTATCAGGGCCCAACTTTTGCCATGCAGTGGAACAAAGGACACTAAAAATTCCTCTTTGTTCACCCATGTGAACATAGTGGAATAATCCGTTAATACTTACATAAAATAGGCTGATATTTTAGGCTACAATATGTATTTTTAAAAATAAAAGAAAACAAACCAAAAATGTTATGCCTATGCTTTTTCATGGTTTAGGCTTATTGCAACAAAACAAACACGCAGCCCAACTGGTATAATAAGAAAAATGGGCCTAGACGGCGTTGTGTGATTCTGATTACTGTCCAGGAATATAATTTATTAAACTCGTAGGTATATCCAAATCCATTTAATTAATAAATTGTATACTTAGGTATATTTTTGTAATTATCTTAGTACAGAATATACTATTTTCAAATAAAAAATACGGAACCTATGTTTCAGGCCTCACACACTGTACTGTTTTGTACGTTTGCGGAAGCTCAAAATGAAATAGATACGGCTCTGGAAAGATATGAACTCGCTGCAACCGATGGAGTGAATGGAGTTATTCATTCACCACTGAATGGGAGCGGTCGGTTTCGTTCACTGAACGAACGAGTTGCGGATTGAGATCATGAATGAAAGACCAAGTTTTTTATCTGATGTAGAATGGACGTTTGCAGAATGCAGTTTATGCCTATTTTTGTTGCGTTTTTAGTTATTAGTGTCAGACACTTTATATTGCCAAAACGGCACACCATTTTAACAATTATTGTATGTACGTCGACACAAAAAGTGTTACTTACATACAATAAATGTAACTTACATACATAATATGTCACTGGCTTACGATCAAGGTAAGCAGTTAAGATTTAAAATACCTAAGTCTTTTTATTCTCTTGAGAGAAACAATACACAAAAGTGTCGACGTCTACGCAGTGCTTTAACCCTTTCAACGCCAATGTCTGATATATCAGACAAACCATTTCCGTGCCCACCACGCCAATGACTGATGTATCAGACAAAAAAACAGGATCAAGAAACGTTGTATTTTTACTTGCCTGAATGAGTTGAGTATAACTTAATAATTTTTTGGTTTTTTTTAATGGTCGTGGCGTTAGTGGCACCATTTTCGGAAAAAAAGCGTGGCGTGGAAAAGGTTAAACCTCTGAAAAACCAAAATAAGGTTATTCTGGTAGAGCCATGCTGTTTTACAGTACGAATAGGCCGGCTCGTCCGGGGAAGTACCACCCTCTCACATAACACCAGCGTGAAAAAATAGTGACTACTATTTGTGTTTCGTCTGATTTGTGAGAGTGCCGGAGGCCCACACCCCCCCTTCAAAAGCCGGCAACGCATCAGCGATCCCTCTGGTGTTGCAGATGTCCATGGGCGGCGGTGATTGCTTAACATCAGGCGACCCGCTGGCTCGTTTGCCGCCTCTGACATAAATAAAAAAATAAGACGATTGACTATTTCCCAACTGGCATTCACGCCTGCATTGTGTATCGCCTACTGTAATGAAACACTCCATAGATAGGACATATGTATTATTATCATTATCGGAGGTAGCCCGCATGTGACCATATTAACACAATAGTGTCAAATGTAATTCCATTGTTTGAAAGCTCGGATAGTTAGCGCGTTGCACTTTCATAACATGTCAACATGTCAACGTTAGTAAAAACTAAAAACTGAACAGCGTGAACTAAAATCAGGAGTTGTTAAATGCGATAGGGTGACTCTGTTTGCTTTAAAATGTTTTTCATGTTGGTAAAATTATTTGTGATATCAATTTTTTTTTTTTTTTGGTAGTTTAACGGGCAGACGAGCACGCGTCAAACCTGATGAACAGTGACTCACGCCGCACATAGACGTCTGAATATCAAGGTGGAATCACAAATGCGCTGCCGGCCTTAAATTCACAATTCCCAAATGTTGTAAAATTGGACAGCCATTGGCCTGCAAAGTTTAATGGGCTAGTCCATTTTTAAAGCATAAAAAAACTGTCTGTCTTTTACGCTTTCTCCACACACAAATCTTGAAACCACTAGGCTACCGTAGTCAAAGATTTAAATTAAATCTTTGACCGTAGTATCATCCATCACTAATATTATAAAGAGGAAAGATTTGATTGTTTGTTTGTATTGAAAAGGCTCCGAAAGTACTGAACCGATTTGAAAAATTCTTTTACCATTAGAAGCGGACATTATCCCTGATGATCATAGGCTACTTTTTACCGCGGGAAAAGGCTTCATTCCTACGGGAAAATGGGTAAAAGAAACACGGGTAGTAACTTTTTCACATAATGACGTGTCTGTGACAGTTAGTCATAGCAATGCATTGTTGATAATGGAATAAATCCAAGTATGCAATGATTTTTGGGAGCTGGAGAATAAATCTTGAAAAATTATCTCATTCTTACGGGATACCGTATAGTCCACGCGAGCGAAGCCGCCGACGGCGGGAGACTAATCTTTATTTATTTGTCCCGAGTTCTCGACAGTAGGCAACCCTATGCAAAACAAACATGCCCTTTTACTGTTTATTTTAACATGTGGAAAGCAAATGGCCACTCTCTGAGATTGTGAAATGGTACTTGATGATGGAAGTAACGGAGAAACGACAAATAGAATTGAATTAGAATTTTGACGACATGTTATCAAATCAAACTTGTTTGCGTATTTACTTTCAATTTGAATAGTGTTTTCCGGGAGTTATATAATCCATACTAGCGGTCGCCTCCGTGGTTTCACCCGCGCGTAATTGTTCTTTTCAAAAATTCCCCCTCCTCCCTCCACATTTCCGGAATCAAAAGTACCTTATGTCACCCGGGGATAGTGTAGCTTTCCAACAGTGAAAGAATTTTTCAAATCGGTTCAGTACTTTCGGAGCGTATTCAATACAAACAAACAATCAAATCTTTCCTCTTTATCATATTAGTATAGAGATACCATGCGAATTCCATCCCCTTCCCGATCTCCAATATCTACTAATTTAATTTATTTTGTACCGAAACAAAAAAGTGCAACTACTGGCAACCTTTTAGCATGCGATTCATTCAATAAAATAAAATTCGTCAACCCAGATTCTACGTGGAAATGGACAGTGTCACTAGTATTCCTACTGTCCATTGTATTGAGCGAAACGACAAATATTTCAGTTGACGTGTGGATTTTACCTCGACGCAATTCGGATAGGCGGGTCAGGACTAATCTAGATCCAGGCTTTCATTCAGATCTTAATATCCTTGGACATTGTTCACAGCCATCTAGCCTGACAGTAAGCATAGCCTGTGCTATGGGTGCCAGAACCCTTGTAAAGGAAACTTGACCAATTGCATCATGGCTGCAAAGCCATATGGCTATTCGGGTTTCCCCTTGATGCCACAAAGCTGGCACCGGCTCGTCCCAATCGGGTGTGAAGGAAAAATCGGGGGAATTTAGTGGGTAGTGAACGCTTTAGTCTCGAGTCCCACACACGGCCGCAGATCTAGCTAACCTGCGGCAATGGTGCATAAGCGAAATTGTCTCCCGAAAAAAAATAAAAAGATTTCTCCTTGATGTTGATGCTGAAGTTAAAGTATCACAATATTAAACGTCTCACTGCTTGCCAAATGTGGATTGGTGATCACAAACCTAATCTGTTCTGACCCAGGAATTGATTCTAGATCCCCGTGATCACTGCCCAGTTCATAAACCACTAGACCATCGAGGCGTTAAAGAAGCTTCATTTTAGTTTTTTAATATTGTTCAAGTTCCTTCAACCCACACAAAATCGTCGTGGAAAATTAGAAAAATATCACTTTGAAAGTCGTCATTTGGAATCAGTTTGATTATTTGCTCCAATCGACGCACAAAAAGGTGTTTTGAGGCAAATATTTGTTGACGTTACGACACAATGGGCCCTAATGGCTGTTCAAATTGAAGGAGACGGTTCAGACTTGTAATTATTTAGACGACTCCAAATTGTAGGCACCAACCGAGTTTAGGTATATTTGTACAATATTTAAAGTTATAGGGTAAAGATTGGATTGAAAGCTAATTCGTGTTGTAATTTTATGTAATTTAATGAATGAAACACGCACTGTACCTACTCTTTAGACTCAGTATAAAAACAGTATAAGCTAGAAAGCTTACATGATGTACTATTTGGTTCAAATGCTATTAGGATACGACCTTTTGGAGTTGCGTGACGCGACAGTGATGACATATACACACAGATAAATAATTCGTTGCTATTGGTTGCTAAGGTTGCGGACAAGCGCAGTTAACGTCATTTTTCGCTATATTTCATTAGGTATTATCCTAATAGCATTTGAATCGGATAATAAAGTCAGTTGCAAAATATCCTAATTTTAAATTAGATTTTCAACAAGGGATAGATTGATCTGTAGATAAATCCGATTGTAGATAAAATAAATATTAACTACACAGAGACAAAATAGATCTGAGGTAGGAATTTCAATATCCAGAATTCTAAGTTTCCAGAAAAATGGGTTAGTAAAATTTTGAAACAGTATAAACCATTTATTTTGAAATCTGCAATAGCAATAGCAAAATTACGTGGAAATGTTTTAAACATTAAGCATACCTACATGTAAAATATTTTCATTCTAATATAATTTGCTTCAATAAAATGAAGCACGATTTTATAAAACAATTTATTAAGTTTAGTGGACGGAATTTATTTGGTATTCGCGAATTGGAAATACATTGAATTTTCACATATTTCAACGGTAGAATATTAAGTCAGTAACTATTAAAATATATCAGTAAAGAGCTATATTAGCCTACTATTACTAGGATTACTAAATTTTTTTAAGCGTCGTATATAAATAATATATTTACGTACTAAAACTCTAATAATGTAACCAATTATAAATGATCGATAATTTTCATCTTTACGAAGCCGGAGCTAGTTACTTTATTCATTCATAAAATTCATAACAACATTGTTCACATTTTTAAAGTTAAGAAATATGAGAATGTTACATGTTAGATAAAAGCTTCTCAACAACAGAAAACTATTTCGTCTCATATTTTCTGAACCGTTGCTAGGGAATATGGTCCCGCATTAAAATCGGGCAAAGTTGGTGTCCAACTTTTGCGAACATCGGAGTAAACCTCTGATCCAGTCTTTTATTTGTTCGTTCCCGGGATAAAGGGTTAGTGTTGCCGCAATTATAGCTGATTTATCGATATTATTATTTAAAGTCAAAGCATTTATTCTGCAACTTGATTTATTTATTCACTACCTGACCCAGTGAACTTTGTATCACTTCGTTTGACAGGTAAGAACAGTTTGTATGGGAAAAAAAAGTTATCGTTTTTTGTATTTTCCTCGCAATTTTTCCACATTTTCTCATCGTTTCAACCTTCCCTAGACTTCTATTAATATTTCAAGACTATAATTAGTCAAATCGGTTCAGCCGTTCTCGATTTTTAGCGAGACTAACGAATAGTAATTCATTTTTATTTCTTTTGTACGTCACTCAGATATAAACTTGCAACGACAGCAACTTCGTTGGCGTTAAATAAATGTATGATGAACAACCTCCCTTTTTCAGAAAAATACCAATAGAAACTATCAACCCCAAAAACACGTTCTTATGGATCGAATTTCACAAAATCTTAACTTAATTGCCTAAATTTAACCTTGTGCCTAGTTTGCGAGATTTTGTGTTGAGTAACCGACCTTTCGTTTTTATATATTTAGAAGATATTTTTATAATAATTATGTATGGGTTTATTTAAGCGTACATGGGACCTCGTCCGTGCTGCCGACGCGCTATCGGTGGCACGGTTTATCGATAACAACTATCGATTGTATTGCAACACTATATCGGATATTTAGTGACAGTACGTGTCTACACTTATCAATGTGGGGTCCGGTCGGCGGGAAATTTATTTAAGACACGATATTTACGTAAAAGTAAAGCCGATTAATTTTCCACTGTAGGGTAAAGGAAATGACCGAGTACCGACTAGTTTAATCACCACGATTGCCAAGTGCGTACTGGTTATCAGAAATGTAGAATCATAATTTCACCCGACCGGGGCGGAATCGAACTTCAGGACTCCAACATCACTGTTACGAGTTTAAGACGTTTATGAAAGGTGCAATGACGTTCTATTAAAAAACTAGACTCACAATCACGCTCAAATATTGTCCGAAGCAAAAGTCTACCCACCCGACTATTGGGCAGAGTTTTCGTTTAGTTGTATACAATTGACATTAAACACTAACTGCCACGAGATAAGGTGTTAATTTGAACGAATGTGTTTATGTCATCTGTGTCAACGCCGCTCGGACGTTTTTTGAGGATTTTTTCTTAGAGATTGGGTGTCTAGTTGTATATTGAACGTCATTGGAAAGGTTGTTTAAAATTTTAATTAGTTATAGACGTTTACTATTATATCTGATTATATCGCTTGAAAGCGTTAGTTTCTAATTTCCGTTTCGCGATTGAAAAGTGTAAAAATAGTTTTCTTTTCGATAGTTATGAATATTCCGATCCGGTGGTAGAGTAATTCTGTACCATGGATAATAACTGAAGCTTACTTTAATATTCTTTGATTTCGATTTCTCAAATAAATAAATATCTCTGGACATTATTCACACAGCGCCATCTAGCCCCAAACTAAGCATAGCTTGTACTATGGGTGCCAGACAACAGATAAACATTACTTTCTTTTTTTAATACGTACATATTATACATAGAAACACTCAGATCGATACAAACAGACATGTTCATGCACACAAATGTTTGTATCGTGCGGGGATCAAACCCACGACCTCTGGTGTAACGGCCGACTTCTCGACCATTACACCAAATGGCTCGTCAAACTCCACTTAGATTTCCCACTTCTAAAAATATGAGCATCAAACTCCTTGTAGGGGAAAGATAAATGACCAAACTGTTACATAAGGTGCCACGAGTACGTCACATACGTTACGGCAACTTTTTCTCTTTTTCTGACCGATCATTTGTCATGGGGTCAACTTTGACAGCCTCTAGACTTTAAACGTCAATAAAATGAAATAAAACCATTGATTTAGTATGAATAAAACTGGGTGGATGAATTGCTCTCTATTTTAATTTATGTCAGAGGCGACAAACGAGTCAGCGGGTCGCCTGATGGTAAGCAATCACCGTCACCGCCGCCCAGGACATCTGCAACACCAGAGGGATCGCTGATGCGTTGCTGGTCTTTTAAGGGGGGGGGGGATCTGTTTGTAGAATAAAGAATTCCGTTTTATTTCATTGTACAAATTATATGCTCGATATAATAATAAGACTCTTAAGAAATTGCAATATAAGACTTGTAAGCCAGACTTACAAACTTGGTACATTCAGACATAATTCGGGCACAGGTGCGCTTTCAGACTAGTACGGTACGAAATTACTGCCAGTTATACAGACTAATATTAAGAATAAGAAGAAAGAATAACAAAATCTATGGCGTGGAAGTAGCGCCCTCATTGGATAAAAATCATATTAATAAAATTTATATTAATACAAAGGTGAAATCCTATGTTGGGTTTCTAAAAAAGAGTACCTATACCTATAAGGTACTTTTACGTTTTCACAATTACACTTTAAATGTGTTACTTTTGTTGTAGTTTTTAAAAGTAGTTACCTAAAACGGCCGATATTGACACTTATGGCTACTACATCGAATATTAAACATTTTGAGCCCTGTTTTGATAACGTAATTTTTTTTATCCTCTGTTATACAAAAGCAACATAGGATTCCTTAATCTTGGTATTAAATTATTATCTAATACAAAAAAAATACTATAAAAAATCATATCACCTAATATATTAAATATTAATTAATATTATGTGATATGATTTTTATCTACATCCATACCATAATATGTCTATTTTATAGTCAGGAGCGATGAGCAAACGCCCTACATTTAGATATAAGTATCTGTGGCTGCATCGTAATGTTTACATTTAAGTATCGGTAACCGATACTTTAAATACGTTCAAATTTCGAACGTCTTCTTAAAAAGTAAAAATTAATGGATTTGAAGCTAACATTTATGTAAGCAAAACATCTTGATGTATTTTCAAAGGTACCAGGAGAGCATAACCGCAGCGTAACTATTCATTAAATCAAAGAGTTTGAAAGACGCGAGCTAGCCTAGCTTCTTGTTCTTCTCTGCTCTCCTGGTACTACGGATTATATTCCACGCGGTTTCACATCGATCCTGACTTTAAAATAGACATTTATCGTATGAATGAAGATAAAGTTATGTATGTGACTGTACATAATTAGGCATTAAAATACTCATGTGATCCTTTTATGAAACTCACTTCGTTCGTTTCATAAAACCACATTCGTATTTTAATGACCCTCATTAAGCAACAGACACATAAATAACTATTTATTCAATGAGTTCGCCACTTTGACAACTCTAAACGCCATAATGAAATACATGGTATTTGATTTTTATCTAATAAATATCTATATATATAAAAGAAAGTCGTGTTTGTTACAACACTTATAACTCGAGAACGGCTGGACCGATTGCCATGGTTTTTGATTTGTTGGATTTGTTTCCGTCCCGAATAGCAGAATACATCTTAAAAAAGAAAGGATTTTGATTCCCACGGGAACGGGAACCACGCGGGTGAAACCGCGGGCGGCCGCTAGTAATAAATAAATAAATATCTCTGGACATTATTCACACAGCGCCATCTAGCCCCAAACTAAGCATTAGCTTGTGCTATGGGTGCTAGACAACGGATAAACATTACTTATATACCTACTTTTTTTTGTAAATACATACATATTATACATAGAAACACCCAGACCGATACAAACAGACATGTTCATGCACACAAATGTTTGTACCGTGCGGGGATCGAACCCGCGACCTCTGGTGTAATAGCCGACTTCTCGACCATTACACCAAATGGCTCGTCATCTTGGTGGCATTTTGACTACACACTCGTAGCTAACCACTCAATGACAAGACAATATATCCGTACCGCGCGTGAATACGTTGATAACTCGAAATGTCGTTTTTTTTTTTTTTTAGCTTAAACGCTTCTGTGGCCTTATACCCTACCGGTATTAAAAACTCAACTCGAAATACTCAAACAAAATCAAATTATTGCTTTCGTACATAAGTGGGTATCTACAATTTTGGCCATAAATATTTGATAAAACGACATGTCAAATTAATAATAGTTAACTGACAGCGTTTATATTATTGCATTTCGATTTATCAACATAAGTCAGAACATGCATTAGTTAATATATCAACATATACGTTTGTGGATTTGCGAGTGTAATATGACAAAATCAGTTATCAAGTTATGAACGTCTTTGAGTACGAATCACACACATATTATATCGAGTTATCTAGTTAAGCACGCTATCAAAAGTTGATATATTAAGGAATATTTCGAATTGTCTAGTTTTATTTTATAATAAAATCACACGAGTCATAACAAGTTCTTTATAATAGACAGCATTATTGTTTATATAATAACCAATCGTGAATTGTTACGTTTATTATC
This sequence comes from Mecyna flavalis, assembly GCA_949319885.1. Taxonomy (NCBI): domain Eukaryota; kingdom Metazoa; phylum Arthropoda; class Insecta; order Lepidoptera; family Crambidae; genus Mecyna; species Mecyna flavalis. Next base: position 1,939,036 of record OX439417.1, on the reverse strand, counting down.
TTTGACAATACTTTCAAATATGCATATAATTTAACTTTTATAAAAATAAAATCATTTCATCGTTTTAAGAATTTGATTTGATTTCATCATTTTGGTAATTTTAACTCAATTGTAAACATGTAGGGCAGGTTTATACTTGAATGGCTTTCATATTACAAGTCACTGCAGATCTGTAGGTACATGCTCAAAATCGGTTCGTTCATTCAAAAGATCGTGTCGGAACTTGTCTGTATTGAGTATCTCGTTGTCGAAGGTTTTATTGTAAGAACGTTATTTAAGTGTTTTGTATTACAACAACTATTTTTATGAAGAGAAACCCTTTATTCCCATTTGCCCCCACAAAGATTGCCGCCGGAGGCAATGGGGAATAAAAATTCCCAGTTGCCTCCGGAGGCAACCGGGAAGTTATTGCCCCCACTTTAGCTTCGCTGTACATTGCTGCTGTCTCTCCCTCGTAAATAATGAAAGCATGAAATAACTTATTCAAAACCTACCCTTTAGAGATGATATCATTTAGGCTATAGAAATTTTCTAATATTGTAGTTGGTTATCAAAGTAACAGGTACGTAAGTAAATTTTAAGCGAAAGAATAAAAATACAAGAATCATTTATATCATAGTTTATTTTTATTGCTTATGATTAAACATGTTTATATAAAAAAAGAAACTGGTCATTTTGTATCAACTTCTTAAATACCTACATCAATTGATACATAGGTTTCCCTTTGATTTTCTGAGAGCAATTCTTCTTAGTGCTAATTGTACTAAGAAAGTTCTAGTATACCTTTAAATTTATAAATATAATCAGAGTCTCATTTAGTTACGTACAATCATTGATTAATCGGCCAACTTAATTAAGTTGTTTCCGTAGAACTAATCTTTATTAATCTTTTGAACTTGAATCTAAAGTTCAGTATGGTTCAGTACAGATTATCTACTCAACGTGTAAGAAAATAAATAGCGTTCTTTGACACAATGTAAAGTCCAATTTCGCATGAATATATAGATGCATCACGCATTCAGTTTTCGTTCACACAAGAACGAATGATAATAATTATGGATGAAATAAGGTGGTTGATTTTTATTTATTTTAAATATATTTATATAAATACTATGAAGTTAAAATCCTAAAACCCTATTTTATTATGTCAAATGTTGATTATCTGTGATTTAAACTTATTGAAAATTTTAAGTCTTTTAGAATAGTTTATTATAAACAAGAGAGCCTGATTTATGCGTGAGTAAAAAGTTTCTTATAATATTATAAGAGTTTCATAATATAAGTATTTTCTTCTATAATACATCTTTCTTAGTACAATTAGCACGAAATATACTCATAAAAGGAAATCATAGAAAAAACTATGCAATAATTTAAGTCTAAATGATATCATCTCTAAGGTACAGGTTTTGAATAAGTTATTTCATGCTTTCATTCTTTACGAGGAAGACAGCAGCATTGTACAGCGAAGCTAAAGTGGGGGCAATAACTTCCCGGTCGCCTCCAGAGGCAACTGGGAATTTTCATTCCCCATTGCCTCGGGTGGCAATCTTTGTGGGGGCAAATGGGAATAAAGGCTCTAAAAGATCCAGCCTTTCATTAATTTTATAAAAATATAAAAACAGACAATGACGAAGAAGAAAATACAGAAGACTAGGTATGAAATTTTGAAATGTCTATTTTTTTTCTTGTTTTTGGTACAATTTCATAAATTCAAAAAGAATATAGGATTTTTATTGGTTTCTGCAATTAAACTTTGTTATTACTTCATTTGGTTTTTGTTTTAATTCAATAATTACAGTTTGAATTTATATCTTTCTTCGGTGAATAAGTTGATAAGTCGTCGGTGAACAACTGGATAAGTCTGTTTTTAAGCGCATTAACAAATATTACATTTATTTTGTAACGTAGACTTAAAACAGGTCCTAAAAGAACCATAATTCAACAGTTAAAAAAGTAATCATCATTAATTTCGATTTACCAGTAGATCGTAAACTTTAAATTGGCTGCCCTGAAAAGTACGCAAAAATGACATATCAACTTATTCACGCGCGGTACGGATATTATACTAGCCTTTTGCAAGCGGCTTTCGCCTAACTGGACGATACGGCAGTACCTTGAGGATTCTGAGGGTCACCTAGTTTCTCGGGTGGCCCTCCCTAGGCGCCACCCTGACTTGAGGCCTCTCAAGTCGGGCTAGCCAGGGATGGGCTGGTCAATAGCCACAAGGCTGGCACCGGCTCGTTCCAATTGGGTGTGAAGGGGAAACCGGGGGAGTTTAGTCGGTAGTGGACATTTAAGTCTCGAGTCCCACACACGGCCGCGGGTCTAGCTAGCCTGCTGTTATGGTGCATAAACGCATTCTCGTCCGAAAAAAAAAAAGTACCTTGAGGATAGGTGATATTGGGATAAACAACACTCTGTAGATTTTAAAATATGCTCGCTCATATCAAACAGATTTGTCAATCTGTCGCTCCATTGCAGAGTGAAAGGAGATGACTTCAACAAATGCTAAACATCTCACGATACAGCCAGTGAGCCTTCGGACCCCGGGGTCCCAACGTTTCCACCCCAAAAGGCTCAAGTAAATATTCCTAATACCAGTTTGGCTCCCATAAATACATACTACTTATTGCCAATGCACACATACGTGATAATATGAGCGTCAGCAGATGACTGATCTGTGTGTGCTCCAGATACAAAGTCTAAGCTGACGCTACAACCAAATTACTGGCGCCTTTTGAGGTATTCCGCTGAACCAGACATATTAATTTGTTCAAAACAAACATTCTGATCAAATACGGAGCTAAAGCTAAAGGCTAATCTAAGGTTTATAATTGTAGTCGCTGCAGAGATCTAGCGCGCAGGCGAAACCGCGGCGAGTAATGAATCACCCGCCGAGGTCACTGCGCTGTGACGCTACGGACATCCGGTCCGGATACAAAGACCTTAGAAAATGCATTAAACTTGCTTGACATATTAAAATTTAATTTATTTTAACTTGTGACATGTTTGACATTCATATGTGCTTGTATTAAGCCTAACGGCCGGTTCACATATACTCCGTTTTACTGTACCGTTTTATCGTGTACGTTTTTTTTCGTCGATGGCGTATGAATTACTGTGTGTGAAGTCGCTTATACAACTACATACGCCATCAACGAAAAAAAAACGTACACGATAAAGCGGAACAGTCAAACGGAGACATGTGTGAACCGGCCGTAAATTGAATAAGGGATATTTTAAAGTGTACATCGAAAAAGTACTGAAATGTACATCAAAATATGTAACTGCTTGCACACCACAGGTTAGCAATTCAGTATTTTTTTGATGCACAATCAGTATTTTTTGATGTGCAGTTAAATACAACCCATTGAATAAATGAATTTGATTCTTGATTCTTGAAATGTTTATTTGGTACCAATAAAATTAATTTCAAACAATTATTGGTCGATAAATCGGCTATTACACCGGAAACATGTGTGAATGAACATGTCCGTTTATATCGGCCTGGGTGTTTCTAGGTTGGGCTACATGGCCATCTGTGTATAATGTCTAAAGATATTTATTATTATTATCTATAGTGGAACAAAGGAACAAAATGAAAAAAAATAATTAGGCAAGTACCAAAATGGTCTCTTAGTAATTGGCCGTGACGAACAATGTAGCGACATCACTTCCTGTTCAAGTCTCCCTAATTTAATAGGCCGGACTAGGATAGCAACTTACCGTCAGGTAGGCTTCATGCCTATCTACCAACTAAATTGACCCAAAACTTTAAACAAAAAGTGTGCGTCGGCCGGGAATCGAACCCGGATCAACTGCTTGGAAGGCAACTATGCTGACCATTACACCACCGACGCCGTTGATATAATGTCTAAATTAAGTTCACAGGTTTCTCACAATAAAATTTACTCTAATAAAACACAAGTGTTTTCAAAATTAGCTAAATCAACTTTTATTGTTCTAGGCGAATCATTGTAAGATAAAGTAGGAATACCGACTTCTTTTATGTTAAGCAACTCTTAAGCAATTCTCTGAAACAACATTCCAAAGAACTCGAAAAATTAGTTAAATTAATAAAAACGGGTACGAAGTACTTATCAAATTGAAAATGTTACGGATATTTAATAACGTCTAACGGACACATTCCAACACGACCACATCACTACTGTCAGAGCAAGGGGGACAGAGGGGGACGTCGCGAAAAATTTGCGGCTCTCTTTTCACGGCCGGGACCTACATTTTCTACATTGTAACATAATTATGGTGGATCCGTCCTGTGTGTGGGAAAAACGGTTTTTAAGAAGCTTTTTGGCTTCGTTCTATACTTTATACGTAGGAACGGGGAGGGCTGAATGGTTTTCGGATATTTTTTGTACGAGGGTTGTATCTAAGAATGTTGTATTGCATCATATTGGGGAAGGATTTGGTATATGGTTGAGGCGTTGGCTGGGCCTACACTAATGGTGGTGGGTTCGATCTCCGCGCAGTACACTACATAATATTTGTGTGCATTAGTAGTAGAGCCATGCTGTTTTACAGTACGAATGTGCCGGCTCGTCTGGGGAAGTACCACCCTCTCACATAACGCTAGCGTGAAATACTCGTAATAGTGACTACTATTGTGTTTCGTCTGGTTTGTGAGAGTGGCGGAGGCCCACACCCCCATACCACCACAGGCCGGCAACGTATCAGCGAACCCTCTGGTGTTGCAGATTGAAAGTTCAATCACCGCCGCCCATGGACATCTGCAACACCAGAGGGATCGCTGATGCGTTGCCGGCCTATGGGGGTATGGGGGTGTGGGCCTCACCCACACTCATGTTTGAACATGTCTTTTTATCTGGGTGTTTCTAGTCAGCTTTAGTTTCAAACTCCGCATTGGACCGGATAAATAATAATGTGATTGGTTATGTCTGTTCGGAAAATACTCAGTCACAGTCCGGAGTCTGTAAGTAAGCGGAACAAGAAAAACACATACAAATTAAATAAATAAAATTAAGAGTCACTTATCCCTGATGTTACGATGGCAAAACCGCGAGAAGAAGCTAGTGTTATAATTAAAGTAATTTTTGGTGTAAAATGGTTTGGGCGAGCTTACCATCATTTCTTTTTTTAAGTGGTAAACTCGCCCATTCCTCGGCCCACTTTTCCACTACTCATTTCAAACAGTGTAAACTGGGCCGCGGCCCACGGGCGAGTTGCCCCCCATGCCAAAATAACATGTGGTCTATTCTACAACAATAGAAGCTTATGCCTATGAAACACTTGTGAAATCCAGTAATGTGTACTTATTTGAGAGATAGTTTCAACGGCGTCGGTGGTGTAATGGTCAGCATAGTTGCCTTCCAAGCAGTTGATCCGGGTTCGATTCCCGGCCGACGCACACTTTTTATGGACACAAATAAGTTTAATTTTTGGAAGTGGCGATATTGTCAGATTCGATATGAGTGACAGATTATGGCTTCAGACAAAATTTTAATGGAATTCATAGGACCGTTGCTTAGCAAAGGAAAACTAACATACGTCCACTGAGCGGCTGTAAGCTCCTTAAGTGAGTTTTCATTTCCATTATTAGTTTAATGTTTGCGTGAAGAGCCTTAATTTGACTGAAATCCCTGCCAACGTCCACAAAGTATTTGTTATAATTAGCCCAACGTCCAACAAAAGTGTTTATGAAATTTCTTCGCAGAAGAAGCCATTGAAACGTAAACTTAATTATGTTTCGAAAACAACATTTTATTAAGAAAACAACTCGCTATTTTTACAAGTTGTACACAAACATCTTTTCTTTCTCGTTTTGTCCCAATTTAGCTAGGGTACGCTTGCAAAATGAACCAGGAATTGGCAAGTTCAGTTCTTACATTGGAGTGACGCCATCTAACCTCAGTAACCATTAACAGGGGAACTTGACCAATTGAATTATGGTTACACAGAAAGACGTCCACTGCTGGACATAGGCCTCCCCCTAAGATCTCCAAGCCGATCGGTCCTGCGCCACCCGCATCTAGTGGATTCCGGCGACCTTTATGAGATCATCGGTCTGCCTTGTGTGAGGCCTACGACACGGCTACGTTTCCCAGTACGTGGCCACCACTTGAGGACCTCTCCGCTCCAACGGCCAGTCAGTCCTTCTTGCAATGTGTCCTGCCCACTGCCACTTAAAGCTCGCAATTCTTCGGGCAATGTCAGTGACCTTGGTCCTTCTGCGGATCTCATCATTTCCTATGCGATCACGCAGGTTTGTTAGTTAACTGAAATTCTTATTTATTCTGTAATCTTTGTTTTTACCAGCACTTCGTGGTCAATGGTCTTTGAGAAGAAGTGACGCAAGAAACTCAAAAAATTAGCCTAAAAAATTTATATGACCACTATTCATTATTAATAGTACCCGTAATTTAATTTTATCTTGACTGTTTTTTACAATACCCATTTCAAAACCAAACTCAACAAAGTTGGAACAGCTGTCTCAGCCAAATCGCTCTGATCCGAATGACGGGCTGGGTTATACAGCCAAGTGTATAATTATATGTACAATGGCGTCGCGCCAGCTGACCCCGATGTTATTGCCGCTTCTACCCCTTTTATTGTGAAATGGTCGAAGCTATCAGGCTGAGTCAAGTAAAAGTAGCGTAGAAATGTTATTTTCATTATTTTTTATGATATCGGCAAACAAGATATAGAAAATTAGCACTACATACAACGCAAACAATTCCAAAGCTGAAGTGGTAATAGGTTTTTGCGAGAAGGACATCCACATAAAGCGGATACTGGTATAGTAACAGGGCAACATGACCTCAATGGAGATGTATTTTATTTTGCCATGCATTTTTTCATCAAGGTTTATCACACTGCAGCTTTTAAAATCTTTTTTTTCTTCTATACGCTTGGTTCGTCATAATAATCAACTCGTAAAAAAAAGCTTGACAAAGTATTACATCTCCAATAAGGTCATGTTGCCCTAGTACATTTGTAAATTATTATCTTAAGGACTTCATGAAAACGCAGACTGTATATAGATATATAGATATCTGGAGGGAAATTAAGTAGAGCTACCATCCCTGCATGTACCTGCACTCAGTGGTACGACGAGGAATGACAATTCCTTGTCGTGCCACTGGTGGAACAAGTTGGTGGCACGACGAGGAATAAGCCCTGTTGGCGAGGAGGTACTCGAGTAGTAGGCCAAAAGATGAATGTATAAATAAATTGCATTTGTTTTCAGCTGAAAGATGAAGAGTTTTTTGCCACTGAAAATAGCTAGATCTAAAACAGAGTACCTACGACGTATGGGGTTGAACCTGTGTTACGAAATCACTATTCCACTGAAGCAGCAAACTGTTCTACAGATGCTGTTATATATTCCGCAAACAAGTAAGAACTTATTACAGCCATCAGTCGGTGCGTCCAAACCGCTCAGCGCCGGGCTGGGTTATACAGCCAAATGTATAATTATATGTGCGATGGCGCCGCGCCAGCTGACCCCGATGTTATTGCCGCTTCTACCCTTGTATTTTATTTTGTCATCGTTAATGTTCTCTGGTCGGAAAAATATCTGTTATTATAACGATCTATCGAGCCTTATACTATGTTTTTATTGGTGGAAAATTATAAATGAACATTTTGGGATGGCAAAATCGGATTTGTGGGTATCCTCCCTCACCTTCTGAATAGAGGAATACTAACGACTATAGTGGAGTCATTTTAATAGGTAACATTTGACAGTTCATTTATGCAAAGTAAAGTGCTACTTATGTACATCAGGAGTAGAGTCTAATTTTCTTAATAAATAGTTGTATTAAAAAAACTGATGTTTTTTTTTGAGTTTTATTCCTTTAGCGTAAGCTTTATTATTCTTTGCATAAATGAACTGTCATTTAATGTTACCAATTAAAATGACTCCACTTTAGTTACTTATTTTTAAAGTAAAAAAAGAAATTGAGCACTCCAATATTAGAGGCGCCAACAGTGTGCACATTGAGTGGTATTTATTGGTTTATTGCCTCCATCAAGAGGGCTGCATGCTAGCAACTAAAAAAAATATGTTCAACCAATTAGCTGAACACTTGTACGTGAATATCAATTGTTTAACATTTTTTGTTCAACTACTAAAGCACTTGTATTGAAACTACTAAATAACTGCGTCGGTTGTGTAATGGTCAGCATAGTTGCCTTCCAAGCAGTTGATCAGGGTTCGATTCCCGGCCGACGCATATTTTTAATTATTGGATTATTTTCAAATCACTTCGCAACAGAACCCGATTTTTATGTTAGGGTTAAGAAGTTATCTTCTGTAATATATTAATAGGAGGAAGAAGGAAAAAATGTTTTTTTTTTTCTTGAAGATCACTAGGTCATATTTTGTCGGAAACAGTACTGAAGGTATAATACATTCCAAATCTCGAATGGGCCGCTGTAGCCAAAACTTGGCTAGACGAACATTAGCACCGAGTTCAGAGGTTGGCATCAGACCAACGGGTATAATTATACATTTGCTGATAAGACATATCGTTAGCGCGTTATAGACGTCTGACGGTTGTATAAGGACCACTTGATATGTTGTCGTTATGTGGTTAATCTGTTTTAAACGACTGTTGAAGCGTTAATAAGTTATAACATTAATGAAGGAATATGACAGTATTTGGGGAAAAGGGTTATCTTACAGAAAGCCTTATGATAAGGATGTTTGTAAACCTCAAAATGGATATCCAGTCCAGGAAAGGTACACGAATTCGTCGGGCCAAGTGGTTCTTTAGGTTCCTACCTAAAGAACCACTTGGCCCGACGAATGATGGTCCTCCAAAGGATTAAAAATTACTATTTTTTACAACTTTTTTCTCTTTTTTGTATTTTATTATTCTAAACCTTATTTATTTTTATTGATTTTTATGTACATTCGTAAGACAAAAGTTAAACTTGAAACTATCAGCTAGATAAGTTAACAACTTAGAAAATGGATTTTAATTTAGCCTTACTTAAAATTGGCACAATTGTTCATTTGTTCGCAAATTAAATTTATCTAATAATTTCATGCTAAAATAGGATAAGGGTACTCGTAGTTTTAGGCAAGTTTGAAATTAATTTCCAATTCGTGCTTCTAATTGGTACTATAAATAGACCATAGAGTCACGATTACAATAGATAGATCAATAATAGACGCTGAGATAGTGGAAACCACAGATTTAAGTGGAAACACTAAGCTGCTATGAAAATTTAAAAAAGTTATGCATTCATAATTGCATCACAATTATAAATCTTTTGTAACGTCTTTCTTTTGTTAGTCATTTTTGACCACACAAATAATTATAGTGCACCAGTGAGTGAGTGTGTGACTCACTCTCGTAACATGGTGGGACAGCAGTCTAACACGAACGAGGAGAGAGAACACAATTTAGAAACAGGCCATCAACATCATCTTCAAATCTGAACACAACATGTACCTTTTTTTTCTTTCTTTTTATACCACATCTGTTGGCAGACAGACACCCAGCCCGCCTGATGGTAAGCGGTCACTGCGGCCTATTCCATTGAAGCACACTTCATCAGGAAGCGTCGCTCAATGTGCTGCCAGACTGTAGGCTCATCTGATCTTCAAGTCTTTAATTTCAAGTGTACTGGCTCCCACTTGAATATTTCCGGAACACAGCCAGAGCTGTTATGGCGGCAGATTTCACCTGTGGTAGCTAGCGAGTCGGACTCTGAAAATGTCCTACCACCAACCAACCTTCTTTCAGAAATCAATAAAATAAAAGAAAAATGGAAACGGTAGTCACTAATGGACCACTAGTTACACTAGCTTACAAAATATAAAAAATTTCATGTCCTTCCAGTGAATTTCATATCGTTTTATTTAGTGACAATAACTAAACGCGAACATATATTTGTTTTATTTTTATTACGTCAAAGAATCAAGTTATCAACACATTTCATTTTAAGACTAGGTACCCGCAAGTAGGTTCTGAATTATTCCTAAAATTTTGCTGAATTGTAGTGTTCAGTTAAATAAATATTGTTTTTTACATGTCAAAAAGGTTGTGTGAAGTACATCCTGACCGTTTTTGTTACGTTTGTGGTGAACTTATTATATCTAAGAAAGGATATCCCATAACGGAATACTGTTTTAAATAAGAGTTTTTCGGCAACAAAAAAATAATATGAAAATTACAGACAGTTAATTGCAGATTTATTACATAATTTTCAACGACTGGGTGTCAGCATGTCTCCGAAAATTAATTTCCTTCATTCGCACCTTGATTTCTTCCCTGAAACCCTCGGAGAAGTCAGCGACGAACATGGAGAGCGTTTTCATCAGGATTTGACAAAATTATCAAGGTTACTGGGACTAAGCCATGTTAGGTGATTGTTGCTGGTCTGATAAAAGAGACACAGATTTAAAAAAATACAATAAAAGCTAAGGAAATTCATTTTAAATTTTCTTTTTTAATATTTTTGTAGGAATTTTTGTAAATCAAAAATAATTAATATTTTGGAAACGTGACGTGTTGGATTTTTTTCATGTTTTTTTTAAACTCAGTGCATCTCAAGTGATATGAAAAAACACTTTTCATTTCAAGGACAAAAACCATGTAAACTAGTGTTATTAATCGTTGTATTTGTTCAATCTCGTAACATTACAATATCGTCGATAGAATGTTATACTTCAGCCACCCTCAACATAATGGTATCTTGACCTACTTTCCCGGAAAGATCTATTGACAGAAGTTATACCAATTTTCCCTCGATATTGGCATACATAAACCGTGCCTATATTCGAAACTGTTAAAGAATTGGCACGCATGCACTGATATAAACTTATAATGCACTTGTTTAAGTTTAATGACAGTGCGACACTAAGGAGAAGTGTCATAGCGAATTTAACTCATCTTATCTTAGAGCCTTTGATTTCAGGTGTACTGGCTCCCACATTAATACTGCCGGAACACAGCCAGTGGCGGCAGATTTAACCTGTGGTAGCTAGCCAGTTGGACTCTGAAAAAGTCCGTCCTACCACCAACCAGACCCAAGGCGGGAATCGAACCGACGACCCCCGGATTTTATATCCGAGCGGCTTAGCCACTGTTCCACGGAGGCGGTCAGTGCAACTGATCTAGGATTTCGATTACCAACTTGAGACAAAGAGACAAAGCTTGTAAGTGACAATTCAAGAGTTGACAAGTCTAGTTATCACAGTGAGTGACTGCTGTCAGACCTCCGTAACCCTTGACAGGGGAGCCGGACCAAAGGGATTAAGGGTACATAGCTTGTGGATTTTATATGAATATGTTTCAGAGTCGAGTAGAAAATAATGAATGGTAAGAAATTTCTATAACGAAAAATCACAGATATTTTCATTTCCTTTGCGTGGTTAATCACGATAAATGATATTATGATTTTTGTGTAAAGACTTAATTTACAAAAAAAAAACACAAACATATTTTTTTTTTCAATCTATTGAAGATAATTTATTTTTATCAAGCTAAACGACTATGACAAATAAGACAGTAAATATTAGGTAAGTACCTGCAGAGTTAAGAAAATGCAAACTGAAAAAATAGAAAGGACCGGATGGAAAGGAGAAGGTTGCGTACACCTTTTCTTTTTTAGATACCAATCTAAATTAATTAAAAACATCTCAGTAATTACAATAATCAAAAACACAACTTATACCTATTAGATAAAAATCGATATTTCAAATATCAGATAAAACGCTGCAGAATCGGAGTAAGGTAGCACAGATAATCTAAAAACTCGCGAAACTGCACTACGAAGGTTACACAATCAATAAGCAGAACTTACTTGGACCAAATGTACCATCATCCACAAAAAGGCATCCGAATTGACATAACTTCACACTTATCTTATCATAACTTTAAAAAAAAAACACCCTAATAAATTGCTGAAAGCAATATAAAAGAATAAAGGACAGGGAAATATGTGAAAAATTCCACAAACGTCAGATGAATACTGCGGACCAAAAATGAAAAAGCGCGGTATTCATTTGACATTTTATTTTTTTAAAATAGGTCGAGGTTTGGGTGAAAAATAAAATAAATTAAGAAGGAGGTTTAATGTTTGGTTGATGGTTTTACTTTTAAAAAATGGCGATGGGCGCACCGCACGTTAGCTCGCGGCGCGGTTGCCGCGTAGACTGAGGTGGCTGGGAGGGGGTGTAGCCTATACTTATGTGTTTACATCTTAAATGGGGTACGTGCAGAGTAGATAGAGGCAGAGAGTGCGTCGGGAACGCGGGAATAAATCCGCATTGTACGTGTTTGCGGAAAATGTGTTTTCCGCCACATTAGGTACAGTGTATTTCTAGGAATAGCATTTTCAGTACATTTGGAGAATTTTGCGATCCCATTACTGAGATAAGTACTGGGTCATGAAAATGTTCTTTGTAATAATAAATAATATCACATCTTCGAGTTTCTGTTTCGAGAAATGGTTATATGGGTTATATGGGTAGAACTAACTAATTTATTCAGCATAAAAATATGTATTTTTATTGAAATGAAAGGCAGAGCTTTAAGTTACCTGATGATTGCAAATTATTTTTAGTATCTCTTTCATCTCGATGGTTACAATAAAAGGTGAAAAAGTGTGCATATTTGAAAATATAAATCATAACCAAGCAGATTAAAAATAGATCGTTCACAATAGATCAGAATTGGTCGCAGTGACTGTGGAAACACGAAGCCGCTATTAATAATAATAAAAAAAAAAGCAGATTAAAAAACTCAAAAAAAACACTAAAAAGTGTGCGTCGGCCGGGAATCGAACCCGGATCAACTGCTTGGAAGGCAACTATGCTGACCATTACACCACCGACGCATATTATAAGAGTTCTAAATATTGTATTAGAAAGAAACGTTTGTTTACACAGCTGGTGATAAGAGAACGAAACATAATTTTAATTAGATTTTTGTTTTAATTTTACATGTGAACGGCTATAATTTGTTGCATTGTTCTCAGTTACTTTTATAATTCACTTCAGTTTGCAGGCAGGCACGCAGCCCACCTGATGGTAAGCGGCCACTGCGGCCAATTCCATTATGCGGCGGATATTAAATCATAAGCCTTAATGTGCTGCTACACTGAATCCTCATCTGATCTTCTAGCCTTTAATTCAAGTGTACCAGCTCCCACATGAATATTTCGGGAAAAAAACAGTTTTGGCTGCAGATTTCACCTGTATGGGGCTGGGGTAACCACTTGGACGCTGAAATAGTCCTAATACCATCTAGATCCAAGGCTGGAATCAAACCCACGACCTCCGAGTTTTGTACCTAAGCGTAGCCACAGTTCTACCGAGGCAGTTAACTATTTTAATTCTTTTGTTTCTGTAACTAATGTTTTCTGAATAAACAGCAACTATTTTAATTCAAAACACCATTAATGGAATGATAATGCGATGAAAATAAAATTTCATGTGCCAAATTGTACTTGTAAAGAATTTAAATAAAACAATGTAGCGTCAGTTTTGCCTTCGTATCTGGGGCAACACATAAAACAATTTATCTGCTGACGCTCACATAATCACATAGACTACTATGTGAGTATTAGAAATAATTAGTATATAAGTTGTCAATAATGGCCCTCGATGGTCTAAGTACCGGGCGGAGATCTCAGGGTCATGGGTTCAATTCCCGGGTCGAGCTAACTTTTTGTCAGTTTTTTTGGACACTGCTCGGGTTTGTGATCACCAATCCGCATTTGGCAAGCGTGGTGATGAAGCCAGTACCCATCATTATGATATCATATCTTGCCAAATGCGGATTGGCGATCACAAACCCGAGCAGTGTCCAAAAAAACTGACAAAAAGTTAGCTATACAATGATTGTAGCGATAACTTGATTTCAAGGATGGAGACCTTTGCCCTGCAGTGGGAAATTAAAAGGCTGATACTTTTGTCAATAATTATAATAAACCATGCTCTACACTGCTCTCAGATAAGTTCATGAACTTCATGATAATATCTGTCAAATAACATTGGTGCTGTCAAATTGCTTTCTTTACCACATTTAGAGCTCTGTGGAGTTGTGATGCTGTGACTTAATAAATTCGCATTTGACATGTTCAGACAAAAAATTCAAACTTTTCGATGCTCGCAACTAAGTTATCCAACTCATAAATAATCATGAATTTATCAGATAGCGACTCATGAAACCATCCCTTAAGATTAGCCTCTGTCACCTGCCCTACTCTATACAAAAGACCAAGTCCCCGCGTCTACGTATAAAATATAAGTCGCCAGCGGATGTTATTATTACCGTAGTTGCGTTTCATTGCGGCAACCGAAATTCTGACGAATATCGACTGTACCCCAACTGGTTTGTGTTGCACAGACGTCTGACGTCTGTTTTGCCTAGAGGATCTAGACTAATCTAGAGAGTATAGTGTCTTATAAAATTTATTCAATTCAAATTCTCTACATACAGCAATTTTATATAAATTGTCATATAAAGAAATTCTGACGAATATCGACTGTACCAAAACTGGTTTGTCTTGCACATCCGACGTCCGACGTCTACTCCGCTCAGCTCAGTACCTATGGAATACCCAGAAGTGCTATTTTGATGGCGCAAATGAATTCGGTAATTCGGAGAACTTGTTCTAGCAAAACATTTGTTGAAATAAAATAACTCTGTATACATGAATTGGTTTATGAAAGGTAATTAAACCAAACAACAAATTTTTTCGTTGTGAAAATAACTCTTATAAAATACACTTGTATAAAATTTTTACCGTGTGCTAACAACATGTTGGGCGCCAATTTTATTGAAGACTAGCCTTCCGCCCGCGGTTTCACCTGCGCGTAATTTCTTTTTTCAAATATTAGATACCTACCCGGCGACGTGTCGCCATGGCATTCTATATGAGGGAGGGCTCTTAGAATTTCTTAGATTAGTGCTATCTTTAGTGTGAATACCTAATGTCTAAGGACTTCGCATCCTTTGTTCATTAGCAATTTCCATATTCCTCTCAGCTTAACTGAAAGGTTAACTATAATACCATGTAGCATTAACTCCGCCCTTTGTTAAAGTGAAAGTGAAGTTTGAATTTATAATGTCCTCCTTGAATAGACGCCGAAGAAATAACTAAATAACAAACAAACAAAAGAACATTCAACGTTTCAACAATAGAATACTATTCTAATCATGATAGTGCTTGCAACGTGTGTTAAATGTTATGGGAGTACAGCTGACCCACATTGCCTCGGGAGCATCGTAATGGTTACAGCCGTTGCCATCGGACCGGCATCGACCATTCATAGAGAATAGAACTGACGCCGTTTCTTCCATAATATATTCTATCTATACTAATATTATAAAGAGGAAAGGTTTGATTGTTTGTTTGGTTGTTGGTTTGTATATAGAATAGGCTCCGAAATTATACGCTAATAGCGGTTCAGTTTCGGAGCCTGTGGCAAATATCTGGACTATAATAACAATGACTCCCATATAATTTACGCAAAACCGGTCGTTTATAAATTAAACGCTATAGAATAGGATCGATACAAATAGCCAGTCTCCAACAATTAAAACGTCCAGAATCAAAGGCTCAAGATTAGATCGTTTAAGCGCGGATCAATTATAGCCTGCCAATCCACCTGGAGACACGCTATACAATCTATGTAAATTATAAAGTAACAAGCTTTATCCACAGCTTTACCCGCGCGGTATGTTGATCAAAAAAGGGCTTACAAATTTTATTCTTATCCATACTAATAGTTATTATAAAAGCGAAAGTAACTCAGTATGTCTATACGCTTACACGCACATCACCAAACTACCGAACGATTTCGATAAAATTTTAACCCAAAATGTGTTTAAGTAGGTATTCGGTTCCATAGGAAAACGAAATGAATTTGAAGAAGAAGTATTACTGCACCTTTAGTTACTTATTTTACTCGTTTCATTCATCAGAAGTAGGTAGTTTAATTTCGGAGATAGTAAGTAAGTATAACTTGGTTCAGAGTGATCCTACAACTTTCGGGCAATATTAACTATTGCTTCAAGGTAGTTCTTAATATGTTGACATTAGATCGAGAACTTTAGAGTTCGATCAATCGAACCAACAGGAAATAAAAAACATAGTGGTCCCATCGATCGGACAAGCCGATCGGACCACGCGGCCTAAGGGATTAGATCAGTTTTTGTTGGCCGGCACTTTCAGAAATCAATTAAATGTATGAAAATAGTGAATTTTTGAACTTGTATAACTTGGTTTCGATCGAGCGATCCTACAACTTCCGTGGCATAGTAACTTTTGCTTCAAATGGCTAGTTCTAACGTTAAGTATATTTTTTTTGTTGGCAGGCACTTAAAGAAATGGTTCAAAAATGTATGGAGCCTGAATGATATCCTTTGTGATTATAAAGAGTAACTCTACGCTTCGAATATTTAAAACAACGCTCCCACACTGGACTGTAAACTTGACGGTGAAAATTAGATTAAATTCTCTCCAAACTCAATAGAAGGATATTGTCTTGGAGATATTTTTAGCGATTCTTAATATTCATTAATTCAACTTTAATTACAACTTTAAAGAATGATGTTTTCTCTATTATAAATTATAATTTGTTTTTTACAAGCTTTTATTTTAAGTTGCGATATTGTTAAACATTTATTTTGACCTCAATCGGTATGAGTCTTTCATTAGTGTACACAATAAAATAATTATTTTGCAAATCTTTTAAAGTATTAGTATTTTATTATATAGTGTGAATAATGTCCAGAGATATTTATTTATTTATTTATTTATTTATTATAATTATTATATATTATAATATAATAATAATATTCAGAGGAAATATTTATTTTGTTTGTTTGTTTGTATTCCAAAACTACTGAACCGATTTTAATAATTCTTGCACTGTTGGAAAGCTACACTATCCCCGGATGACATACTTTTGTGTGTCATCCGGGGATAGTGTAGCTTTCCCACATGTGGGGGGGGGGGAATGATAAATAAAGAATGAGAATTAAATTTCACAAAAAATTAGTAGAGGTCGCATGTTTGATCTCCGCACGGTACAAGCATACAATGTCTGGTTGCACAGAGATAGAATATCTCTGTGTCTGGTTGACTGTGTCTTGCACTCTGTACAAGCTGTTCATTTTGGGTTCTTACGGCGCTGTGTAAAAAATATCCAAATCCATTTATTAAATTAATTAATTACAAGTACATAAGTATATTATTATGGTATTGAAATATGTGTAACATAATGTAGCAAATAAACATTAATAAAACATTGAGGATGCAAACTTGTAGGAGCTGATCTTACATTAAATTAAGTAAATGTATTAAATTTAGGTAACCTACAATATCTTTGTATTTAAAATAGCCTTCCGCCCGCGGTTTCACCCGCGCGTACCTAATTTCTTTTTTCAAATATCCCCTCCTTCCCCCCACATTCCCGGGATCAAAAGTACCCTATGTTCACCGGGGATAATAGCTACATTATCCCACAGTGAAAGAATTATTCAAATCGGTTCAGTAGTTTCGGAGCCTATTCAATTCAAACAAACAAACAAACAATCAAATCTTTCCTCTTTATAATATTAGTATAGATTGAACCCTATTCACTTATTAGGGAAATAAACACATTTTAGCAATTGCAAGTATGCAACAAAAAATCCATCAGCTGCAATGCAACTAAGGGGATTTGTGGAATAAGCCACATAATCGCGGGTATAAAAGACATTACAAATATTTAATAAAATTAACTTACACATTTATATGAATATATTTTTAGATAAGTATGCAAATCATTACACAAATCAAGAAAAAAATAAACAAAAAGTGTGCGTCGGCCGGGAATCGAACCCGGATCAACTGCTTGGAAGGCAACTATGCTGACCATTACACCACCGACGCATCTGTTTGGTGAAGTGAAATTTACCGTTTTGTCAAACGAGTTTTATTTCTTTTATTTTAATGATTGTGCAAAACAAGAAAATGATTACTATGATTTTTATGATAAACCTTTCTTTGTCACGTAATTAAATGAGCTACTAGCTTCCCTCAGCGGTTTCGTCCGCGCCTTTAGATATGTCTGCTATCCTGCAGGATCGGGGTATTATCCCCTGGCCCGACCATCAACGGACGGGATATGCGTAATGCATTTCCTCCCACTATATAAAAAAAAAAAAAGGATCGGGGTATTATTCTGGCCTGGGGTAACAAAGTAGTTTATGTCCCTTTCCAATGTATAGTTTTTTTAATTTTTCGGAGGAGAATGCGTTTATGCACCATAACCGCAGGCTAGCTAAACCTGCGGCCGTGTGTGGGACTCGAGACTAAAGCGTCCACTACCCACTAAACTCCCCCGGTTCCCCTTCACACCCGATTGGGACGAGCCGGTGCCAGCGATAGCTATTGACCAGCCCTTCCAATGTATAGTCTATCTCTGTACTAAATTTCATGAAAATTGGTTCAGTGATGGAAACTCGAAAAGACACTTATAAGTGGCGGTTTTGCAATTTCATTTTACTCTTAAGAGAAGGGAATCCGGTGGACTTTAGTGGGAAGTAAACAAGATAAAACTTACTGTCATAATGTAAATGGGAATTAGGACAAATTTTCTAAGAAAATCAGTTCACCCAGGAAACACATAAGAAAAAAACATACTTACAGTGTTATTGTCAATTGATTTTCCTTTTCTTGAATTCGGTTAAAAAGGATGTACTTACCTTTGTTACGATATCGTAACAAAGGTAGATGCTATGTAGCTTCCACGATATGTTGCCGATCGATATGTTACCAGATCCGATGCACAGTCACACAACGATAGATAGATATGGCGAAACTAACGACAGTCATAGTTATTACACACGATGCATCTATTGTTTGACGATAACGATGTCGGAACTTTCACTAATGACTTGCATTTACATTTGCATGGAAATAAAGGAGAATGTTGATCATTGATGCACATCTCATCTGTTTAAAATACATACTACGGGTCCGTCACTGCTGCTAACATATAAATTCGTCTTAATTTATCTGTCAAATATAAAGACGCTATATTGTCAAAAAGTGAAAGGTAAGTATCGGCCTATTAATGTCCCATTGCAGGGCAAAGGCCTCCATCCTTGAAATCAAGTTATCGTTACAATGATGGGTACTGGCTTAATCACCACGCTTGCCAAATGCGGATAGGTGATACCAAACCCGAGCTGTGTCCGACTGACACAAAAGTTAGCTCGATCCGGGATGTGAACCTTGGACCCTGAGATCTCGGCCTGGTACTTAAACCACTAAGCCATCGAGTTGTCCTACACTATTTAATTGCAGTAGGTTGGTAAAGATTACATAGTTAATTCTATTTATATAAGCACTCTAAGAAATGATTAATTGTATTGTTCGTACAAACAACAGAGATAGCCTAATTGCTCATCAATATTTTGAATTACCTAAACTTCAACTCAAGTGCTCTTGAGTGGAAACTCGAGGGTCTGAAGTGGATTTCCTTTGAACTTTACATTATAACCGTTTGATATCATCAAGTAGGGACTGGTCTTGTTAAAGCATTTGACTTCACTTCATTCAGGTTGCTGTTCTATTCAAAATAGGTGATGAAAGAAGACATCTTCCTCTTTTGATAAATTTTTCGTCGCTGCCAAAATACGAAAGTACTTTACAAAAATTATCCCCCTTTAATTTTTTTGTATTACCTTTAAAACCAATTAAGATTAAATTATTAAATTAGAAACGAGAATGCTACATTATAAATCGATTTACAACTCCTACTAACAATAAATAGCAAAGTTAACTAATTGAAACTAATTGCTAATAATATTATTTAGGCGTCATACATTTTGTGTGAAAGTGATTTGAAGTTGTGCTGTCATAATGTATTGCAGAACTTGCTAATTTACTGTTTCTATCTAGCAGAAAGCCCACCTACCTTATTAAGGTAATCAGTTACTTCACCAGGAAGCATCGCTTAATGGTGCAATCCTGTAGGCTACTGATACTTAAGTTTTAGTTTTCAAATGTACCAGCTCCCACATTTACGCTGCCGGAATACAGCTATTGTGAAAAAACATTAATCAAATCTATCATTAGTGTATCCGTATTATGTTAGTAGGTATGTTTACTTACTGTGACGTCATTAGGCTATATCACAATACATTTGGGCTCCATTATGGTTGCATTTCCGTGACTGCCGTATAATAGAGCGATATTGTCACGAAATAATGGGATGAGGTCAATTTCAATCAGATTCATTGTGATGGTAGCCTATTTACATTTGAATAGTTTTTAGAATGGCTCGTATAGTGACTCCATTTAGCCTGATAGTGAGTAATGGGCTGCACCAACAAGAATATTTTGTTTGCTCCCTGCTCTATAAAAAGTATAGCCCGGTTTGTGGAATAGTAGTACGAAGTAGCGGCTTTTCCTAAAAGCCAATTAATATCATTATTTTCTATTCTCCTCTAGTCTTGATTATAATTGCACATTTTTGTTTGTCTATTAATTTGAAGTAAAAAAAACAGGTGCAAGCGATTTTCGACCTTATTGACAATTAAAATTTTGTTGCTTTTTCGCAACCGCTTGTCGACTATCTTTGCTAGTTCATTAAAATCAGTTATTTTGGTAAATGTCGAAAATCGCTTGCACCTGTTTTTTTTACTTCATATCAATAAACAATGTTTTCCCGACATTCATTTGTTTTCCCGACATTCATTTGTTTTCCCGAAATTCATTTGTTTTCCCGAAATGCATTTGTTTTCCAGAATTGGAGTGGACACTGGTAGGGACAAGTGGACAAACCGGCATTTTTTCCTTTGACCGGTGATCGAACCTGCTACTTTAAATGCAGCATTCAATTAAGGGACGCCCTACACTGTGGTCATAGTAAGACATTTCAAACCATCCCATAATTTTGTCATTTTGGCAATACTAAAGTTAGCTTTTAGTTACGAATGTTGCGATAAAGGAATAAAATTACAGTTTCAGTTTAGAGTTTTTTTATTGAAATACTTAAATTCGACTGTTTTAAGTACAAATAAGAATTATAATAATACATCTTATGTGAAACATTTACTAATTATGGCAACATTAAATTTGTAACACACACTACAAATACTAAAATCTAAAATATATAATTTACAAACTTATAATACTGTTTCTATATACACGCACTAGGTTAACAAATATAACAAGTTTTATATATTTGGAAAAATGCAAGGCACCCTCTTTTAGCACCAACTTTTATCAAAAAGTCATACATAATTTTGTATAGGCACATCACTGGTTTAAAACTACTATAAAATGCCTCATTTAACAAAGTTCCTTTCGCTAAAACACTCCTGAGGCTAAGTTTAGTAAGCTCTTAGATTTGTGCGAGAAGTTTAGTCCCCGGGCCTCCATTACTATCACTCACTAAACGAAGCGCTAAAGAAAAGTTAGATACTATTCTTACGACAGTCTTCTATATGTGGGTGGTACACCGGACATCACCGGTCGACCCAGCCCATTTTGCCTGAAATGTATGCAGCATCGCTTTACCACACATAGGTTGTGACCAATCCATGTTGAAGAGACAAAGAAAACATAATATGGCTCTTATTATAGCGAAACAAACGATCCTGACTTTAAGTGTGCTATGTCATGTCCCAAATTTTACAGAAACAAAGATTTGTCATTCATCAAAATGCGAAATTGAGACAACTCATACTTTGATTTAAGCTCATTACGTTGCTAAAAGACATTTGTGTCAAAATCAACAATGGAAACACCATTTGCACTTAAATAGACTGAAAACCAGACACAAAACAAACATAAGAGCTCATAACATGAATATTTGTCGCGCTTGAAATTCGAATCGTAACCCCTGGAGCACAGGGCAAATACCCTGCTAAATGCGTTATTCAACCAACCAACTAATTTAATCTAAAAACAACACAAAAATGTTATACTGGATTACTGAAATTCACAGAATATAAGATTATGCAAAATTGGTGTTCCTAATTATTGGGTCCAGTAGATTGGCTTTTATTCAATAATAGTCGCACTACATCAAATTATGACGCCAAAAGAAGCATAAGCACTTGTGTAATGGATACCAGAAACAACGAAGGTACAGTCGACAGCACATCAGACTACCCTTATCTTTCATATTTCTACAACCAGTTTTCAGCTTTATTCACTTCACATAGAGTTAGTTTTCTTTTAGTTAAGAATTTTTGACAGATTAGTGTAGGTTGATGTGCTGCCGTCCGTACCACAAATAAATACTTAAATACAATTAAACATCCAGACAAAGAACAAACATTACTATTAACAAAACCTCTATCGTGCCACATGCGAAAAGGAACTTGCAATACAAATGTATATTTCTCATTAAATACAGCCTTTGCTATAAAACATTAATTTTGATATACTATAATACTTCACTAACTAAAACTACTCATTTTTATACCCGTACTTATATTATTATTTCATTTAGCACGGTTGCTTTTGCTAAGATTACATTCTGCTTTCTTTTAATGTACATTTACATTTTAGTAAATACAAAGTGTATTGTTTAGTTCATTCATACAATTGCGTTTAATTAACTATGTGATTTAGTCATCACTGAAACAAGCTTTGTCCTACAAATTGTTAGAATAACAAAGGATTTTCAACATATTATGTATTTTAGACAAGGTGGGGCTATACCCATTTTGTCCAAAATAAATATTAAGTCCATTAGAAAAATAAGTTTTTTTTCTTATCTATGTATATTTACGACACTAAAATAAATATGAACGTTCCCTGAAAAAACTTTTTCTAAGAAAGAAGGTGGTTTTAAAGATAAGTACACATTTAACACTTCTATTACTAGCAAGATCAAACAAGTTTCAGTGGAATACTGATTGAGCGAACAGTTACAGTAGTTTGAGGAAAATTGCTACTGAAAGTAATAAAATGCAAATGTTTATTACTTAAACAATAAGATTGAGATTGGTTGGTCACATTTTCTCTTATTTAATGAAGACAAATTTTCCTTAAACTTATTTAAAAGTCATTGATTTTACAGAGATGTCTCGGACTTCGTCTAAAATTATTTTTGTCACACTGTGCAGTTGTTTATGTATTTTATATATTATATTTAAAGAAAGTACAATGTCATCTCTAGAAGCAGTCATAAGAATTACCTCCTAAATTAATATTTACAAAACATACAATCAAACATTTTGTTTATCTAGTAATTTTTAACAAACAATGTTTAATTTCTTTTGTACTAAGAAAAGTTTAGTCACGTTTTCGTATTAAATATAAGTCTTAAGCAACTCTTGTAGGAGTAAAATAGTTTAAGATCAACTAGTTTTAGATGATACAAGATATTTTTCAGATCAACTCTAGAGTTGTAGTTCAAAACTAAAGTTTACAAAACAGGAACTAGATAAAAGTCTTTGATATCCTTAAAGAAAAGAAAAATAAGATCGAAGATGTTAGATTCGGTGGTTCTTAAATTCATAGAAATCACTTGTCTACGTATTTACGATTCCCTCAACTGGTACAATAATTATAAACTTGGCACAGTTTGTTTTACTAAATTCTTTTTAACAGTATTTATACTCAAAAGTAACAGTCGAGTATTATATTGTATAATTTTATACGAATTTTGTGCGAACATTTAGCAAAATTCACAATATTACTACATTATGTAGATATGTTAGAGTCCACTGTCTAGAATATCCAAGGCACTGCAATTATCACCGTTTAATTACAAACACGAAATAATACTGGACGAACAACATCATCTACGATATTAACTCCGAAAGTCAGAGCAATCAGCTGCCTTTGAAAACCCCATTAAACCCCATTTTAATACTATCGGTTAATACACAAAGACTCTACATACTTCGGGTCCATTTCGTCAATTTCACGGCCTTTGGTTTCAGGCACGAATAATACCACAAATAGTAGACATAATACTGACAAAGCAGCATACATCCAAAAAAGACCATACAAGCCTATATGGTCCTGAAAATCTGCTGCAGTCTTAACATTAACAAATCCACAGAGATGACTGAAGCTAGTTGCTAAAGCACTCCCTAGACTTCTATACTCCAACGGAAACAGTTCACCTATTAACAGTGCAGAAATGGGACTTATACCTAACGAAAATGCAATTGTAAAAGTTAATACGCAAACTAGAGGAATCCAGTCGTAGGCGCCTGCTTCTGCGTGAGATATTGTTGTAGAATTTCTGATGACATCTTCGTAGTAAGCATAAGAACCGAATCCTGCTAATGCTATTGACATCATGACACCACTGATCATCAATAGGGGTAACCTTCCAACGTGGTCAATAAGCATACCGGATAAACAAGACGCTAATAGTTGAACTACACTGGTAGCAATGGCTCCACCATGGGGATTCATCATTCTAAACGTCTTCTTGAACATTGACACCGCGTAGAAGTTGAAGACGTGAGCTCCAGTGAACCTTTGGAAGAACATCAAGCCACATGTAATAAGAACTGGTCTTGTAAGCCTTTTCGATAAAAGAGCTTTTAGTTTACAGCTGTTGCCGTCATTGTATTGCTTGCTGGCTAGAATGTTAGTCCGAATTGTAGCTAGTTCTTGCCGAATATCTGCTTCTGGACCTCGGAGCCATTGTAAGGATTTTTCAGCTTCCTGTTCCCTCCCTCTTAAGAGGAGGGATGAAGGAGTCTCTGGTATGAATATTAGAGCGAAGAAAAGTAGAACTGGGGCTATTGCGACTACCATAGCTAGAGGTGACCAGGTGAGGTAGGCTCCGAGGGAGAACGCGATGAGGATTCCGATCTGGCTGAGGATTTTGAGGACTGAGCTGAGGCAGCCGCGGATTTCAGGAACAGCTATCTCTGTGACGTAAACCTGGGGACAAAAGAGGAGAAAATATAAGTAAAAATTTTACTTAAAAGATAATTGGTGGAAAAAGACGGCAGTTCAGTAGGGACAGCTTTGACACGAAGACAATTATTAATAGATATAAGAGTAAATATCTGCAATATTATATTGCACTGTATGTATGGCTCCAGACCAATCAGATTGGAGATTCTTGGGAGGTACGTCCAGCAATGTCTTATAATTAAAATATGCACAATATGATTCGTATGAAACAAAAGTCTTTATCTGATATATTTTATTTGCTGTCACATAATAATAAGCTGCTTTTAGTACTGTGTTAAACGGTTCCGTATAGCAATTGTTCACCAGTATAATCGTTTGGCTATGTCTGGTTTATTTTACTCTTCCGCAATGTTTGAAGACCTATTTCTACCAATATAATGGACGTAAGTCAAACACCGCAATGCTTTTCACATCGGCCGCTGCACTTTGCGATTGTGAGCAAAACCAATTGTACTGCAAGAGGTGCACCGGTGTTGCACACTGACTAAACAAACTCTGGACTTGCTTCAAACCGTCTCGTCTTAAATCTGTCTAGAGCAGATACTATGTTTATTTTGCCTTGGTTTTTGCTCGTGGATTCGCTCGATTGCTCTTTATTACAAAATAAAATATCTCACAATTATTCAATTAATTAATCATAAAGCCTACATTTGGAGTTTTAGTGCATGACCGTGATATCAAGGTCTATGGTTTGAAAGCCGGATCGAGAAAAAAATATGTTATTTTTTCGGATACAACTCGAGTTAATAATGACTAATCCACATTTGGCAAGAGGTAACTAAGCCAGTAGCTATGCTATGACTTGATTTCAATGATGGATGTCTTTGCCCTGCAGTGGGACATAAATAAGCTGAAACTTAATTTTTTAAGGCAAAAAATTGTACAGTCGAAGTACCTAAATCTCTGTTCTGAACGTATGAATTGCTTCGCTCTAAAACGACGTGTTGGCGAGAAGGGTAATACCCATGAACGTGACGAATCGCTTATATTGATGAATGAACGAAGTTATTGCCAGACTGAGGTATGGGTTATATTACGCAGTTTGGTTAAAACAAGGATAGTGGGACAATTACCTAAAGAAGAAAGAAAAAAATTGCTTGACAAATTTAGCACCAACAGGTTTTATAAATACAAAGTTGGCACAAGAGAGATAAGGTGATGACGATGTTATAGTCGATATTAGTTTAGTCAATAGGATCAAAATAGGATCATTTGGATAAACATAAATGCCGCTATGACCGCCTCCGTGGAACAGTGGCTAACTCCAGTATAAAACCCGAAGGTCGTGGGTTCGATTCCCGCCTACGGTCTGGTTGGTGGTAGGGCTTTTTCAGAGTCCGACTGGCTAGCTACCATACCCACAGGTGAAATCTGCCGCCATAATAGCTCTGGCTGTCTTCCGGCAATATCAATGTGGGAGCCAGTACACTTGAAATCAAAGGCTCGAAGATCAGATGAGCCTACAGTCTGGCAGCACATTGAGCGACGCTTCCAGGTGAAGCGTCCTTCAATGGAATTGGCCGCAGTGACCGCTTACCATCAGGTGGGCTGCGTGCCTGTCTGCCAACTGACCCAATATAAAAAATAAAATGACCGTGTCCATATTGCAGTTGCCAGTAAAGTCATACTTTAAAGCGGTTCAAACCCCGTGTCGGACCAAAAATTTATAATTGAATTCTAGTTGGCGGTGAAATCGGCTTGGAGATCCTTGGGGGAGGCCTATGTCCAGCAGTGGACGTCTTTCGGCTGAAATGATGATGATGATGATGATGGCGGTGAAAAACACCACAGTGGCTTGGAAAGTTCGCAAAGCTATTACGTCTTGTGCCTGATCTCTCTTCGGTTACTCTCTATTTGTTGTTTATTATTTATTCATCCGTACAAAGCCGGGGAGAGCTAGTATACTTTAAGTATTTATGTCTTTCCGTTGTTGTTGATAATAATTTAAAATATTAACACAAACACACAGTTTCCCTAACAAGTCGGATACAAACAGCCACTTCGTAGTGACAAAATGTATAAACTGGGATTACTTTTAAATTAATAGTTATTAGTTAGCGACTTTGTATCTTACTATAAACTTTTATTAGGCAATTCATATGGCAGGAGCGATGCTAAACTTGTCTATTTTATGTAAAAAGTGAACGGACGTTGACTTTGTGCCAACTGCACATCGATTACTCGTATGTTACATCAATGTTGGCTTCTTGCTATGTAAGTAAAATATGGCTTAAGATTTAAATAAAGTCAAGTTTCACCACTGACAAACGTTTGAGATATTTTATTATTTAGTTGAGTTAGATGCTGTAAAACATCTTTCTTTCTCTGAGTGTCTTTTTCCGATCTAGGTCTTTTTCAGGGTAGGTACGCTTGCACCATGTTCCATGAATTTGGCAACTTATATTTTTGCGAACGAGTACAGACCTACAAACTTATCTGTTCCGGTGGCCAAAATTGGAACTACGTGAAATGCAATACAAAAACGATATTTAATGACAGTTCTTAATAGACAGTAGCGACGCCGCCACCGGAACAGATAAGTTTGTCGGTCTATAAACGCGCCCGCGCGCGCAAATACTCGGGTTAATTAATTGATGTGTATTCATTAATATTTGGTCAGTTTCGTGTTTTTTAATATTTTTTTCACAATATAATTTTTGATCAAAATTATCAGGATTGGATATGGTTAATGAGGATGGGTAATTATATTAATTAAAAAAATATGTTTTTTAGAATATTCATGCATTTTAAAGTATTCATGCTATCGTCACCTATATCATTTACCTATCTCACACGCAAATCCTGACGGTAAAAAATCATCCAGTAGATTCAAACAAAGCGTTCGGAATAAAAAATACTTTCCCATAGAATCTTCAACTAAAGTCGATATTGTTATGTTTATAGTCTCGTAAAGTCAGATCACAAAGCCGTAACAAGCACTTCGTAAGTTAAAGTGCAAGAAACCGTCTTCACAATACCAAGCATTACCATAACGATTCTATTACCGGGACTCTTGTTCATTTCTTTGAACTGAAGATTAAATTCCTAACAGAACTGTAAAATACGTTTAGCTATGTTTCTGCCTACTACTTATGTAGTTAAAATAAAAAAAAAGTAAATAATTTGTTCCAAATGTTATGTTGAATGGGAAAAACAAATAAACTATGGATAATTAATTTAAACTACTTATATTTCTTACCATTGAATCCATGGATTAGTTATAAAGCGTCTCGGTCTAGTAAATGCAATCACATTACCACATTGTACATATAACTCCTCTGTAGTTTTGGCACTAGGAAAAGCTTAGTCAGGGATTTACCAGCCGAATTCTACAGGGTTTAACATTATCCTACTTTGAGAGAAGTCTGGAATCTTAAGCCCACGTGTCCTGTGGAGTTATAACCATTTATTTCGCGAAGCATGTCATAAATACGACATTATAATTTGAGAGATCTACTTTATGAGACAACATAATATTTTTGGAAATTCCAGCTAAATGGAATACGAAATAGCAATCCACGCCACAAAATAGTGCATAAGAAAGTAATGCAAATACTTTTTGTTGACTTAATTTCTTTTGGTTGTCACCAGTTTTTCATTACTATTTTTTCAAAGAACATTAAGCCTGGTTTAAAGAGAACATTGCAACTGTTAATAACAGTTTCATCTGTGACAAGTGCATAAAACTAATACAAAGTAGGTATTTATAACACTCGCCCTCGTTTTTTAACTCATAAGTAAGAAAGAGACTCTATGTTATATTAGTACTTTAAGAGTTTACCATCTGTGCAGAATGCTGTTATGAGGTCTATGGTGTAGGTTCAGAAATAAGAAAGGTGCTTTAGGTTTTTGTTCCGATCTTTGAATGGTGTGTGAAAACACTGGTTTTATGGGATACTGTTGTAACGCCGTTCTTCATAGTTCACTGTTAGTTTGCTAAATGCTGCGACACACTACTTTTTACGATAACGAGCATGAATTTATCTATACTCATCTATACTTACTCGTATATTAAAAAGAGGAAAGATTTGATTGTTTGGTTTGTTTGTAATGAATAAGCTCGGAAACTACTGAACGGATTTAAAAAAATCTTTCACTGTTGGAAAGCTACACTATCCCCAGGTGACATATGGTACTTTTAATCACGGATATGTGGGAAAAAGGGGCATATTTTTATTTATTATTGAATCTTTTTGGTTTTATGAAACGTTTACTTTTAAAGGAAATTGATTTGTTCAGAAAATGTTATCATGAATGTTATCAATAAGCTGATAAGCTCCCTTTTCAACCAGTCTGTATGTCACGGTGAACTTTTTACCGAACTAACAGTTTCTAATCGTTAACTCAATGCTCAGTGTTGATGCATGATGCATTGTATGCAGTTGTTACGCTTCAGACGTCTGTCGTCGGTATAATTGGAAATACAGACGTCAAGTGGTGTATATTATGCCTTATGGGAAGAATCCGCGAGAGATTCGGTACAATGGGTGTTTACTGTACTGTTTTGTTTTTACTAACGTATTTTGTATAGATTTTCGCTTTCGTGATTATGCGAAAGGAAAGGTACATTGCTTTCGTTAGAATAGCATAGTTTAACTATCGATTTTTACGACCGAATTGCTGTAATTATAATAGCTCTATACAGTGGTTAGAGCGTTGGGCTCTAATACCCGGAGGTCGTGGGTTCAAACCCGCGGGGAGCATCACTTTGTGTGAATGTTTCCAGTCCTCCTACTTATCCTACTTCCTACTTATATTATAAATGCGACAGTCTGGATGTTTGGATGTTTGTTTGTTACTCAATCACGCCTAAACGGCAGAACAGATTTAGATGAAATTTGGCACACGTATAGTTTATAACCCGGATTAGGACATAGGCTATAAAATTCCTACTGGAATGTCTCATTCCCGCGGGATATTTGAAAAAAGAAATGACGCGCGGGTGAAACCGCGGGCGAAAAGCTAGTGTTTATTATAATAGGATCGCTAAGAAAATGGCATACTTTCGTTCACATCTTAATGTATTTATTAAAACATTAATCCAAAGACATGATGTCAGTAGTATTGAATTCTTTGCAGTCATCAAGTCGTTGTTTTATAAACATGGCCTCTCAATAGATAATGGCCTTATGGATGTTTGTTCAGCACAGCTCACACGGTGGCAGATGTTATGTGGTAATGTACAAAAATATGTATTGATGGGAATATCAATACGATATAAAGATATTTATTAAATCATCACATTACAACGTTCTAACTCGAAAGCATATTTTGATTGTCCTTAATTTTTTTTATGGTGTAGCGGGCAGAGCAACAATATTTTTCGCACAAACGTTACATCGCTCTAACAAATCATCGATGTAATAAAACATCGTACTCTTGAATTATCGACACAGCGTGTTCCATATAATGAAAATCGAACTATCAACTTTCGCACTCATATAGGGGACCCGACGAGCATGCGGCATACCTGATGGAAAGTGACTACCGCCGCCCATAGACATCTGCAAATCCTTTAATGAAGGAATGCACTCTTTTTTTAAAGCACTTGCATTTCGTATCGGTTTGGAAATACCGCTGTTGACAAAGAATACCATATTTTGGTCGTGCGTGGCAGAAAATTGCGAGTAAAGTGCACAGTTGTGGACTGCCAAGCATTAATATGGTGGGGATGAATTTTTTGTCGTGATGGTCTGTGATTTGGAGAAGAATGCGTCTATGAACCCTAACCGCAGGCTACCTAGACCTGCAGACGAGTGTAGGACTCGAGACTAAAGCGTCCCACTCCGCACTAAACTACCCCGATTTCTTCTTGTTAACACCCAAAAGGGACGATCCTATGCCCGCGATTAGCGATTGACCGGCCTATACCTACTCCGGTCTGGTGCAGTAGACCGTCTAAGGAGGATCACCCAAGAAACTAGATATGGTCCCTAGAACCGTCCTCAATTTTTTTAAGCGTTTTAATCGCCTCCGAGGGACGTGGCTAAGCCGTTTGGGTATAAAAACACGGAGGACGTGGGTTCGATTCCCGCCTTGGGTCTGGTTGGTGGTAGGGCTTTCTCAGAGTCAAACTGGCTAGCTACCCCCCCCACAGGTGAAATCTGTCGCCATAACAGCTCTGGTTCCGGCAATATTAATGTGGGAGCCACTTGAAGTCAGAGGCTCGAAGATCAGATGAGTCTACAGTCTAGCAGCACATTGAGGGACGTTTTCAGGTGAAGCGTCCCTCAATGGAATAGGCCGCAATGACCACTTACCATCAGGTGGGCTGCGTGTCTGTCTGCCAACTGACTAAGTATAATAAAAATTGCCAATTGAAATAACACCTTAAGCAGTTACCTGAGTGATCATAGTCATGGAGCAGACGATCATCCCGCCGCAGAAGGAGGTAGCGGCGATCATGTCCACGCTGGTGGAGAGCGCCGTGACGAGCCACACGAGGGAGTAGGGCAGCGCAGCCGCCACCAGAACAGTTCTTCGGCCTAGTCTCATCGCCATACCGCCTAAGATGCCGCCAACTAGGGCACCTGTGGAAGAAGGGAATTCAGTTAAGACCTTGAGTTGAATTTGAGACCTTGAATTCAGTTAAGAGTGAGATCAAACGAATGGTAAAAATCTAGTTATCATAATTATATGTATAACACGTTTAACAATCTATACACTAGTGTCAGATATTTTCCCGTGAAGAAGTGTCAAGCACTTCTGTGTTTCGGGGAAAGGGCACTGAAGCTAGTAAAATTACTGGGTATATAAGACCTAATAACTGTCGTCTCGGTGTAGCGGGCGCATGGCGGTGCCAGACAGTAACTGCTTAGTTACTGTTTGGCACTGAACTTTCTAAGGGCAGACGTGGCGCTCACCATCAGGTGTACGATCTACTCGTCTTGTTACACATTGCAATAAAAAAAAACTGATCATGCTAGCCACTCATCCAGAAGATTCTGCAATCTTAACCAAGTCATCCATCGGTTCACCTTGTTAAGGGCCTTCAAAAATCCATAGTCACTATTCGTTTTTGTGCTTTGTCTGTAGCTTTGGATACCCAAAGCATTGTCCCTTCTATTGCCCTAAAAGCCTAGCCTGCTCTAGGTTAGCTTTCTTATGCAGGGGTAAATGAAAGTTTGTACGTTTTATTTTTTCCAGTTTTTTTTTTATTAAGGGCTGTTCACATACTGATCACACTTAGAGTACTAAACACAGCCGCTAGTAAATGTGATTCTAGAAAACAATGGCCAAATGGCCCAGCCTCATACTGTTGCTATTTTAAATAGAAATACCAAACACATAACAGATGTGAGAAAAGATATAACATAATAAATCGATATCAGTGTCTTCCAGAGCTTAGCCGACAAGACGGATGGACAGACAACGCGACTTATCATCCAGAGATATTTATAAAGATTACCGCCTCAAT
Organism: Mecyna flavalis; assembly: GCA_949319885.1. Taxonomy (NCBI): domain Eukaryota; kingdom Metazoa; phylum Arthropoda; class Insecta; order Lepidoptera; family Crambidae; genus Mecyna; species Mecyna flavalis. The sequence continues at coordinate 1,906,722 of OX439417.1, read as the reverse complement.
GGAACTCTAACAAGAAATAATAGACTCGACGGTGATTCATCGTCTTTGATTTAGCTTTGTGCAACAGATTTGCTTTATATGATCCTGATTTTAGATATATTCAAAACAAATAGGTGTCCTACTTATATTAAAATAAATATGTGTTTATTATTTCATGCGAAAACTAATAAACTAAGGTGTAACTTAGCACCTTAATTAAATGTATAACTTATGAACTTTCACCTTTGCCCGCCTTAAACATTATATTATTTTATAATAAACTAGGTGACCCGGTGAACTTCGTATTACTTCGTTTGACAGGTAAGAACAGCTTGTATGGGAAAATAAAATTGATGTTTTTTGTATGTCCTCACATTTTTTCCATGTTTTCTCATCGTTTAAACTTTTCCTGGACCTCCACAAATAAATTCAAGACTAAACTTAGTCAAATCGGTTCAGCCGTTCTTAATTTTTAGCGAGACTAACGAACAGCAATTAATTTTTTATTTAGATAGATTGTAATTGTAAAACCAATTGGCCAGGGTACTAAGGAATAAACGGTCAATCGCCACAAGGTAGACACTGGCTCGTCCCACATTGGTTGTGGACAAGAAATTGGGGGAGTTTTGGAAGTAGTGAAACGCTTTATTAAGTATTTTCCTCTTCAATAAAAAGGTTCAGTAAATTATTATTAATAACTAACTAATTAGTAACTTTATAGAATTCTTGGAGACGAGGTTTTTTGTAGTAACATGCCCAGACAGGACAAAAAGCAAAACAAAAAAAATTCCTCTCCTTGGAACTCATATCGATCGAAAACCAAAATGGCGCCCGCAAATGTCTCAGCACTAATAGTGTCCATCGGAATGTATCAGCTCTAAATCTATCTACAAGGCAAAAAGTCCAAAACGCCATCCTCTTAATCTCCTGGGGAATCGTTCGGGACGCGCAGACAAAAATAAACTTGGCCAGACAGAATACATGCTATATATAATCTGGGTGCAATCACTCAAATGAGATTTAATAGTTACCGCACAGCTAAACTGTGGAGTTAATGTTCAACTAGATTTATTTAAGTTGTTTCTGGTAGTCATATCAAGCTCCGGGACGCTGCCGACGGCGATGCAGGAGCGCGGGGGCGCGTTTAGTGGGTATTCTCCGTGCACCAGTCTTTCTTAAGACTGGGGCATGAAGCTGCACTGAGTCCCTCACACGGCTCGCCTACCCTGTGGTAGCCATTACGCATTATGCATTTACGCACCATACCCCTGGGAGTATGGTGCGTAAATGCATTCCCCTCCACAAAAAAGAGATTTTAATAAAGTAGCCTGCTATTTTAAGTCTACTAGTCACTGAATCAGAACATGTTGATTTACAATCGAAGTTTTTATTTATGTACAACTTACTATTCTGTGTAAAGTTCGATAAGAAAAGGTCCTAATACGAGTAGTATAATGGTAAGACCATATTTGATGCTCCAGTAGATGCCAAGCTTCTGATAGAAAGTCGACTAGGTTATGTAGATGATCATGATCATGTAGATAAGATCCAGTTATAAAGGTCCAAATGGTACAAGATTATAAAAAATACCCTGCAAGCTTCATAAACCTTCTATGTCAAAAACTCTCCATTAACACGCCAATATAACATCAGTATCTTCAAGTATAGGGTTAGACAAACAAGCCATAACCTGATTTTTAAGACAAAAGTTAACCGGCTGAAATAAACTTGCACAGATTCTGTCAATGATAATGAATTTCCAGAAGTGCAAACTGCCCATATTCTCAACTTTAACCGCAGGGTCACATACAATAATAATACAAACATTATGAGGTCTTATACGATTGTGATAAAGACCAAATTTGGATGAGTCTGTATACTGTAAATACTCGTGCACAGGTTCACCTTAACAGTACCGTATTTCAGTATTTCCTCGTGCATATAAATCAGGGCGTCTTCCACAAATAAATTCACTTTGACATTTACGTCTAGCGGAGCAGGAGCGGCACGAAGGTGATGCACCGGAAAATTGCCGTAGTTGTTTTGTTTGGAGCGAAAGAAAGTATCTTCTAAGAAAGAGAGAAAAGAAAGAAAGAAGACAAAGAAATAAAAATAAAGAAGGAAAAACGTTTATAAAAGCACCAACACCTTATACAGACAAGAATCACAAACAGAATATGAAACAAGTGGTTGCCAATGGTTGAGAAATCCGCTGTCACATCGGAGGTCGTGGGTTCGATCCCGCACGATACATGAACTTTGTGTGAATGAACAACACAAGCTGCTAACTTTGGGGCTGTGGATAGTGTCCAAGCAACGAATTATCGTTGTGTCCAAGGTCCAAGAATAGTTGTATTTTAAAAACATTCACGTTCGTTTCAACACAACCTTGACCAACATAAATTTTAGGGAGCAACGCAAAACACGCCGAATGGAACACATCAGCGAACGCTCCTAAATCTTCCCCTCAGGAGGCCATATATCTCTCCCGTCAAAACAAAATGGCTGCCAATGCGTTATTAACCGCGGAAACAATTGTTTTTCACTCGACAAGGTTGATCGATGGATCTTGCATCGAATAATTTGAGTACAATACGAAAATTCTCGGTTTAAATTATTTACTACCCAGGAATTAAATTTTATTTACGGAGAAAACAAATAAAAAGGCGCAGAACTAACGTCTTTATGAGCAAGAGACACAGAGGTTTTATTCGCCAACATTCAGAACCCAGTATTAAAAAAACTGTCGTCTGGTTTTCCTAAGAAAAAATAACCTTATAAAAAACATCCTATAATGTCCCACTGCAAGGCCTTTGCCGTTTGTCTTCATCATTGAATTAAGTCATCGCTATAATGAAAGGTACTAGCTTAATCACCACGCTTGCCAGATACGGATTGGTGATCACAAACCCAGAATTCGAACCCAAGACCCAGAAATCACAGAAATCATGGCCCGGTACTGAAACCACTAGACCATCAAGGCGCATCAATAATAAGCTACGGATTCGTCATCATCATTAACTTAAGAGTTTTACTCTTGTCGGTGGAGCAATTTTCATTTTTCTCTGGACTCTGCCAGCACCTTAAGCTCCTTATACGTCATGACATTCGCTTTTCTTTCAACTGCTGCACGCAACTTCGTCTTGGTCTACCTCTTTCCCTTCTTCCTTCTATTTTGCCTTCCAGTAATGTATTTATAAGCATATCATGACATATAAGGTGGCCTATCATTTTCCCCCTTCTATTCTCTACCACAGATTACTAAGTAGTTACTATCTCTACTGTTTTTAATAAACATCTTTTCTCAAAACCTCATTCTTTTTCTTTTCCGTCATTCCGCTTTAATATTTCAAAACACAAAAACTACCCCCAAAGAATAAAGGCATCCATCAATTACAATATGGCTTCCAGATCAAATTACGATACAAATGCTTTCCCCGGACTACATGATTGATAGAATGCTGAGCGATTTTACATGTGTCCTACCATCCGATCTTTTTTCTCTTTCACACTGACAAATAACGATGTGAAAGAGGATTTATGACTATAATGGTTTTTCGGAATTTCAGCGGCTTATATAAGCGATGAAATAATTATGAAGAATATACGCCATCTTTCTCACTCTTTTTAATCTCGGGTTCTGAGTTCAATTCCTGAATTGGACATTTATGTCAGAATTTTCACCCATAAACGTCAGCAATCTGCATTTGGCAAGCGTGGTGATTACACCTTTTATATAGATATCAATAATGAAGGACTTTGCCCTGCAGAGGGATATTTTTATAGGCGGATACTACTTATAGGTAGGTATAAAAATACGTCTGTCATACCTACTTGAGAATCGAAGCCCAGACCTCCTTACCATAAAAGCAAATTACCGTATCTTTAAATCTATAAATTACCGTTGCCGTATCCTCTTAATTTGCCACGGTGTTCATTAAATTTTATTTTTTAATTTCATAATAAGAATCAGTTCATAAATTAATTTAAGGTATCACTTTAAAAACCAACTAAGGAGTAACAACATCATAATTTCGTTCGAACTGACGTTAAAATTACCGAAAAATGAATCATTACATACCCTTTATTGAATATATTCATAAAGTTTTAAATTAATATCCATACGCTGTCAATTTAATTTCAACTTTATTTAATTGTCATAAAACCCAAATTGCTTTAAAAGCTTCCTGCACCCTTTACGCATTTTTAACTCTTACAAATTACACAAGCAATTTTAAACTTTAACAGCTTTTGTATAATGTTAAAAGTCTCTTTGAAACTAGTTTTACGCCGTGAAATTGCTCATTTAATGCCTCCAAGCCACAATTTATATTAAATTGAGTAAAGTGACCAGTAATTGCTGCAATTTTCTATAATAAATTGCATAAAATCATTGCAACTAAACGTCATACTGGTTGACACAGGTATATATGAAAAATGTATGATAGGTACAGAGCATCACATCAAACTATCCTGACCAGTCAAAAAGTTTCAATTGAAATAGAACTGTATAGAATAGAAATAAAGCTGAAAATTGGTTGTTGGAGTTTGGCATACTAAGCCATAGCCATATTGGTGTCATCGCCTCCCATGAAAACACTTTTTTTTTTCAAAATTAGTCTTTCTGCTACCAAGCCTGTCAAAGTAGTAACATAGCTCCTGGATAATATTATTAATTATAAGTTTATCATTATGTCATGTACGTACATACAGCCCGCGACTTCGACGTCAATTATTAAGTTTCTCCAAGGAAAGTTGCTAGTGTTAAATATATACGCTCTATCCTTTACGAAATAAGGTAGAAATTAACATGGAAAGGACACGGGCGAACATCCATAGAACGTTGGGCCTTGATTTTTTATGAATTACACTTACCGATTTACTATTATTATGTAGAAAATGGAGTAATATTCCAAATACACAACAATTTATAAATCCACTCCCTGGGAAAAAAGAGTTATAGGATGATTTTGATTTCTACAAAAATAACCCCAATTGTCGAGTTCACTGGATCCGTTGTAAGAAAAGCTTAGGTCGTTTGTTTTAGCTGAAACCGTCATTTAAACGTAGCGAAAGTCGTTAAATATTAAACCAAGCATTCCAACAATAACGACAAAACAAAATAATTCACATAAGTTATTCAAAACAAACAGAAACGAATGATTGACAGACGTTGTATGACATTTGATTTTTTTTTTGACTTTTCTGTTGCCATAATTTTTTCAGAAAATTATCGTGCCTCTATTCTAAGCTGTCATTTGTATGGGATCTGATCGGAAAATCAGTATTTAAGTATCTTAACTAGCAACATTATTATTATTCTACCGGACGTACTATGCACTATGCACATAACACACCGGATGCACTACAAAACCAATAGTATTTTCATTTATTAGACTATATTTTATCCCGGGGTAAAAAATATTAATTAAAATTGAATTTAAATATTAAAAATCTTGTAACAAATATTAATTATATTTTGAAAAGTGGAACGAACGCTTAAGATCGAGCCCATTTCTGCCGATCTCCTTTGGCTCAACTTACTGGGAAATCGGCATGGTATGTTTTACTATTAATATCTATTCTGTGGTTTGACGTTTGATTTAAGTTGCATGCTAATATAGTTTCGGAACTAATAACAGCAAGTGTGTCGTTCGTCTGATGTGGTAGTAAATTATCTCAATTTCAAAGTTCTATTCCCGGTCAGCCATGATTACTATACATTTGGTTTAAAATATGCAAAATCTTTAAATGCCTGGCTTAATAATTAAGTCAGTTATCTCATATTGTGACGATGATTTTATATTAATGACGTAGTTTTGGAGCACATTTGAAAAACCCTTTAAAGAAAAGACCTTACTTTAAATTATGAGCACTTCTTCACAAGAAAACACAGATTTTTTAGTCTTAAAGATAAACTACTTAAATAATGCTTTCCATTTACTCAAAAACGTTAACCGCAATAATTCGAATTGTTTAATGCTTCCAAACTATTAAGTTTAAATTAACCCGTGTCAAGTAATTTGGCTTACATTCGGAATTCGCTCAATACTGTAAATTGTAGTAAAAACTCGATTACCGTATATTGTCACTCTGTTCGTCGCCATTTTGGATTATTTATGCTAATGAGTCGTTGACAGGACGATATCCGTTTTGTTCCAAGCGCCATTTCGTACAATCCATTTTGAAATTCCGTACAAGTACAAACTAGGGTTGAAAATTATAGTTTTTGTGTTGTCCATAATTTTTTAATATTATATGAGAAGGTTTTCTCATTTTTCTTTAAGGTATTTCAGTTGGTAGCTGTCTACGCAAGACCCTAAAGCCCGCTCTACACCGAATCGCGCGCGATGGCTGCGAAAGGGCGCGAACGCTAAGTGTGACGGAGACGGCTCCACAGCCGTCTCCTATTTTATGCGAAACGGCTCCACACTTAGCGTTCGCGCCCTTTCGCAGCCATCGCGCGCGATCCGCGGGATAAGTGTAGAGCGGCCTTAATAGTAAGCGGCCACTAAGGCCTACTTCCGTAAATAAAAGAATTAATAATATGGAAAAAGAATCACTTATCGGAATTTATTGTAGCCATAATATAAGTGTCAAGAGTTAAAAATAAATTATGTCGTCTATTACCATTGTTGATTCATCAAGTAAATAATTGACCACATCTTAGAATAAAATTAATCTTAACGTTTAGCCAACTAGGTACGCAGGACTTATTATGATATAGACTCTCGAAGAAGTTATAGGTCACAACAAATTGTAATAGGTATAAATATATTTCTCTTCATATTAACAATTTTAATACATTTTTACAATAGCTAATACATCGAAAGCGTGGTAATATGTCAAAAACCTGCCCAGCTAGCGTGGAAAACGTTACGCGGCGACCATAAAGTTGAGTCATTTTAATAGGTCACATTTGACAGTTGATTCTGCAAAGAAAAATATACACCTTACGCTAAAGGAATAAAACTCAAGAAAACAACATCAGTTCTTATTAATACAAATTATTTATTTAGAAAATTAGACTCTACTCCTAATGTACCTGCATAAGTAGCACTTTTCTTTGCATAATGAACTGTCAAATGTGGCATATTAAATTGACTTTATTGTAGTGATGTGTAAATCGATTGAACCAATTGCTACCAATTTGTAAGTCGAAACAAAATACTATTTTCAATCGAAAGCCCTAGCGTAAACAAACTAATTCTCATCGCCCATTTTCAGCTTTCAGCTCCGTGTATTTTAAGTTTTGCATCTCGCTTAATCACTTAATTTTATCACTTAGTCTTACGCGTTTCCTCGTGGAACTTTCATTCGCGGATCATAACTTGCATCTTAAAATGGGGGGTTTTGTTTAGATTTGGGGGAGTGAAGTGAAGAATGAGTATAAGAATATTCCTCTACCTATATTCATTTATTGAAGAATCAGACGGAAGTTAAAGATTTATTACTTTTCGAATTACATAAACGTTAAAAATACTTGCTTGATAGAATAGTACAGTTTAAGACAAAAGTGCAATAAATACGATCGATGCATAATTTTATAAAATCATTCTATATAAGCTCTAGAAACACGTATATTTTTATTAACTAGCTATTTACTAAATTCATACGATTTACCAATTACCCTGGACATTGAGGAAAAATCAGTGAGCAGGTAGTATTTTCTCACTTTCTAAGTTTAGGCGACGGTACCAATTTACTATCAAAATACAGGTTGTTAAATAAAATTAATGCTATGATATGTGAGAGACTGGTGCCTGAAATAGGTTTCTGTTTAAGAGACCCGTAGTACCGTATAGTAAAATATGTATAACGTTAAACTTTTTTGTGGTAAAACAAAAACCAGTTCGTCTCTCCCTTCTCATAAAAATAGGCCTTTATTTATTAATATCAATTTAAAATGGAGTGGAATAAGCCATATTGCTTACATAATTATCATAAAAACTATATTCCTGTTTTTAAAAAAATAAAAATAAGCTTAACAACAGCTCAGAAACCTACGTCAAAATATGGTAGCCAAGCCATTTAGTTTTATCCACTCTCCATACTAATATAGAAATGCGAAACTCTGTCTGTATGTCTGACACGCTTTGATCTAAATGCAATTTAGTACCAAGAAAAGGGAAAATGCTAGACAGCTAGTGTTAAATATATACGCTCTATCCTTTACGAAATAAGGTAGAAATTAACATGGAAAGGACACGGGCGAACATCCATAGAACGTTGGGCCTTGATTTTTTATGAATTACACTTACCGATTTACTATTATTATGTAGAAAATGGAGTAATATTCCAAATACACAACAATTTATAAATCCACTCCCTGGGAAAAAAGAGTTATAGGATGATTTTGATTTCTACAAAAATAACCCCAATTGTCGAGTTCACTGGATCCGTTGTAAGAAAAGCTTAGGTCGTTTGTTTTAGCTGAAACCGTCATTTAAACGTAGCGAAAGTCGTTAAATATTAAACCAAGCATTCCAACAATAACGACAAAACAAAATAATTCACATAAGTTATTCAAAACAAACAGAAACGAATGATTGACAGACGTTGTATGACATTTGATTTTTTTTTTGACTTTTCTGTTGCCATAATTTTTTCAGAAAATTATCGTGCCTCTATTCTAAGCTGTCATTTGTATGGGATCTGATCGGAAAATCAGTATTTAAGTATCTTAACTAGCAACATTATTATTATTCTACCGGACGTACTATGCACTATGCACATAACACACCGGATGCACTACAAAACCAATAGTATTTTCATTTATTAGACTATATTTTATCCCGGGGTAAAAAATATTAATTAAAATTGAATTTAAATATTAAAAATCTTGTAACAAATATTAATTATATTTTGAAAAGTGGAACGAACGCTTAAGATCGAGCCCATTTCTGCCGATCTCCTTTGGCTCAACTTACTGGGAAATCGGCATGGTATGTTTTACTATTAATATCTATTCTGTGGTTTGACGTTTGATTTAAGTTGCATGCTAATATAGTTTCGGAACTAATAACAGCAAGTGTGTCGTTCGTCTGATGTGGTAGTAAATTATCTCAATTTCAAAGTTTTATTCCCGGTCAGCCATGATTACTATACATTTGGTTTAAAATATGCAAAATCTTTAAATGCCTGGCTTAATAATTAAGTCAGTTATCTCATATTGTGACGATGATTTTATATTAATGACGTAGTTTTGGAGCACATTTGAAAAACCCTTTAAAGAAAAGACCTTACTTTAAATTATGAGCACTTCTTCACAAGAAAACACAGATTTTTTAGTCTTAAAGATAAACTACTTAAATAATGCTTTCCATTTACTCAAAAACGTTAACCGCAATAATTCGAATTGTTTAATGCTTCCAAACTATTAAGTTTAAATTAACCCGTGTCAAGTAATTTGGCTTACATTCGGAATTCGCTCAATACTGTAAATTGTAGTAAAAACTCGATTACCGTATATTGTCACTCTGTTCGTCGCCATTTTGGATTATTTATGCTAATGAGTCGTTGACAGGACGATATCCGTTTTGTTCCAAGCGCCATTTCGTACAATCCATTTTGAAATTCCGTACAAGTACAAACTAGGGTTGAAAATTATAGTTTTTGTGTTGTCCATAATTTTTTAATATTATATGAGAAGGTTTTCTCATTTTTCTTTAAGGTATTTCAGTTGGTAGCTGTCTACGCAAGACCCTAAAGCCCGCTCTACACCGAATCGCGCGCGATGGCTGCGAAAGGGCGCGAACGCTAAGTGTGACGGAGACGGCTCCACAGCCGTCTCCTATTTTATGCGAAACGGCTCCACACTTAGCGTTCGCGCCCTTTCGCAGCCATCGCGCGCGATCCGCGGGATAAGTGTAGAGCGGCCTTAATAGTAAGCGGCCACTAAGGCCTACTTCCGTAAATAAAAGAATTAATAATATGGAAAAAGAATCACTTATCGGAATTTATTGTAGCCATAATATAAGTGTCAAGAGTTAAAAATAAATTATGTCGTCTATTACCATTGTTGATTCATCAAGTAAATAATTGACCACATCTTAGAATAAAATTAATCTTAACGTTTAGCCAACTAGGTACGCAGGACTTATTATGATATAGACTCTCGAAGAAGTTATAGGTCACAACAAATTGTAATAGGTATAAATATATTTCTCTTCATATTAACAATTTTAATACATTTTTACAATAGCTAATACATCGAAAGCGTGGTAAATGTCAAAAACCTGCCCAGCTAGCGTGGAAAACGTTACGCGGCGACCATAAAGTTGAGTCATTTTAATAGGTCACATTTGACAGTTGATTCTGCAAAGAAAAATATACACCTTACGCTAAAGGAATAAAACTCAAGAAAACAACATCAGTTCTTATTAATACAAATTATTTATTTAGAAAATTAGACTCTACTCCTAATGTACCTGCATAAGTAGCACTTTTCTTTGCATAATGAACTGTCAAATGTGGCATATTAAATTGACTTTATTGTAGTGATGTGTAAATCGATTGAACCAATTGCTACCAATTTGTAAGTCGAAACAAAATACTATTTTCAATCGAAAGCCCTAGCGTAAACAAACTAATTCTCATCGCCCATTTTCAGCTTTCAGCTCCGTGTATTTTAAGTTTTGCATCTCGCTTAATCACTTAATTTTATCACTTAGTCTTACGCGTTTCCTCGTGGAACTTTCATTCGCGGATCATAACTTGCATCTTAAAATGGGGGGTTTTGTTTAGATTTGGGGGAGTGAAGTGAAGAATGAGTATAAGAATATTCCTCTACCTATATTCATTTATTGAAGAATCAGACGGAAGTTAAAGATTTATTACTTTTCGAATTACATAAACGTTAAAAATACTTGCTTGATAGAATAGTACAGTTTAAGACAAAAGTGCAATAAATACGATCGATGCATAATTTTATAAAATCATTCTATATAAGCTCTAGAAACACGTATATTTTTATTAACTAGCTATTTACTAAATTCATAAGATTTACCAATTACCCTGGACATTGAGGAAAAATCAGTGAGCAGGTAGTATTTTCTCACTTTCTAAGTTTAGGCGACGGTACCAATTTACTATCAAAATACAGGTTGTTAAATAAAATTAATGCTATGATATGTGAGAGACTGGTGCCTGAAATAGGTTTCTGTTTAAGAGACCCGTAGTACCGTATAGTAAAATATGTATAACGTTAAACTTTTTTGTGGTAAAACAAAAACCAGTTCGTCTCTCCCTTCTCATAAAAATAGGCCTTTATTTATTAATATCAATTTAAAATGGAGTGGAATAAGCCATATTGCTTACATAATTATCATAAAAACTATATTCCTGTTTTTAAAAAAATAAAAATAAGCTTAACAACAGCTCAGAAACCTACGTCAAAATATGGTAGCCAAGCCATTTAGTTTTATCCACTCTCCATACTAATATAGAAATGCGAAACTCTGTCTGTATGTCTGACACGCTTTGATCTAAATGCAATTTAGTACCAAGAAAAGGGAAAATGCTAGATTTTTTTCCCGGGATGATGCTCAGTTCCCATGAGTTATAAGAAATAAAAGTATTTATACTTGTCTTTCTTTCTTTAATTCACAACGGAGCAACGGATCGATTTTCGTTATGAAGATAGCTGGAGAGTACCAAAAACTCATTTTTTATCCCGAAAAATATAAAATTCCCTCAGAAAGTTCACACATGCGAAGCCGCGGACGAAAGGCTAGCAAAAATACAAATATGAAAATACCAATTTAAAATTTTATTGCGTAGGTACTATTGCTTCGAGCGAGTTTCTACAAGTCCACCTTCAGGCATTTTATAGCTTTTTATAAGCCCTACCAGGTATTATTATAAGGTCAGAAATACGTTATAATATTACCAGCAGAGCGATAAGTTGAAACTACTCATATTTGTAACATTCATTGGCAAGTTATAGGAACTTGGAAACAATATGCCGCTGAGTTTTACTATTAGTGATGGGAACCATGTATTCCAAATAATATATTTTCTGTTGCATAATGTATTAAATAAAATGTACATTCTCATAAATGTTTTATGTGATGGCTATACCTTCACCTTTTCTTTTTTTTTTTGGTCGTTTGTTGAAGTTTGAGGCTTTAAAAATGCACAAAAACGTAAAAAAACCTTCATTACCTTTTGTATGAAATTAAATGTACAAATTATATTATTTTTGGAGTTGGTATCGGTTTTGGTTATATCGATACATTGGCTAGATTGGCACCGACTTCAAAATAGCATTACTTTTACAATGAACTACATTACAAAGACGTGTTTAACTTTTTTTTTACTTTTTTGATGTATTTTTTTTCGTTTTGAAGGTATTTAGTGATATGAATATTAACTGTTAAATACGCTGCTCATAATATAAGACCGAGTCTTAGGTGTCCATGGGCGGTAGATACCACTTACCATATTTAAGTGTCACACTAGGAAGTTTTCCTCCATCTTTCATTAAAAAAAAATAGCATCAATGATAATATAAATTATCTGTAATATAATAGCATTGGTTACATCACTATTAACTATTTATGCAGGGAAATCACCCCACAGTTATTAATAATAGTTCCTATAAAAATCTGCGGTTTAACCACAACTATAAAATATTTTATAGAGGTTTAAAATTGGCTAATAAATTTACGATTTTCCTATAATAAATTGGCATAAAAGATATTAAAAGATATGAAAAATGTATATTTTCTCACGTTTTACCACGCGTGCAAAACTTATTCTTGCGTTTAGTCTTTCCTTGTAAAATTTCATGATTATGTATTATTATCCTTAACATCAACACAACATGCAATACCAGCTTCATGATGTAACTAAATCTATACTTATATAATAAAGAGGAAAGATTTGATTGTTTGTTTGTATTGAATATAGGCTCCGAAACTACTGAACCGATTTGAATAATTCTTTCACTGTTCTAACTATCCCCGGGTGACATAGGGTACTTTTGATCCTGGAAATATGAGGGGAAGGGAGGTATACCTATTTGGAAAATGAAATGACGCGTGGGTGAAACCGCGGAAGCGACACTATAGGTGTCGCGCATACGTATAAAAAGATAAAAAAAAATTAACCAGAAATTCTCGGTTCGTCCCGTGCATAGAACGTAGAGCCCAAATCGGACGTCTAAAAGAAAACAGAACCAAAATGCATATAAAAACACACCTAAGTTATGAAATACTCAGCTTTCTCTAAACTGATGCAATGGAACAATCAATTATTCTACAAAACATTGTATGCAAATTATCTCCTATTTACTAACAACCTGTCAAATAGACAAGAATTTAAATCCAACAAAATTAAGGTTTAAACTCCAATACAGAGCAAAGGAATTCCAAGTTATTGGAATAAACTTTCGACTTTATAGTCCGCATAATAAGGTCGACAGTTTCGTGTAAATATTTACTGGGCGTCCAGGGCAAATTATGGAAAACAGTTTCACAGGAAAATGTGTAACAGTGAAGCAACTTCGTGTGAAACCCGGATATTTCCATTGTGTTTATCACGCTTACCTATAAAAACTCAAAGATACGATGAATTTAAATTTCTACCACAGATAATGTGCTACCATGTTTACCTATTTTGAACTATCCTGAAACTGGTTCGGGAATAAAGAAAGAGATGTATTTATCTTTTAATAGCGAGAACAGCCTTACGTCAAGTCAAAAGGATTCAGACTAACTAAGAAACGAATATTCTTAGGTATTGAATATGAGTATTCCCAGCGCATTCACTTACTGTTGTGTTGTCCGTAATACAAATAACAAATAATTTAATGTACCTGTTAGACGAATAATTGGTTCACTGGATTAACACATCACTATGGTCATCGCATACGGTGCCCCGCACTAGTCGTGGAGATTGACAGATAGATTTTGCCGCGCTTGCAATGTACAGTCAACAGTACATCACGGTATACACTTGCAGTTCGATAATAGCGCTTATGCCCCTGACATAAGAGCGGTACAAAGTCAAAAGTGTTACGTCTGACGTGCTGTTGACTGTACAATACCGAATATTGTAAAATTTTAATTATCAAGAGAAATGTATTTTATATCTAATACTAGGTACGTAATACGTACCAAAGTTATTCAGCTTATTAAATACAATTAAAGGCCTGGTTTTAATGTCTAATATGATATTAATAAAGGATTTAGGCAGATTTAAAATTGGAGCTACTATTACTATTATGGTAGCAATCCAGATTATCCTCACTGTTATCTTATATACTGGAACAGTTGTAAAGTAAATGGTTTATGAGTATTCTAGTACGAAATGCGGTAATATGCGTTCGGTGAGGTTTCGCATAATTTGCTACTGTTTGTAAACAAAGTGGTTTGATCTATTAAAGTTGCTATATCGCTCTAAATTACTTCCTTCTTAATTCAACTATTTCGTGAATGTTGCTTGCCAAATTCATTTAAAAGGTATAAATTGTGTTGTTGAGACATCCTGCAGAAAATTCCTATCTGTGGGATTGAGTCTTCTCAGCTGGGAAAGTACAGCGCCAAAATTATCTGAGCGTTCAAACCTACTAAAAATATCTGAACATTTGACAAAAATCACTCGTTAACCTTTTGGACGCCAACGACGTCGATACTTGACAAAAAACCTGGCCTCTAAAATTTTTTTATAATTTATTATTTATTTTTTAGTATTTATTTACACACAGAGTATGTCTGTACTCGTATATTTTAATATTAACAGTTCCAGCCCTGTTGAACTAAAACAAAACTCGAATGTGTGACTTTCAAGTTAAACTTTGAGCTGCAACTCAAACAGGGTGGCGTTATTACCGAGCCCTGACAAACAGACGACTTGTACGACTCTCAACTAATATATTAAATACGAAGCGACTATTTGGCTTGGCTTTAAATTTTGTTTTTATTTATTCCTACTTACTCATTTATTTATAATTTTATATAAACTTTATTTACCACACAAATTGGGTACAAAAGGCGGACTTAACGCTAAAAGCATTCTCTGCCAGACAACCTTTGGGGAAAGGAAATTCGGCAAAGAACAAACTAAAAAAGAATAACTTTTAAAGATATATAATTAAATATAATCTTACCAAAACAAGATAATTAGATAATAAACATACACAATTTTTTTTTAATTTATGCCTGCTACCTAGTTTAAGATACATCTCGCTAGCCTTTTTCCAGTTCAGGCAAAGTATTTATTCTTTTCTGGTATAACAATATAATATAAACATGTGTGATTATCCTGGGTCCGAATGTTTTCTAGTATTATATTTATAAAAAAACAAGTGCTTAAGCTACATACTTTGAGGTCAGATCAATGTATGTAATGTCGTCCAATGTTAAAATAAATTGATACCGATTTTGTCCAGTTCAGCTATTCTTAACACATAGAACGCGAAGTGAATTATATGTATATAGTAACTAGCTGACCCGGTGAACTTCGTATCACTTACTTTAGTATTTTCCTCGAAATTTTTTCATATTTTCTCATTGTTTAAACCTTTGCTGAACTTCCACAAATATTTCAAGACTAGGTAATACTCAAATCGGTTCAGCCGTTCTCGAGTTTTAGCGAGACTAACGAACAGCAATTCATTTTATTTATATAGATTCTACATCTCTAACACTTTTATTTTTAGAAGATTCAAAGCTATTACTTGAGTTTAAGTTTTTATACAATAAACGATGTTTTTGGATGGAGTAAGAACTGTCAAAGGTAAAAATACTAGAGCAAGATATATATTCTTACTTTGGACACTTCTTTAATTGTAAAAAATGGTTAGGTAAAGGGTAAAGTCTTAGACTCAGTAATATTTTAAATCGTTTAGTAAGTAAAATCTAGCTAAAGGCTTAACTGATTGTATGCAATGTGCAATAAATTCTATACAATAATTTCTAGATCCTTCAAGCCGGGTATCGAAGGTGTGACCTCAATAATGCAGCTCTCCACACGAGTACCGGCGCAGGTGTAGCGCCCCGCCCACCCATCATGTCTATAATCAGGTATAACTACGCTGATTGCTGGCGCCCTAGTCTATACTTGTAATTTTTCACGCCTCGTGCTAAAGTTACTTTACATGGTGCGACTTTACTCGCTCTATAAAATATCATAATATAATTTGTTTAAAAATAACATGTAAAATATCAGCTTTTGTAGCAGGCAAAGGCCCCCATCATTGGAATCAACTCAGTTTTACAATGATAGGTACTGACTTGTTAACTCCTTATGCCAAATGCAGAGTGGTGGTTGCAACCCGAGCTGTATCCATAAAACCCACACAAATTTTGCCCAATCCGGGAATAGATCCCAGGAACTCAAATCACTCTACCAACGAAGCGTTCGTTTGTAGTGTCTCAAGCGGCCACCATTACTTTACTTGCGGGATGCAGAAGCTAATTAAAAGACATTGTTTAGCGCCATCTATTATCAGGTAGTAGAAGTTCTTTGAAGCAAGTATGTTCTTTATATTATCTGTTAAAAATAAGAGTTAGAAAATTTGCTTAGAGGTTGTACCAACGAGCATAATAATAGGCTGTACCAATATGCCGTGTAAAGTTACATTTATACCAAGCACTGCAAAACACATATCCACAATTTCACAGCAATATTTTACGAGAACCAAGTGCGTGTTATGCGACACATCGGGTCCAAGGCTTTGGATTTGTTATTTAAGGCCCATATAGCCACCAAGTGACGCTTTGATATCAGGAAGAATCATATTTTAAAAGAAAAAGTTTCGATAATCCCAACTTCCATTTGCTACAAGATGAAAAATGATGAATTTTTCGTAATAACAACAACTACGGCAAGTTTCACCTCCTGTCAGATAAGTTGTATTTTATCTGCCGGATATCAATGATAACGTATCTTTGATGAATTTTGAAAAAAAAAGGAAAAACATACCGAAGCCATCTATGCTATGCTAAATTATGATTTTTCATTCACGCGCCACAAGGCTACATGGGTCTTAAATGATGCATTTATCCTGCTCGCGGAGATTGTAATCACCGTGATTCTAGGTATTTGTGGCGACACATGTTGGCATTTTGAGGTGCAAGATGTGGAGGTCATATTTGTCAAGTCATTTGAGCACCTTTCAATCTGATGACGTATTAAGACTATACAAATCGAAGTTAATACTATGGCGGTAAAGAAGACCAAAGTATGTAATACTTTATTTCCTTTTTTTTTAATAGTAGCCTAACTGAATCAATTATTGTTATTGACAGTTATGCACTATCAGAAACTTAGCCAACCTAGTAGATACTGTAAGGAGAACGCATTCAACGCACTAGCAACACAGACGGCACCGACGGGAGGTCACGTGGTCGGTCACGGTTCATTCGACTTCGTGTTTTGCGCTAAAACGACAGTTACAATTCTTGTGTGCATATTTTGATAAAAATATAGTTTATTGAGTTGGATCCGTGTTTTTCTGGGCTGTCTCCCTTCAGCTCAGAAGCGGGATTAAGGACTTGTGCCCACGTAAGTTGTTAATTATTGATTCTAATTTGAACATTGGTATATCGATTTGTGTTGTGATAAATTACCGTTACGTGACTTATTTCTGTTCAATATGGGTCGACACAAAAAGAATAAACGTAAATGTAATGACGATGATAGTGACCGCGAATCTCGTTTGCGACGTAAATTGCAAAAACATGTTGAAACTCGAAAATTAACGGAACGTTTACTGACATTGGAAAAAGAAGTTTTTTGTAATCGTGATTCCATTGTGCGTGAACCCAAAGATGTTTCTGCTGGCTGTGACTATACGGATAATGGTGTACTTTCCGGTACATTGACTCCACCACTGCCGCCGTCCGTTACGAAAAATATTCAAACCAGTAGTGCTGTCGTAATAGCGGCTACGCCTTCGACTAACGTTTCGGTTCCCGCCAATAATATTACGCCGAATATCCGCGAATTAAATCTGGACTTGGACTTAAATAACTATCGGTTGGCGTTGGGCTCGGCCGCGCTTGGTTCAACTGCGCCGAGTTGCGCCGCGCTTGGTGCAACTGTGCCGAGTTGCGCCGCGCTTGGTTCAACTGCGCCGAGTTGCGCCGCGCCTGGTTCAACTGCGCCGAGCTGTGCCGCGCTTGGTTCAAATGCGCTGAGTTGCGCCGCGCCGGGTTCAACTGCGCCGAGCTGTGCCACGGCTGGTTTAACCGCGCCGAGTTGTGCCGCGCCTAGTTGCGCTTCGAGGCGCGCTGCGCATGTCGGCGCGGAGTCTGTGCCGCCCTTGCCGGTGGTGCTTGCGTCTGCACCCCCGTCTGTTATAATGAGTTCAGATAGAAATCCTGTTGCCGTATCGCATACTGCGCCCACGCAGTTAAATTCAGCGCCCCCATCTATCGCTGCTTGTGCCAACACGTCACCGTACTTTACTGACACGGTATTTACACAACCATCAGGCTCCTCTGTGAGATACGTAGGACGTAATGACCCTATACCCGATTTTGATCCGCAGACCTCAATGATCACGATGGAGCAATGGATTAGGAAAGTTGAGGGTATTTCCAATATGTACGGTTGGGACGAAAAGACGATAATATTCAATTGTTCATCTAAACTTAAAGGCTATGCCCGCAAGTGGTACGACCAACTCACTGATTTAAATTTAAACTGGTCAGAATGGAAAATACGTTTGTTAACCTCTTTTCCTTCCAACCGGAGTAAACTGGCTATGATGCGTGACCTCGTCAATATTGTTCGTCGTCCTGAACAAGATTATTTACAGTTTTATTATGACAAGCTAGCATTGGGTAACGCTTGTGGTATACCCGAGTCCCTGGTCACGGAGGCGATCATTGGAACAATAGGTGACAAACTTGTTGAAGTTGGTGCAATTTCTGCAGGGTGTCGTGACCCGTCTAGTCTTTTGATGTACTTGTCTTCACTAAGGCGTCCCACGCTTGTCAACTCATACCAACATAAGAATACGGGTGGTTTTGATCATTCGAAAATTAAATGCAATATTTGTAAACGTCGTGGTCACTTTGCGGCAAAGTGTACGCAAAAGGTTCAATCAAAACAAGATAAATCGGCATTGATTTGCAGTTTTTGTAGTAAGCGTGGTCATGATGAGAACGACTGTTATACCAAAAATAAAATATGTTCATACTGTGGTAAAACCGGTCATATTAAAGATGAATGTTTAAAGCTTAAACAGCGTAATGCAAAAAATGACAAAGATTAAACTGTCCGTGTACTCAAGGATGCACCGGGTAGTTCCAAATAATATATGAACGTAAAAATTATGACTTACCCGCATCGCATTCTATTGCTCAACAATTCCATTTAAACATACAGCCTTGTGAATCTGGTAATGTTATTTGCGGATTTGGTGGCCCAAAAATAACTCCAATTTGTGAAACATGGGTAAAGGTTTGTGTTAATGAAGCTTCATGCGAAGCTAAGGCTTATATAGTTCCTGATGACGCTCAAGATATTGGAGTTATTGTCGGACAACCATTCACGGAATATCCGACCGTTTAAGTTATAAAAATACCTACCTCGTTAAAAATATACAACAATAACTATCTGGACGTATTACTTAGCTGTTAATCTTAACAACGAGTATAAAATCGGTGACAATTTGGAACCTGATGTAGTGTCCGGTTTAGAAACGATATTGCGAGAATAGTCCGATTGTTTCTCTGGGTGATAGTAAGATAGGTAAGTGTTCAGTCAAAATGCATATTCAAGTAACAGACAATAAACCTATTTACTATCGTCCATACAGGATGTCAGTACCGATCGCGAAAAGGTTCGCAATATTTTAAATGACCTTGGGACCTAGACAAAGTAACATTTTGACAGCGATAGTGAAATTCGCTAACTTCAAATTGTATGGATTTGACAGGTGCCTTAGAAAAGTCACGTGGTATTTATTTATTTATTTAGATTAGCCATTCCCTCAGCCTACGTAATAAGGCAGGTAATGGCCCTTGCTTAAATCTGTCCGGTATTTTATTATAAGTTTTGATGCTCATAAAATAACAGCTGTTTTTAAATAGAGAAGTCTTTGGGCTAAAGTCGATGTCGAATTCTGAGTATCATTGTATCCAAATCGTAAACAATATAATATATTTTTAGTTCCTCGTATTGAGTATTTGGTCCACGAAGTTTGTGAGGGTGAAGTCAGGCCGCGATTTTGAAGCTCCTCAAAATGGTCATCGGTTACGACAATATTTATGGGCCTGGCAAATTATTTTCTAAAATACGTGCCTGTTTTTGCGTTGCCATTGCTCGTCCCATAAAAACTCTTACAAAAAAGGACCAGCCTTGGGTTTGGGGTCCAGAACAGACGCAAGCGCTTAAACGTAATCTATTCTGATTGCTCAACCTGCCTTGGCGCTGTTTAACCCTGATTATGAAATCCAAATCCACACAGGTGCATCTAAAATAGGTTTAGACGGGATTTTGATGCAAAAACCGCCTGACGGTGCGTGGGAACCCGTCGCGTACGCGAGTCGACAGACTACACCAGCCGAGCAAAAATACCACAGTTTTGAGCTCGAGACATTAGCTGTGGTCATGAGCTTAGAGAAATTCAAGATTTATGTTTCGGGATTGAAGTTTGTCGTAGTAACTGACTGCAGCGCTTTTCGCTGGACTTGGTCAAAACGCGATTTGTCTCCACGTATCGCCAGCTGGTGGCTGGATGTGTAACATTTTGATTTCGAGGTGGAGTATCGTGCGGGTAGATCTATGGCTCATGTGGACGCATTGAGTCGTAATCCCGCGAATACAGTAATGCGTATCACAGAAAAGGATTTGATAGAGACTATACAACAGGATGACGACTCAATTCGTTCAACCGTCGACCAATTAAAGGACGAAATTAGTAAGGGTAACTTAACCGGATTAGACAAAGATTACTGTATTGAGAATAGAATCTTATTTCGCAAAGTAAATAAGGACAAAAAGGTTGTTGTGCCACGGATATGTCGTTGGTCTCTTGTACAAAGTTTCCATGACAATAACGGTCACATAAATTTTAACAAAACTTATGAAGCGGTGAGAGCCAAGTATTGGTTTAGTGGTATGCGACGGTTTATACAAAAGTACGTGCAAGGTTGTATTTCGTGCCAATATGCCAAAAAAACAACTGGGCGCAAGGTTGGTTTATTACACCCCATCGAAAAGGTGTCCGTGCCGTTTCACACGGTGCACGTGGACCACCTTGGTCCGTTTTGTAAGAGTCCTTCTGGGAAAATGCACATACTTGCAATTATCGATGCATTTACCAGGTTTATTTGGTTAGAGGCGGTGCGTGATGTGAGTTGCAAGTTTGTGCTACAGACTTTTGACAATTTGATAAAGACCTTTGGCGTACCAAGCCGCATTATCAGCGATCGCGGCAAGGCCTTTAATTGTAAGGATTTCAAGGACTATTGTGTGCAACGCCAAATTAAACACGTGATGACGGCTGTTGCAAGTCCTCGCGCGAATGGGCAGGTTGAACGTTTCAACCGGACCATACTCGATGCCTTAGTAGCCTATGTCGGTGATGATCAGAATAATTGGGAAAAATATTTACCCAGGGTTCAGTTAGGATTGAACTCTAATATTAACAATACCACCGGCAAAACTCCATTAGAGTTGCTTTTCGGGTTCCGACCGAGACTTGTGGGGGATATCGTTGTCCCGTCTAGATCATCTGATTTAGCAGAAATGAGAGAGACTGCTTCTACGCGTTCCTCTAGGTTGTCTCAACAATCGAAACGTAGTTTTGATCAAAAGAGGCGTGACGAAGCCCCTTTTAAAGTAGGAGACCTGGTCCTTGCGGAGAGGAAAATTATCCGCAAGGGATTACGAAGTGGCAAGCTGATTCCCCGATTTGATGGTCCGTTCACGATCATTAAGGTACTGCCTCATGACAGGTATGTCATTAGAAGTGATCAAGGCCGAAGTCGTTCCTATGAGAACGTCCTAGCCAGGGACAAGTTAAAACTTTTCCGAACTGATCGGAATACTCCTTCTGATTCCGGTTAAGAATGGGATCTTGTTGAGGATGATTATTATTGAGCATTTTTTGTTACAATTTGTATTTGTAGTAAGGATATTATTTTGTTAAATAAACAGTTTGTTATATGGTCGATCTTTGTTTACTTGAGCGCTAAGCCTTAAGAGGCATGACCGTGGTCTGTTTTGACGGACTTGAACCGGCGAGATAACCTTAAGAGGTTCTCAAGCACCATTCATTTGAAAAAAAACGGTCAACTTGATGCATGCAAACCTTAAGAGGTTGGAGTGATATGTCGCGACTTTGTTCTATAAGATGTGTACCTTTGGAGGAAAGACATCTTGGCTAACTTTCAGAGGTTGCTTGCATTATAATTATGGCATTAAGAAGCCACTTTCAAGTCAGCTTTAAGAGGCTGAATGTATTGTATGGCATTAAGAAGCCATTTTCAAGTCAGCTTTAAGAGGCTGAATGTATTGTATGGCATTAAGAAGCCATTTTCAAGTCAGCTTTAAGAGGCTGGATGCATGGTATGGCCTTAAGAAGTCAATCCGTGTTCGGCTTTAAACGACAGCTTGAGGTGATAGCATTAAGAAGCTTGATACCGTTTAATGGATCATTAAGAAGATCCACTTTTCTCCCTGACGTAAACCTTAAGAGGTTGTGTCGTCAACAGTAGCACCAGTACCTTACGGCTCCGCGAGGCGCGCAGCCACATCAGGACGGCCGACTGTAAGGAGAACGCATTCAACGCACTAGCAACACAGACGGCACCGACGGGAGGTCACGTGGTCGGTCACGGTTCATTCGACTTCGTGTTTTGCGCTAAAACGACAGTTACAATTCTTGTGTGCATATCCACTCAAACGTCCGCGCTCGTTTCGCTAGGTTGTCAGGACAGTCCGCGAGTCACGTGATACGCGCAAAATAAAATCGATAGGAGACGTATGCTAAATAAATGCTTATTACTCAGTAAATAACTCAAATATCGCAAAATGAAAAATACTAATGAAAGGCTCATTAGTTGACCATTTTTAGGCAATAGTTATGTTTGATTTTAACATTATATTCTATTAATGATCTTACAGTGAACTTTAAGAAATGCTAATTTTGTCCTAGTTTTCAATTTAAATATTTTTTTTATTAGATATTTTTGACGTTTACAATATCAAAACAATTTTGGGTTTTAGGTAATTTAATGGCCTTTCATTTGGAACCAAAATCCCATTATAAATCATCTTAAAAATATTACAAATAAAATAAAAACTAAAGCTACATGATCTGTGAAATCGAAGTTCACGTATGGTAAATTGTCTAATCCAGAATGAAATATGGAATATTTCAAGAAAGTATGGTAATAACCAGGCTATAATATTAATAAGTTTTCATATTAAAACATTTAATTACGATATAATATAAGAACTTTTTTAGATCTTCCAATTATTCACTAATAAAAACACAGAGTCACCGACCTATTTTTAATCCAAATTTTTACTTAAAAACTGACTGGAATCGCACATAATGTTATAAAATATGAAAATATGTAAGATTATAAATATTTTGATATACAAAACAATAATATTTTATTACTTACGGCATGATTTCTCGAATAAAATAGCTGGAGTCACTCGCGCACTGATCCACAAAAACAACAAGCAACTTGACAATTTATTTTTTTTGTAGCCATGAGCCGAAGTTATGTTCCACTTGAAATAAGGTGTGGTACATATCATAGAGCGTCAAAAACCAGCAACACTACAGACTATAAACATCTACAGCGATAAGAAAAAGAAAAAAACAATCGGCGGGCGCGAATTCTTAAAAATGTAACTGTAGTTACACGGACTGTCCTGAGGTATATGGTCTCTGTAACTGTGGTTACAGTGGACGTATGAGTGGATATTTTGATAAAAATATAGTTTATTGAGTTGGATCCGTGTTTTTCTGGGCTGTCTCCCTTCAATACATAAAAGTAAAAAACCGCAACGTTTGTTTGTAGCGCCAATAGATGGCGTTGTCTGTATCACAAATCGCAGTGGGAGGAACATCTTTGGTAAATACAATTTACTGTAATTAACAAATCTAAAAACATTTACAATCTATCGCATTTCTTTTAATCTTAAATTATTGCAAAAATATATTGATTTGACTGGAAATACATTTCTCTGGCAGTAATAAGTGCTTATCGAGATGCAAAATAACAGGTCCACTAAAACGAATACGACATAAATCAGCAAAATATAAAATGCACTAACGAAAGGCATTTATAGTGCAATTATTCTGTCTACACCTTACAATTACAATTAACTGTTCTGAATTCCTTCGAATAAATCGTTTGTATGGCCTCCCATGTAATGTTATTTTTAGAACTTTTGTTTGATTGGCAGATTTGATATAAAATTGTCTAACGATATGAATCTAGTGTTAATAAAACAACTGAAGATCAAAAAATCATAATTTTAGACGAAACACGTCTATTGCTGGACATATGTAGATATAAATTCTGTGACATAGGCCTCCAAACCGATCAGTAATTTGTGATTTACTCTTTTTGTCCATATTTAAAAGTGTCATTTTGTACACCAACAGATGGCGTATTTTTGATGTTTTGAAGTTGAGCACGCGTTGTTGAGATTTTGCCTCATAGATTCCCTTCGATGTTTTGTGAAGTGACAGGCAAATATACGGATTTTAAGAAAAGTTTTTTCTAAACTTTCAAAGCTTCGTCCATTATGTATGTGTCTGCAGTGCAGTTGTACACATTGGTATTGTAAAATATTGCTGAATTGACTTTTGATTTGATTGAGCACCGAAAGACGATTGATGATAACCAATCTAAACTTTGGTTTTATTAGAAATGTAGCAATAAACCACAATTTTAACCCGTTAAACTTTTATATGGCCGATGGCCGCCCCGCTGCCCGCGAAATTCGAGGCCGAGGCCTAACATAAACTAAATCCACGTGAATATAAATCCACGTGCAAGTAATCATAACAGAGTACAGTCAGCGCGGTATAACAGCAATAAATAACCGTTCAAGATGGATCGCCTGCGCCGGCGCAGTGTTGACGCCATGTTTGTTTGACTCGGGATGAATGATTTTGGCAATGATTTATCTGGGAATTGGAGGTTGTTTCTGGAGAGCTGTGAGAATCGATGATTGGGCTGTTAAGATTAATTAGTTGATTCATACATGATTTTAGATTATTAGTGCATTTTTCAAATAGAGTGAGGCAATGTGCCCAAAGTACCAAATTAGGCCGGGTTCCGGCAAGGCGGTAATCGAACCCACGACTTCCGGGTTTTATTTCCCGGTCGGAGTCGAATCCACGGATGCCATAAAAGAAAACATTGTGAGCTAGAAGAACTGCCCTGTAAACATTTTATGTAACTTGTACATTAATGTACATAGTATGAAACAGTTATTAGGTCACATATACCCAGTAATTTTACTAGCTTCAGTGCCCTTTCCCCGAAACACAGAAGTACTTGACACATTTCTATTTCACGGGAAAATATCTGGCACTGCGGTGGTACCCACCTAGACGGCCAAGTACAGGAACCTACCACCTGGTTTTCTGATACATGTTCGTTTAGTTTATGTTCAGGTTACAACGAAAATGATGATAAAAGCCTGTTTTGCCGAGATGCTTTATTTTGAGGCACGTTTTCTGTTGACCATCATATCAAACAAATTATGCCTACTGCTAGGCATAGTAGCGTCCCACCCACTGCCACTTTAACTGAGCAATTCTTCGAGATTTTAGTTTTTCTAATGCTTGACATTTACTTTAATACAGTCATGTTGTAACGTTTGATATCAAAGCAAGCGACAGTCTGTGGAATCGAAGGCTAAAACATGTGTAATCCTACTAACATCAATTGCTACTTAATGGCTTTAGTGACAATCCGATTATTTCTTAAGTTGATACACGTAGGCAGTGTAGCGTGTGTAGACTTATTGCTGGTTTAGCGCTATGTATCAATTCTAGATATGTTTCATGATGCCTTCGTTCACTAACGCATCTGGGCGTGACCCTGCCCAATGTCCATGGGTCGTATGTTCGAATCGCAACCAGGTAAAAACATTTACCTGCCTGGATGTTTTGTGTATAACAGGTATATTATTTGTGGTACCTTCGTCAATTCTCAAACAAGTGCATAGGTACGCTTACTTATTTTGGGGTCAGGCATTGATAGTGTATTTTAAAAAGAGGTAGATATGCCATCCTTTGACGCACGGCGATTAGAATTTGATCCGTCGAGATATACTAAATCTATGTGCTTCACCAACCGTTGACATTATGCGTCTAAAATGATTTGTGTCAATTAACACAATATGAGCGGAGCATTTTTCGAGCGCTAGTGCCGTATCTACCTCTTTTTTAAATACACTATCAATGGGGTCAGGTAATAAATTAATGTGATTTTATTCGATATTTATTTTTATTTAAAAATAGTGCAAGAACGAATTCCCATAAAGGTTTTGGAGTATTGCAAAAGAGTCATGAGTTCATGACATAATTTCACAATATCATCAGTAATTTTAGAGGATTTTCGGGTAGGACTTTTTCTGAGTCTGTCTGGCTAGCCACCATAGCCAAAAAGCTGCCGCCATAACAGCTCTGGCTGTATTCCGGCAATACATACTAATATTATGTAATACCGGAAATCAGAGAAGCTTCCCGGTGGCCATGATTCCTATATGTACCTTTAAATGACATAGGCCGCAGTAACCGCTTACCGTCAGTTGGCCTGTGTGTCTGTCTGCGTGTCTGCCAACTGATAACATAAAAATACTCTCTACAGATGTAACACTAGCATTGCGATGACACAACCAAAGCGTATTGTGTGAGAATAAAACTGTTGCGTTCTGACTTCGCTCTGAATAGCGCAGTGGTCGCAAAGTCGTTATCTGTTGGCCAACGTTTCATATCATTTGCGACTTTTTACAGAGTAAAAGTTTGTGAGTGTACTGGGCGGTTTATTTTTATAACTTGATAACAACAAAAAGTTAACCTAAAGGTTATATCCACTTTATTGATTTAGAATACACCTGCTTTTGAAGCCCTATGACAGTTTCTTCACATTAGTATTCTTTGGTAAGTTTTTAGTAAAATAAAACGATCGGAACCTATATACCATCTGAATGAATGGCCGTTTAGGAAATGTGCTTTTCTTTAGATATTTCTTGCCACGTAACAAAAGAAAGAAACGTTATTTGAAACTGTTTACAGTACCAACCAACTTCCTTGGTATTCCTCCGCAAAATTATATTGCAAAACTAAATGGAAAAAGCACCATAATCGCAAACTATCAAGCCCTGCTTCCATGTGTGAGACACAAGACTAAATTTGTTCACTACTCAATAAACACCATCGGACTCAATAAAGACCCTCGATTTATCCTTTCCACCCAAAAGGACAAGCCGGTCGCCTTGTTTTTTTTCATTGAACAGAAAACCGATAGCAACCTTGAAAAGATCAAGACAATTGCTCAAAAGATGACCCAGTATCAGTATTAGTGGATGCGAGTGGCCAAGGATCAATCAGCGTGGCGAGCGTTTGGAGAGGCCTATGTCCAGCAGTGGACTATTACAGGCTGAAGGTTTATTTCAATGCAATGTGTAACAAGACGAGCAGATCATACACCTGATGGTAAGCGCCACGTCTGTCCTTAGACAGTTCAGTGCCAAACAGTTACTAAGCAGTTACTGTCTGTCACCGCCCTGCGCCTTCTACACAGAGACGACAGTTATTAGGTCTCATCAGCAATATCATTAGCTTCAGTGCCCTTTCCCTGAAACACAGAAGTGCTTGAGACACTTCTATTTCACGGAAAATATCTAGCACTGCTGTGTTACCCACCTAGACGGCCTAGTACAGGAACCTACCACCTGGTAAATGATGAATGATAAATTGCACTTACCCAATAAGCTCAAACTGGCGATCCAGCTGGCTTGCTGGTCGCTGACGGGGAACCCGCCCAGCGCGTGCGTCTCCTGCATGGACGATATGGCGGGAGACATGTACCCCTTGCTCAGACCGGCTGAGAACGGGCCCAGAGACACTGCGAGCGCTGCCAGGATCTGTGGAGATGAGGAAGTGGTTATATTCTTATAGTGATCAGCCATTACTTAATGTTGGTGGTAGGGCTTTTTCACAGTCCGACTGGCTAGCTACCACCACAGGTGAAATCTGCCGCCATAACAGCTCTGGCTTTGTGGCAGCCAGTACATTTGAAATTAAAGGCTCGAACGCTTCCTGATGAAGTGTCCCTCAATGGAATAGGCCACAGTGACCGTTACTATCAGGTGGGCTGCGTGTCTGTCTGCAAACTGATGTGGTATAAAAAAATAATATTATTATGTTCATCTTAATGCCCTTTCATTCAGACTAAAACTCCATTAAGCCCAATAGTACATCCTATCCCATCGTCCCACGTAACATGCATTTACAGCTTACATTCCTAGCTGCGAGATATATAGGGTGTTCCGAATCGAGTACACGTCGTGTACAGAATCGATCAATGTTCCCAACACCATGTGCGAGTGTGAATGGGTTTGTAGGGATGGGACGAGATGAAAATATTAGTTGTATATCGATGAAATTTATTTATTATAAGATATCGATAAGATTCGTATGAGTCTAGGAAATAGTTACAATACAATATATTAATAGAATTGTTATTTTGGGAATTTTAAGGGTTAATTTTTTATGTTATAATAAAGTATTTTTTTTTTATTATTTTATTTATAACTTTAGGTCGGGGTACGTTTGAACAATGATCTGGGATTTATCAAGTCTCCTTATATTATAAGAGTCAAGCTAGTAGTAAATACGCACATGGGAAATTCATGTGCGCCGATATTTAGATACCGTCCTTACGCATTTTAAAACGACGTTTGAAATTACTTGTTCCACAGCTTTTTAGAGAAATTAATTCCTATAAATAACTCAATAATCACATAATCCACAAGTACGAATTATGCGACATAAAACGGCCAACTCTATACTCAACTGATTTAAACTTTCACTGATAACATTAAGTAAGTCGAATGAATATAAATCGCCGTGTTTATTTGCTAACCTGTTCCGATTGTCTACTGTAGCCCTTTAAATTTAATTTTCAACGACTCGATAATTAACTTGTACAAGGATTGTCTATAAATCAATAGGAACTTTCACTAAGACATCGACAAGTACCCTTTCACTGCTTCGTAACATTTACTTTTACAATTTATTCACTTACTATATTTCAGAATTAGCATAGCATGGCATTTTTAAATCACCATTTTTCTTTTGAAAATTCATTATGTAATGCACTCAATAAAGAAATTATTTAACAGTATTTGGAGTTGATTATATTATTTAATTAAAATATATGACAAAAACAAAGAACGAACATTATATCGACAACTACACCGTCCCATCACTATGCACTTATCTGAAAGCGTTCACTAGATTGTACAGCGCATTTCGTGGGGTCAACGAACGACACACTGCCATACATTTTGTCCCTATCCACACTAACTAGCAATCAGATCACTATAATATAAACCTTAAAGCCTTTATAATAAAAGCTATCTGGGAGGAATAGAGTTGGCCGAGAGGAAGATAAATATAGGATTAATGTCGCTTTGAAAATATACGGCTGTTGTTTTAATTGTTTTAATAAGAGTTTTATTAAACAGATAGCTTTAGTCCGTGGATTTGCTTGTATGCCTCTAATTTTAATTGTTTGAAGACTCGTGGCGGGGCGTTTATCTCATGGCTTAAAAACGAGAGTCTAGCCATAATCTCGGAGTTTTAGGTAAGTAGAATTTTCAGGACAGACCAAAGTTGTTTCAGCATTTTCGGACAGTCTGAATTTGCAACCACAAGCATTTGCTACGAGTAGCTACCTACTAAAATGATATTTAAGATTGTTACAAATCCTACTAATATGTATTATTATAAAAATGCGAAACTTTTGTGAGGATGGATTTTTGGATAAATTCTTTTTCGCACAAACCTACTGAATGCTTTTTATGTAATTTTTGTATTTTCCTTTTACGTAATTTTACGTCGTTCGGCTAAAATGATGATGGTCACACAAGATGGGACAAATTGCATTTATTAGACTATTATACTACACTTTATCGACATACCACGCAGGAGAGCCGTGGGAAGAAGCTAGTAAATGAATATTTACTCAGAATTAACATAAATGTTCTCTTAGAATACCTATTGGCTGACTTTCGCTAATCCGATTATGGGACATTAAGCCCGAATGTAACGTGAAAGAGATTAAAAGAGTAATGGCAATATTAAAAATAGACCTTGCAAAGCTTTTATAAGATTATTTAGTTCACAATCACCACATAAGTTTTCTGCAGAGCTTGGTAACGTTACCAAATTCACCATAAAGATTATCGTTAAGTACTTTATTTTGATAATGTCAACAAACTTACGTTAATTTTTTACTGGTGATTGGAATAGATCGTAATTGCTAATTAACGTTTACAGTAAACTTCATTTAGTAAGTGACGTTACTTTTTTTCTCCTAGCTCCAGAGGCAATATTATCGGAAACCAACGGCCTAACATGCCCTCCGAAGAAAAAGAAAAATTGGTCTTGATGTTGGCAGCTTTGAGAACCTTTTTTTCTGGCCACGTATATTTAGGTACCCTTCGAATTACAGATGCCTTTGGAGTTATAAGCGGCCCGAAGCGACGGTAAACCCTAAGGTACCATCAGACGGATTACTGGCTTGAACGCCACACTCGTGGTATTAATAATATAATATATTATGTAAAAGCTGTGACAATAGTTCGTTAGCGATAACGAAAGTCAAGCTACCCATTGCGCGGTCGTTTAATGCATGGGTAACATTCTGATATTTCGAGCGTCTCCGTGCTTCGGAAGGAACGCTGTTGGTACCGGCTGGTATTTTCTATAATGTAGATATAAGTCGTCAAGCATAGTCAGAGGCCATTTGGCGGCTTGATAACATCCGGCATTAAGGTTGGCCACTTGCCTTACGCACCCCTCCACCAACCCGCATAGGGCCCGCTTGGCGGATTATGGTCCACACTATCTCACAGTTAAGGCCTGTGTCCCAGCAGTGGGACGTATTTAGGCTGATGATGATGATATAAAAAATATCTCACCTGTCTCCTATACGTGCTCCTGCCATCCACCGATCGCATCATGATGATCCTGGTCTCCGGAGTAATGTTCGTCATCTTCTCACTCACACCTAGCACCGTTTTCTCACACATAGACACTGATTTTCGATTTATCGATAAAAAACTTTTCGGAACTGCACTTCACTTTTTTGCACTTATTTTACGTCAGATCTGGGTGACATCTTGATTTATCTGTAACAAAAGATAAAGTTCCATATTAATTAAACCGACTTCAAAAAACTTAGTTCAGGCAATATGTGGGAGCCAGCTCCCATATCACTTAACGATTTAGGGGTTTTAAGTCAAAATTAATACAGGCTACGGCAAACTTCTTGACTATCGGAAAGGTAAGGAAGGACTTTACACGCCTGTGCGCTATTGGTCAGAAGCATACCTCTGACCAATAGGGCGCGCGGACGTCGGGCGATTCGCGCGCGATATTTTTCATGCACAAGTTTAGTGCGCGAACTTTCCCCTACTCCGTCAGCGGATGGTCAAGAAGATTGCCGGCACGTATACGCACGCGTCGTCCGGCGCCGCACCGTAGACATGGGGCCATGGCTTTAGGGTTGACATTTGATGCATGACTAAATTTCTTAGTAAAGTTATCGCCGAGAATACTGTAATTAAGATAAGTAATAGTTTGTTTATTACTACTTGGGGATTTCCAAGCGTTTATTTTGCAATACTTTATCTTTTAACTGACGGGTTTTCTAATAGATCGCAAAAATTAATAATAACTGTGTTAATTTTTCCTCGTCTAATTGGGATATACATTTTATCAACGTTTGATTTGAGAAGTTTGCTATGGATAACACAAGATGTCACAGGTTCGATTCCCGTTCAATAAAAACATTATAACTAGGTAGTGTACTTATTAAAGGACCTTGGCTAATCTTTAAACCGTTTTAAGTTTACTAGGTACCTAATGAGTAGTTTATCGACTCATAGCTTAAGTTGCTCAGATAAATTGCTATTTGAAATATTTAAACGTACCTAGATGAGAAGTCGTTATGAAAGCTCCTACTCTCCTCAGGTAATAGAAAATTCACTATCTATTTGATTTTAAGGATCAATAAAATGCTAATTTCCAATTTCAGATACAAAAAGAAAAGTGTCCAAACTACGACAAAATAGGTAAAAAAAAATTGATTGATATATTTCATTTTAATTTAAAATAATTTAATAAAGGATAGTTCATTTCGGCATTACATCTTAATCGGTCGACCTAAGATGCTAAAGGCATTGAAATTGTAATAATTTGTAAAATATTTTAATTCAAAAGTTTATATTTAAAACTATGTAATATGGACAAGCATGTTTTAAATATGAAAACCTTGTAGAAAGAAAAAAAATCATTAATTTGGCTCTTTAGTAATAAATTGTGACAAAACAAATTAAAATTACAAAATATAAACAAACAAAAATGCATGCTCATAATATTAAATGACGGAACTACTGTAAAACAACATGGGCCATGGTTATCCTAAATCTGTATTATAATTAAGTCAAAATAATTCAAACATGCGCGAGCGCAACCATTAAAAAAATCATAATTCATCTTTTAAAATACTCAAACACTTACAATCTTCTCAAAATCCCATATTACCAATAAAATGCGAACACAAAACACAGTCACATTCGAACGTAAACAAACACAATTGACCGGCAGAGACAACTGTCTCTCCGAAGCCCGGAGCTCTACTGAGATGTCCAAGATTCACGTCAAAACAAGCAATTGTGTTTTTGTGACGTGCAATACAATACAATGAAAGCCGTCAAGCGTTAATTGTCAGAGCGCTTTAACTATTTTACTGATGACGTCATGGTAAAGAGGCTATTGAATTCTGATTTGTAAAAATTTGTGTTTTTAGGGTTACAAATGGCAAAAAACGAAAACGGATTCGTCATGTCTGTCTGTCCGTCCGTATGTCGCAGCCACTTTTTATCGAAACTATATATTATGTATAACTATACTGTTGAAACTTGGTAAGTAAATGTGTTCTGTGAACCGCATTAAGATTTTCTTACAAAAATATAAAAAAAAACAATAAATTTTGGGGGCTTTCCATACTTAGAACTGAAACTCAAAAAAATTGTTTTAATACGTCATGAATCGTAAACCGCAATTTACCTTTCATTCAATCAACTCAAATAAAAAAATAAAACATTTAATTTCAATAAACATTAACTTTATGAATAAACCGTGAACCATAATAAATTAAAATTTTGATCAAACTTACAAATAACTACAGAACTTTTATATTAGGATGATACTTGCAGCTACGGAACCCTTCATGGGCGAATCCGACTCGCACTTGGCCGCTTTTTTCTTCGTCTGAGATGTGTACAGGTATCGGGGTACATTTGCATTGAAATCTTTGTGTGCAACTCGTGGGGTTTTTAAACATATTATTGTTTAATGACACCTGACGGGAACAGAATTGTACATTTATTTGCATTACTGAACATGTGCT
Organism: Mecyna flavalis; assembly: GCA_949319885.1. Classification (NCBI taxonomy): domain Eukaryota; kingdom Metazoa; phylum Arthropoda; class Insecta; order Lepidoptera; family Crambidae; genus Mecyna; species Mecyna flavalis. The sequence continues at coordinate 1,873,096 of OX439417.1, read as the reverse complement.
CAAATACAATTGTAGTTTAAGCGTTATAGATAGACTTAATAGTAGACTATTTACTTTAAGTAGGTATCTATGAATTATAATATGGAAGCTAGTGTTAAAATTTAACTTCATAATGTTGTGAAATATTAGGTACATACAACAACACAATGTACAATTACATACTATGACGCCAAATGGCTAGAAGACCATTATAGTACGAGTAGTTTAAGCGTGGGGCCATGGTTTCGTCAATATATTTTGGTAAAATGTAAGTAAGTGTCGTCAAAAGTACTAAAATCCTCTATACCTACGCATAAATTATGTTTGTCTAAACATTTTTAATTAAGGCAGCGATGTCAAATAGTTATTTATCTACATCCATACCATAATATGTCTATTTTATATTCAGGAGCGATGAGCAAACGCCCTACATTTAGATATAAGTATCTGTGGCTGCATTGAAATGTTTACATTTTAGTGTCGGTAACCGATACTTAATTTCGTTCAAATTTCGAACGTCTTCTTTAAAAGTAAAAATTAATAGGTTTTTTCGATTATCGAATTAGTCGATTAGTAATTTTATGTTCCATTCCTATACATTTAATTCGATGCTGAAATTATAACAATCGATTTGAGAATCGAAATCAACTCGAGTCTAGATTGTTTATGGATTTTAAAAACTACAAACGTCAGTCATTATGTCAGTACTAACTTTTACATACAGATTAAGTTGGTAACTAGGGCGTTTGCTCATCAATCCTGACTATAAAATAGACATATTATCGTATGAATGAAGATAAAGTTATGTATGTGACTGTACATAATTAGTCATTAAAATACTCATGTGATTCTTTTATGAAGCTCACTTCGTTCGTTTCATAAAACCACATTCGTATTTTAATGACCCTCATTATGCAGCAGTCACATAATAGTTATTAATTTTTACTTTTAAAGAAGACGTTCGAAATTTGAACGAAATTAAGTATCGGTTACCGACACTAAAATGTAAACATTTCAATGCAGCCACAGATACTTATATCTAAATGTAGGGCGTTTGCTCATCGCTCCTGAATATAAAATAGACATATTATGGTATGGATGTAGATAAAAATATTAATAAACTATCAGTTTTTCTGCGATCAAAAATTTATGATAAATGTGACTTTTTACCTCAATCACAAAAAAGTACAGAAGAGCTTTGATAACATAATAAGAAATAATTAGGTTACATTATATCTATTAAAAAATCTTCTTTTTTTTTTGGCTGGTCATTTTTTCACCCTTAAACCAAAAGAGATATTTTTTGTAAAACAATTTAAAGCGTTTCAATTTTAAAACCTTCAGGCTTCAACTAATTAGGAGATTTTATATATATATATATATATATATATATATATCGCACACCCGGTAAAAAACTGTCATAACACAAAAACAGGCAAATCTCACCCCTTGCAGTAAAATATTATTTTCCTGCAAAAAGTGAGATTATAAAAATATTATTTTACTGAAAAAAGTGAGACCTGCCTTGCCTCTACGTTATGGCAGTTTTTTAGCGGGTGTGCGATTATGTGGTCAATTATTATTAAGTAACAAAATGACTCTACCAGATTTGCCTGTTTTTATGTTATGACAGTTTTTTACCGGGTGTGCGATATATATAGGGACCAAGGGCTATTGAAAATGTATACTAATTTAACATCTATGTAAAATTTAAATAACCATTACTTATATTACTCATAGGTACATACCGAACGCAAACGGTAATAACCATACTTATATAAGCACGCTTAGAATTTACATAGGCAAAAATAATTAAATCCTTCACAAAAGACAATAGTACAATGGAAGTCATAAAGTTATCGAAATATCACTCCCATTACATGTGGAGTAACGTCATAGATAATTAAAGTTCTTCTTTAGTTATCTACTAGCGGCCGCCCGCGGTTTTACCCGCGTGGTTCCCGTTCCCGTGGGAATATCGAGATATCCTTTCTTAGCGGATGCCTACGTCATAACATCTACCTGCATGCCAAATTTCAGCCCGATCCGTCCAGTAGTTTGGGCTGTGCGTTGATATCTATCTATGTCAGTCAGTCACCTTTGAGTTTTATATGTATATTAAGACGACTATGTTATTGGAATCTAAGTCTAAATCTCCCAGGATTTGGCTAGTTCGATATTACATTGCATTGTAGCGACTGCCATCTGACCTTCGTATACCATCACCATACCATCAGACCAATTGGATCGTAGCTACACAGGCATTTGACTGGGCACAAGTATTAACCTGTGCTGTTTCGAGCAAACGTTAGTAGAGTAGCTCTATCGTGTTTTCTATAGAGAATCATGTGACGGTAGCGGAAATTGTACACTTTCCGCTAGTATCGAAGTAATAAGCAAGAATCAGCCTATTTATTGTCCATCCCAAAACATGTATAATTTAAACTAACTACTTAATAACCAATGTAAAAATAGAATGCATGCCTTTTTATGCCATTTATTGACATAATATTTCACATACCACTAAGTGGTTAAATAGACGGAAATATTGTTACCATGAATACCATGCCACCTAATGTACTCAGTTTTTTGTGAAATAAATTATCATTATCATTATCAAGGCATCTATCATCAAAAATTAAGTCGACATCACAAGATCGGCTGGCTTAATAACCAGTATAACCACGTTTGGCAAATACGGATTCGTAATCACAAACCATAGCTTTATTCATAAAATCTCACAAAATTTGCTAGACCGGGAATCAAACACAGGACTCCGAGATCACTGTCTGGTAGGTCCTTAAACCTCTGGACTATCGAGGCGTTGGTCAACAAGCTTTAACGATGATACATTTTTGGAATGTCTTCTCGAATTTACTGTCGTAAAATGAATGTAACATGTAAGATGTGTGTAACGGTATTTCTAAACCATACGTATGGTCCAATGACGTTAGTGACGTCATCACCTCAGGTAGGCCGTTTGGGACAAATGCCGCAGTCGCTGGAAAGTCCGGAGTGCTAATAATTCGGCGAAGCAATGCTAACTTTGCGCTCGTGAATCGTGACCGCTGAATTTGCGAAGTGTTCGCATAGTTTTCGTTTGAAACAGATACTGCCGAGCATTTACATTTTTTTCCACCACAAAGTAGCAGTAACTCAAGAATCATGATCTAGGAATCAAGATTCAAATTCATTTATTCAGTTTAGGCTCGTATAAACTTAATATGAATTTCATGTCAAATTGCACATGTCACACTACAGAAAGATAACCTTATATTATCAACAGAAAACAAGATTATATTATAAAGATACAAAAAAATCACGCACTTTTATAAGACATGTGAAATAAAACGTAAAAAAACACACGTGATATGTAAAGATGTAAAGTACCTAAGTAACGACAACAAAATTAAGATCCTGATATAATCATATTAATCTTTGCATCTGAATAATTCCTCAGGTATTTAAAGAAACGGATATGAGATCATAACACGAGAGATCGCTTATGAAGTAAATAAAACAATGGTAATTATAGTCCAATAACATTAGTCTAGGCTAAACAATAATACACAACTATTTTAGTTCATAGACCAAAAGTGACGCAGGTGAGTAGGGTCGCCGTCCAGTGCGTGGGATAGAAAATATAAGATACATTGCGATGTTTGATGATGTATTTACTACTCAATGAAAGAAAGCAAAACCCCTTTTTTCATTTTTTATTGTGGGGAATAAGATAGGCATACTCTCGGTTGGGTGGTGCTTGCGAGAAGCGACAACACCACCCGAGAGAAGGTTATGTGGAACAAGCCTACCTAAAGAGTAGGTTTACCAACTGAACCCCACAGTGCCCAACAGACGCCTTACTGGAAGTATCACAGAAATCGGCACATCCTTGCATCTGTGACACTGGCCTTTTAACTCTCAAAATCGAACATGACACGTATTTAATGTGGTGTGACTATACGCAGAAAACCTACAACGCACTCCGCGTGCAATATAATAATGCCTTCAGGATGTTTATGGGCTTCCCCAGATTCTGTAGTGCCTCGACTATGTTTGCTGTAGCCGGTGTAGATGATTTTCACGGCATCATTAGAAAACGTATAGCTTCTATAATGGGTAGGGTACGGAGGAGTTTCAATTGCATCCTGGAGGTAATTAAATATAGATTTGACTGTCCCATTCTTAGGCATTGGAATAAAATGCATACGGGTGGGACTTTCAAATTTTTAAATTGATGTTCCTAGCCTGTTTTGTTTTATTTTTATTTTTATATTACTAACATTTTGCATTTAATGTATTTTTACTAACAAATTTGTATGGACTACGGGTCTGAAAAAAAAAATGTTTATTATTATTATTATTTAATAATTAATTTCTTCATACATTAACGGAGTAAAATAGCTTCCACAGGACGACCAGATCTATTATGCAAAGATCATAGGAATCAGGTCAATGGTGAAGTGTGAAATATTTTTAACCAAACAACAAGAGAAGATCTTATAAATATACGATCTTTAGCCACAACCAAGGTCCATGCAAAAAGCCATTGAACAGACAATTATGATTATGTATTAGTTTGGCTTGATTCAAGCTAATTTGTTATTTAGAGTTTTTTTTTTCTGTCTACATAGACATGCTGAGCCACATGCCACATGGCCATGTGACAATGATTTTGTTGATATTTCGTCGATTACAGGAACTTGCCCTATACTTTTTTTATAGCGTGACTGATTTAGCCATTTAGAGCTGTGGTATCTGAATAACTAAAAGCGTCGCTTGAACTTGTGCAACTCTAGCCTTTTTTTAAATAATGATTACGTCCTCAGCATTCTCATGTTATATATATTTTTTATACTTAGTCAGTTGGCAGACATACACGCAGCCCACCTGATGGTAAGCCGCCACTGCGGCCTATTCCATTGAGGGACACTTCACCAGGAAGCGTCGCTCAATGTGCTGCCAGACTGTAGACTCATCTGATCTTCGAGCCTTTGATTTCAAGTGTACTGGCTCCCACGTTAATATTGCCGGAACACAGCCAGAGCTATTATTGCGGCAGATTTCACCTGTGGGGGGGGGGGGGTGGTAGCTGGCCAGTCGGACTCTGAAAAAGCTCTACCACCAACCAGATTAAATAATATAAATATGTGATACAAATGTTTTTCTCGCCGTGTCAACAGACTGTAAATAGTCCAAATAGTCCGGGAATCACATGTTGTCGACCTTACGCGACTAAAATAGATTTTTTTCTCAACAAATCGTAGGAATGATATTTTTAACTTTCGACAGACTAATGCTATGGACACGTCGAGAATTCCTATGAAATGTTTTTCGTCATAATTTGTATTACGCGATGTTTATTTAAGGAAGTAGAGTCAAGTTGCGGAGAGTTCCTGTCTCTCAGTTGAATTGGGCCAGCTAGACCGGGGAAGTACGGTCAACGGCACATCACGGTAAACACTTACAGTTCGATAATAGCACTTATGCCCCTGACATAAGAGTGGTACAAAGTCCAAAGTGTACTGTATAGTCTGACGTGCTTTTGACTGCACCATCTTCTCTCGGAAGACCGACATGAACAATAAGTTTGTTCTTGCGCTTCTATTGGCGCAGGAAGTTACTGGAAGCCATGACACCTCACCATCCCCATCCTTTATTAGCCCTTCACCTTCCCATAGTCAATATTATCCATACATGTACATTGTACATTAATAAAATAAAATTATTTATACGCCTGTACTGGTGCTTCTAGTCATTTCCACCGACCCTCAAGAGAAGATCTATACTGTAATGTAAGGTGTCATGAATGCATAGAGCCCCCATCTTCCAGTTCACCAGCAGGCAAGGAGGAGCATCCTAGGGTTTAGTGGTAAGCTCCTCTCTTTATGAGGGAGCACCTCGGGGATTAGTAAGTAAATTACGATTCCTAGGATTCTGGGGGAGTTGCACACACTACAAATGTCCCAGTGAAAGTGACGGTACGCAATTAAGCTTGTTCATAAATTGCTCCTAGAGTTTTTTTTTATTGCAATGTGTAACAAAACAGCAGATCGTACACCTGATGGTAAGCGCCACGTCTGCCCTTAGACAGTTCAGTGCCAAACAGTTTACTGTCTGGCACTGCCCTGTGCCCGCTACACCGAGACGACAGTTATTAGGTCTCATATACTCAGTAATTAAACTAGCTACAGTGCCCTTTCTCCGAAACACAGAAGTGCTTGTCACGCTTCTATATCACGGGAAAATGTCTGTGTAGTTTTTGTCATAGTGTCATCATTCCCGCTGAGACAGCAATGGTGGCTCCTACGAATCCCGAAAGACTTCCTCGTAAATCAGTAGAACGTCGCGAACACTTGTGAACCGGACTTTTACTACTGTTCCCGTTTAATTGCCATCTGACGCTGGCATTATCGCTGCGGGTTTAATTAAATGAAATCCACCGATCGTGCGATAAGCGAGGGAATGCGGAATGTTGCCTTTCCTAATCATATGCCTATTACCGATGTTTTATTGTATATAAATTATTACGAACGATGCACGCAAGCTTCGCCGGTTTCAAGTTGAACCATGGAAGAGGCAAATAGTATTTTTGTACCTCTCTTTTTATTCGTCTTGGGGTTGTCAGCCAGGCTTGTCTTTCTTGTAAAAGGGAAACCAGGGGAGCTTACACATAGGTATTTTTTTTATGTCAGAGGCGGCAAACGAGCCAGCAGTTCGCCTGATGGTAAGCAATCACCGCATCCCATGGACATCTGCAACATCAGAGGGATCGCTGATACGTTGCCGGCGTTTAAGAGGGGTGTGGGCCTCCGGCACTCTCACAAACCAGACGAAACACAATAGTAGTCACTAGGGATTGCAACCGGTTCTACCCGGAACCGAAAGAACCGGGAAAAACCGGTTTTTTTCGTCAGCTTAAGAACCGGTTCCAGAAACTTCAAGAACCGGTTCTTTCGGTTCTTTCGATTCTTTCAGGTTTTGCACAATTATCATAAAGAATTGTTATAGGAAGGTATTTAGCATGAATCGAGCTTCCATAATCAGCTTACTATGAGCTCCTAATAAGACAAGAATTCACTCACAATTTTTTTTCCTGAGTAGCAAGATTATTATTTGTAGTACTTGGCTTCTTGTAGGATAACCAAATAGTTCTGAAACAACTTCTAGTAGCCGAAATATTCTCATTATAATTTTCCATAAAAATAACATCTCTACTCTTTACTACTTTTTGTGTTTTAGGGTCCATCAGGCAGGCGATATCCCTTTGATGCTTTACAAAAACCCACAAATATCATTTTTGTTGAATTTTTATCCCATTTTTGTCGTTTTTCTTTTGGGATATGCATCATTGCTACAGTGCCAAATATTTTCATATGTGACAAATCTGGTTTCTTACCTTTCCATAATTCATAGGGGGTTTTACCTTCTAAAGACTTTGTCGGAGAGCGGTTTACAACATATGCTGCAGTTGCTAATGCTTCAGCCCAATACTGCTTCTCCAGGTTAGCATAGAACAGCATGCATCTCGCTCGTTCTACTAAAGTCTTATTCATCCTTTCGGCCAAACCGTTGTGCTGAGAGGAGTATAGGGAGTAGAGGTTTGATGAAATTTACCATGGTTAGACAATAACTTTTCAAAATTATAGTTGCAGTATTCTTTACCATTATCGGTGCGAAGGTTGACTATTATGCCATTTTGTACTATACATCCCTTTTTTAAAACCATTCTTCACAATTGTACGAACTGAAAGTAAATTTGCAGCTAGCCCAGGCACAAATAAAACATTTTTTACTTGTATTTTATCCTTTCCATTTACTTGAATGTCCACACAACCAACTCCTTTCACAGGTAACGGTTCTCTGTTGGCTACTGTAATATTCTTGAACGTTGGTTCTGTGACATTGTACATCCAATCATTCCTGCTTGTCATGTGCATGGATGCACCCGAGTCTGTATACCATATATCACCACTGCTGTCTTTCTCAGTTGCTGAGAAAGCTGCTATAAAACTGACACTTTTATCATCTTTACTTTCCATTGGTTTCTGCTTACAGTTACTTACAAAATGCCCCTTTCGGTTGCATTTGAAACACCTAGGACCTTTCTGTCTCCCCTGCTGAGTGTTACTGAAAGTTTTCTTTGTACTTGAATACATGGCAGTTGACTTTGAAAGACTTATCTCCTGTATAAGTTTAGTTTTCACTTAGTCAGCACTTATTTTAATTCCAGAACTCTCTAGCCCCATGATCATGGGCTTATATTCCTCAGGTAGCCCGGCCAACATGAGAGTGCCAAGCCACTCGTCATTAATCTCAAAACCAATATTCCGCAGCTTGTGAGCTGTGTTCATAATATTGATTTCATAATCTTCAACACTGTTACTTGACTCCAAAGTGGTGTTAATTAAATCCTTAAGTAATCCGACTCTTCTGGTCAGGCCATTATCATCGAAAGCTCTCTGTAAACTATCCCATACTTCTTTAGCTGTCTTGCATTCTTGGACATAGACGTAACTTTGTGGGTCTAGTCGTAAAATAAGCTTTGACTTCGCTTTAACATCCTTGCTTGGATCCACTGGCTTGCTATCGGGGCGCTCGATACAGCACCACAAGTCTTCATGCTTCAGATATGTTTTAGGCTGAATTTCCAGGTAGCAAAGTTTTCTCTGCTAACCAATTTTTCCAAATTAAACATATTTGAGCCCATTTTTCGTGATTTTCTTCGTTAGCGTCACTTCAGATTCAAAATCGCAACGACAATTTCACGAACAAAGTTCGACTAAACTTCCGACCGTATTTCCAACAGTACCACAACGGAACTACGCTCTGCTACCATAAAGGATATTCCTAGGTTGTTGTGGTATAAAAATGAACGGCTTTTAGATAAATTAATGATAATTTATTCACGAGAGATCACAATGACAAGACGTTACAACGGCAAGAGAGAAAGATGGCGCCAAGCGCGCAGAAAAAAAAACTAAAATGGTTGCATTCCATTTCACTAACACATTTTGGTGTTGATTATAATAGTAGTTGATTTAAAAAAAGTGTTCTTTTAATAAAAAAAGGCAATTTATTTTTTTTTATTTTGGGAACCAAAAGAACCGAAAAAAGGAACCGGTTCTCCCGGTTCTTATGACCACAAGAACCGAAAGAACCGGTTCTTTAAAACAGGACCGGTTCTGCATTCCCTAGTAGTCACTATTATTTCACGCTGGTCTTATGTGAGAGGGTGGTACTATCCTGGACGAGCCGGCCCATTCGTACTGTATGGCTCTAAGCTACCATTATCAAAACCGGCTCTTGTTTGTGATCACCAATCTGAACTTGGCACGCGTGGTGATCAGGCCGAATCCCATCAGAGTAGGGATGACTTAAGGGAAGTGGTAGACGTCGGCTACCGCATTGCAAAGCTGAAGTGGGCGTGGGCTGGACATATGTGGCGCCAGCAAGAAGACAGATGGAGCAAACGCGTTTTTTGTTGGAGACCTCGCTCCAAGAGACCAATCAGCAGACCACCAGCGCGCTGGTCCGACGATTTAGTGGAGACTTATAGGAGAAAGGGAAACTTATAACCGGGCTACCTGGAGAATGTCTGGAGAGGCGTATGTTCTACGGTGGGCGAAAATGCGCTGAAGAAGAGAGAGAAGAAGCGAGGGATGACTTGATGTCAATTATGGGGGCCATTGCCCTGCAGTGGGACATTTAATAGGCTAACTTACTACGAAGTATTTACAACGTTCAAACAAGTATTAAACAGACTTTCCACTTTCTCAAAGTTCGATTTCAAGTGACGCCGGAGGGTAATACTAGTGCCGCAGCCATTAATTTTATAAATACAAACTGTTTAGTATCTCTGGCGTTGATAAAAAGGCGGGTCTTGATTGCACGCGTTTTGATCTGCGAGACGCAAGTGCGGTGATGTCTGATTCGTGGCGTTTACACTGTACGATACGATTTTTGCGTCTCTCCGTCTTTTCTCGATACAATGACATGTTAACATTCTGAAGCCGGTAGAGTTATTCTAATAGCATAGATATTACCGATTGTGCATGTGCATATCTAAAGTCTACATTTAGATTCTAATTTTAGATGAGTTTTTATGTTTTTGTACTTTTTTAATGATATTATTGTTTTATGGTTTTCAAATATGGTTTGGTGATTTTTGTTTTTTTCTATGAAGCTTTTGGTGGATTCATTTGATGTTTTATTTACCACCCTTGCAATTTATTAACAAAAACCAACAATTATTGTTTGATTGGAAATATTCGGAGTATTTTGTCCATCCCGAGAATTTGTGGTTCTACTTCAACCACTAAATCAACGGTGAACGAGGCAATCCAGCAGATATATCGTAGGATATATTTGTAGTAAGTGTGATTCTTCATCGTAAGCTAAGGTAATCTGCGTTTAAAGATGCTATCGATTACTTAATACCGCATCCATCAGCATATCTGATCGCTGCGGTGTCAGTGCCTTAATGGCCGGTCGATTCGATAAAACGACTTTACATGGTACGATTTAGGATCAAAAAAGTTTAATAATTTTGTTTGCGATTACAAAAAACAAACGATGTATAATTGTATATGCTTGGTTTTGAGCTGAGTGTTTTTACCTTTTTTTTACTTTTTTTTTACAGAATAAAAACTACATAATGATTTGACTGTTAATGTTGAAATCCATTTGACTTATGTACTGATTTTTTTTCTATATTAACTGATGTTTATAATATTGTGGTATTTAAGTAAATTAATCGATCAGCAGATTTCGAGGGTTGATGAGTACGTGTACCTGGGGCAAACTTTGAGCCTGAAGAAAGGCGGACAGGGCCGCGAAGTTAAGCGCCGTATCCAGTTAGGATGGGGTGCATTTGGCAAACTAACCGATGTGCTCAAAGCTAAAAACATACCCATGAACCTTAAGCGTCGGTTGTTCGAGCAGTGTGTCTTACCCGTCATGGTATATGGAGCCGAAACGTGGACGCTCACTAAGCAGTTGATCACCAAACTGCAGGTCACCCAAAGAGCTATGGAGCGTGCTATGTTGGGCGTTTCCCTTCGTGACCGAATACGAAATACCGTGATCCGGGGAAAAACAAAGCTAGTCGACATAGCAAAAGTGATCGCGGAAAGGAAGTGGAGGTGGGCAGGCCACATATGCCGTAGGCTTGATGGCAGATGGGGCAAGAAGGTGCAAGAGTGGAGACCACGAACTGGACGCAGAAACGTCGGCAGACAACCGGCCAGATGGACGGACGATCTGGTGAAAATCGGGGGTAGGGATTGGATGAGGAAGGCACAAGACCGTCGGAATTGGCGCTCCATGGAAGAGACCTACACTCAGCATTGGGTGGCTACAGGTTGAAGAAGAAGAAGAAGAAGTAAATTAAACAAAAAAACCGCTCTTTTTAACTATACTGAATTTGGAAACATCGCTCTTTCTTTGTCATCGAAATACACAGATTTGCCCTTCTGTTATCCATCTAATTATTAATAGACATTCATTAGTCAGAAAATTAATACAGAAAAACAACAACTATAGTTAAATTAAAATGCACTGTATTAAATAATTAACAAACCTTTAATTACCGTAATGCTAATGGTTGAAAATAAACAAACAAACAACAAGGCATAAAAATATAAAATACTTATCGTTATTTAATTATCTCATGCTTAATTAGTTGATAATTAGAAATTAGAGAATCATTCGATAGGATTAAATACATACGTAGCATATAATATACGTAGCATGATTCTTATAACATTTAATCAATGTTCCGTCATTAATGTTAGTTGATAAAAATAAATCAGATTTGATAAACTATCTTTATCAGGTTTTTCTTAAGGGTCATTGAAAGATTTTATTTGATAGTTCTGATTAAATCTATGTTCACATAATTAATCTTACTCATGTGAAAAAAATTGTTTTTTTATTTATTTATAAGTCTTTATTAATTATTTACTCGTATTAATTATTTAAACGCCTCAATACAATGGTCTAGTTTAATTACTGTGGTTATGATCGAAGAGACCTAGGTTGAATTCCGGGTCTGAAATTATGTCGGATTTTTCGAACACAGCTTTAGATTGTGATCAAAAATCTGCATTTTTGATCACAACCTAGATTAATCACCACGGTTGCCAAATGCGGGTTGGTGATAACAGACCCGAGCTGTGTCCGAAAAATCCGACACAAAGTTAGCTCGACCCGGGAATTGAACCCAGGACCCCGAGATCTCGGCCCGGTACTTAAACCACTAAACCGTCGAGGCGTTACCCTCCCTCGTTAATCATTAGTAATTCCAACATATTAATTAAATATTCACACTGATTACGCCTGATACGCAACCGTACGGTGTAAAGGGGGTTATTATAAAGATGTAAGTTGTCGATACGAGGGTAATTTTCTTCACATCGCTAATAACCCCTCTGCTCAGGGCGTAAAACGTGTTTCGTGTAAAAAAATCCGCCAAGTTCGACCTTTATGAGTCGTAAGGTTCCATTTTTGTTTTGTAATGACTACTAATAAAATTAAGTAAAAAAACCATATTTTTTAATAAAAAGGCAAACGGGCAAATGTGCACACCTGCGACTAAGTCCTCTATTAAAAAAAAACCTTTTTTTTGTTCCTAAAAGGTTTGACTTTAACGAACTTTTACTAAAATCTATACTTACAATATGTATCATTACATAAAATAACAAAGGTATACAAAAAGTTAAAAGAGAATTATAATAAGAGAATTATAATCCATATTTATTATACTGCGTGTTTTTTTAGTCGTTGATTTCCCGCAGCAGAATGCTTTACCTTCAGTAGTACTATCGATTTATGCAATTATTTTTTTTTTAATTATTTTTTTTTGAAATTTTTTTAAAACTTTTTTTGAAATTTTTTCTTAAATTATAATGGGAAATGGAAACTAAATGTGAGTAAAAAGTAAATAATCATTTTTTTGATAAACGCGAAGGGCAATGACCCCGGCCGGTGACCGTTTGTGACGCAGCTAGTACTATTGGTTCGAGTTTCGTCTATCATAATCGTAAAACTTTTGATTTAACTAAAAAAAGAACTTTATTAATGTATTTTACTACTAAGATAGAATCATTTTACTGCGGGAAAACAACGACTAAAATTCCACGCTGTATAAAACTCAAAGGTGACTGACTGACTGAACAAGATATCTATTAATGCACAGCCCAAACCACTGGACGGATCGGGCTGAAATTTGGCATGCAGGTAGATGTTTTGACGTAGGCATCCGCTAAGAAAGGATTTTGATCAATTTCCACGGGAACGGGAACCACGCGGGTAAAACCGCGGGCGGCCGCTAGTTCATTATATTAAGGTTCCTCTACATACCCTAAACAGTGCTAGAATATAAGAACAATTATTTTGTGTAACGTGAAACAAATCTTGTTAGCAAATAAAGGTTTATTTATTAAAAAATATACACCAAAGACAAGATACCAACAATTCAGTTAGTCATGTAGGGAACCCTAAAACTTATTTTTTGCAAAATTAAGGCCTAAAAGGTCTTTTATGACGCCGTCGGTAATGCGATGACTAGATCTGCTTCAGAATGTAAATTGACGCCTGATGCGCGGTGTTTAAGCGATCGGAGGCGGTTTTTGTTTTTAATTAAGTTTTGCTGGCGGCTTCGTGAGTTTAGTTGTCTTTTTTCGAGAGGTTTGAGGTCAACGAACTATGCTATACAAAGTAAGTGATGCTTAAATTATTATCGACTGAATGAGAATTTGTGTCCACAGGAGAATTTTTGGTACAGTTTTTTTTTATGTCAGAGGCGGCAAACGAGCCAGCGGGTCGCCTGATGGTAAGCAATCACCGCCGCCCATGGACAGCTGCAACACCAGAGGGATCGCTGATGCGTTCCCGGCCTATGGGGGTATTGGGGGGTGTCGGCCTCCGGCACTCTCACAAACCAGTCGAAACACAAGTAGTCACTATTATTTCACGCTGGTGTTATGTGAGAGGGTGGTACTTCCACGGACGAGACGGCCCATTCGTGCTGTAAAACAGCATGGCTCTACCACTACTAAACAGTGCGGGGATCAAATTCTTTAGTGCTCTAGAACTGCTCATGTGTGGGACTCAGGATAAGAGACGTTTATAAGACTACCCACTACTCCTCCGGTTTTATCTTTATGCCCAAAGGGGAAAATCTAAGGACGACGAGCTTACTATAACTTTTATCAACATAATCTTCATTTTCATTTCTCTATTATTTCCCTATAACGCCTAGATGGTCTAGTGGTTTAAGTACCGGGCCAAGATCTCGGGGTCCTGGGTTCAATTCCCGGGTCGAGCTAAATTTGTGTCGGTTTTTTCGGGCACAGCTCGGGTTTGTGATCACCAATCCGCATTTGGCAAGCGTAGTGATTAAGCCAATACCCATTATTGTAGCGATAACTTGATTTCACGGATGGAGGCCTTTGCCCTGCAGTGGGACATTAATAGGCTGATACTTTACTTTACTTTTTTATTATTTCTATTTCCCTGTCAAGAATTTCAGGAGTTTATCAGTAGTCACTCAAATGTAATTATTGGATGTGGAACAAATGTAACATGTCTTACACACCAAATTAAAACAAACAATTTAGCAGTTTCCATGAAAATCAAACGAAAATCCTTGACGAGCAGACTTTGTTGAGATAACGAGTGCAATTTGATCCTCAGAAAATTTCCACTGCAAGAGAACATTCTGGACGTTTGGCGGAAGAGGATCATTGCTGAATCTCAGCCTCGCAATCGTAAATGCAAGATCAAGGTGCGAACTCAAGGGTTCTGTAAACAACTGTCTGTGTCGAGGAGATTATCCAATCAGCAACGGTGTTTAAGCACGTGCTGCCCCTAGGACAGGAAGAACTAATTCTTTTCTTGTATTATAAAGTACAACTTGGAGCTCTTCAAGGCCAGAATTAACGGTCTTTTCCTAAGCAAGCGCGCTCCATCGAAGACCGCATAGTTGTTTAACATCAGGCAACTTTGTGGTCAAGTGCTAGCTTAGTCCAAATATATAAAAAAAAAACTTTCTGTCACCATATGCATTTTTTACGCAATCTTGTGGTTTTATTGATTATTCATGTAGTCTTCAAAGGAGCTATTATGAATTAATTATACAGAATGACTCTACCACTGGCTTTGAAATGTTGTCTACACTAATATTATAAAGCGGAACGATTTGATTGTTTGTTTGTATTGAACAGGCTCCGAGACTACTGGACCGATTTTACCATTAGAAGCGGACATTACCTCTGATGAACATAGACTACTTTTCACCGAGGGAAAATGCTTCAATCTTACGGGAAAACGGGTAATAGGACCACGGGTAGTAAGTAGTTCACATAATGACGCGTTTGTGACAGGTAGCCATTATGGAA
This sequence comes from Mecyna flavalis, assembly GCA_949319885.1. NCBI lineage: Eukaryota > Metazoa > Arthropoda > Insecta > Lepidoptera > Crambidae > Mecyna > Mecyna flavalis. Next base: position 1,857,716 of record OX439417.1, on the reverse strand, counting down.
TAAGTCCAAGTATTAATGATTTTTGGGAGCTGGTGAATCAGTCCTGAAAAATATCACATTCTTGGGGATAAATAAATTTTACTCTAAAACCAGGAAATCTTATTTCTCAGAGCGTTTTTGTCTCAACGTAGTTGGGGTTTCGCAAGTCTAACTGTAACATTGGAACGACTGCCATCTGACCTCCGTAACTTAAGAGTTTCGGAGGTCAGATGGCAGTCAGTGATCATGTGGTGCTCGGGTCAAAAGACCTTCGTCCTCATCATCAACATTTCAGCCAAACGACGTCTACTGCTGGACATAGGCCTCCCCCAATGATCTCCAAACCGATCGGTCCTGCTTCACACGCATCCAGTGGATTCCGGCGATCTTTATGAGATCATCGGTCCACCTTGTGGGAGGCCTACCACGGCTGCGTTTACCGGTACGTGGCCACCACTCGAGGACCTTTCCGCTCCAACGACCGTCAGTCCTCCTTGCAATGTGTCCTGCCCACTGCCACTTAAGGCTCGCAATTCTTCGGGCAATATCGGTGACCTTAGTCCTTCTGCGGATCTCATCATTTCTGATGCGATCACGCAGGGAAACTCCAAGCATATCCCCCCCCATTGCCCTTTGCGCGATTTTGAGCCTTTTTAACTTCCTTCGTCCTTCGGCCTTCGGCCTTCGTCCTACTGCCCACTAAACTTTAAACTAGGTTTCGACTTTAAAACCAATTGGGATGAGCAAGTTCCAGCCTTGTAGCTATTAAACTAGCCCCCCTTAGGTTACACCAGCGAATCGATGTTCTAGAGTGAGCTCAAAATAAAGGATTATTCCCGACTGCCCCTACCAAATCTGCCCCCAGTAGGGGCAGTCGAAACTTTTTAGTCGCATCTGCCCCTACTGGGGGCAGACGGAACTAGTTTAGGTTCCGTCTGCCCCCACTAAGGGCAGAATGATGCGACTAAAAAAGTTTCGACTGCCCCTACCTACTGCTTATTTAGATGTAGGTAGGTAACTACCCCAGTAGATGCCTATAGTACCGTACGAAACATCTTACGCAATCACTTGTGCAAACAGCAATTGTCTCCGAGTCTTGAAGTTCGTAAGGCAGCAGCAGACCCTAGCACGTGGTTTTAGACACGTTGAAGTGCATCACGACTGCATCGGAGTCGGCTACACCAGGACACGTGCACTTACTGCGTAAGTATAGGATGTTTAAAGTTTGAAGATCAAAGCTGTAGGATCTAATGTTCTCTTAAGAAGAGATTGATTTATTCTCGAGGACCATGGCGCTAAGAACCCTCTTTTTTTTTAATTTCACAATGGTCGGAACAAGGCAGGCACCGGTTCGTCCTTTGCAGGTGTAAGGAGTAGTTTCGTGGGTAGTTGGGCTGGTCAATAGCCACAAGGCTGGCACTGTCCCAATCAGGTGTGAAGGGGAAACCGGGGGAGTTTAGTGGGTAGTGGATGCTTTAGTCTCGAGTCCTACACACGGCCGCAGGTTTAGCTAGCCTGCGGTTATGGTGGATAAAGGCATTCTCCTCCGAAAAAAAAAGTTTGGTTTATATGCATCAATAATGATGATGACTTGATTTTCATTAGAGGCTTTCTTTTTTTTCTAAGATTCTGAAACATAGCCACTTTTATTCATTTACTCGTGTATCATATCCAACGTAATTGGTTAGTCGTTATTACAACCATAGAATTATAATGATTATCTTTCATCTCTGTCCACTCCACAATCAGATCAAGGTCACCCATAAATCTAAACTACGCGTTGACGAGATAGCAATCAAGTGCTATCCGTGATGATAACAAGGCAATTGATTGCCATTATAATTAGACGATGGATTAAACAGCGGTTTGATTGAGAGATATGCGGTGAAGGATAAGTTTATGTCAATTGAGTGATGGTCTATTAGCTTTGGTCTCGTGAAAGGGATCTCCACTGAAATTTTTTTAAGTGTGGTAGAACCATGACAGACAGTTCCTATCTGTCAGTAGAAATGGGCCAGCCGGCCCAAGGAAGTGCCACCCTCTCACCGAAGACCGATGAATAGCTTTGCTATTATATTGTGCTTCATTTTGATCAGTAAGAGTGTTCTGGTTACACCCTTAAACCGTGGAAAGTGGTGAATAATTAGGTTTATATATTTTTAGTAAATATAATTATATTATAGGTAAATGGAAGAAGACCGATGCACTCTTACAAGTACATGAACACAAATAATTGTACCGTGCAGGGATCGAATTAGCGTCCACCACCAATCCGAGAGCGCATTATTCAAAAATCATTCTACAAAATTTTATTATACGGAATCCTCGTAAACTATTAGTTATTAATTATAGTTTTCAAATGATTGCTCAATGTAATTGATAATAACAATGATATATTGATCGTAAAGTAATAATTTGCTAGTCATTACCCAGATCTAGATAAATAGTAAATCGTAATAATCATAATAATAAATATTAATAATCCTTGGGCATTTCAACACAGTGTAACCTGTGAAATAAGCAAATCTTGTTTTATTGAACGTATCATTTTCTTTTAAGAACCTACTGCAGGGCAAATGTCAACCATCATTGAAATCCAGTTATCGTCACCATGAACAATACTGGCTTACTTTCCTCGCTTGCCAAATCCGGATTGGTGATCACAAACCCGAGCCGAAAATGTTTGCCTCACCCGGGAATTGTACCAAAGACACCGAGGTCACGGTCTGCTTAAACTCCTAGACCATTGAGGACCACTAACCCGAGAAATACAAAGTTATAAAAAAAAAACAGATTAAAAAACACACTTGAAAGTTGAAAGCAAGTTATTTTGAATCAACAGAAAACAGACTTACTTTACTAAAAATACCTTCCTACTGAACAAAAGATCTCTATGAACACAAGTCGTTTAAAAATTACATCTACTAAACAAACAAATGAATGCAGCACTTAGCATTAACTGCATCGGCTCACTCGAGCCACTTAAACCAACTGCATTTTTACTGCCTACGCGTGTTCAGTCTAGTGCAAGTACGCACTATGATGCCAAGGCGAATGACAGTTGACTTGCAATTAAAGGAAATGGTAAGTGCAACCAACTTTGAAATAGGTACATAGTTAAAAACAGAATTTTAGTAAATGATATAAAATAATCTAAATGCCTGACAAATTGACTTCCAGTTTATCAACTTTAAATATTAATTAACTTTATAGAGGTACCGAATGTTCAGCAGAAAAGAGACATCGAGAAAAAAAAGAATCAAAAACTGAATCACCTGTCACAAATTGATACGACGAGGCTAAAGAACGTGGTGGAGAAATAAGTTAACTTTAGATGCACATAGCATTTGAGAAAGTAGAAAAAGGCAACGTTAACATTTACATTGTATAATGTTATCTGATAAGATGATAATCTTTTACCGATAAATGTACCACTAATAGTAACAGCAAAAGCTTAAGACGCACATAAGTTATTGGCGCTACAAGCTGCTGGCCATTATGCTTATAAAATGGGCGTCTTATACCGGTAGTAAACATTAATTAGTAACAGTATGATAATTGTTAGTGATCCTTATTAACGTTACAATTATTTATAATAATATTGTTCATTACAAAAATAACGTTATTTGACAGATATAACGTTAATTTAGTAAGGTTACCAACATTTGACCTATATTCAAATCAATGTTACACCATAACGAAAGCTAATCTAAACAAAACAAATCATCCTGTACTGCATCGCAGTTGTGACAGCGGGCTCTCTGTAATTGGATTGTGCTAGTTGTAGACACTGACACATGTGGCACATACGAGCATTTGACTCAGTTCATTGGGAATTACGTGTAATCGAGATCAGACTGAATTTGAGTCGTAGTAACAGGCAAGCTTTGGGCGCTTGATTTGCGGACCAGCTAATTGTTCTTAAGGCCACTCAGATAGTTAAACGATGCACACATGATTGGCAACTATAGTAAGAGTTAACAAGAGAGCGGGCCATCCTATTCCGCAAGACAGATATCTCGCAGAAGAAGGTATTCTAAGATCTCTTTGAATTAATGCAACATCAAATAAAGATTTGATATAGTGATTCACACTCATTTACAGCATTCAGCTTTAAAGAGATGAGATTAGAATTACTGAAACAAAGGCTGACAGACATCGTAAATATACACGTTATAGAAAATAGGACCTAGATGAGAACCTTGTGGCACGCCCGAGGTAACTGTTCCAAATCCTAATCTTTGATCAGATTATAATTATAAAAACTAAATAAAAGCTTTAATATCTTCCACAGAATAGAGATTGCGTAATATTACAAGCCTCTAAGTAGCAATGAGTGCTTTTTAATTGACTATTCATACGCAGACGTGACCGCGTCGGACGGGCTCGGTAATGAGAAAGTGCGGTCACACCGCGCAGACCGACAGGCGGGAATCATTGCTCAGCGAACTGAGAAGTGCTCAGCTAATCGTACATTGTAACGTAAACCAGACGAGATGGCTAGAGTTTATGTATCTTGCAATAAATATGCTACAAAGTGTATATAATACCCATTCTTCATTTCTTAAGTTATATAATTTTTGGCTAAAAAAAATTCTTCTTCTGTGATCACCATGCTCTCCTGTTAAGCTCTGCAGACCTTACTCACCGACAGAAACTAACATGTCTTAATTCCTTTTAACTAAATTACTTTGTTGTAAATTATGTTCTTTATCAAGTTGCACCTATGCAAAATCTAGGTGGGTCGCTAGAGTCACCATTAATCCAAACCAATATGTAATCTTGTTCGTCAATTGTTTAATAAGATCGTGTCAATAACGACTATATTCTGACATTTGTGTCTGTCCTCCGACATTCAACGTCCAATAATTTGCTTATAAGCATTGATTAAATACATTAAATTGTACATTTGCGAGATAATTTCGACATTTAGGCTCCCGTCTGGCCATATAAACTAATTTACGGTTAATATTAGCACGCAAATTGCCATTGCCCTGAATTCTTAGTTCTACAATAATCCTATCTATATAAATCACTGTTGCTTGCCTCAGTGTTGCAATGGCTAGTCAGTTTCAGTTTAAAGCAACTCCTGCGTTACGATATCTGTTCTGGGATCAAATCTTAGGTCGCACTGACAAATATATCATAGAGGCTTTTTGTCTGTTTCCCAGGTTGCGCTGTCTGTTTCGCTCCTGATTGTCCCAACGACATCTTAACCCCGTCCTGGGGAAAGGACAGGGCCGTGTGACTCCCGATGCCCTAAAAAGGATTGTTCCTGGCCCGAAGATGGAAGTGGCCCAGGGGTTTACCCACTAAATCCTGCTGTACTCCCTCATCGCCATATCACTCAACATGGGGGGGGGGCACGAATATCAGCGAAGCCATTGCTCCGCGGGCTCCCCAGAACGACGCAACTTTAGTTTAAGATCACCAACCACCGCACTTTTCGCTGACTTGCAATCTTGCGTTGTTGTCGTCAGTCTGTCGTATGTAGCGCATTCCGATAGCCGCTACACGCACATTCCGCGGTGACCACAGGCGCGCGTAAGGAAACACTCTTGCGGTCGGCGCGGGAGCCTGGTCGACTGTTACTAAGGATCTAGCTTGACTGTTACTAAAGATCTTGGGTGGCTATTTATGTGCACTTTTTGCTGCGGTTTTGCTGCTGTACACTTTCTTTAGTATACTGTATACTTTCATCTCCATGCACTTCATGTGCCCTTTGCAAAAGAAATCTTCATCTCCTATTTTATATGACCTACGATTTTAAATTATTATAGGGGTCATAGGAAATAGCTAGCCCTAAAATTGAAAAACAATATACCTATGTATACTAAACTTATTTGTTTTTGGACAATATTTCTTGGGCATTTCTTTTACATTTAAATGTCACAGAGGGCGAAAATGCTTTTTGCATTGCAATAAATGTCACTATTGTGTGTGTACACATAACTTTAAAATCATGAAAAATTTGATATTTTTCGAGAAATACGAGTATTAAGTCATCAAAACTTTACGATATATTTTGATTTATGCTCCATAAAACCTGGTTGTACCAAACAGAATAGGTATACCAATAAAACATTTAATAATACACATTATACGAATTTGTTTTCCCGATAAATCTTTATTTTTACGAGTATTCTCTTACGATTGTGAAGTTATATAAGCGTTTTATGGCACATAACCTATTTTGCTAACGAAATGTTTTATTTACAGCGATAACTTTGTTGATAAGGTTTTATTGTTTTGAGAATTGGGAAAATGTTTCAACATCTGGACGTTGGAGATCCATTAAATTTTTTCTGTTCGGCGGGCAGCCGTCAATTTTTTTTACTTGAATAAATTATATTATTTGGGTCAAAAATTTGGCGTCTTTTTGCCGACGGAAACCTATTGGTACTGGTATCTAATCTTCACATTAATCTATACTCATAATAACAGAATTTAGATCTCTATGTCTATACTAATATTATAAAAAGGAAAGATTTGTTTGTTTGTTTGTATTGAATAAATCACTAGATTTTTCGAGTAATCCGAAAGGACACGGGCGAACATCCATAGAACGTTGGGCCTTGATTTTTTATGAATTACACTTACCGTATTACTATTATTATGTAGAAAATGAAGTAATATTCCAAATACACTACAATTTATAAATCCACTCCCTGGGAAAAAATAGTTACCTATAGGATGATTTTGATTTCTACAAAAATAACCCCAATTGTCGAGTTCACTGGATCCGTTGTAAGAAAAGCTTAGGTCGTTTGTTTTAGCTGAAACCGTCATTTAAACGTAGCGAAAGTCGTCAAATATTAAACCAAGCATTCCAACAATAACGACAAAACAAAATTATTCACATAATATGTTATTCAAAACAAACAGAAACGAATGATTGACAGACGTTGTATGACATTTGATTTTTTTTTTACTTTTCTGTTGCCATAATTTTTTCAGAAAATTATCGTGCCTCTATTCTAAGCTGTCATTTGTATGGGATCTGATCGGAAAATCAGTATTTATGTATCTTAACTAGCAACATTATTATTATTCTACCGGACGTACTATGCACTATGCACATAACACACCGGATGCACTACAAAACCAATAGTATTTTCATTTATTAGATTATATTTTTATCCCGGGGTAAAAATATTAATTAAAATTGAATTTAAATATTAAAAATCTTGTAACGAATATTAAATATATTTTGAATAGTGGAACGAACGCTTAAGATCGAGCCCATTTCTGCCGATGTCATTTACGGTTACAATCATAGACATAATATTATGTACTGATAGCTCAATGGTTAAAATATAAAAAAAATAAATGATTTGACTATAATCTAACAGTTTTCAAAGTACTAAGCAAAATTTTCAGGTGGCATTACAAAATTCCACCCTGTATATACGTTGTCATTTGCTTCCTGCATTAAAAGTCAATATCAACATTAGAAACAGATAACGAACGATACACTTGAAGAGTGATAAGATTAGACTCTTCAATTATACACAATGTTTGAGGAACAACATTTTATTGAAAAGATTTCGGCCTTTGAAATATTTTAAGTCTTTACTTTTTTACTCCAGGCACAGGCAAAGGCCTCCGTTAAAAAAATAAATTAATATTCTTAGTCATCCTTGGTCAATGGTCATGTCATAAAATGAAATGGGTTATTTAAAAAAAAGTTCGTCAGAAATCGAATCTGCGATATGAATTTGAGCCTGAATAACGGTGTTACTATTTGATGAACCATTTGGTAATGGTCGAGAAGTCGGCTATTACAGCAGAGGTCGCGGGTTCGATCCCCGCACGGTACAAACATTTGTGTGCATTTCTTTGTATAGGTCTGGGTGTGTCTATGTATAATAATGTATGTATGTATTTACAAAAAAGTATTTAAGTAATGTTTATCCATTGTCGGGCACCCATAGCACAAGCTAATGCTTAGTTTGGGGTTAAATGGCGCTGTGTGAATAATGTTCAGAGATATGTATTTATTTGTTTATTTATTTATTTATTTCACCAGAAGTAGTCATAATGTTTTATCGTGGGAAAATGTCCATGATTAACAATGATTGTTAAACACAAGTAACAGACAACACAGTAGTATATTTAAAAGTCATTAGGAAACAAAAGCACAAAAAAATATTCCGGAGTTATTTATATAAAGAAAATAATCGTAAGATTTTAAAATGACTAACGTATAGTTATGAGAAAAATGTTAGATATGAAAGAAAACAAATACTTTCACTAATTGCTTCCAATACCTACATATTAATTACCATGTTATCTGTGATCGCAATAACTGGAAATTATAAGCTCCTTAATTGCTTAACTATAGAGTTCAAAATTGACTAACATTCCTGAGCACACGTAAGCTTCTTATCGTCATTCGGTTTTAAAGTAAAAAGTACCTAAATGTTGTAATAATAAGGGTTAAAATTGAAGAGCAAGGCATTTTAAGAGGACTAAAAAAAGTAAAGTTCTGGGTAGCCTTTAACGACCAACTTTAGTTCGTGGAAAAGGTAGAAATAGTACGTTGTCGGTTTTCAAAGAAAGCGCATTAATCTTACTTTAACAAGGCGTGGAAGTGCCAATTGGTGCACGTTTAATGGCTGAGATTATAGTTTCCAATTTGACCAAACAAGAAATCAAACCCGAGATTGAGGTTTTTTTTGTAATTTCAGTGCGCATTTAGACAGATAGTCCATCAGTAATAGGCTAGCTCATTTTAGCCTATAATTAATCGATACTAAATCAAAAATGCACAGATTCCCTACATAGCACGAACTACCTACTAGGATATTGAAAATGAAATTCAGGCTTAAGGAAATAAACGAAATAAACACAAATTTTATTTTTTTTAATTTTTTTTAAATCTTTGTTTTTACCTAATTGGATAAACAATAAGTAATTTATGTATCACACTATCCACCAACATTTTTTTTTTAAATTGCGACTTAGTTCTCTAGACATCCGGGCCCAAAGTCAAAAATTCGGTTTTTTTGACCATAACTTTTTAGGGTTTTAATTTTTTTTTTAAATTTCTTCACCATCTGATAGATCTCGTCAATCAGCGTTCTTTGACACCCTATTTATCTATGAACTACCAAAAGCTTCCATACAATCGCCGTGTCGCACTACAGATCGTTCACGATAAGAAGTCCTCTAGCCGCTATATTGGTACTACTGTTTTTCAATACTTTCAAATACTTTCAATATGTTTTTTGACAGATTTACAAAGCGTAGGCAATGCTGCCAATATAGCGGCTAAAGGACAACTTATGGTGAACAGACTGTAAACTCCCAAATGGGACCTAGTACCCAGCGATCTTAAAGTCATTTTTAATGACAAAAGCATACCCAAGTCCTAGTCAAGTACATACATAGAGTCACTGATTCTAGAGAATAACGTTAGGCCAGCTACATGAAATTACAAGTGATTTTTTTCTAAACAGTTACATTATTTTTGTATGATGTTGGTGTTGTTGTTGTTGTATGCAGTCTGACAGTGCACTAGGAATAAGCGCGGCCGTTTTCAAAGTCGAGGACAGAGACATAGGCAGTTACGCATATTATCATATACACACTTATTTTCATGTTCCTAGTAAAAAACATAATATTTATTTAAATATGTTTTCCTAACATTCTTTTGATGAACAAGCATATTCTACAAAGTTTGCCGAGAGCTCAATACCAGTCCCTAAGTGCCTTAGTACAAGACACGCACCCGTATTTGTTCGCGATAAAAGCACAAACATAGACAGACATCCGCCCAACTTGTATATGTATATAACTTGTAAAGTGCCTATTTACTCAGTCGTATTTGGTTTTTATACTTCCTTTACACACCTTTGCCGTGATTTTGAGATCCTTCAATTACCGAATCAAAAAAAAAATTTTGTCGGTTTTTTTTTTGGACACATCTGGATTGGTGAAAAAAATAGTCACCAATGCGCATTTTACGCGGGTAATGAGCGAGCGGGATTTGTATGAAATTAATAAAAATCTTACAATTGTTCGCTGAATTAGGTACTTGTTAATACTGGAATAGTCGAAAGCTGTGTCAAAGGAACACTTACCTGAAACCAGTAAAAAATTAATTTATACATATTTATATAAAATATTTTAATAATTTTTAAAGCATTTTGTATGTCAGAAAAAAAATATGGTTATAGACATTTATTCTTAAAAAAGACGAAAAAAAATCGCCTAAAACCTGGAAAATAGTAAAAGTAAATAAAAGGTACGAGAAGCATAATAATAGGGGTTTGCTTCTTTTTATTTTATTTTTATATAGAGCACTGTTCGTTGAGTTGTTAAAGAATGTTTATCTAATATTTACAACTATGCAATAATTTTTAATTCTTGGCTTGTAAATGAAGATCCGTTGTCTGTACGTAATAAATTAAAGAATAGGGTCTTTTTTGATGCTTCGACTTGGCCAAAAACTGGTAAGTTTTTTCTGTCCGAAAAAGCTTATGATACTTTCGTATCGATCAATCAATTTATGCGATCGTTGTTACCTGATGGTAATCAGACACTCAATAGGTTCCATGGGTCTACGTGACCCGTGTACAGTTATGGTCTTTCTCTGGCCTAATTTGCTTGTAGAAAGCGCTTTCCCATAGCCAATGAAACAATTGTGGAACTAATTTTACTTAACTGTTTGAACTAGTTTGGTTTAATGTTTTTTGATATTTACGCGATTACTATAGGTACCCGGTTTAGTATTACTTTCGTGTAACACCGGCTTGGAATGTTTTAGGTATTTAACTCTTTCCCCGCCATGCTTTTTTCCGAATATGGTGCCCCTAACGCCACGACCATTAAAAATTTTTTACCAAAAAATTATTAAATTTATACTCAACTCATTCAGGCAAGTAAAAATACAACGTTTCTTGATCCTGTTTTTTTGTCTGATATATCAGTTATTGGCGTGGTGGGCACGAAAATGGTTTGTCTGATATATTATATATCAGTCATTGGCGTTGAAAGGAATAACCCAGAGGCCGTGGGTTCGCATTCCGCCTTGAGTCTGGTTGGTGGTATGTAGTAAGTACTTTTTCTGAGTCTGACTGGCTAGCTATAGGTAAAATCTGCCGCCAAACCAGCTCTAGCTGTGTTCAAGCAATATTAATGTGAGAGCCGTACACTTCAAATCAAAGGCTCGAAGATCAGATGAGGCTACAGCTAGCAGCACATTGAGCGACACTTTCTGGTAAAATGTCTCAACGGAATAGGCCGCAGTGGCCGCTTACCATCAGGAGGGCTGCGTGTCTGTCTGCCAACTGATATAAACATAAAAAAGTTGTTATATTGGTATGTTTTTATCTGATGGAACAAAAAATAACATTCTCACTAGCCACGCACCAGGGAATCCATTGAAGAATAAAATGTTGCAAACATCTGTGCGTGACTCCTCACTCTTTCTTCGGCGTTTGAGTCTTGTAAAATACACTTTTAACCGACAATTTATCACCCATTGTGCTCCCTTCGTCATGTAGTTGTGAAATGTTATGGGTTTTTGAACGGGTGTTTCCGGATAAGCGACTTTTTTGTCATATTTTCAGACTTTATGTTTAAAATGTCCGCAGGATTACATTGCTTCTGATCTGGTTTTTATACATTTATTCAAATGTAGATTGTCTTGATAAATATAAATTATTTCAGAGTCATATTTTCTAAAAATGACTTGTATAACATTTGTGTAGGCAGTGGCATTTGTATAATATTTGACAGACACACAAACAGCCTGATCTATTGATATACATCCGAACTTGATATGCATACAATATCACTGATGTGTATATTTGTAACTTTATCTGACATATGATTGGCATTAAAATTATCTGAAGCCCGTTTTTTAATATCGAAATGTAATACATTTGACAAACTTTTTATAAGTCGTATTATTTATACAGGTTAAGCATAAGCAATTTGTTTATTTTTAGTCACGACAGTGCAAACCGTGAGATTACAATAATGTCGCGAGATCACAATCTAATAAACAAACTAACAATCAAATCTTTCCTTTTTATAATATTAGTAGAGATAGAGAGACGAAAATGGAGGTTACTACAAATGAGGTATCATAATTATTATGAAAGGGCTTAATTTATTTGTTTATTATATTAAAATCAACAGCACATTTACAAATATTACACTTACATCTAGTGTACAATTAAATAGTATGGCCAATTACAGATTTTCCTATTAACCATTACATTTAGGTGGTACCTACAACCATTAGGAGATATTCATTGATTTAATAAAAGATTTTTAACCATAAACTTAATGTCCCTACATATTTAAAGAAGTGCTGAAAAAAAACCTATTTAAAATTCAGAACCCTTATCAGGCGAGTACAAATCTGTCAGTCTTACTTGAAATTTGGTTGCAGGAATTTGACAACTTTTAATTTTCCTGCTGTACAAAGACAATTTTGCTAAATTAAAAACGAGTCTTTAGTTATTATTTACTGATCCCCAAAGTTGTATCACCAAAGTATCTATATTTATATTTGAATCTGTGCCACGATTGCTCCAAACATTGTGAAACCACCATAAAAGCCAGAGGAAGCTTGAAGTGCTTTCTTAGCGTTTAGTATAGTCGTTGATTTATGACATTGTTATTGCTATTTAATTAAAACCTACAGCGGAGGTAGGAATACTTTTAAATCTGTAGGGCTAGCAGACACTTCAAAAAGTAATTCGAATCGAGTTTGTATGGGAATTCTATAAATTCCCATACTAAAAATCTCGAGTCGATGTAATTTCTACTTTTCGATTTTGTACGTACTAGCACAGATTACTAAATAGTTACTAACGTAAACTAGCCTTAGGTTTAATGCTTTAAAGTGCTACCCCTACTGGCCTAAGTAACTGAAAAGCTAAGTTAGCTTTTTGTCAAAGTAGCGAGGAAGGTGCGTGTTTAATTCTCATGTGTTAGCTTGGATTTACGGCCAGCGATCTGCTGTTGGCAAGCGTGGTGGATAAGCAAATAAATATTATTGGGACTTGATTTCTTTTCTTGTGGGACGAATTAAGAGCTTCTAGAGTATCTTTTAGTTTTAACCACTCAATCCCGAAGCGGCACTCGCGTGCCGCTTAACAATAGATTTTCTATTGTGTCTGGTGTTCCGGGGCTAGAAGGATTAATACATGCCGAGGTATTCAGAACCATGCATCTATCATCTACACAGAACAAGAAAAAATGCATTTTCTATTTTTATCAAACTCGGCTCGAAAATGATCGACTTTACGAAATTGACCGAAATTTAAAACTTTTATATTCGTCATTCTTATTTTAATGACAGTTGTTTTTTTTATGACCGATCGAAGCTGGTCAAGATAACGTTGAACTTACGGCCACAGCCAGTAGTTAAGATTGGAATCAGAAGGTAACCTTAGACTCTAACGTGGGTGATGGTTACCAGTAGATGCTTAGCGCGAAGATATACAAGGTACAGTAAGACTAATATCAGTAAAACAAAACGTATAAAAATAGGCAATGAAGAAATGACTCATTTAAAATCAAAAAATTGTTTGAAACTTGATTTAAAACATTGTTTGCACGTCGAATTTTGTAATTTACCAGCACTTTGACATGAATGCCCTATTGGAAAAAAATACCGCAAGGATCATAACAGTTAGCCTTTTGTACGAGTACAAATATGTATAGGTCTACCAGGATCTGATGGCAAAAAAAAAGTGTAAAAAATAGCGATTTTCATATGGCAACAAAGAAAATGTCATCTGTCAATTGAAATTTCGAGGAATTGTTTTTGGTTTGGCACGTCTTGATACTTCGGTTTATTGCATTTTTCGTGTGTATTATATTATGTATATGTACTATGTAAACTTTGGCTTATTAATTTCAGGGGTTTCTAATACTATTCTAATAAGTTCTTAAAGCCTATTATTAATTAATATACCTATGAACAAAGTAATTCAAATTTTCATCTTTTCGATCCCCACATTCGCCACAGTACTTAAAATTTTCAAAAATTATCCTTGATCATTAGATAATTTTTTTATATTTGCATCTATCGTACACAGAATCATCTGCTTTAAGGAAAAAAAGTATCAAAACCTCTTACTCCAATTTCCCCAGTATTGCTAGCGTCAATGTCTTTTTTCCCTTTTTGCCATCAGATCCTGGTAGACCTATAATTAATATTCTGTTGGAGGCAGGGAACATTACTTAAAAAATCAAGGAATTTTCTATATTCAAGCCTCTTTCTTTTATTGTGTGAATGACGTTCATGCTGCTATTTTTATTTGTATTTTCTAAGTAAAATTATCGACTAGAACTGTCAAATCTTTGCTGTTGTATTAATAACATTAACCTGCATTCTTATGGGTTAATTGTTAGCTGGGGACCTCCTCTACATTCCCTTAAAAGGATCGGTACACATTACCAGTGACCCTGTATATATCTTGATTTTGACGAAAGTCTGGTCGTGGGCTTGTACCCTATTATATGTTAGTAAACTAAGTAAAAACTAAAAAGATACAAAAGGTAGTAGAGCTCTTTATGCAATTAGGTTCTCGATGTTAGACTAGAGGGTGTCGGAGATCTAATTGCACTTGGTTTACTGCTATATGCTGGTTGTATGAAGGGTGCACGTCCCGTTACAATATAGTTCTGACTTACTGGACGAGTGCCTGCTTTACTGCTACCACTTGCGTTGGACACGTTTCCAATCCACGATGTCCCTAATAAGGACGAAAGTTGAAGTTTTTGATAAAAAAAAATTATTCTACTAACGTTGCTTTTTCTGAAGTCTTAACGATCTAGTAGTTAAAGTACCGGGTCATGATCTCGGGGTCTTAGGTTCAATTCCCGGGTCAAGCAAAATTTTTATCGTTTAGAAAACCCACCAGGTTTATGATCACTTAACCACGTTTGGCAAGCGTGGTTAATAAGCCGGTATCCATCATTGTTGTGTCTTGGTTTGATAGAACTTTGCCTTACACTGAAACTTTAGATACAAAGGCTGATACTCAACGAATTTAAATATTAATATCGTTGCTGGTACTACGAAATTGTCACCTCTGTTGGCAAACAGGCATGCAGTTCACATGATGGCATGCAGGCAATACAACCTGTTTCCTCAAATCCTTAAGGAACATTATGTCAAGAGTAATGGTTCAATGTGCTGCCGTATCTTCAAATTTTATTTCATGATTAGGCTGTCTCGTTAATATTTCAGGAACACAGCCCGAGCTATTATGGTGTACAAAAACGCACCGTACCATACAACGAAAACCCACACCGTGTCAAGTATCAAGAACAAGGCATCCACTCTTCCTAACAGACTGCATTATACACCTTACTATCATTGAAAACTCAACATTATCCCCGAGCAATAAGATTCATTTTGCATCTTCTTCAAAGATACAAGACAGCTATTTTGGACTCTAATGTAGAGTGAATAAAGGCACTTGATAATAGAAACTCTCAATGCATAGGTATTTAGAGAATATTGAAACAGACGCGTACGATATCCACTTGAAAATGCGTTCAATGGGTATTGTTTGATTTAGTTATGATTTATTGCAAGTTAAATTGTTTGAACTGAAATAGACTGCAGGAAGTTACGAAAAAACAAATGATAGTCTGTTTTTAGACTTTAATATTAAAAGGCCTTCCATCTGACGCTTTTTGAATTGACTTTTTAGTTTTTAACTTATGTTTTTTCTAAGATCAAAAGGTGTTTATTTTTTTAATTTGTTTATATATTTTTTATGGATTAGTTAGTTACTAAACGATGCTTTTTATTTAAGAATCATCATACTGTTTTCCAAAAAGAGCAAAACTCCGAAAAAAATTAAAAATTTTGCGGAACTAAACAGCAAAATGACTAACGTTTTTTAAGTGTCACGACTTTTTCCGATTTGAAAAATTTAAACAATAATATAAGAAATTACAAAAATAAGCAAAAGGCCAACGTCACGCGGTGTTCCCAGGCGGTCACCCATCCAAGTACTGACCGCGCCCGTTGCTTAACTTCGGTGATCGGACGAGAACCGGTGTTTTCAACGTGGTATGGACGTTGGCGAATGGACGTGCGAAAGTATTAAAACCTCTCATGCAGACTCAATTATTATTTAAAAGAATTAATGAAATTATTTCAAAGATCTTGGTTTGATTTCGAAAGCCAAAAATGTCAATAATACATTTCACTACTCCGTAATAATGGGATGTTGGATTCCTAGAACCCTTTTTTACGATGGTTAATATTATTAAACATAAAAATAATATTTTTGTATGTCTATTACTGTACCCATAACAAACAGACATAATAATGCGAAAGGAATTCTCGAGAACAAGTGAAAAGCGAATAGTTCTCAACACTTAATTTGAAGATAATTGTGTAATGAGGAGAACGTAATAAGGAAATATTATTCGCATAACCAAACTGCTTGGTGCAACAAAATGTACACAATTTGTAGCGGCCAATTAATTAGTTTTCATTGTGTGAATGCCATTCATGCCAACATTGGTTGCATGCTTTATGTGCCAACACTTTTACTGCAGAAAAAAAATTGAAAAAAGTATCTAGACTGATTGTTCGCGTTACAATAGATTCGATTCGGCTACATAGTACTTATTTTAAAAAAGTAAACACTTTTTTGTTTGACACTGGCCAATAGATTTTAAATTTAGAAATTAGAATTTTTTTTTTATTATTTTTTAAAAACACAGCCCTTATTCGTAAGTTGCATTTATGAAAATCGTAACCTGATACTTTCCCAAAATGTGTGCAATTTTAAAATAAAGACGCTCAGATCATTTTGGCGCTGACTGTAATAAAACTTAGTGCGTTTTTTTTATGGTTTTTTTTCTCCGGGCGTTTTGCTCCGCTCTAGTCAAGTTAGCACCATAATCCAAAATTTGGCGAGACCAGTCATTGTACTGCACAACCCGTAACATTAACATCTTGAAACTACGAGGCTTCCGGCGACTGGGACCGCAATCAACTGGGACCGCGGTCCCAGTTACCAGGTGATTAAGTTTTAAAATTTTTCTTCCAGTGACTGGGACCACGCATAATTTGATTAGAAACGACACAGCCATTAGACTGTGCAAGTTTTGAGATGTTTTCCGTCACCACCAAGCTAGTGGTAAACACGTGCATACACTTAAAACCGTTAAGTGCTAGTAGGATCTCGGTGGGCCAATAAAACGTCCACGAGCCTATCGGGTCCTATCTGAAATCGCGCCATTAAGCTCGTCCAGATTGCGGGAAAGTTTATGTCCGTAGGCCAATAATTGCCCGGTTATTGTTTACGAGTGTACTGGGGACACAGTAAAAGGAATCTCAGTGTAGCATAATACATGAGGTCAAAGTCAAAGTATTTATTTTGCACCCTTGCGGCCTTGATCTCAGGATTTAATCTCATGTCGGCATGTCGGGCAAAATTTGTGTCATAATTTTCTAAAACTTTAATTAATTAATTAAAGTTTTAGAAAATTATGTGATATTTCACGATTTTTAATAGGTATACCATGGAATTCGAGTATTATCCGGGAATGAAAAGTAGCCTATGTTCTTTCCCAAAGTCCAGATTTATCAAAATTTTTACCAAACAGGCAGACAAACAGAGTTACTTTTCCATTAACAAAATTAGTATAGATTTATTTTATACCTATTACATATATAGATATGCATTTTCTTGCACCAATCAGTTTAGTTATACATATTACGCTTATGTCCCATATTCTCATTACACAATAATATTTAAATTTCAATGGTGACAACTATTTGCTTTTCTCTCGTGTTTAATTTTGATCCATACTGTGACTTCCTTCACTGGCTGCAAAGCACGTGCCACAGATTGCATAGAACTAGAATCACTGGAAGCGCTATCTACTCCGCTCTATTACAAGTAATTAAACACTCAATGAATGGCCATTGAGAAGACAGTTTTCTCCGCGTAAAAGTGTTTACGATGGAATATAATAAGTTCCTTCAAACAAGGATGGAAGTTAATGATTATTTGTAAAATTATGGCAGCTGTAAACTATTAGAAATGAAGCTGAAAGTTTCTCTTATTGACGAACGCTTTTGTATAATAAATGCTTATGTAACTCTGTCTGTGTTTTACACTTTCACCCCCAAACCACAGAACCTATTTTAATGGAATTTGGTACAGATATAAAAGAGAAAGAACATAGGAAACGTATCCAAAAGGCTAGTCTTAATTTGTAACCCGGGATTATGCTTAGTTCCCATAGGATAACTGAATTAGTATTGTTTTTTGGTGTAATGGTTGAGAAGTCGGCTATAACCCGTGTCTATAACACCGGAGGTCGCGGGTTCGATCCCCGAACGGTACAAACATTTGTGTGCATGAACATGTCTGTCTGTATCGGTCTGGGTGTTTGTATGTATAATATGTATGTATTTACAAAAAAAAGTATATACGTAATGTTTATCCGTTGTCTGGCACCCATAGCACAAGCTAATGCTTCGTTTGGGGCTAGATGGCGCTGTGTGAATAATGTCCAGAGATATTTATTTATTTATTTTATGCTCTACCTCTCTTATTGACTATGCTCAGGCGTGTATCGCTTCCATAGAGTGTTATTTCGTGTGTAGAAAGCGCGTGGGAAAACGTGTTGTTACTGTCGATGCAACCTTGTTAGAACTAACCATCGGCTGCACTGGGGTCGCCATAACCAACATGAATGCATGGATTTTATTAGAAACTAGCTGCCCGCTTTGGCATTGCATGGGTTAAAATAAGTTTAAAAACGTAGTCGAAGATAAGAGGAGCCTACAGCATGGCAGTGCATTAGTAACTCTTCCAGACTAAGAGTTCCTCAAAATAATAGACTGCAATGGCTTACCACAAGCTGTCTGCCAACTGATACAGTAATCATTTGTCCCAAACTAGTCGGATCATACCTTCACAGCCGTTTTACTGTGCAGATTTCCGCACGATATTTTCCGTCGCCGTTGGTCAAGTGGTAAATATGCACATAGGCAAATCCATCTAGGTTCGGCACGTATCGAGATTCAAACCATCAATCGCACATAAATATGTGAAGCAACGTTTTATACAATTCGGCTACCGCAGCTTCTAATATCCCATAACCATCTGACGTATTTATATACTGTCTCTTTTATCAATTTAAAAATAAAAAAGACAGCATCATAATAAAAGAGTCGCAAAATCCCTGGTTATGATTCTTGTGGTATTTCAAATATCTTTAAGTCAATATGATTACTTACTAAAAGGCAACCATTATGGTTCTATCTTCGGTAAAAAGAATCTTTGGTTACCCTACCATCTCGATTGGTACACGAGAATCAGCCTCCCCAATCGACTAAAACAAAGCCTATGGCTGTTTATGGAAGTCAAGGAAAGCGGTTGCAATACATCACCTACGAATAAGGTGATGATGAATGGTTGCATTGATTGCGTTATGTACTGCGGTACGGTAATGCAATAATATGAAGACTATACTGAAGTACCTACTCGAAAGGATAAATATTATGAATCTAAACTATCGAAACGATTTTGATAAAAGTTGGCACAGACATAAAACTAATATTCTCTTTAACCTAGAGTCTCGATCGTCTAGTTGTTTAAGAACCCGATCATGATCTCAGGGTCCGGGATTCGATGCCGGGCTGGGCATAATTACATATTAAGTACTTTTTAAGCCGGAGAAATGACAGCAGAAAATCTATGCAATGAGAAGCCGCGGGCAAGCAAAGGCTAGTACTACTACTTACCTGTAATTATTTTTCACCTACCATTATTATAGAAATGAGCCATTTGATATGGATATTGTTCATTACCTTCTTAGATTCTAATAAGGCATGTACACCACGTTTACCAAATGCTATTTGGTGATCACTAACCTAAACTTAGTAACTATTTAATAATATGTGCCTAAACTATGTTTTAGAAGACGGAAAAAAATTTGCCACTCCGGGAACCGAAAGAATCACACAAACACGAGACCACCAAGGGAATGTGAATGAATGAATATCACTTTCACTCAATATCTAGAAGACCTAAATAGCCTTTTAAGATAACGCCAACAGCTGATCTCCGCAGTAAACCTAGGTCTTTAGGTATTTAGCACAGCCAATGGGAATTCAGATCCTGTTTGAGGCCTAGTCAACTAGGGTTAAGTATAGGATCGAGTCATACGCCAAGGTTCCGCCTAGGCTTTCTATTTCGAATGCCTGTTGACCTCGATTGCGTAGTTGTATAGCCATATGTGATTGATGATAGTTCGATTTCTGTCGTTAAATATACATTGAACTTATGTTTGATTTTTGACTCCGCATAAATTATATAAACATTTTGCAATCGATTTGTCTATTTGTATAACATATTAAATGTAGTGGACCAAAATGTATAATTTAATTAGACTAAACTAACAACTTTTACCAATCGGCTATAACATCAGGATCAGGGGACATGGGTTCGATTCCCGCTCGTTCAAACATATTTTGTTTGCATGAACAAACATGTCTTTTTGTAGGGTCTGGTTGTTTCTCCCGGGAATGGGCTGGTCAATAGCCACAAGGCTGGCACCGACTCGTTCCGATCGGGTGTGAAGGAGAAACCGGGGGAGTTTAGTGGGTAGTGGACGCTCTAGTCTCGAGTCGGTGCGGTTATGGTTCATAAAAGCATTCTCCTCCGTAAAAGTAAATGGCCTGGGTGTTCCTATGTATAATATTATAAATGTATTTAAAAAAGTATATAAGTACATAATATAATATGGTAAAAGATGTTGAGAGTTGTTACTGAAGTTTAATATCATTACATTTTTATTCTCAAATATTCTAATTCCACGTATATATTATGCAAAACAATCTGCATGTATCAACCTGTGTAAGTATAAGGTCAATAATCAGGTAATACTTATGTTCAAGGGTCATCTTCATTACTCACCACATTCCTACTATGCAGAGATGTATGTAGTTTTCCTTGATCTTGGAACGATATAGCCATAACATTTGACCTTATTTCAATGTCTGTCTGTTTATAGACTTCATTAAAAAAACTTTTATTGAATTAAGTATGTACTCTAATTAAATATACATATTTTATTTACCTCAATATTATTATATTATCTTAATAAATAGAGTGTGTTGTCGGTTTTCGGGTTCAATCTGATTCAGGTAAGTAATAAAATAAAAATAAATAAATATGCTTGGATTATTCACAAGGGTCATCTTGCCACAAACTAAGATAAGCATAGCATAAACATAGATGGATTTGTGACATGGTTTATGGACAGCGGATAAACATTACTTTTTAAAATACATCCGGATCGTAAGACATATAACTCCAAATATGTATCGTAAAACAACAGTCATAAAAACGAAATAACTTGAAAAACTGACGCAAGATACATCTAAAAAAGTCTCAGGTCGCCAATTGACGCATAAACTTGCATCAAAGATTCTAAAATTACCTCGCTCGGGCCAGACTGCACCTCACATTTAACTATTGTGCAACTAGGTTACGCGAGGAAATAGTACACATTATACTAATATATCATGCACAAACGACCGACGATCTCCAATCAGTCTAAAAAAAAGCAGAAAGCGTCTTTTAAAATTCACCAATCTACTGGCCCACATTATCTCACACTTGATATAAGGCCTTATTTTTCGGAGGAGAATGCGTTTATTTACATAACCGCAGGCTAGCTAGACCTGTGGCCGTGTGTGGGACTCGAGACTAAAACGTCCACTACCCACTAAACTCCCCCGGTTCCCCTTCACACGCGATTGGAACGAGCCGTCCCATCCTTGTGGCTATTGACCAGTCCACACTTGATATAAAGCCTGGGTCCCAGCAATGGATGCATAGGCTGATGATGATGATGATCTTTTAAAAATAAATTTACTCAAATCCAGCCGTACTCCAGATCATTAGCCAAAACAAAAAAAACATGCACAATTATGAGTTTCTTCGTGGTGCAGTGGCGAGTAGGGTGCAACTTCAAAGCGACGTCCTTGGCATTTTATTATTTTACATCTTGCATAGCATACAATGTATCGTGGACGCCATTCGGGGGGATTTTTATGGGGGAGATTGATGCAAAAAGTTATTTAAAGTACCCAAAAAATTCTCAAGGGACTCCCATTAGTTCCATTGTCAAGCCCAATGGAGTTATAAGTACTCAGTTTATTTGCAGACTTCTGTCTGCTAATAAATTGAGTCTTACCTTTTGAACTTCTGTTAAAAAAAGGTACTTTATTGGGTGCACTTTGTGACAAAAGTTTAAAAGTTCGTTGATGTTAAGATTCAAGCTTAATTTTATAAAACCTATTTTCATACAGAGAGTCCCATTTATATGTAATATACGCATTTTACCATTTAAACTCTTATCCACAAACTTAATAAGATTTTGATTTAAATAAATTAAAGAAGCAAAACGATTAAATAGAGAGAAAGTCAAAATCTTAATGAAAGTGTCGGTATTAAAAATATATAGAAAAGTTAAGGGTTGACAGTATTGTGGAACACTTGTGTTGCTTGTTTGGCATTTGGGCCCTTTAAAGGTAGTGTCATCCAACAAGACCAGTTGACCATAATGAAACCAATTTCAGTGAAATTCAGGAAGTGAAGACTTTGACTTCCATCTTTATAGTTAAACAAATAATCCTCCAAACGTTTGGCCAATCTTTTGACCAGTGGCTAAGCCGTCTGGTTCGGGTCAGTCGTTTTAAATAAGTTGTTAACGAACTAAATTAGTATCTGTACAAGAATAGACGACGAGCGGTCTGCCAGACTGCATACAAATATATCTCACAGTTTAGAAGGGAGAACACAGTGCAGTAAATAGTAACATGGATTAGATAATAATAACTTAAGCTGCAGACGAAAAGCTAAGCTTTAATGCAGAGCTTTAGAGGTGGCTAACGAGCCAGCGGGTCGCCTGATGGTAAGCAATCGCCGCCGCCCATGGACATCTGCAACACCAGAGGGATCGCTGATGCTTTGCCGGCTTTTAAGAGAGAGTACGTTCGTTTCTTGAAAATCTTTAATCGTAACCGTCAGGAAATACTGCTGCAGTAAGATTGATTGACTTTACGTATTTTATGCAACGCCTAATAGATATATCGATCTAAGACATTGTCATGATCTAAGGAGCACAGAATATTATAACGTAAAAGGAGATTCCTCACTGTATAAAAATTAGTTGTAACTTTAGTACGCGCTGTAAGACTGGAAAAACTAAATATTTTCTTATTAGATTTATTAAATTGTTTTAACAAGCAGATGCCTGTTTTACGAGTACTTTATCTTTTCTAGATGTTTTCAAATTCGAGAAAACTCCGGATGCTCTAATAATAATATAATCTGTTAACATTACAGGTTTTAGCTAGAATCCAAATACAGACGGTAATGTAATGTAATGTGTGGACGGTATAAAGGGGGTTCCGCTTTAAGCTCTTCGTCTTTTTTTATACGGACTGCGCGGGAGTGGAACTCTGCCTGGGTCAGTCTTTCCTATCCATTATTGAAGCTACTGCTTAGGGGTTATCAGGGCCAGAATTAACGGGTTTTTCCTAAGCAAGTAATATCTAGCTCCATCGTAGACCGCATAGTTGTTAACCATCTGGCAACTTTTTGTTAAAAAAGAAGATTGCAATGGGAATCGTAATTTGCATTCAAGTGAACATTTTCATCCAGAAAAGGACACTGGGCGAAAGGGTTATTCCCTGAGTACCCCGATCCCCGAGGCCCCCGTCCCGAAGAACCCCGATTTATTTAAAACAAATATTATGCTTATTAAAAATAAAACGGGGTTCTCCGGGACGGCGGCCTCGGGGATCGGGGTACTCAGGGAATAACCTGGGCGAAAATGGGTTCCAGCAATATAAATGTGGAAGCCAGTACACTCAAATTCAAAGGCTTGAAGATCAGATGAGCCAACAGTGTGGCAGCACATTGAGATATGTTTTCTGGTGAAGTGTCTCTCAATGTAATAGTCCACAGTGGCCAGTTGCCATCGGGTGGGCTGCATGCCTGTCTGCCAACAGATCTAGTAACATTTTTTTATCGATTGACCGCCGAAATCGAACTTTGGTCATCACTTGAGAAACTTCATTGCCCCATCAGTATCAGTTCTATGAGGAATGCGCCCCGCCTACAACTAATTCAGTTTGCCAACTCAACTCGCTAGGTCTATAAATGCAAAAATAAATACCTACAGAACTGTATCAGCCTATTAATATCCCACTGCAGGGAAAAGGCCTCCATCCTTGAAATCAAGTTATCGACACAATGATGAGTACTGGCTTAATCACCACGATTGCCAAATGCGAATTGGCGATCACAAACCCGAGCTTTGTCCGAAAAAGAACCGACACAAAGTAAGCTCGACCCAGGAATTGAACCCAGGACCCGGTATTTAAAACCACTAGACCATCGAGGCGTTGCGTAAATAAATACATTCGTCATTAATTCATTGCTGTTCTTGTATGTACTTAAAAAAGTAAAAAATGTACTTTGACATTATTCATGCAACGAAATCACTTCTACTATTGTTTTATGGATTAGTTCAAACTTGTTAATTGTTTTAAATATCTCATACCACACGCTTTATACACACGCCACAATATAGGAACTTCCGCGATCTATCATAGATTATAATCTCCAGAAGAAAAAAACTCCGACTTTAATAATTAAATTCATCCCAAAAATACTGATCCCATGAAAACAGTAATACCACCCATGAATATTAGATATTATGACTTCATAATAGTGGGTCGGGAACCCTAATTAGACGGCCGTAAACATTACTCACGTTGCTTATACTAATCTCGACCTAATATTTAACTGGCTTAAACATGGCTATGAATTACAGGCTAATTAATAATAAATTAAATAGATTTGTTGTTCTTTTGTATATTTGGAGCAAATGTTTGTATAGAAATGTTCTTTTAAGCTAAATAAGTAGGTAGTGTGGATGATTAAAACCGTTGGTAAGTTTTCGTAACCTGTATTTTGAGTTGCAATAAAGTTTTATAAAAGGTTACTCATAAACTAAATAAACGTAAGCGAAATGAGCAAAGAGTTTTAACTTCCGGTAATCTTAAATCAGTATTTTTACTCTCAATATCTACATATCTATACAAATTTTTAATCTTTCTTTTTTATATTAATTTAAAATTTATTATAAAGAGGAAAGATTTGTTTGTTTGTTTGTATTAAATAGGCTCCGAAACTACTGAACCGATTTGAATTATTATTTCACTGTTGGAAAGCTACACTATCCCCGGGTGACATTGGGTACTTTTGATCCCGGAAATGTGAGGAGAATGAAAGAAATTACGCGCGGGTGAAACCGCGGGCGGAAGGCTAGTTAGTTATAAAACTGGGGGCTTAGACAAGATGACATCGCTTCATAGCTGGCGAAAAACTTTAAATTGTATGGATTTGACAGATGCCATAGAAAAGTCACGTGGTGAAAGTATGGGTTTTGACATTCGCTATCGCAAATTGAGCTATAACGAACGTCATAAATGCCGCTTGTCTAGGGGGGCTGTTGACTTACTTAACACGTTTCCACTCACTTGTTTACAATCCCACCTAATTACCATAAAGATTTCAACAAACCACCATAGGATTGATAAGTTATTTCCACCATCTTGGTTGGCCTATTTTCTCAGCGCACCATAAACCGTTCGATTAAATAAACAAGTATGCGGAAATGTATGGGGAATTGATGGGATCTTTGCTGTTATATACGTTACTTGGAACTTGCCAACTTATATGTATTAGAGAAGTGGACGTTAGATAGAATAAATGTTTGATGGTTTAAGTCGAAGTTTGGCCGCCTCTGTGGAACAATGGCTAAGCCTCTCGGGTGAAAACCCGGTCATGTGGGTTTTATTCCTGCCTTGAGTCTGGTTGGTGGTAAGGCTTTTTCAAAGTCAGACTGGCTAGTTGCCACCCGCACAGGTGAAACCGCCATTAAGGCTATGGCTGTGTTTCAGCTACACTAAGTATGGCAGCACATTGATCGACGCATCCTGATTGTGTGCCTCAATGGAATAGGCCGCAGTGCGGTTACCACCAGGTGCCCTGCTCTGTCTGCCAACTGATCTCATAATAAAAAGTCAAGGCATTCATGCTATACGACTTGATTTATAACCTTCCTCTTAAATCTTCTTCTTCATCCTAGCGTATTCCCGATTGCATCCAGAATGGAGCTCAGGGTCCGCTTCGACTATGATCCTAGATTTGACAGGCCTGGTTATTACAATGGAGCGATTGCCATCTGACCTCCGTAACCCTACAAGGGAAACCAGACCTACTTGGAACATAGTCGGGACCAACGGCTTAACGTGCCTTCCGAAGCACGGAATCATCATTCTTTTCAGACATTCAGGTGATTCAAGCCTGCAATGTCCTAACCAAACTGGAAACATTCACACAAAGTGATGCTCCCCGCGGGATTCGAACCCACGACCTCCGGGTATTAGAGCCCAACGCTCTTACCACTGTACCACGGAGGCAGTTAGTTAGTTAGTTAACCTTCCTCTTAAATCACTCTATCTATTAAAAAAACAGTATCAAAATCCGTTGTGTAGCTTTAAAGATCTAAGCATACATAGTAACAGACAGACATCGGAAAGCGAGGGAACGCCGTATCTCGCCGCATTGCGTCATGCTTTTTCGTTCTTCCAGCCGGCTCCATCGAATTATAAGACGTAGTCACGTCAAAAACTGATTTTATATAATATATATTTATGTACAGCCCTTAGGGCACTTGTAGCACGACTTCTCTTCTTTTTGTTTTTCTATGTTATTTTTTTATGCTTACGAGTATGTTAACCATGTCAGGGATGCATACCTTTAGGTGATAGATTAGTTTTAAGTTAGATATACAACCGTTTCATACTTTTATTATCTGTTACCTGTAATGTGTCCTTAAATAAATAAATAAAAAATAAAAAATGGAAAAAGAAAAATATAAAGCGTCGTTACGCAACTAAAGCCATTTAAAATTGAGTTGACAGCATAATACCCAATTAAAACGCAAAAACACAATGGAGGCACGTCAAAAAAAAATAATATGTCATAAATGTCAACAGATCTAAAATCTACCCTTAATTCCATTGTTTTAAAACTAATGACATGTTTTAGAATCAGAGCGTAGACCACCTCAGTAGAACCATAAAAGATGTACAAAACACATCCCTATTTAGTTAACTTTACATTATTGTAATACAATCTTTATTTACTAACCGCTAAGGCTCAAATTCTAGTGAGAAGGAAAAGGAGGTAGGTAGTCAATATTTTTTTCTTTTTTATACGTCGGCAAAGGAACATTAATGCTTGGTCATTTGATGAAATGCGTTTTTAAAGCGATGGACACCTCTGAAGCAAAGTTAATTTTACTGTTCTTATCAATGATACTTGAAATAGTAACAAACTCGTCTTTTAGAAAGTACTTATTATAGGTACTTACTACTTTCATATCCAAATGGCAAATAACTCTGTACTTAAATTAGTTTCGATCACTGATCAATTTATTTTTTAAAGTGAATCTTCCATTTTAATTTAGTAGCGCTTACTTGTTTATTTTGTAAATTAAAATTCACCTTCTGATTTCTGAAGTGGTTAAATAGGGGTGACACCAACGATATATAGGGTTTATTCAGTACAGAACGGTCTATTATATTATTCATAAAATGAACTGGTTATCATTTTATTTCATTTATTCGTACTTACTAAAGAACCAATTAAACAATTAGAAGAACAGATCATGTAATTGACCACTGAAATATCCCGAAATTGACCACTGTCATATTTAAGCCTAAGATACTTTTGTATCTTATCTCTTCCAAATCAACCGCAAATAATAACTTTGTAAACCGAGAAGGACCCTGTGTGGTCCTTTTTTAGGGAGAGGTAAAAAGTTTTGATTGAGTTGTAAAAATAAAATGAACAAGAGATGAAGTGATGCTCCTCGAGTGACGCCCACCCCATTACGATTTAATAACAATAAAACTATCGTGTTTCCGTATTGTATGCTAAATTGGAGAAGTTATTTACTTTTTGATATCTTTTTGTAGGGAAGTTAAATACTACTTTTGAAATCGAATCGTTGACATTATGCTGTTCTGAAACAAACTGCTATATTTCAACAAATGTTTACAACATTCACATCGTTAGTTACGAAATATTTATTAAAAATCTATATACATAGTTAGATACCCCATTGATTATTACCCTTTGCACGTGACGACTGAATATTTAGAAATGTATTTATTTATTTTAAAAAAAGTATTTGAATACGTTTATCCGTACAAGCTTTGCTTAGCTTTTAGTTACCTATAAGGCGTAGCATATTAGTATATTCTATGGCGCTGCTGTGTAAACTTCCAAGGAATTATTATAATTTATTTATCTTCACACTTGACTATTTTTAAAAGTAATTTCACGGTGAAACCAGTCGTGTCGGATGTAACATTCTTGCCGTTAACTATACGAAGTCAATTTAACAGAGTAAATAGCACGCTATTTCACGAAATTCACCGGGATGTCAATATAAGGGCACGTCAATCATAACTACACGTCCTTAACACCTCTCTCTTTTTCCGAGTGTTTTGTCCCGAGTCTAGTCAGGAATACGCTTGCACCATAATCCAGGAGTTGGCAAGTTCAACAATAGCTCAGTAGCGTAGCGATGGGGGGGCGGGGGGAGGGCGGTCCGCCCCGGGCGGCACATTTTAGGTGGCGGCAAAATTTCCTGGAGGAGCAAAAAAAAAAGAAAAAAAGGGGCGGCAGAATTGTAAAAAAGGGCGGCAGAATCGTCTTCCGCCCCGTGGGCTGCTTTGCCAACTGGAGGAGCAAAAAAAAGGGCGGCAGTATTGTCTTCCGCCCCGGGCGGCTGACACCCACGCTACGCCACTGCAATAGCTGGACTTTCTGGAATGAATGGAATACCATTACAGCGACTGTCGTCTGATATTCGGCACCTTTGGCAGGGAAACAGACCAATGGATCATGGCTACACCAATGGATCATGGCTACACAGCCAAATCGACACCCTAAGACTGTTTGAGTGTGAACAGTAAACCAGGGGAACTTAGTGGGTAGTGGACGCTTTATTCCCTAGCCCTACACACGGCTGCAGGTCTCGCAATACCACGGTCATTGTGCTTAAACGCATTTTCCTCCAAAAAGTTCATTTATTTCATTTGACCTAAGGAAAATAAATGAACTTTTTGGAGCAAAGAAAGAGTAAGGCACCCTTCAAAAGGGAACTCGACCAATGGGACATGGGGAGGCGAAATATATTTTTCTCAAGTCTTCTGGTTATCAGATTTCAATTCCGACAAAATTAAATATTATAGTATATTAAATATACATATCAGTGATATAATTAATAAGAGCGCATTTAAAAGCATGGAATCTCCATGTGAAAACATTCCCTTCCCAGCTCTAATTAATTTTTAATCAACCATAATTACTTCTCATCACCCCACGTATCCAATTATAACCAAGTGGATGGGCGACTCTAGATTTTGCTTTAATAGGGGACATTAAGTAGCAACGCCTCGTTAGCATAGTGAATTTAGTTGGACAACCCTTTTTGGACCTGGCTTCATTTCCTGTCGCACAAAATTCAAAAATCGTGTCAGATTATTTAAATACGGCAATCTTATAGGGTTATTTAGAGATGACAAACCCGAGCTTCAATGGTCATTTAGCACTCAGGCGACCGGCTATTTAGATTTACTAAAATATTAAAAAAACACACATGTTTGTACCATGCGGGAATTGAATTTGCGACCTCTGGGTGTAAACATAGACTTCTTAACCATTACGCCAACACGGACTGAAGAAAAGAAAACAGTAATTCCTAATTCAGAAAATGGATTTACAACAGATCCTACGTCAAAACCATGGAGATAATGCTTACCAGAAAACAGTTTTTGCCAATTGAAACATCACGTCTCTATAAATAAAAATGAATTGCTGTTAGTTAGTCTCGCTAAAACTCGAGAACGGCTGAACCGATTTGACTAATTTTAGTCTTGAAATATTCGTAGAAGTCCAGGGAAGGTTTAAACGATGAGAAAAAATGGAAAAATTGGGAGGAAAATACTAAAGTAAGTTATACGAAGCTCGCCGAATCAGCTTGTGATTTAAAAAAAGCCTACAAGCTTTGTTTAAATAAAAGTCTCACGGGTCATTGTTTTCTTACGATAAAACGAACTTATCTAGTAGTTTTACTGGCCCTAAAGAAACCTAAATCTAGAATAACCCAAACGATAACCGGTCTACACAGCTCAATTCTTTAACATGGCTTCGTGTCCGAACAATTTCAAGCTTCTCGCATTAAACTCGACAGCGCGACGAATGCCGGTGCGTTCCTTTTTATTTATTTATCGCATTTCATTAAGATGTCACTTCAACTTGTTTCAATCAGAAGTGTGTGCAAAACGAAAGTATGAGCTTGAAACTATTTCAATTTTAATGTATTTTCGTAACAGTTGTGTAAGTTAAGGAAGTGCATAATTGAATATTTGCCATTATTATTTACTAGCGGGCGCCCGCAGTTTCACCCGCGTGGTTCCCGTTCCCGTGGGAATATCGAGATATCCTTTCTTAGCGGATGCCTACGTCATAACATCTACCTGCATGCCAAATTTCAGCCCGATCCGTCTAGTGGTTTGGGCTGTGCGTTGATATCTATCTATGTCAGTCAGTCAGTCAGTCAGTCACCTTTGAGTTTTATATATATAGATTTGTTGAATTTACCTTATTTGATATTATATAACTGTCTTAGTTATGTAATCTATATTATAAAGAGGAAACATTTTATTGTTTGTATTGAATAGGCTCCGAAACTACTGAACCGGTTTGAATAATTCTTTCACTGTTGGAAAGCTACACTATCCCCGAGTGACATAGGGTACTTTTGATCCCGGAAATGTGGCGGATAGGGGGGGATATTTAAAAAAAAAGAAATTACGTGCTGTTAAAACCGCGGGCGGAAGGCTAGTATATGAATAAAACATAACATCACATACACTGATCGACTCTAAAGTAAGTTGTTTTTTAAGTACCTAAGTAACGCAAGCACTTGTATTATGGTTGTCAGATGCAACAAAGTTCATAGTTCAGAATCCAAGACCCTTACACCAAACTTAAATCACTTGATTAAAACAACTTCCAACTTTACTTACACTTCTAACTTTACTTACTTACTTAGTTCAAAGTCATACACTTGATCGGTCACACAACTTCTTCAACCGTAAAGTAATTTCTGTATTTACCTGTAACAAATAATGTACATATTATTTAACATACAATTATGATCTATTAGACAAATACTTTAAGTACTAATTACAAAGCAACTAT
This sequence comes from Mecyna flavalis, assembly GCA_949319885.1. Lineage (NCBI taxonomy): Eukaryota > Metazoa > Arthropoda > Insecta > Lepidoptera > Crambidae > Mecyna > Mecyna flavalis. The sequence goes on along the minus strand of OX439417.1, from coordinate 1,826,358 downwards.
TGGAAAAACAATGACGTTAAAACTTAGATTCTCATTAGTGATACCTGGGTAATCATTACAAAACATATTAGTTATTTGTTATTTCATATTTGTGTTTAGTAGACTTTGAACTGTAGGTATTGTTTACATAATAAACGATGTATTATTTAATTTACTTATTTTTATGACAGAACCGCCTACGTGGAACAGTGGCTAAGCTGCTCGGGTATAAAAACCCGGAGGTCGTAGGTTCGATTCCCGCCATTTTCAGAGTCCGACTTGCTAGCTACCCCCCCCCCCCCCCCCCCCCCACAGGTGAAATCTGCCGCCATAGTAGCTCTGGCTGTGTTCCGGCATGCAGTATTAATGTGGGAGCCAGTAAACTTGAAATTAAAGGCTCGAAGATCAGATGATTCTACAGTCTGGCAGCACATTGAGCGACGCTTACTGATGAAGTTTAGTGTCCCTCAATGAAATAGGCTTCAGTGACCGCTTACCATCGCCTGATGGTAAGCGGTCAGTGAGGCTGGGCTGCGTGTCTCTCTGCCAACTGATGTGGTATAAAAAAAAACAAGAGCTGTGAGCCGAATGGTTTAAAAAGACGTCATTCACATGCGTGATTCGAGTCTCGGCGTGCACCTATTTTTTTTCTGTGCGTATTGAATTTACTTATGAGTTCTGTCTTTTTAATACGTTAGTGAGTGATCAATTTATCATTCTTTCTTTTCTCCAAAAAATAAATTTAATAAAAAAAATATTTAAATAATGCAGATGCCATCTATACAAGTAAATATACTCTGACGCAACGAAACGAGCTCTCGAGTTAACTGTAGTCTCATCAAATTAGTTCGATAACGCGAATGGGTTTTAAACTGGAAAACAATGGCTTCGACGAGACGAGCTAAGTGTATTGAACTGTGACGTAAGGCGGCGCTAGCTTTGAACGTAATAGGGTCACGCTGGACCTTATTATGTAACAGCAGCAAAATAACTAGTAGTTTTTCTTCATACAAGGTCAGTTCGCAGACAGGCACGCAGCCCACCTGATGGTAAGCGGTCTTTGGGGCCTATTCCATTGAGAGACGCTTCACTTGGAAGCGTCTCTCAATGTGCTGCCAGACTGTAGACTCATTTGATCTTCGATCCTCTGATTTCTGAAGTGTACTGGCTCCCACATTTATTTTGCTGGAACACAGCCAGAGCTGTTATGGCGGCAGATTTCACCTGTGGGGGTGGTAGTTACATTGTAAGTATTCAGAGGTATGACTACGAGATGATCATCATATCAGCCATAGGATGTCCACTCCTAAATCGGTCTTGTCCAACGACCTCCATAATGCTAATCCTACTTTGACTGCCTTCGTAGTGCAGTGGCGAGGGTCTTAGGTTCAAATCCCGGGACGGACCAAAAAATTTCTTTCATTGTGTTTTCCTGTTCAAAAATTACTTAGTCAAAGTCCGAGGTCTAGAAGTTGGCGATTGTAACACCCCCGTCTAAAGCCCTTGGTGGGCCGCCTTCCTTCGCCTAATATAACCTCTTTCGTTTGGTCATGTTATTGCTGTCTCACCTAACCATGGGAACAAGTGAGGTTGTGAGCCCCGGGCTATTTGTGCAGGGATTTGTGCAATGCAGGTAGAGCCCCTGCACGCTCCTCCCCGGGTGATAGAGCTGCGTTAGCCTTTAGCTTTTGAAGCACCGGCTTTTCCAACAAGTGTCGCAACGCGGCCTCCACCTTGCACACGAAGGTGCTCATTGCCCTAATGCCCAGCACTCCCACCACGACGTGACAAGATGTTGTGGTCTCCGCCGGTGACTGCAGTAACAAGTTCTAACATCTACTGAATTATGCCGGGTGTAAGAACTCTTAGTGCCATTGGTACAGCTGCACTGCTATAGACTCAGCTTCTGTGATTCTGAGCCAAGTAAGCTATGCCATAGTAACAGCATTAATTGTCAAATGTACAGCGCCTTCTGATTGAAAGGAATAAGCGCCGGTCTATCAGACCCGCAGTAACTGTCGGAGAAATTAGATAATCGTCGTGCTAACGAGTTATTTACGGTAATGGCTGTTTTTAACGAGCTCGTATGCACGTAGGAACAATATAACACCCATTAAGCATTTTGGTGCTAGATTCCACACTTGATCTAGAATTGGGTAGACGAATTTCGACTACAGCTCAACGGTTGACCAAGAGGTCATGTAAGTGACCACCGATTTGGTACAGGTACCGGCAAACTTGTTGAACATCGGTCAACGGAGGAGGGGAAGTTCGCGCATGTGCACGTGCGCGTGACTAATAGCGCGCGCGAATCTCCTGAACGCCCGCGCCGCGCTATTGGTCAGAGGTTGCTTCTGACCAATATAGAGCAGGCAAAATTCGTGTTCTGCGCAATTTCCACCCGATATTGAAGAAGTCTTCCGCGCCAAAAAATGTAGTGTACCTTCGCATTTAGGATAAAATTTTCCAGAATTTCTTTTTTTATACTACATCAGTTGGCAGATATACTTGCAGCCCACCTGATGGTAAGCCGCCACTACGGCCTACTCTATAAGCGTCGCTCAATGTGCTGCCAGACTGTAGGCTCATCTTTGTAGGCAGCCTTTGATTTCAAGTATCTGGCTCCCACATTTATACTGCCGAAACACAGCCAGAGCTGTTATGGCGACAGATTTCACCTGTCGGGGTGGTAGCTGGTAGCTAGCCAGTCGGACTCTGAAAAAGCCCTACCACCACCCAGACCCAAGGCGGTTATCGAATCCACGACCTCCGTGTTTTTGGCTTAGCCACTGTTCCACGGAGGCGGTCAAAATGTCTCCAGTAACCATACCATTACTCCAGTCCATCACATATTTTATCGGCAGTAACTTCGTAATTACCATGTACATACGTGAATTAATAGCACTAAGCTTTCTAGAAAGTCGGAAACGCCATAGCGGATATCTACCTTCCTATAAAAACGGCGGCGGCAAATCAGTTTATAAACACTTGATGTTTTCAAAATTTCCCCCGGCATTTCCTACAACTAGGAATGTCAACATTTATTGCAAACGTACGAAATAATCTTTTTAAAAATTCTTATTTCGAGCGCTTTGCTTTGCACGATGATCCAGGATTAGGGACTGCCATCTTGTTTTTAATTATTTTTTTTATACTTAGTCAGTTGGCAGATAGACACGCAGCCCACCTGATGGTAAGCGGCCACTGCGGCCTATTCCATTGAGGGACACTTCACCAGCGTCGCTCAATGTGCTGCCAGACTGTAGACTCATCTGATCTTCGAGCCTTTGATTTCAAGGGTACTGGCTCCCACATTATTACTGCCGGAACACAGCCAGAGCTATTATGGCAGCAGATTTCACCTGGTGGTAGCTAGCCAGTTGGACTCTGAAAAAGTTCTACCACCAGCCAGACCCTAGGTGGGAATCGAACCCACGACCTCCGGGTTTTATATTCGAGCGGCTTAGTCACTGTTCCACGGAGGCGGTCTAACCTCCGTAACCCTTAAAATATCAGCCCATAATGTCCCACTGCATGGCAAAGGCCTCCATCCTTGAAATCAAGTTATCGCTACAATGATGGATACTGGCTTAATCACCACGCTTGCCAAATGCGGATTGGTGATCCCAAACCCGAGCTGTGTCCGAAAAAACCGACACAAAGTTAGCTCGACCCGGGAATTGAACCCAAGAGTCCCAGGACCCTGAGATCTTGGCCCGGTACTTAAACACTATATAGACTACAAACTGCTTTACTCATATTATGTTAATAACTCATATTGCTTTTAAGTCAGTTATAGGTATTCTATTCCCGTACTGTTACCTCATTTATGTTAATATCTCGAATACGCAGACTTACTAATATTAGCTCACATCAAAAGCTCATTTCGTGTAATTGATTCATTTAAGTCCAAACATGAGGAATTTATTTATACATAATTACCAGTTCATCTTGATCTCTTTGTCCTTTACAAAAGCTCGTCCAAGCAGATCTATTTTTATTGGACTCTCAATTTATTTTTATACTGGTCGCGTTGTTGTGGCACAGGTAGGGAAATTACAATATTTATCTTTCCGCTATTATATTATTTATTTATTAATTTGTGTCATGGACAACCTTTATCTATAAATAAATAATAAATAGATTGATTTATTTATAACTATATCGATGTAGTATAAAAACTCTATAGATAACAAACATTTATTTATTACTAGCGGCCGCCCGCGGTTTCACCCGCGTGGTTCCCGTTCCCGTGGAAATTGATCAAAATCCTTTCTTAGCGGATGCCTACGTCATAACATCTACCTGCATGCCAAATTTCAGCACGATCCGTCCAGTGGTTTGGGCTGTGCGTTGATAGATATCTATGTCAGTCATTCAGTCAGTCAGTCACCTTTATTTATTATTTCGATGGGCATCTACATATTGGGTCTGAAACATTAGTTAATTTTTTAGTCTTTATGATTATTTTTGGTCCGACTGTTAGGCAAATGATAAAAAGATGTAAGTAATTAACTTTCCTCTATGTGCCCCTATTGCTGATATCCAAAATATATACAGCTTTCTAATTTTCTAATCACACATTACCTACACTGTGTACACTAATTGATAAATGAAGTTGAATGAAAGTTGACAGAAGAGTATTTAATACAGTGCAAATACATTTTTTAATAAAGTAATTTATCATTTTGGAATAAATGAATTTAAAAATCGGAACATACCTTTTTCTTTCTCATATAAAAGTTAAAACTTTACTTACGGGATTACCAAATTCAAAGACTCGTTTTACCATACAATCAAACAACAAATGGATATACTATACATTTACAAACAAACAAAAATACAAACATTACTTCTTCATAATATTTGTTTACGTAACAAACAATTTTTAAAACAATAAATCCATACGTGTGGTTTGACTTCACACTTTGTTCAGGCCACATAGTGCCTGATAAACTCGCAGAGCAACGAACAACATCGCTGCACATAATTGTGAAACGGACGTCATACTAAAGCATTGCGCTTTGAGACTTCAAGTGACAAACAACCCTTCTATTGTAATTTTAAATATCTTCAACCAGTAAATAAATATCATCACTTCGATCATCTGGAGTCTCATTTCCAAGCCTTCGGCATAAGAAGACCTGCGCATTCAATTGGTGACCCCGACGTGATTCAATTCTACACGACCTGAAACTGATCTGCAGATTGACATCCAGACCAGAAGACGGACTATCCTTCAGGAACTCGCCAGCATCCAGCTGCAGCCATCAATCCGAGGGAAGTGTGTGAACAATCCTATTACTTACATCTTTTCATCCTTTATACTTCAATTTGCGTAAATAAAGTTAATTTATCGCACAGTACGAACCACCCACACTTAAAAAAACAATTTTCTAAATTACATATTTTCTTTAAATAACAGATTTTAGATACATCTAAACGTAAATAAGGTGTTTTGTTGTCCATTAAGACATAGATATTCATCTTTTAAATAAAATTAATCGTGATTTTTGCCTTGCAAAATCTTGCGTTTTACTGTGTCACATTAATTGATTTACTGCATCAAAATCTTACAAATCCGTGCAAAGATAACATCAACGTTAGATTTAATTATATTTGCCGAACATTCCAGGTGCATAACGGTACCCGGCACACAGAAAAAACTGGGGAATTTTGCCGAGTATTGTGAACGTGCATTGCAAGCTCACCGTGCAGAAATCAGCCGGGCCCGGCTACGAAACCAGTTTGATATCTCCGCGTTTGGAATAACCGTAACGTACCTGTTTGTTTACCTTTTATATTCGATAGTTTCGTTTTAAACATTTGATCTTATCGTTGTTTATTGATTACTAATCGTTGTTTCGCCGGCAAAATGAGTACTCTAAAGGACCTTGTAAAGCAAAGAGGACAGATTAGGGCTAGAATAACATTATTTGAAAAATATCTGTCGCCTTTGTTGGATTGCAAGGAAACTAGCGCGGTTACTTTGAATGAACTCCGTTTGCGTTGTGATAAGATGCGTGACTTGTCGTGCAACTTCGAGGACATTCAAAGTCAAATTGAAATGTTGGATGATGATGCTACTAAGCAGATGCAAGAGCGTGAAACAACTGAAAACAGCTTTTTTAATTTGATAGCACGAGCACAATCATTATTGGAATTTTTTGAAAGTCAACTTAAGGTGGAATCTTCATCCAATACAAGTTCTAAGTGCCATAATGTCAAATTACCCGCCTTGAAAATTGCTCCTTTTAATGGGAATCCACATTTGTGGTTGGCTTTTCGGGACTTGTACTTGTCATTGGTGCATCATAATGATAATATAGACAGTATTAGCAAGTTTCATTATCTCAAATCATATTTGGTTGGTCCCGCTATCTCGGTGATTGATTCTGTCACAGTATCAGCGGATAATTATGAAATAGCGTGGAATCTTCTTTGCGAGCGGTATGATAATAAACGTTTATTAATAAACGAGCATATAAAATGCTTATTTTCGATTGAACAACTTACTAGGGAATCATTTAGCGGCATTCGTAATTTAATAGATATGTTATCCAAAAATCTAAATGCATTAAATTCATTGGGTGAACCGACTGTTAAATGGGATACGCTCATTATTTATATGGCCTCAGCAAAATTGGACGGTGTTACTTCTAGAGCATGGGAGGAATATAGAAGCAATAGGGATTCTCCAACGTTAGAGGATTTTTATTCATTCCTCCGTCAACGAGCTACCGTGTTGGAAACTGTAAGTGCGAGTAAAATCTCAAATAATAAACATGAAAAGCGCCATAGTCTTCCTAATACTAGTATGAAATCTTTTGTTAGCTCTGCCGTTGGTCCATCTTCAGTAGCCGGGCTTTGTGCTATCTGCAAGCAAAATCATAAAATATATGAGTGCGCTGTGTTCAAGTCGATGCCGGTTGACGTTCGAATTGCTAAACTTACCTCATTAAAATTGTGTAGCAACTGTTTTCGTAGTGGCCATCAGGCCTATCATTGCAAATTAGGCGGCTGCAGAATTTGCCATAAGAAGCACAATACCCTTATACACAAACAAAATTCTTTACAATCTTTTCAAACCAGTCAAGCCAACGTAGAAAACACAAATATAAATGAAGGTGATTTAGCTTCTTCCCCTGATTCCCCTCAAACTGGTTCCACTTCTGTGACTATGTCTGCTACCTCCACAGGTCGAGCACTCCTCTCTACGGCATTAGTTAAAGTAAGGAACAACAACCAAACTCATACTCTCAGAGCTTTGTTGGACTGCGGCAGCCAGTCCTCATTCATCAGTGATAGGGCTCAGAAAACACTTGGTTCACTAAGAAAAAGGGATATTTATCAATGCGTATCAGGGATAGGCAATTCTGTTTTAAACGTAACAGAATATTGTGAGTTAAATCTCCATTCAGTTCACAAATCATATAACGTAACAGTCAAGTGTTTTATACTTCCTCAGATTACGGATAAGTTACCCCAAGTTACTCTTCGTATACAGGACTTGGACATTCCAAGTTACATCCAACTCGCTGATCCCAGCTTTTACCAACCATCTGAAATTGACTTGTTATTGGGCGCTGACATCTTTTGGGAAATTTTGAAGCCGAGTAGAGTAACTTTGGGACCGCAAAGGCCCATACTTCAAGACACAGAATTGGGATGGGTAGTGGCCGGCCACATAACAGAAGATCAGTATAATACAAACAATAAAACCCTTCATTGCCATTTCTCAAAGGAAATCAGTCATCAACTTAAACAGTTCTGGGAATTGGAGGAGGTATCATCTAATTTTGAACACAGCACTGACGATTTCTGTGAAAATTTATTTTCTTCTACTACCCGTCGAGAAGATGATGGTAGATTTTGTGTCAAAATTCCTCTCAAAGAAAATGTTGAATGTTTAGGAGACTCGTATAACATTGCTGAAAAACGATTGATACAATTAGAAAGAAAGTTAAATAAAAATTCACATCTTAAAGAACAATATCATGATTTTATAAACGAATACGAGCGATTAGGCCACATGACAGAGATTTCCCGTCCGGAGTTTGGTTGTTATCTTCCCCATCATGGCGTAGTGAGAGAGGCCAGTGAAACTACAAAGCTCCGTGTTGTTTTCGACGCTTCCTCAAAAACCACTACTGGTGTGTCATTTAATGACATTCAACACATCGGACCAGTAGTGCAGGACGATTTATTTTCAATTTTATTGCGGTACAGGCAGCATAGCTTTGTGGTTTCGGCAGACATAGAAAAGATGTATCGCCAAATATTGGTGGATATGGAACAACGCCACTTGCAGTTAATTTTGTGGCGCGATGAGCTAACGGGAAGTATTAAAACCTTTCAATTGAACACTGTAACTTACGGGACTGCTTCAGCGCCATATCTAAGTACACGTTGTTTGGTGCAATTGTCGAAAGAATGCAAAGATCCTACAATTGCCCAGTTAATTAAAAATGATTTTTATGTCGATGATTTTCTTTCGGGAGCGGAAACAGAAGCTGAATTACGAGACATAATACACTCTGTTACTTCTATATTAAATTCAGCATGTCTTCCGTTAAGGAAATGGCGAACAAACATTCCCAGCGTCTTTCAAAATGAGCCAGACACATTTAAAACCAAATCATTTGACATTTCCACCCAATCTGGTGTTCTTGGTTTGAATTGGAATCCATCGCAGGACACTTTACAGTTTTCAGTTGACATGGAACAAAATCAGCCAATAACCAAAAGAACAATCCTATCAAAATCCGCTAAACTTTTCGACCCATTGGGATTGCTCGCGCCATGCACTATCATTCCCAAAATGATTTTGCAGAGGCTGTGGCTTTCAAAACTTGATTGGGATGAGCCAGTGGATGTCGCACTGGAAAAGGAATGGAAAAGCTTTGCAACAAATTTAGATTCCATATCAGAATTTCAAATACCAAGACATGCGATAATTCCGAAACCTGTAGAAATTGAACTTCATTCATTTTCTGATGCGTCTCAACTGGCATACGCTGCTGCTATCTACATCAGGTCAATCGATGCCTCTGGTCAGGTCCTAGTTAGGCTGTTCTGCGCCAAGACAAGGGTTGCTCCAGTGAAGGCAACAACAATTCCTCGACTTGAGCTGTGCGGCGCATTGCTTTCGGCACGTCTAAGTGCTAAAGTTTTGAAGGCTTTACGTTGCAGAGTTGGGTCTGTCTTCCACTGGACCGACTCAACAGTGGTGCTTGGGTGGTTATCGTCTCACTCATGCGACTTGAAAACCTTTGTTTCGAATCGCGTGAGTGAGATCCAAAGTCTGACCTCATCTGGTGTTTGGAGACACGTTCCTGGAGATAGAAACCCAGCAGATCTGGCATCACGAGGAGTTAATCCCAGATCTATTCAATCTGCTAGTCTATGGTGGGACGGTCCATCTTTTTTGACTGAGGAACCATGTAACTGGCCTCAGAACATAGGATCGCAAAATATTCCGGATCTCCCTGAAATAAAAAATAATGAAAAGTTTAAAATCAATGCTATTACAAAGTTCACAGCATTACAATGTACAAATAAAACGCCTGTAGATGGTTGCGGGGTTGTGGACTTTAATAGATACTCGAACTTCACAAGGTTACAACGATCTACAGCATATATCTTGCGATTCATTCACAACTTGAATAATAAAAATTCAAAACTAACAGGTCCTTTAACTCTCATCGAATTGGAAAATGCTTTAAAGGTTCTGATTAAGCAACATCAGCGTGAATGTTTCGCAAATGAAATTAAAATTTTAAAAAGCAATAAAAACTTACCTTCAAAATCTCGAATCCTATCGCTTAGTCCATTCCTCAATGAAGATGGTATCATGTGTGTAGGAGGACGACTGCACAATTCTAATGAATCCTATGAAAAAAAGCATCCGGTTCTATTGGACACAAATAATAATTTTACTCAACTATTATTTACACACGAACATGTAAAATTGCTTCATTGCGGGCCTCAACTGCTCCTTAGCAATTTACGCAACAGATTCTGGCCATTAAGAGGCAGAATATTGGCGCGAGGGACAGTAAATAAGTGCAAGGTCTGTAAATTAATGAAAGTAACTGCTTTAAATCCCATAATGGGAAACCTACCTGCGAGCAGAGTGATACCAAGCCAACCATTTCATATTAGCGGCGTCGATTTTGCTGGGCCATTTTACATCACCGATCGCAAAGGACGCGGTTGCAGAATTACAAAATGCTACTTATGTCTATTCATTTGCTTCACCACTAAGGCCTTGCACCTTGAAGTAGCCAGCGACCTGTCTACAGATATCTTTATCTTATGCTTACGGCGATTCATTTCACGCAGAGGTAAACCTTTGCGTCTTTATTGCGATAATGGTACAAATTTTGTCGGCGCTAATAACGAAATTAAAAATTTCTTAAAATCAAATAACGGTAACATATCTGGTTTCGCATCCGAGGAAGGAATTGATTTTAAATTCTCCCCAGCTTACTCACCTCACTTTGGAGGTCTTTGGGAGGCAGGTGTTAAGTCAGCAAAACACCATTTAGTTAGGATTTTGGGTGATAAACATCTTACCTTTGAGGAGTTAACGACTTTATTTACGCAAATTGAGGCAATCCTCAATTCCAGGCCTCTGACTCCACTTTCATCAGATCCTAGCGACCTTAATCCTTTAACTCCCGCACACTTCCTGATCGGCAAACCGCTGACATCTCTGCCTGCTGAAAACCTGTTGGAAGCTAACCTCAACCGACTAGACCGGTACAAGCTTTTGGAGAAGATGCGACAACACTTTTGGGAACGCTGGAGGAACGAGTACTTGAACGAATTGCAACAAAAATCCAAATGGCGAATACAGCAAAGAGGACTTCAAGAAGGCGACTTAGTAGTTATCAAGGAAGCTCATTTACCTCCCTTGAAATGGCGCATGGGGCGCATCCACAAGTTATATCCCGGATCGGACGGAGCAGCCAGAGTCGCAGATATCTACACATCCAAGGGCGTCGTGCGCAGAGCTACGCACAATCTCTGTTCCTTATTCGCATCTCAACCTCAACAAGAAGCGCTTTCTCGAAACCCTGAAGCTTTCGAGGAGGGGGAACATGTTCAGGCCACATAGTGCCTGATAAACTCGCAGAGCAACGAACAACATCGCTGCACATAATTGTGAAACGGACGTCATACTAAAGCATTGCGCTTTGAGACTTCAAGTGACAAACAACCCTTCTATTGTAATTTTAAATATCTTCAACCAGTAAATAAATATCATCACTTCGATCATCTGGAGTCTCATTTCCAAGCCTTCGGCATAAGAAGACCTGCGCATTCACACTTCATAGGCTTAACCTCCACTATATAAAGATATCTCCTGTCTTAACACTTGTACTTGACAAGGGATCAGTTTAAATCGGTCATGTTGACAAATATATCAATACTGGTCAGTATGGTAAGTGCAGGAATGTTTGAGTAACAGTACTAGTTCAGTGATACGGTTACCAGTAAGGGCAGTGTCAACAAGAGGTCAGAACTGGTCGGGGCACTTTCATGCCCTTTTTGAATGAACTCACTTGCTTAGACGCTTAGAGCAACGCTGTATATAGTTATATTATGACTTGTATTTTTAAAACCGAAAGCCGCAGTGATGCAGGTGAATACTACATAATATAGAATACCTTAAGCGATCTTTGGTGCCCCGTTCTGAATAGACAGTACCTACGTTTAGGTTTGCCTGTTGTCCTAACATATAAGATCAAAAGGAATGTAATTACGAGGATTCAGGCGACTGGGACCATTATAAAACTGGGACCGCGGTCCCAGTTACCTGATAACATTTTTGAATCCGTCGACTGGGACCATATACAAAATTCCTTCAATGTACAGTTAACAGAAAAATCAAGTTACATAACTCTACCCCCTACGTAGTGCCACTAATCTAGAGACCTCCTCCATATAACAGTGGCTATGGCGCTTGGGTTAAAAACCCGGAGGTCGTAGGTTCGAATCGGTGGTAGGATACTTTCAAAGTACTCTGGATAACAGTTAAGGCTGTGCTCCGGCAAAATCCCAGTGGGAGCAGGATACTTAAAATCAAAGTCCCAGCTGAGAAAGGTGAAAGAATCTACGTGTGGGAGCATATTGAGTGACGCTTCCTTGCTAAGTGTCCCTCAGTGGAATAGGCTGCAGTGGTTGCATATCATCAGGTGGGCTGTGCTCCTGTCTGCTTACAAGATCTAGCATATTATAAGAAAAGAGATATTTTCACTTGGGAACTACCAAATAAGTCATCAAACTTAAGTTTTAGGCGGGCAACGCGCCTGCGACCCCAAGCGGGTCTCGGGTGCTTATAGGCGGCGGTAATCACTTTCCATCAGGTGACCCACTTACTCGTTAGCCCCCCTATAATATATAAAAAAAACCTGGTAGACACATTAGTTTATATTAAAGTTTTTTTTTAAATTTAAAGTAACACCATTACTTTAATATCATCATGACTCTCATCATGGATACCACCATCGATACTATTTGATTAAATCAGCTGTCGCAGATGATCGATGCGTCATTACATGCGCTTGTGAAACTACCTCATTACGTCGCACTCTTGCATCCCGCTCTAACCACTCAAACGTCCGCGCGCGTTTCGCTAGGTGGTCAGGACAGTCCGCGAGTCACGTGATACGCGCAAAATAAAATCGATAGGAGACGTATGCTAAATAAATGCTTATTACTCAGTAAATAACTCAAATATCGCAAAATGAAAAATACTCATGAAAGCCTCATTAGTTGACGATTTTTAGGCAATAGTTATGTTTGATTTTAACATTATATTCTATTAATGATCTTACAGTGAACTTTAAGAAATGCTAATTTTGTCCTAGTTTTCAATTTAAATATTTTTTTATTAGATATTTTTGACGTTTACAATATTAAAACAATTTTGTTTTTTAGGTAATTTAATGGCCTTTCATTTGGAACCAAAAACCCTATATAAATCATCTTAAAAATATTACAAATAAAATAAAAACTAAAGCTACATGATCTGTGAAATCGAAGTTCACGTATGGTAAATTGTCTGATCCAGAATGAAATATGGAATATTTCAAGAAAGTATGGTAATAACCAGGCTATAATATTAATAAGTTTTCATATTAAAACATTTAATTACGATATAATATAAGAACTTTTTTAGATCTTCCAATTATTCACTAATAAAAACACAGAGTCACCGACCTAATTTTAATCCAAATTTTTTCTTAAAATCTGACTGGAATCGCACATTATGTTATAAAATATGAAAATATGTAAGATTATAAATATTTTGATATACAAAACAATAATATTTTATTACTTACGGCATGATTTCTCGAATAAAATAGCTGGAGTCACTCGCGCACTGATCCACAAAAACAACAAGCAACTTGACAATTTATTTTTTTTGTAGCCATGAGCCGAAGTTATGTTCCACTTGAAATAAGGTGTGGTACATATCATAGAGCGTCAAAAACCAGCAACACTACAGACTATAAACATCCACAGCGATAAGAAAAAGAAAAAAACAATCGGCGGGCGCGAATTCTTAAAAATGTAACCGTAGTTACACGGACTGTCCTGAGGTATATGGTCTCTGTAACTGTGGTTACAGTGGACGTATGAGTGGTTATCCTAGGGGATGTGATCTTCCCTCTCACCTGGCAGGGCGCGGTGTAGGTCTTGTAATCTTGACCGCCAGTTAGATTTGTGTGGATTGCTAACTTCCGTTAGCGGTTTTCTTTTTTTTTTATTGCAATGTTTAACAAGACGCGCAGATCGTACACCTGATGGTAAGCGCCACGTCTGCCCTTAGACAGTTCAGTGCCAAACAGTAACTAAGCAGTTACTGTGGCACCGCCCTGCGCCCGCTACACCGAGACGACAGTTATCTTTTGAAGATTGTTAGATATTTTTATCCCTTTTTCTATGCGAGAGCAGTAGGCAAACATGCACGCCTTCCTAATGCCAAGCAGACACTACGGTCTATTCCATTGAGGGAGACTTAGCCAGGAAGCATAACTCAATGTGTTACCAATCTTTAGGGTTATATGATCTTCGAGCCTTTGATTTCAAGTTATCAATGTGTACCTATTTAATGCATACATGGTGTTACAAAAGGTACTACTCGTAATGTATTTATAACGTAAGATAAAACAATACAGACGATATTTGTGTACAATTCATTTTGTGATTATGGTTTGTTTATGTTAAGCTTTGGAGACCTTATAAATAGGTTTTAATTTTTATAGTATCATAAAATACGAGCCGGTGCCAGCCTTGTGGCTATTGACCAGCCCATCATTTTCTCACCCTTGACGGGAATCTGTTTCGTGAAATAACCATTTCTTAGTTAGATAGAATAAGATGTCTAATGGGCATGTAATCTATGTTGATACACTATCATAACACTTCATAATTTAAAACGGCGCTTCAGTTGTAAATAATCTTGATGTTGATAAAAGCTTATAATAGTTAGATATGATATTAAATATGACTTAAGATAGAACTAATATTTTTTTAGATTTGCTTTTCACATTAGTAGATTTGTCCCTTTTTTCCGGAGGAGAATGCGTTTATGCACCATAACCGCAGGCTAAATACATCTGCGGCCATGTGTGGGACTCGAGAACTACCCACTAAACTTCGTATTATTATATTTTTGTTATTATGTACGAGTATAAATTATAATGCACAATCTATATATATATATATATATGCATAACATGCTAATGTGTATGTACGGACAGGTTTATTATGTCAAGCACACATCTCAGTACACCTAAAGTAAAATTAAACTTATTCTTCTGTAATCCTGCTAGTGTCTTGCACTTAATATTTTGTTTAGTTATACAGTGAGACCATCAGTGTTGAGTTTGCAATGATAAAATTGTACTAAAAAGCGTTTAATGTAACACTTATTGTATACTTGTTTGTGGTCCTAATAATAAATTAAAAAAAAAAAAAAACTACCCCGGTTTCCCCTTCACACCCAAAAGTAACAAGCTGGTGCCAGCCTTGTAGCGATTGACCAGCCCAAATTATGTCCTGCTTAATTCATGAAAACGTTGAAGTTTGCCGCTGCACGCTGTAAGCAGCATTCCATTACGACCAACTATTAATTTTCGTTGTAATCTGTTCTAGAGCTGTAAATTTTAAACTGGAGTTTTGTATTAATAGATTTATTGTCTACAAATTGCATCAGGAAATAACTGCGGTGCCTTTACAGTTAAAAGTAGAGTTGGCTATTGAGAATCGACTATCGATACACTATCGATGCTTTGACGTCATATCAATACTATCGATAGCTATAGATATTATTGACATGACGACATACTATTGATCATGGAAATGTAGATACTCGTTCTATTGTTTTTATAATTTTTAAAGTATTATCTGGGGGCACTTGTCGGTAATGCCACTGCCAAGACTAACCAAGCCAAGCGCAAAGTTACATATTTTGACAAAGGTGTAGAGACTGTGAAGTTAGGCCTTGTTGAGACAAGGCGTGGCCCTACGTGTGATCTGTTAACTTTCTTACAGGTGCGAGTCATAATGGTCTCGCCTTGGCAACATTTTACATGAAAATGTTTTTGGTGGGATAGTTATTTTTTTTTTTGTAAAGTAATAATGTATAGATACTACCGATAGTATCAATACTATCAGAATTATAAGTGTATAACTAATTTCGTTATAAAAAAAGGTACCCACGAAACTATCAGTAGTATGAATAGCACTCTCGATATTTTTACTTACTTTCAAAGCCAATATATTGAAAGCAACTCTAGATGAAAGTGCTTAAAACAATATGCACCAGAGAGAACCAATTGCGTATCTGGTTTCGAACTAGGACATTCTCCCTGCCTGCCCGTGCTTCAACAGATGGCCAATCAACTGAGCATCTTCCGCAAATGTTTGAATAGTATTTTATAACATTATTGTATTATTATTGGTCACATCTGTTAGTGATGTAACCAGACAGTGAAGTTTTGCTTGGTTCATTTTTGACGATACTTTCTGTAATAATACTCTATTTGGCTATCACTAATACTCTAGTGATAGCCAAATAGTTGCAAACGCCGCTTCACATGGTAGGATTTAAGTATGTTATTAAATTCGATGGTCTAGTGGTTTAAGTACCAATCAATTCTGGGTTCAATTCCCAGGTTGTATCATTTTTGTCGGATTATTCGGACATAGCCCGTGTTTGAAATGACTAATCCGCATTTGAAAAGCGTTGTGATTAGGCCAGTACCTACGAGTATCTTCTACAAGCAAACCGCCAACGGACTGTAGCTGATTATAATATACAAATATTCAATTTTTAATCAGCCAAGAACGACTCGGATATGAAAAAATCCTAAATCACTACATTTTACTTCTGGACCTACTACTAGCAATAAATATTTATTTAATATGGTATCCGTAATTCCATAAAAACATACATTTGCAATATTATGCAAGCAAGGAAACAACCTCATAGCATTATAAACAAACGTGATTAATTATCTTTTAAATATTTGATCCTGTTATTGCTAATCATACAATTAATACCCTAAGGGCTGTGACCCTAAGGGGGTCCCGGGTGCTTATGGGCGGCGGTGATCACTTACCATCAGGTGACCCACTTGCTCGTTTGCCCCCCTATTACATAAAAAAAAAAAAAATAGCATTCTATACATAACTATATGTTACATAAGGAACATTACATATGCCTATAAATGGATTGCAATAAAATATGTAGTTATTTTTAGTTTATATTTTATGAATGAAGTTACATAAGTTATGACAATAAAACCATAGGCCTGCTTTGCACGTGAGTGCCACTCAAGCCGTTTTTTTATTGAAATGTGTAACAAGACGAGCAGATCGTACACCTGATGGTAAGCGCCACGTCTGCCCTTAAACAGTTCAGTGCCAAACAGTAACTAAGCAGTTACTGTCTTGCACCGCCCTGCGCCTGCTACACCGAGACGACAGTTAATAGGTCTCATATACCCAGTAATTTCACAAGCCTACTGCCCGCCCAAGAGCCCAGCTTCATTGCCGCTCCTACTAAGATACAAGCTATCGATTTTGACATCAACGGATGAATTTATAGCCTCTTGAAAAAGAGAAATTCTCTAAGATCTTTGACTTGAAACAAAGATATTCTATGGTAGAGCCTTCATTTTGCATTGCCAAAAACATAAATGTGCAAAATCTGCCCCCCTGGACAAGCGGCATTTATGACGTTCGATATAGCTCAATTTACGATAGCGAATGTCAAAACCCATACTTTCAACACGTGACTTTTCTATGGCATCTGTCAAATCCATACAAATTGGACTTAGCGAAATTCGCCAGCTATGAAGCGATGTCATCTTGTCTAAACCTCTTCCGCCTTTTGCTTAAAAGAAATTCTATAAGATCTTTGGCTGGAAACAAAGATATTCTATAGAGCCTTAATTTTGCATTGCCAAAAACAAAATACATTTATGCGAAATCTGGTTCTATTTCCGTCTTTTGCTCAAAACAATCCGACTACGCTTTTGTTTTTAAATAAAAACGAAATGCTAAGAAGGAATGCGATAAGATTTTATTGGTTAATTAATTTAATCTAAGATTGGTTCGGTCACCATTTATTTCTTCGTTCGATAGTTTACTAACTTTCTTACCTTCTGATACAAAATGAAACAAGAATTATCAGGTATAATTATCAGTAAAAATATATGAAAGTTGTCTACAAATGAAAGTGGTGTGGTCTTTATTTAATAATTAATATAAATCCGACGGTATAAACCTCTCAACCGATTTCTATGAAACAAGGAACAGACATAGACTAGAAAGAAAAGAAAATAAATGAAGGACATAGGCTATTTTATTTTACCCCCAAATACCTAATTCTTAGTTCCCATGAAATAACAGAAATAGAAGTGGCGATCTCTCTACGAAAATAAGTGTTAGACAAATACTCCGAGAGATTCTGAGATGTCTCAATGTAGGTACTTATCGAGAAAACTTTCGTATATTGGAATAGCCCCAATGTGCAAAAACCATTTGCCAAAATCTTCACTTTCTACAAGCATAGAACAGTTTGAGATAATTCAAATAAACAGAATCTATTGGTATTCTGCGATCAACAGTCAATGTTTGACACTAGGATGCAGGAAAGTTTTCTAACATCGTGATTCACCAGAGTTTTATACCTACCTACGAGTACTACAAGACTTTAAACCACGGAAGTAACAATGTTTATGTTATGAAAATATATTAGTCATCTCGTAATGTTAGTGCACATTTTGACAGCAATTTATTTATTCATGTCTCATGAATTCTTAGTGCGGTTATAAGCAAGAAAAACAGTGAATCCAATTTGTCACGGATAACTAAATGAAAGGACTATTAACTTTCCTCTCAAGGTATCTAGAAAATTAACGACATCCTATAAAACTACTTGATAAAAAAAGCTGAGCAATTAACTAGAATTACATCCAATCAATCGTCTGTGTAGGCGCTTCGGAAACTTCATTTCTCACAGAATTCTCTGAGTCACTTATCACAGAGTCCTGGGTTTAACGCAACAGATAACATATAACAGAAATGTAAACACGAGACCCGTCGAAGTTCAAGTACATGCCTTCACTAAACATTTACTATCTATCTTGGGCGATAAAATTTACATTTCAAGCTAAAACTCGTAAAACGTTTACGACGAAGCACTAACATCTTTTACTTGTTACTGCTCCTTAATTAGAACTTAGATTGCTGTTGGGAACAAAAAGTATTAAGATGAAAGTGCTATTGATGCATGTAAAAAAAGACCGCTGACTTAAACAATGGTCTCATACAAATCCATCGAGATTACAAAATCCACTCACCATGCAAGTCAGCATCTGTTGACAGCAACTAAACGATAACTTTGTTCACGTAACACTGTTTTCAATCAAAAAGTATAGTGATTATGAAGCACAGGCGAAAAAACACTCCCTTGTGGAACACCAAACTTTTTTTACCGAGTTCGGGTTTCGTTCGACGCGTGCGCGTGAGTCGATCGACGCGTGCCTTTCAATGGCTGGTATTGACTATACTGCCGGCAGACAACCGCTGCGCCAGTCGCCCCACTGTTTACTATACCCCATGTGCAAGCTTATCAAACGCTTGTGATGAATCTACAACTCTATTATTAACTGCATATAGTTTGATTCCGATTGCGTTTAATTCATATGGATCTTATCTGTGTAGTAGGACGGACACATGTATTTGTCATCTGTATGAATGAAATATAAACTCCGCGCATAAGCTTTCTGATGCTCTCCACTTTTATAATAGCCTTAATTAATGTTTTCAACCGCGCGTTTAGTTTAGTTGTCGGATTTTTTTATTGTTACAACTCAAGTATGATTCATTTCTGTATGATTCCGTTCGTTTTGTTATGTTTAAGATGTCGTAAAGTTTTAGACATTGGTTTCTTGGAATGTGAAGGTTGGATAACAATTTCACTCGGAACGGAACTTTTTATGACTCCAATTGACAAGTTGTAAACATACCCTCAACATTTTATTTGGAATGTCTATGCTTTATTATTATGCATTAATTTGAAATAGCATGTCTTGTTTCTCTCCAAGTGGTGTAACAATACGACGAAATCTACAAATAGATTGCCGCGCCAAATCATTATTACAGCTACTCGTATTTTCTCTTTTCCTCATTAGTAATTAATCATTTCTTGTTTTTTTTGTTGAATATTAGGTATCTGCAAACGTATCTTATATAATGTGCGCTGCTGATATTATAATTAATTTTCCTAGACACGGAGTATCATTTTAGCGAATATTTAGACATTATCATAATGTATACTCATTAAATGCAGTATGGTTTAAATGCACAGATGTCCCGTTTTGATAATCATAAGGAAACAGTTCGCTTGCTGAATAAAACCAATTAACTATGTACTTGGCTGTAAAATTAAGTTGGTCAATACAGCCACAGTTGTTATCTACAACGATGTAAAAGCCAAGCATTCCTCTGCAGTCCGTACCTGGAAGGTTGATGTGACCATTAGACATAGAAATAACTATAGT
Source organism: Mecyna flavalis (assembly GCA_949319885.1). Taxonomy (NCBI): domain Eukaryota; kingdom Metazoa; phylum Arthropoda; class Insecta; order Lepidoptera; family Crambidae; genus Mecyna; species Mecyna flavalis. Next base: position 1,806,289 of record OX439417.1, on the reverse strand, counting down.
GATTTAATTTATAGTATTCGATTGATGGATGCAGCTATCTAAGGTGTTGCACACACGTAGATACTTTTCGTTGCCGACATAGTAGCACCCATTGTTGTAATAAATAGACACAAAAAGAATCTAAACGTGTGCGCAGGGCGGCGGGCTGATTTCATATCTACTTTTGGCTAGTATCCGATACAAGACACGAAAGTGCATCTACGCAGTGCCTATAATTAATCCTCAAATTACAAATATTTTTAGGTTTCATAAATATCTCAGTCTGCATCGATACTCTAGTGGCTGAAGGACAATTTCCGGGTGGTGCAAAAGTGTAAATTTTTTCAAACACAGTTGAGGTTTGTGTTCACTTATCCGTTCGTCAAGTGTGGTGAGCCAGTACCAATACGATGTCTTGATTCCAATGTTGAAGGTCTTTGCCCTGCAGTGGGACAGTAAATAGGCTGAAACGTATACTTAACCTAATCTTGAATGCTCGTAAACACTTCTAAAATATACCAGCTGACCCCAGACGATTTGGGAGCAGGGTATGGGATGAAAAATCATTAGTAGATAAGTGTCCCACTTTTTGCGTGTATAGTAATCTCATCACAGTTAAACTTGATTTTGAATAATAATATATGAGAAAATATAATTTTGATACATTTTAATACGAAACAATTACAATCATTTTTCAATGAGTATAAAATCTAATAACTTTCACCGCTGTCAAATAAGTTCCTGATAATTTTTTGACACGTAAATTAGACACTGTCTTTTGTTCAACAATTAAAAAAAATTACAGCGTTATTTTGGCGTCATTGTATAAACCACGGAATTGGTATAAACCCCAAAATACAACAGTCAAATCGAATCTTGGCGCGATGACAACCAAATGCGAAAATGATGAAGTGAGATAATTTTTAGGATTTTACTTCATTATGGACATGTAATTAAATTTACCGCACTGACATTGAAGATGAATGGGCAGACTGAGTCACTTACAAAAGTAATCCCAATCCCTTTTTATTTTTAGCTCAATACATCAACGTTCAAATTCCGTAAAATTACAAATACCAACGAATGCACATTGATTTATACCTATTATGTTTACTAAATCTGCTTCTGCTCCATCTACAATGAATTTTAAATCGTATTCTGGTGATTATAGAGTAGTATTTGTATTGTGTAGGTCTGGTTTTATGACTTTTTGATGTGATTCCGTGTGTGGATTGTACATGTCACAGTCATTGTTCGGTTTTGAATGGGTATAATTTGGTAGGGCCAAATAATGTCACGTAATCGTTGCGAGTTCGCTTTGGCCCTCTTTAGGGTCATTCTATATTTCTGTGCATATACAATATGAAAGTACCTAAGTTTCTAATAGTTTAATTGACTAAGTGCGGCAGTAACTTAGGTCACACATTGATGATGCTGCTCCCCAGATTGTACCGTAATTTACTTGGACTTTGTACAGAAAATACTTAAGTAATAGAGTCAGGAAATTAACGGTCAATACACTCACTTTTTAGTTTGCTCGCTTCGCTGATTTTGATCATGGAAAGCCTTGCGTCAAGTACTCACCAAATAACAATTTCGTAATTTTGGCTTTACAAAACGATTTAGGATTTTGTAGTTTTACTAACGACGAAAATATGGTTTTTTAGTATAACTGCCGAATCAACTTCAATTATAATAATATCTTTCTAAGCTATCGGTTACGAAAGCTATTTATAATGTTTACGATCAACGGAATGATTACGGCAAGGTATACCTATTATGGTGCAGAAATTAACGCAAGCACAGGTGCAAACACTCTATTTTCTTTTACTCTCATAGCCAGGTAAAAAAGCTGTTTGAAATCCTTCCTCCTATTAGATGGCTTTAACGTAAGCAGCCAAATTCTGGATCACGGTACAAGCCTACCCTGACTTGATCAGGACAAATCAACAATAGACAAATTTCTCGGAAAAAAGGGGAAGTAAAAATAAGAATTCCCGTTCTTACCACTGGTGGGACGAACGGGAATGAACCGGATTATCATGATGAATGTCTCATCTTCGTACACAATACACTTCAAATAGTAAACTCTGATGACCAAAACAAGACCAAATATTCCATTAGCAGTCAACACCATCTCTAGCAACCTCTAAATCATTAGTCATTCCGCATCAACAGTGTCAACAGTCAATTGACGGACAGGAACACTTGATATCATCGTTGACAGCCCTTCTTTCTCGACTGTCGGTCCAATTCTCCTGACCTTTCACTCGAGTGCTGTCAATTTGCAAGGAAGTGATTGAGTTTGGAGGAGAAAAAAATATTTTAAACCAAAGGGCAAAGGCCTTTTGAAGACTCGTTAATTCCAGTTGTTGAATAGTGATTTTTGGGTCGTCGGTTGAAGTTTCAGTAGATTCGTTTTTAATTTAACCATCTTATAAATTGAATTAAGGCTCGATAGGTAAGGGGTTTTGATTTAAAAGACAAGTTGAGTTTAAAGGACATTGAGCTCTGATGAGCTGCTCTTCTAGGTAAGTACCTCCTACTTACAGAAAACCATTTCTAAACTAATATTTTAAAGAAGAAAGATTTGATTGTTTGTTTGTTTGTATTGAATAGGCTCCGCAACTACTGAACCGATATGAAAAAGTATTTTATTGGTGACATAGGGTACTTTAAATCCCGGAAATGTGGGGGGGAAGAAGGGGATTATTGATCAAATAAATGACGCGCAGGTGAAACTGAGGGGCAACCGCTAGTATTCTATAAAATGATACCTTACGACAATCTACTTTGTATCCAAGACGTAGGCCGTCTAATTGAACGATAAAGTTCAAGTTTAAGACAAACAATAAAAGTGATATTATCGTAAATAAACTCAGTCCTCTTTGATGGGTTATAAATTCAGATGTTTAGTGCAGGTTTAAACCTACCTGTTTCTCATTATTAACTCTTGTTAGAGTTAACCTTTCAATTTTATATCTAAACCGATTTGAAGCTGTTGGAAAGCTACACTATCCCCGGTGAACATTTAGAAATGTGGGGGGAAGGGGGGATATTTGAAAAAAGAAATTAGGTACGCGCGGGTGAAGGCTAGTCATGAATATGCGTCCAGTTAAGTTGCTTCTGTTTTTATCTAATACAAACTGCAACTGACAAATGAATATTAACAATATTCCTAGGGAACTGTACGTAACTGTTCATAACTTTACCACAGCATATACTGCGTGTTTTTTTAGTCATTGTTTTCCCGCAGCAGAACGCTTCGCCTTCAGTAGTAGGTACTATCGATTTATGAAAATAATTTTTATTTTGAAGTTTTTTTTTAATTTTTTTTTTTTAAAGTTTGATGGGAAAATAGAAACCAAATGTGAGTAAATAGTAAATAATCATTTTTTTGATAAACACGAAGGGCAATGACCCCGGCCGGTGACCGTCCGCGACGCAGCTAGTAGGTACCATTGGTTCGTGTTTCGTCTATCCTAATCGTAAAACTTTTGATTTGACTAAAAAAACTTTATTTATCTATTTTTAACCGACTTCAAAAAAGGAGGAGGTTATATGTTCGACTGTATGTATTTTTTTTTTTTTTTTTTTATGTATATCCGTCGATTTCTCCGTCAATTGTGGACCGATTTAAATAATTCTTTTTTTATTTGAAAGTGCATAGTTCCGAGGTGGTCCCATTGTCACCATGTCAGGATCTGATGATGGGATCCCGGAAAAATCAAGGGAAAACCTCAAATTTTATAGGCTGCGCCTACGCGTTACTTGTTTTTTCTGAAGCCATTCAAGTTTTTGCGTCCGATAGACATCATTTTATGTTGATGAGCTGATGATGGAAGGTACAACTCCTTAACGGTTAGGAGTTAGGGGATAATTCTTTCAGTATTGTAGGAATATGTGGACCGTTAGTTGTATTTCATGTACTTTTGCAGCTAAGGTGATGATGAAAAGTACAACTCCTTAACGGTTAGGAGTTAGGGGATAATTCTTTCAGTGTTGTAGGAATATGTGGAACGTTAGTTGTATTTCATGTACTTTTGCAGCTAAGCTGATGATTACCCGGGGATGGGCTGGTCACTAGCCAATAAGGTTAGCACCGGCTCGTCCTAATCGGGTGTGAAGGAGAAACCGGGGGAGTGTAGTGGGTAGCGGACGCTTCGGTCTCGAGTCCCACACACGGCCGCGGGTCTAGCTAGCCTGCGGTTATGGTGCATAAACGCATTCTCCTCCTACCCCTGGTGCTGAACACTTAATGAATACCTAATATTATCAAATAATACAATTCTACTATTTTACTCGTATTTTCGCTATCATTATTATGAAAGAGTTTTACTCACTACCTACGTGCTATTCACACTAAAAATAGAAAAACAAAACAAACTTTTTTTTAAAAAAATTAAACCGACTTCAAAAAAAAAAAGAAACAAAAAAAACTACCTAATAAAAAACTGAAAAGCAAAAAATAATTTTAATAAGACATTCATCAAATGCGCTTTTTGTCTAAGCCTATTAATTAAATTGTATTTTACGTGCTAGGTAGGTACCTACTAATCTGTTTGAAGTCGGTGCCAAGCCAAAGGTAATAAAAAATGATATATAACAATATTATGTATTATAAAGGGTTACTTATTAATCCGCGGACGTAGGTACGTAATCTGGGTACCTACTATTTGGCTTGGCACCGACTTCAAACAGATTAGTAGGTACCTACCTAGCACGTAAAATACAATTTAATTAATAGGCTTAGACAATAAGCGCATTTGATGAATGTCTTATTAAAATTATGTTTTGCTTTTCAGTTTTTTAGGTAGTTTTTTTTGTTTCTTTTTTTTTTACTACTAAGATATAATCATTTAACTGCGGGAAAACAACGACTAAAATTCCACGCTGTATAATAGTAACTACTTATACATTCCTCTCTAGGTGTGTTAATTGAATTAATAACTTGCTATTAATGGCGGTATTTAATGAGCCGTCTAGCAATTTGTATGTGATATTTATCGCTGTCATGTTAACTACCCATTGCAAGAATCAACTATTTGATTTTATAACATTGACTGATTGTCTAATGTATTTGATAGTGACTCCATTCAATATGTCAAACAAGAGTTCAATTCTACCAGGACATACGTTTATGTGACAAACATTTGTGTTGTTTTATGTTTGGATACTAATTTGTAGTGTTTGGCTTAAGCCAAAGATTTGGTTTTACTTATAAAATTTCCAGGAGTGGAGTTCAAAATCTTTACACTTGTAATTTTCAATAAAAAATACTTCTACTAGTCTACTACTGACGTGTTAGAAGATTCTAACCCAATTTGAGACCTTCGGCACAGATTTTGGCCAAATATGACGGAATCCACTGGATGCGGGTGGCGCAGGACCGATCGGCTTGGACATCCTTGGGGGAGGCCTATGTCCAGCAGTGGACTTCTTTCGGCTGAAATGATGATGATGATGACGTATAAAGCACCAAAATACAACTTTTACAAATAATTGATTGATACAAAGTGTATTGTGTAGTCACTTGTACCTCATTTCGCTTGTGTCATACAAGTGCCTGGTAACTGTCGCTGCAGCGAACGCTAAGTGTTCTAACTTAATTACAGCAATTAGTCAACTCTTGCGCGCTCCCATAACTCAGTCTCGAGAGGATAAGACGAATGACTTCATATTTTTATCAGAAACTGGTAGGCCACCTGCGCATCGGCTACTCTTGCTATATCTATACATGAAATCTGCTGGTAGTCCATATTAACATTGATAAATCTGCCGTCTATAAACTAAAAGGCCGCTAAATGACAAAAACTACTTTTGAGTTATTGAGCAAATAAGCGGCAAAATTTTCAAATCGATGCTACTCCTTAATAAAAGTATGTACAAATGTGTGTCATACACCAAAAGAAAGGTCTTTTTGTCAACTTTCACATGAAATTTGTTGATTTAGACAATTGGTAATATTCTTTAAACTAAACACATATTTTCCCCTCAATTTTGTAAACTTTTAAAAATAACTTAAGGTGTACAAAATTAAATGGCGGCTAAAAGGTTTTAACTGCTTTATAGTTGTGAATTTTTCGAAAACAGCCACATTTACATAACTATAAAGCAGTTATATTGATCTTATTCATAGCAATAAAGCGGCTAACTACACATAGCCGCCTTTTAGCCAAGTTTTTGTGGCTTAACTGCTTTACTTTTATTTATTAATAACTTTTATTACAGTTGTGCATAGCTAAAAAGCGGTAAATTATCAAGCCCTTTCATATAACTGCTATTTAGGCTAGCAAAATCATCATTATTTTTTTACAAAACCTTCAAAGTAGACGCTACCACTACTAAGTCAAATTTATAAAGTACGAGTATTCTTCCTATGAACACCAATCTAAAGAGCAATCGGGATTTAGAAGTGGTTTCAGCAACCACATATTCACGCTAAGGCAGGTGATACAG